>CANUEZ040000008.1:10612500-11812500 GCA_948099385.1 Fasciola hepatica
GAAAACAAATTCGCTTGTGAAAGGGGGCCAAAAACATGAGAGGAAAACAATGTGCCCGACAGAACGGTTTTATTTATCTGTGCAGTCGCAGTCACACGCTGCTGGTGGAATGATTGCAGGATTTCTCTTCTCCGATCTGTAGTGTACACTAGAGCACAATGGGATAGGGTAGATACCATTGTTACAAAGGTCTACGGCATTGCTATGAGGAAGCACCGGTTTTGATCCCGAAACCCAAAATGTTGTGATAATAGGTCAAACATCAATCGCTCACCTTGCAAATGAATTTCACATCATTGGGAACGACAGTTCAGAAACGAATAACTGTACCTTGCACACAATTTTTTTGGTTACCATCTCCAAGTCAAATTCTACCGAAAATAATTGATTCGAATTGCAAAAATAAATAGAAATCCGTTCATTGAAAGCCTTAAATAGATGAATAAGTAGTATCTCAATAATTTTGGAAATTAGTGCTCATCGTACCTCAGGTTGGTGGTTTACACTGGCTTTTGGTCGCTGACCTTGGCATTTAGATCGTAACCGCTTCATGAACAGTCGATGCAACACCTGCGTACTGACAATGACACCACGACAGATGAAAAAACCCCGCCAAGGAAAACTAACAAGATCTGAATGACCGAGTCCACTGGTTAAGGCTTTTACACTGTCCATTGTCATAGACGCCTAAATCACTACAAATCTCAGCAAATATCATAGACGAAGCAATTATATCCCGGGGGAATGCACAAAGTGTGTAGACAGTATAGACTGTTGCGTTCACTTGAGTTCCCAGTAATTTACACCTATCACTTTTGACGCAGCATTACAAACAGATAAGAGCGATTGATTCCGGGGCACTGATACGAAAACACTGACAACGTCAAGCAACCGGAAACTATGTAGGAGAAATGAAGCCACCGGACGAAACTACACACTAAAAGCGTACTGATCACACATGCTGAGTGTCACATTTATAGGAAACAAAAAATGTCTAACTTGTCCAAACGAAAATTCTCCTACCTTAACTACCTGTTGCACAATACTAAACGTTCTCGAGAACAGACTGTTCGTTCCTTGGACAGCACGTGTCTGTGATAATGAGGAAGTTTTTCATCGGTAGACAGATTGATTCAAGGCAAAATTTGTTCAGCTAACAGTACTGATTCTTACACAAAACATTTTTTAATGGATCGAAAATCATGCTGTGGTGTGAATCAGCAGGGTTCTCTTTTAACAATCGTTCGACCAACGAGGTTCTGGTGAGGAAAGAAGCTGCGTTCCGATAGTAAACGGTTGTCCGGAGGTCTAACGAGGTATACACAACAGGTGTCATAAAACCATGCCGGCGAGAAGAGGTTAGTAGAATGTATCCAGGATTGCAGTGGGGAGATATTTTCGATGCATCCTCGAAAAGAGTTGGAGTGCATGTTCATGCGGATGCAGACAGCTGTGAGTACGTAGAAACACGCGTGCAAATTAGAGTGAAATGACTGAGTGAAAACTAAAGGCCGTTCATTGGAACAACAGTCTCGGCCAGCCTGTTGCGGATAGGATTTTCAACTTTGTTAACTAACGTGGATAAAATAAATTTCGAAAAACCACGATTTTCTTCTCTGTCTCTCCCAACCGTTTCCGTTCTATGGAGGTGATGGAAACTTACAACAAATATAACCAAATCCTTGACACAGGAAGAGAACTATCCACTACATTGTGCCATCTGTTCGGCTCCCGTTGTATGCATAATAAGGCAGCGGTAAAGCAGTAATGTGTGGCTGATCACATGCGTTTAAAGGAAGAAATTGATCAGCGACATAAGTCTCAACCCCCAAACTCAGCACCACAATTGGTGGTGTTCGTCGTTCAGCTGTAGCCAACCGGTGAGATAAGAGATAAGCAAGGAACCAAATCTGGAGCATTCTGTAAACGCGGAAAAACCCTGACGGATATCCATCACTCTCCACGTGTTTTGGACAACTTTATTAGCGCGTTTTCAACGAAAACGTGGATTTTCGTCTGACACTAACCCACTTTTGTGCCCGAATTCCTAAAGTCTGAGTCGGCCAGAAAAATAACAAATCGCCCTTTCACTGGTTCCCACAACTACGGCCTGGTGCATTCGTTTCCAGTCTCCCTCTTCATTTATTTACTCTGTGCTGTCACGTATGCCATGACAAGAACAAATATCCGGCAATCAATCAAGAGCAGAAGAATCTCCCGGGAAAAAAGAAAAATTGCACATACTCATTATCAGTCAGGTTGCACAACGAAAAGCAAGGTTCATAAGTGCTCTTGTTCTTTTTGCTGGACTAAATGAATTCGATCATCAGGCGTAGACTGTGGTGGCGGTGGTCAAAGCGGTATCTCCTTGTCTGCTTCGCCCTGTTTCGTGACTAAGTGCTGCTCTGTTGTAAAAACGACAAGCAATGTAGCGAACAGTTTGATTAACTGCCGTTCGCCGTTCGCGAACACGAGAACGATGACTGTTCGTCTC
Source organism: Fasciola hepatica (assembly GCA_948099385.1). NCBI lineage: Eukaryota > Metazoa > Platyhelminthes > Trematoda > Plagiorchiida > Fasciolidae > Fasciola > Fasciola hepatica. The sequence continues at coordinate 10,614,995 of CANUEZ040000008.1, forward strand.
CTTTCAGAGGCCATACTGCGAGAATGAGATGTCTGCAACACATCCAAAGTTCGATCTTATCTTCCTCGTACCTTGATAATTCTGAGAGAGACCCAAACTCTTTGTCAGTAAAGAAAGAACAAAAAGTCTTCCATGTATTACTCTGACCAGCTTTCCTTAGGATTACTAGCACGCGAAATGATTCATTACATCTAATGCAAGTAGGAGCTGCACGTGCAAACCCATTTGTGACATCTCATTTCCCGATCCATCTAAAGACCACAGTCTTCATCCATGTTTATTCTAGTTCTGAAGATGGGACCGACCGCGCGTTCTTGAAAAAAAAAACATAAAACTGAAATTACGGCCGTTGTAGGACTTCAGAACGAACGCTACAGATGTCAGGTGATGAACTACGGGTATTATCGCAATAAGGTAAACACAATGACTCTGGAAAAGAGATTAATTTGAGTTTTCAAACGCAGAACTAGTGAACACACCAGAATCTCCCGTTTTGGATGGTAGATTACTTTCGTAGTGGATTTCCTGGTCTCCTAACCATGATATGTTCAAGAGGAATCAATAAGTTGTCAGTGTGCTACGGTTCGTACGATGAATGTTCGCATCCAGGTCAGACAGTGAAAACCCAAAACTGATCGAACGTGAAGCGGAATCAAATTATTTTCAAGCACGATCGATACATATAATATGATTCTTGATGCAGTATGAACGCTCGACTGGCCATTAAAAACCATGAAGACACTGTACAGCCGTTTCATCCTTGCTAGGAATTATCCGTAGTGCAGCACTTCCACAGAGCCTCAGCTCGGACTCAAACCCAGAGTGAATTATGTTGATTTGAACAACTAAGAATCATACTAACCGGGCTGGTTCTCGACGGTTTGGTGAACAGATACACGATTTCATATTGCGCTTTTCCGTCACCGGCTTTTTGCATGATAAAGAACCGTTGTCCGCGCATGACGATGGTGTGACGGCTAAGTGCTTGACTCGCAATCTTGCAATCCGAGTCTCATTGGGGTCCAGTTGGATGTGCATTGCTTATGGTTCTCAAAAAGCTAGATGAAACAGTCGTACAGTGCTTCTACAGTGAGCTAAGCGTTCATACTGTACGACGAGTCGCACGGTATATAAATCTAATGCCCGACTATCTGCATATAACAACTACAACCAAAACTCCCGCTCTAAACTTCGCATAAAGGCAAAAGCTAGTAGAAATATACGTATCAGAGAGACGAGAACGCATTGAAGAGACGTGATTTCACAGGGTTTACACTTGTATCAAACGAAAGACGAGAATGGCAAAGGATCAACTAGCTTTGTCGGCGGTAAGCAGGAGAAAAATGCAAAACAAACTCATACCTCCTAGACGAAACCCGATGAGAACATGAACAAAGCATTCTTCTGCCACTCTGCCAATCCCCAAGGGAAGCAAAAATAGATGACACCAGGAATGGACACGGAGATGACGTGTGTATAAGTGCCCCAAATTGAGTGTGTCCATAAACGAGGCGTGGGAAAAAAGACGAGTTAAAATGCATGTAGCGATACAACTGTAGGATTTCTCAGGTGATTTCATTTCATCGGAAGACGAACAGACGCGTGACCGCTCAGATTCGAGGACAGACGGGTACACATGTCTTCACGTGAGAAGCGTGAGTCACATCATGTCCGGTTGTTTCCACGGCAATGTGGATGGGAGATGAATGACAGTTCGTCTTCGAAGACATTTGAACGTGTGTATTAGGTTGCACTCAACAGGAGAGTCTGAGAGGGATTCAGTAGTATCTATAGCTTAACGCGATGTGGACCACCGTCAATTTCGCTTTCGTCTTGGAACTTTCTTTTTCCTATGCTCACGCACGCTTGTGGAGAAAAGAATATACATGACAGCCACATCAATCGGCTGCACTATAAGAGAGAACAGATAATCATGAACCTGACACCACTACGGTGAAAAGCTGTTTACCAGGAAAGTTGTTCCACTTTAGCGGAGCTCGAACTTCTCTTAGTGAGAACCTAGCAGTCCGTGTTTTGTACCAATCAAGTATATATTCCAGGCCAGTCGACTGTGAATTCTGCCGAAGAATTGTGGCTTGATTGGATCAGTATCAGTATACACAGCCAGTAAACCGGAATTTATAAACGGATAAATGAGTGAACGATGCACTTTGTGGAAACCTAAAGAACGCTATGAAAATGAGGTATAGACCGGCGTTAACCGAATTTTACTCATTGGGTGTTGTCATACAAACTATTGACGCTTCTAGAACCGTATGGATACACATAAAACACTAGGTTCTTGGCAGTTATTAGTTACACAACTAGCCCATACACTCTTCACACGGTGCGGCTGGTTCTACAAACCGGTAAATATCGCTCTTGTATCATTCACACAGTGGCCAACGCAAGTCAACTGACAAACGCATTTCACAACAAGGAGAATAACCCACTTGTCTAAATTCAGACAATGATATTTCACGATATAGGCAACAATTTCCAAATTAAATCAATCTCACAGAAACTTGAAACTTGGTTTGCTTATCCACTCCATTCAGAACTCAACTCGTAAACACAATACTGTACGTGTTGTATAGATAACGGGACAGAGGTGGAGTAAAAAAAAACAATAACTGCAATTTTAGTGCGAAACTGAAAAGTCACTCGATTGACCAATCAGGCACTTAGCGTGACAAAAGATGAAAGATCATCAATGTGACTCAAAATAACATTAACGATTGCAAATTAAATCCACCGAGGAACAACGGACGGTTAACAGGAAGAAAGAAGTTATACAAAATCATCAATATGAATGATATCACGGATCACGACAGCACATATATGACATCAAGTGATTTGATCTACTTTGGTACTGGAAAAATATTGCACCGCTAAAAAATGAATAGAAGGATGAACACTTGGCCCAGTATTGTTTAGCATCCATTGATTCTGATAACAGAGACCAGAATTGAATAATTTACGCTCTTACAGTGACCAGATGCCGATTGTAATGAATATCTGCTTTTAGTCGACTAGCTGACCGTATGCTCAATTCTCCAGCATAATTACGGGGCATAGAGCATTCAGTTCCGAAGTATATGCGTGGAATATGGACATAATTGTATATATCCAAGAGAGAACGCGAATTGAACGAATCAAAATGTGGACAACCATATTGACTGTTCATAGAATATAATGAAGAATCCAATTGCATTTTTCACACCGCGAGCCGGTGGATGTGAATAATGACTGTTTTACATCAAACAAGCCGAGACATCAATGAGATGTCGATGGAAGAAGGGAGGGGTGAGAGCCTGCAATATTTTGCTATTTTAATCATGCAAAAATAGAACATCCGGGATCTTGGCATTTTTCGGTGTATAAGCGACTTTATCTGTTATTTCGAACACCCCTTGAGTTTCAACCGAACCATGTTTGCGCCTCACAGACTATGAGAATTTTAGGTGATTATGGGTCTTCTCACTTGATGAGTCAACAATGCTTAGTCTAATTTGCACTTGATATGTTGATCGAGTTTCTCTCGAATAGGGTTTGGGGTGAATTTTTCCCGCCGGCACTCGTTCAGACTGTAATTACAACTGGTCGCCCCGAGTTCAGTGCCTATGAATCGATCGTCAGCTATCTGATTGTTTTATTTTTTTGGTATCCCCTTTGTTTATTCAGTGATTCACCATGAAAGAGCAACATTCAACTCACCATTAAACAGAGCAATCAAGCTCCGATTGCTTCATATCAACACTATTTGATTTGCATTAATCTTCTATCGGGTCTGGACCTTAACAAATCAACCACAAAACCTGTCGAATTTCGGAAGGGCTGCAAACCAGTTTCAAGTCCCAGTTGGATATATACCGTTGATAATGCCTAACAAGCCCGAAGAAGTAGTTGTAGTGCTCCAATGGTCTCGGCGACAACAGAGTAGAACGTTGATACCATGCGATGATTCACTTATTAAACAATTCGAGTCTACTAGCACTGAAACCGACGAACATCGTGGTATTTCTTCGGTTAGTATTTGTTTGTGTGTGACTATGAGATCGGTCAATACATCTGATTATAGTCAGTGGATTTGATCCCTAAAGAGGAAGCTAAGAGTTATGGCGTATGTTTTTGTCGTTCCGGACAACCCTGTCTTACGGTCCCGCTAGTTGGGTAAGCATCCTGAGATTTGTGGGTAACTGTGATTCGATCCGGATAGCGGGGGTGCCACATCACGCCTCCTCAATGACCAAAACAATTCGGGAAAATGACTTAATCTCAGAAGCAAATACTTCTAGATCTCTCATCTCGGGAACGCTGCACATCGCGGATTGCATAGTTTAATACGAAACACACAAAAATTCCGGTAGAGAACCATCGTGTATTTTATTCTCAGCAGGCTAACTCCATCACAGTCCATTTCCACGATGGCAAAAATATGCGTGAATGGAAGTGTCCGGCAGGGGTGAACAGGATGAGACAGATAATAAGTAATAGTAACCGGCGCGACTGAAGATTGCAGCCACACTCGTACTAGGTCGCTCGTCTTTCTGTTCAATTCTGCAGCCGCGAAATTCGCATGCGTGGGTGCGCAGTCGTCGTATCGGAACGAAACACTAAGAAAAAGTGGAAACGATGTCCAATGATAGAACTAGTGAGTGCGTGTGCATACGCGTTGACCCAATGGACAGGCTCTGGATGTTTGTCTGTATACGCGACGGGGCCGGGCGATTGGATTCTGCAGGCTCCCGAAAGAATAAACAGGTCAACCGTGGACTGGTTAATCCTGGTTCGTCTGCGAGACTGTCCACTCAAGAGGTCAAATCGTGGAAGAGTGTGGGCAGTTGAATACAGATGTCCAAATAGGGTTCGCATCACCGGTACAATGCAAACGAATTCGAGGGGTGGTTCAGCATTGTAATTCAAGTGCTGGAAGGATTATGAGCGACTGAGCAGCTGAAGAATGGCGTCTGAGAATACGAACTACTGTTCGCGATAGTAGATACACCAGTGAACCCCGCAGTCGGGCAGTGTGTCCGTGTCTGTGTGTGTGTGCGTGTCTGTGTGTGTGACTTGTTACCACTGGTTTGGCATATTAGATCGGGGTGGGGGGAGGGGGGGAGAAGGTCGTCATGCACAACATCGCTCGACCGCCAGTCGACTTTGATGTGGACCGCTGGTAAAGGGATGATGGCACGAACAAAACCAGTATCTATATCACCCCAAACACTATCACCAATATTGGCACCATGGGGTATCGTATGGAACGGGGCTGAAAATTCCAGAGTAGCAAAACCATCTCACGGTATTCCGGTTAGTCTTAAATGTTGGTAGGAAACGATGTTGAGACAACAACTGAATAGTCTGACGATGAATGTGTGGGTCTCCGTGGTGAGTCTTAACAACCATTAAAAGCGGGTTTTTTTCTTTCTATCACATGTTTGAGTATGAGTGCAATGGAACGGGGTATAACCCATAGCCTAAAAGGTCAAAGACCCTATCACGGATAGCCCGCAACCAAACCCTGAAACTTGGAGTGCACAATCACATAAGGTACCAATAGGTCAGATGTAGTAACGATTCGGATGACAGCGGCCTACTCTCGACCACTAAGGTAATCGGTGATGATGAGAATTCAACTCAATGATCCTCGAGGTGGTGAGCAAACGCTCTGGACTACTCGATCACCACCGCTAGTGCCGTGAGTGCTCCATGATTTGTTCATAGGTGGGCAGCGCATCGATAGCATATGATAGATCATTTCAATGATAATCAAAAACGTCAAACAAACCATCAATCACTTTCATTCGTATCAGATAATCAGGATTAGGAGCTATAGAAAGTCCGTCTGTGGACTACATATTGTTTGTAGGAATTAAAACCGAAAACTTGGTTTGGTAACGAAAAGATGGACAGCCTAGTTGTTGGACGAAGGTATCACATTCCTTAATGAATTTCTATCGAGACTTGTAATAAAAAACATGTTATTCACAAGTGATACTAAACATCAAATACTTATTGAGGACCTCCATAAGTATTTGATGTTTAACGCCAGGTTCGCTGATACTTAACACCTTCGTCACGTGATTAGGAGGTTGAAAATGTCCAAATCGCTGCATTACAAAAAGTAATGACACTCGACTTTTGCAAATGCATTACAGTGGATCGAGTGTGAAGATCACGCATCAGAATGCAATCGAACTGCGTGAGTAACTCGTAGAACTAGCACCGTATGGTGTGGTTGAAAGACCTTGAGCAGGCATAAAACCCCGTGAGTGAAACACCGTGCACACATACACACACGTGATTCCGGAATAAGAACTAAACCCACAATCTAAGCGCATAAATTTTGAATGGGGTTTATGCTCTGCCATAGTGACCTTTGAAACTGATAATTACAGGGTTGAACATTCGTCACAGGACAATACAAATAAATACATGTGCGTGTTTCTACGTACGTAATCGACGGACGGATGGATGGAGGGATAGACGGTTCTGTACTGCAAGATGCATTCGAATCATAGAGACGAATGTAACGAACACGAAAATCACACAGAAATAGGCACACACACACACACACAGAAAGAGAGACTAAACATGGAGGTCGAATGTTAATCACACAGATGAACCAAGTGCTTTTGAATGTGTCAGTCGGTGTGCACGCTATTTCAAGCCATCTCGTAGTATGAAATCAAAGCGTGGTAAATCACGGGATGTGTAAACGGTGAAAAAACACGTTTCGCATCTATGTCAGGATCATTTCTGTTGACGTTAGACACACCACATGAGTCTCACACCTGAGAACCTGTGATCTGGGAATCTTACTATTTCGCATTGAGGCACGGTTTTAATATAGAGACAGACAGGGGGAGAAGCCCAAAATGAAGGTAGCACATTTCACCACTATGATAAAAAGTGACCTTTACTTAGAGACTTTGAGGATCGGCAATTCACAGTTCCCCGCAGATCAGCTGTGACAGTCAGTCGGATGAGCAAAGGAAATACACGGACATTATACAAGAGGCGCGAAAACAGGTCAGACCTGTAGTGATCAAGCGGTATGCAATCTATCAAATCTGACTGAAGGCGTTCGAACCCACTACCATGAGTCAATCTCATTGGCTGACAGCTCTGCTGTCCATACGCTCCGTTAATACACCGGACCTAAATGAGCCTTAAGGACTTCTCCACTCCAAGTTTCGCAGTTATAGTTACCGGTTCTCCCTGCTGGTGATGTAGGTACTTGCAGTTATGGGGTAAACTTTTTGAACTCCAGTCATGGAAATGCATGAGACAGAAACCTCGATAGACATGACTGGCTACACCAGATTGTTGGGTAGACGATGGAAAGCAGTGTGTATTAGAATGCCACACACACACACACACACTACATATGTAATAAAGTGATCACATGCATGTGAATACTATGTGATGCAACGAGCTCCGGGACAGACAAACAAAACAAGCTCTCGGTCCGGGACAAACTGACCAAACCCGTTGTTTGTGAGTGCAGGATGCACGTATCACGTGTGGTCATATAACACAATTTACGGGAGAGAACCAATTCACGTATACCTGTTTTCAAAGGGAATCGTGCACATTGCGACCGGGCCGATGTGTTCCAGATGAACACAGAAGTGGATAAAACACACTTCGTAGTGCTCATCACATTGGCATGACCCGAATGAATGGACAGCGAAACAGAACACAAAAGTATGATCACGTAGTGGTAATATATCATATTGTGGAGGTCAAATGGCGGCCAACTTTGTGGGGGGAACGTGTTTGAATCATGCAACAGATTCGCGATGCTTCAGGATACATTCGACACGCGCTAAAGTGCTCAGGTAGGTGTCGAATAGTAAATCATACAGTTATGGATTATTTCGTAAATTGTGCACATTTGGACGACAGTGCAATGACCTCCTTCGAACCAGTAGAGTGAGCCGAATCACGGAGGTGAAGCGCAATATATTTGTGTATCTTCACACACACGCACACACACCGAGGTTAAGTGCATTGTCCAACGGTTGAGGTCTGGCCCGAAATAATACAACAAAGCACGAAATAACATATACGTAGTCCTTATCATATTCGACGGATACTACGAGGAAATTGATCGGCAAGCACTAATAGCATGCACGTTTTTTTTATTAGTAACGGGAGGTGGAAAGGTGGTATGATAAAAGAACAATTAGTTTCGACTGATTTTATATGTTTTGTCGGTTACACGGCACCGTACGGCGATGCATAAGTAAGTTCAAATGGAAGCTGCATGAGATCCCCATCAAAGGAGAAGCGGCAACAGTACGGACACAGTCCCATAGATATCGGACAGTTTTATGTCGCCAGTCGTCCGGCGTCTGAAACGGTACGGTTAGCATGACGTTGGTAGTCTCATTCGAAGGGTTTAGCGTCCTTATGGTAGTTAGGATGAGATCAGGTTTTAAAGTGGTTGTTTGATGAACGCGGAAAACCAGAAGGCTGGGGTGCATATTATCGAAAGCAAATAAAATCTGCCTGAAAAGCGGGAATCAATTAGAAGAGAGAGAGAGAGAGAGAGAGAGAGAGAGAGAGAGAGAGAAGGAGGGAGAAGGGGTGTTTGGGTCCGAGCTGAGGTTAGCGATGTAAACGCTGAGCGGAACGGGTCCAGAAACATCTTTCAAGGAGAGGGGGGGGGGGTATTGTATGACGAACGCTTTAATGCCCATTCAGGTTCGATTGTGGATAGCTGATAGAAAGTGGGCACCACTAGCACTCACAGAGGGCGTACGAACAGGAGAATAGGCACATCATCAACATCTTTTTTATGAACAATCGGAAAGGGACCGTTGCTCACTGCTTAAAATTGTTTGCAGAACTGTAACTGATCGTATTTAGTGAGAATGATGATCAGTTCTGAAAATGATGACGAGAGGAACAAATCTTATGATGATGGTTTATCATCCATACTGAAACTGGACAAATTTTGAATCACCCAATCGGGAGGGGAGAGAGAAGGTGAAGTGAAGAGTCAGTGCAATGAACATGAACATTGCCGTTAACTGACATTCTCCTTGAGACGTTCACAAAAGAAACATCAAGTAAGCTTTTTGACTGTTACCTTGCAACGAATAAATGAAAATGTAGCAGAAAAAGCACATGGGAATGAAACAGAACGCAAGAAAGCCAACCGGAAGAAATAAAGAAACAAAAAAATGTTAGATTGGCCATGCAACAGTTTTCAACTATCGACCGTTCATAAAATGCGACAGTTCTCCGCATACAGAAAGCTTGGCGCTGCATACATAATCAAAACAAATGACCCTGGTTTTTCTTCAACCGTGGATTTCAGATAACAAATTACTATCGAAACCTTCATGGAGAGATGTGTGCCCTATACTCTCACTTACCTTTTTTGACTTTTACGCTAGCAGATAAGTCGACCCCATAAATACCGCGCATCATAGCTGGCCATGTGGGGCGGTTGCAAGCGAATTCAGTGCAGATCACGATCTTGTTTTCTTACATTGGCAGCAACCACAGACCGACCGTAAACCTAGGCTTTCTATATCCTTCTCCACAATGATCTCCCAAGACTACAGCTAATCATCAAAACGAAAATGCAATCCACGACAGGGTTCGGGACGGACTGTTTGTTTGGATAATTCCGTCTAGGGTCGCCGTAGGATATTACCCAGTCACCATAGTCGACGACAGTGGACGAAGACTGAGAGTTTATAAACTTCATTGTCGGGTATTCTGTGGCATCAATTTATTCTCAAAATATGCCGCAGGCACCAGTGATCAAACACCTCCAGCCTTCTCGTATCCTCGGCTCTCAGTGGCCAGACTTCGCAGCCGTAGCCGTGTACGGAGAGTATAGTGTAACGGTAGATACACACCTTACTCCGAAAGCTGAGTTCACTACAGGTTCACAAAGCCCGTAGTAGATGGGGAAATGCTATCCCGGTGTTGTCTATCCGCAGCATTACTTCATCCTTCGCCTGGCCATTCGTGAGCAATGTACAGCCTAGATACTTGAATGATGGAACGCATTCAACCAGTTTGTCATTGACAGACAGCTATTGAGCTCATAGCCATGGGCCAGTTGATATAACTTCCGTTTCACAGGTGTTTTTTTCCAGCCTAATAGAATTTGTGAAGAAATTTATTCGATTGAGAACTGGTTGAAGCATGGTAGAGGATTCCGCTAGCACAACAATGCCATCCGCGAACTGTAGGTCTAAGAAATGCATCTCCCGACTAAGCTGGATACCAGAACAGTCAACCAGTGCCTGTTTCATTGTCCAGTCAATGGCGTAGTTAAACAGCACTGGTGAAACAGAACGACCCTATGAAACGCCAGAAGTGAGTGTGAGCTCCGAGGATTCTTCATACATACGGACTGGCGTCCTAGTGGACGGATAGAATCCTTTAAGAAGCCTCACGAGTTTATCAAGCGGCTAAAAACACAACAAAAGGTGACTTCTACAACAAACTGCAAGGTCTAGTCAGTCGCGTTTCAAGCAGTGATATACTCTTCATCACCGGTGACCGGAACACACGAACAGGCCCCGCGAACGAGTCTACTCACCACGTTCTGGTATAGTTTGGACTTCGAAAAAGTTATGAGAATGGAAACCGCCTAGTGAACCTGGTTGATGCTTACGGGTTAGTCATCTGCAACACGCGCTTTCAACACCTCAGGAGACATTTGCTAACATGGTGCCCAAACGATGGCCGCACAGCGCACCAAACTGATCATATTCTAGTGCGATCCCGTTGGGTATCATCAGCAGAGGACTTCCGAGCGCACCGCGGCGCAGTCACGGGAAACAAGAATGGTACAGATTATGTTCTTAAACTTGCGCGCTTCAAAGCCACACCGCCGAGCCCTGGAAAAAAACCAGAAACGCACAACGCTCTCTCGAACTCTGTCGCAGTTTAACTGGCTACCGTAACTAGCGTGCAAACGGATGGGTCCTCCGTGAACGAAAAGTGGAAGGTGATCAAGTCGGTGGTCGGGGAGGTTGCTTGGAAGGTGCTAGGAGGAACTGGAAAACGTCTAAAAGACTGTATCTTAGAGACCACCTTGCAACTTTCAACTAAGGCACAGGAAGCCCGAGTAGTGAGAAGCACTGAACGCCGAAGACTACAGCGAGAGGCCTCGCGCTTCGCTAGAGCATGTCGCAAGAAGTACTGGATCGAAGTGGCAGAGAAGATGGAGACCGCTTCCGGTACTGGCGAATTCGGCAGACTATTTCGACTCATTCGGACTGCTTCGACTGGGCGATGTGAGCCTGAATCCGTCTTACGCGATGCAGCAGGCCAGATTATTCCCGAACAGAGGAGGAATATCGAATGTTAGGTGGAGTATTTTGATCGGCTTCTCAACCGACCTTCCGGTCGCACCGCGGACTTTTAACCCTCTCCGGGTGTACGACGTCAGCTGCGACCCACCAAGTATGATGGAAATCGCCAGGATCGTCAACCAGCTGAAAAACAGAAAAGCTGCTTGAGAGGAGAGCATACCGCCGAAAGTGTATAAGACCTCTTTCTCATCGCTAATAGGCAGGCTCCATGTGCTGTTCCGATCTATATGGGAAACAGAGACATCCCCAATGGACTGGGATGTCTTTATTCTGGTATCCATCCCCAAGAAAGGGGACAACATGCGCGAACTATCGGGGGATCAGTTTGATTGAAGTCGCTGCAAATATTTTCTGCGTGCTGATACTCAACCGCTTCTCAGTAGCGAGAGACTCCCGCACTCAACCGAATCAAGGAGGCTTCCGCCGTGGCAGAGGTTGTGTGGACCAAATCTTCACATTGTGTCGAGTAATGGGACACCGGCACAAGTTCAAGCAGCTAATGGTAGCCTGCTTCATTGATTTCCGGGCTGCCTTTGACTCGGTTAACCAAGAATGTCTTTGGGGTATACTGGACTCTGACGGTATTCCTGTCAAACTCTCAAGGATCCTGAGGACTTACTATGCCTCCATTAGCGCACGTGTTCGAGCGTATGGTGAGGAATCTCCGGCGTTCACAATTAATTTCGGAGTCGGACAGGATTACCCTCTCTCGCCTGTGTTGTTCAACTATGTAGCCAACTGGACAATGAACAAAGCCTTGGCCGTTACCCCGGTGTCAAGTTGAGTCGGCTAAGCGATCGAGTACGTACCATCGTTCAAATATCTGGGGTCAGCTCTGCGTCCAAATGGTCAGGAAAAGGACGAAGAATTGTCAAGGACTGACAGTGCCAGGGAAGCGTTTTCTTCGTGAACTGGCAGGAAATGTTGTCAAACGACGAAACAAGGAGGCGATGCTGAGACACTGACCAACTCTCCACCCTTCTTAAACACCGCCGCCTGCAGTGGTCCGGTCAAACTCCGGCGACCCGACACAGAACTGTCCAGTCAAACATTCTGTACTGTGTCATGTACGGGATGGCGCTATCGCCCTAATGGTCAACTCAAAACGTGGTTCAGCACCGTCCAGAAAGACATGGAGCGCCTCAGACAACATACGATCTTCGGCCTGCGATATTGGAATAAAAACTAGGTGACAATTTACACTGACCTCGCATCCAGTTGTCGTGCACGGTCGGCGATAATCCGCGATATCCATGGAGCTGTCTTATCCTATGGCAGCAGACAGTAGTGTAAAAGAAAAAGAAATAATCCCGTTTGATTCCATTATCGCTCAAAGATACTTCCTGTTAGCTGCTTTGAAATGTGCCAAAATAAATCCTTTAAAAGTCAGCTCTCAATTGATTACTGTGCTGTTGTCTTTATTGCTAGCAGCGAACGTCACGCGGTGGATGCCGGAGTTGTCTGTCGGACCGCTATGACAGAGCCAGTGAGCTATCTTCTCTCCCGAAACTTTTATGCGCCGAGTGCCAGAGTTAGGTAGGCAGACTTCTGAGAGACAGGCTATGTCGATTTTGTAATTGTGCGGTGTCCTCATTGCGAGAATTTGGCTGCCAACGCCTAATACTGTCCGTTGATTCCAACAAGCTATGTAGGCCGGTTTCCTGCAGTTGATTATTCCAGCTTGTTTTGACACCTGGACCGCTGGCGCACGAAGCGCGTCGATTGCCGGGAACATTGTAGTACGATTAGAGCGCATGTTTCCTAAGTTATTCATAGAGATTCGCGGGAGTATATTATGAGGCGGTGTCCCCAGCACCGTTCGGGACCGCTGTACTACTCAGTCGCTCAGTTGACGGTACCTAACCCGACCTTTCTTGTTCGAGGATGCACCTCTATCCTTTGAACACCCAAATGCAGCCTACAAAGCAGCGGGGTTGTTCCGGATGAGCCGGTAGCCTGTTCTGCGGCTCACTCGACTCCCCCGGAATACCCGATAGGGTGGGTTGGACAGTTTTCCTTTGTAGCCGTGGGATCAGTTGATCCAACCTGCACACTCAGGAGTATCCGTCTTTGTATGCCGAACACCGTCTCACCGAAGTTCTAAGACCTTCGTTACCTTTGGTTAATCTTTTGGGAAACTAAACGAGGTTCTCTGAAGCTGGGTCAATGAATTCAGTGAAAACATCGTTTTCGACAAAAACATAAATTTGCAAAGATATTCTTTATGGTTTCTCATTTCGGCGATTGGAAGTCATTTTTACGTAACAAATGAACCTTAACTGCAAATCCCCATTCGACTCGTGTAAACAGTTCTGTCTTTTTCTTAGCGTCAGGGGAAAAATTATATAAACGGCAGAGCTTCACTGCATACTCCGACATGTTTTTTTCTCCGGGTACTTGTGCACTGAACACGACGTTCTTTCCTTAGCGAATTGTTGAGCTAACCACTGAAATATCGTGCCCTGTGATCCTAACCGAATCCCAATCGTTTGTGTTTTGCGATCACTAACTCGGGAACCCGATTCCGTGTTCCTGTATCGTACGCGTTTGCGTTTCGTGTAATACTCTATAAGTTCAACGACCACAGTACCGTGAATGTGCCTGTGCTCTCGAATTCGTCAGGTTTTATGCATAGCCAGAGTGCACTGAGGTTTATGTTCAACGTCTCATTAATATTACAAGCATGCGCATGAGTGCAATGGAACGGGGTATAACCCATAGCCTAAACGGTCAAAGACCCTATCACGGATAGCCCGCAACCAAACCCTGAAACTTGGAGTGCACAATCACATAAGGTACCAATAGGTCAGATGTAGTAACGATTCGGATGACAGCGGCCTACTCTCGACCACTAAGGTAATCGGTGATGATGAGAATTCAACTCAATGATCCTCGAGGTGGTGAGCAAACGCTCTGGACTACTCGATCACCACCGCTAGTGCCGTGAGTGCTCCATGATTTGTTCATAGGTGGGAAGCGCATCGATAGCATATGATAGATCATTTCAATGATAATCAAAAACGTCAAACAAACCATCAATCACTTTCATTCGTATCAGATAATCAGAATAAGAAGCTATAGGAAGTCCGTCTGTGGACTACATATTGTTTGTAAGAATTAAAACGGAGAACTTGGTTTGGTAACGAAAAAATGGACAACTTAGTGCAGCGGGACAGGTATACTCCATGGCCGCAAACGCCCAAGGCCCTACCAGGGATAGCCCACAACCAGATCCTGAAACTTGGAGCGCAGAACCACAAAGATAGCATTAGGTCAGTTGTAGTAACGAGCCGGACCACAGTGGTTTACTGTCTACCATCAAAATGACCGGCGGTGGCGGGATTCGAACCTATGACCCCTGAGATGGCGATTACAAGCGTGAAAAGCACTTGACCATCACCGGACGGGTTACGCTCTCTCCAACGTCTGAAACATGCAACCATATCCACAGCAACTCAACCTATGTAGGAAGAATAACCGACGGAAAGATGGCTTGACAACCGGATGCACTACACCATGTTCATTTCACTAGCGGCAAACAACCGTGTGTTACAACAATAAGACAAGCGACTGATAACGCCTAAACTAGACTCTAGAAAACCTACTCCATATATCAAGCCTCTGCGCGTGAAACTAGAGTTAGGCGGTCTATCTAATCCATTTCCACAATATGACTTATGTTTTCATGTATGCTGTGTTGGGGTATTAGTTGGCAATTGAAGGTACTGCCTGTTTATTAAGTATTACGGGGTTTTCATTTAGGTTGCGCCAAAAGGCATGCAACTGAGTGATCGCATAGAATAGAACCGTTTGCACACTTGTTTCTTTGCTCGTAAAAATAGACCACTGAATAGTTGAAATACTGCCTTCTTGGGTGATTTGAACACAAACGTCTTGAAAAAGGCAAGATGATTCAACTATCGGGGTTTAGCCGAAGTGGCAGCAACAGCAATAATAACACGATTTCGAACGTCAGTTGTTTTCAGTATTTCTTTCTCAAACCGTTAATACCACGCGGATAGGCATGGATTAATACCAACCATGGGTAGGCGTTATTCTCAGTTAAACTGCCCTATCATGTGATTGGATTATGTAGCTTACGCCTTCTAGTGGACAGGATAAGAGATTTATTTGGTCTTGGTCAATGCTGGGTCGTGGAAATTGAACTGCATCAGTTCAATGAATTAAACCAACAACCTCACACTTGTGACCTCTGGTTTCGGTTGCTACCTCCCAGCATTAACGAGACAATGGCAAAAAGAACAGAAGCATAAAGTGATAAAGAGTCGAAAGCAAGGTAGTCAGTGGAAATCATGAAGAAAAAGGAAGAGACTGAATGTAACTACGCCACTGGCCGCAACACCTAGCCATATCACTTATTGCCTCCTGCCATCTGGTAGGCGGATGGCGTGGGTTCCAACCCGGAAGACTCAAGTGTCTTACTTGACCACATATGCGTATATATATATATATATATATATATATATATATATATATATATATATATATATACCGGCTCGAGATCAAACAAGGTACCAACGCAACAACAACAATTACAAAACAGGGAAGGGGCGTACAATACAGTAAAACAGCTAATGAGAAAAACAGCTGATTTATTTACCTTTTCATCGTACACTTTTTTGATGTTCTTTGTCATTTCGTTTGTCAGAATGACATTTTTGTGATTACAGGGCACGAGAGTCCGACAGACAGATCGTACAGCATTCGCGCCACTGACTTCTATTCTCAGCCATGGCCCTCAACGTCTCTCACCAACGACAATCCTTATCCCTCGGGCCCCAACCAGGGAGGCGGGAAGATTTCTCCCACCTCTACGGTAATTCATAGCCTGACCGCCGCGTCGCTCCATTACGTTGTGTTCCTCTGTTCCAGATACAGAACAAGGATGAACTGCCGATGTTGACTTGATCAATGTTTGCGTACTGTTTCAGACACGCTTGTGACTCATCTTATGTAGGTCGAATGGCAAGAACACTACTCGGACTAAAGATTACCATCAACGCTGATTAACTCAGGGGCAGACCAAGTCGACGAACGGCGCAATTCTATCGCAGTTGGTTGGCACTACCTATTAGGCGAATGAGGAAAGCTTTCGAAATATTACATCGTGTCTCCCAAATTAATGCAAGAGTAGATAACGCGAAATCCACTGGCATTCTCCGTGTTCAGAAGTTAACACCGCGCGCCTTTGTCGAACCGGTGACCTTCCGCTTATCGGAGTTTCTTCAATAGTGGAGCTGCACACACGGAGATAGGAAAATGTTCTTTGGATCCCGTTTGGTTGTGTGCTGTTCTTCTCTTTGGGAAATGACGGGCAAGGCTAGTTCATTGATTGAAATAGGAGCAGCTGTCGTGAATCACTGGAATAGTGGCTGCACATCACTACTTGTATTATTTGCGTCCGGCTGGCCGTACCGTGATAGTTCAGCTAGTGGGGCAACTGCCTGGTAAGCAGCTTATGGGCTCGCTGGGGTGGACTTTTGAATACGAAAAATCCAATAGGATTTTTCATTATTTCCATTATTTCGGTTCCTCGTGCCATCAGAAAAAACGTGTATAAATGCAAGCATTCATTTGTGCGCCCTAGCGATAGCCGAGGTCGTTAAGCACCAAATACGCTTGGTCCAAGCAATCCAACTTCCCTGGCCCAATATTGACCAAGGCTGAATAAATCCATCATCATGCTACCTAGAGGGTGCGCGCTTCGTGAATCAATCAGATGACAGGACAATTTGATAGAGAATAACCCTTACCCATGATCGATGTTAATCCATGCCTATCCGCATTATATTTCATCCAGTGTTTACCATGTACATTGTGAACGGCCTAATCAAGAAGTACTCAATAACAATCACTTTGAAAAACTGGACATTTTAAACAACACAATCGCTGAAAGTGGCAACGGTTAAGCGGTTGTCCTATTCTAGTACCGATTGTTTCAACAATTAACTCGGTAGCTGGATTTCAATTTGTACGCTCGAACAAGCGTGAACTGTGTGAAATATCAGATCGGAAACGCATTCTAGTCCGGTGATGAAAATGAGAATGAACGAGATGACAAAGTTCGTGCATGCACACACACACACACACACACACATACATACATACATACATACATACATACATACATACATACATACATACATACATACATACAATCAGACCGCGAGAACGTGCATTGCTCGAAAAGAGAACAGTGTTGTTCCTTCTTTGTCACGTGTGTCATACACCAAATTAACAACGGGAACGTGACGAGTCTCGAATTACGAAAGCTGGTCTGACAGACGTAATCGCAAAACAAATCGGTTCGTATTACGTGTGAAATCCACGGGACACGGTCAAAGGAAAGCGCTATAAACCTGGCTTGTGTGTGTGTGTGTGTTTGTGAAAACAAAACTGACGTCAGGGTTTTTCCTTTTGGTTCCCAGCGGATAGATACCGTGCGATCATTTGACGCGAGAATAAGCACACACACACACACACACACACACACACACACACACACACACACACACACACACACACGAATCATGGACGAACATAAAGCTTTTCGCTAACGTTGTTCTTAATTGCCTCACAAATGCGACTGACAACAGATGGATCAATAATTCAGATAGTCACAGAACATGTATATTACTTAGCCTAATTGAATGGTAGATCGAGTCAGTATTTCGCTGAAGTTTTCCTGTTCGCTCGATTTACGTAGCAGTCATCCCGCCAGCGAAATGTAGCGCAAAGACCAAGTTAGATGAACTATTTACGGATAGAGATTTTCGAATGGCTCAGCATTAGTTAATCACGGATGACCACCAAATAGAGGCAACGAATATTTATCAGCTTAAGGCTGTCAGCCCTTACGTAATCTCCGGGTTTGGGTGAGAGAAACGTAATTTGATTGTATGGTTGATTTCGTTTTGAACTATAGGCTGAAACAGATTGAATAACGAAAACGATCGGTTTCGGTGGAAATTGCGTAGAAGCAGACCTGTGGGGATGAGGCACAAAGGCAATAATACTTTCATCCCATCCAGAAAAGTAATGTGGATGGATAAGATTAGCGCTCAAACATGAAAAAAGAAAAACAAGACAAGACAAGGGGTAGATGGTGCGTTCTCTAAAAACGATGCCTGCCTTGGTTTGCTTGTTTAAACGCCCAGAGGATAGGCTGACGGTAACAAAAGGAGGAATTTCAGATTTCCCGCCTATACACTTGCATAAACCAAAGTGACACGGTAAGATAGGACAATGCCATCGGGAATTAGATGTGAGGGCATTATCACCAATGGAAATCCCACTTGAATTATCATCTGACTGAAGCAGATCTCTTGCTCTAAGTACGGAATGAATCAACCGCGTTAAACGTTCTTCGGTGATTAGTATAAAGTGAACATATTAAAGTTGATGAAAACCAAGACGAGCTGACCATTTCTCCTCTTCTCGGGAATTAAGTCCATGGGACCGGAGTCCAAATCAATCACTGCAGGACTATCGATTAGATGTGTGAAATGAGAATCTGAACAAGACGTTCATCGAAAGACATGCGTAATCACGCCTACACAGTGGTCATTCGGGACTTTAGGATGGAAAACACTTTTCCCCAAAGTATCCGTTTCAGCTTGGATAACTATCAATTACGCGCTACGTGCACCGGTATCGATTTTTATCTTTTGAGGAAACCCTCGATGGGAAACTAACATGAAAGGTATAGACAAGAACTACAGATGATAGTATCAACTAGAGACAGAAATGACATGGATACAATAACGGTTTGTTGGGACATGGCTATCCGACAAATGGTAATCACTTCTCCCTCTCTCCTTATTGGGAGAAACTCCAGATAACCCGAGTTTACGTTCAATTAGAGAAAAATCAACCGGCAAACTTTTTCACTTGATGTTTGTTCACCAGAGGCATAACAATTCCTCCTACGGAATCAGTTGATGTACATCAAACGGTTCCGTGAGAGTGAACTTTGTCTGGTTTCTACCAACCCGGACTGACAATGATGAATTGACCGATACACCAGTGGTGAAATAGAAAAATTTCATCGATTTACACAATGAAGGATTGATGCATGCGAACTGCTACCTCAAATTGGTCAGTTTTTCACCGCAACTGAAAAAGCACCGTTTACCAACAGAATTATTGAATTTGGCACCAGCTGTGACGAGCATACTCCCGAGCAAGGATACAATCGAAAGAAATACTAACCAAAAAGTAACTCACGTAGAATTTGACGAGGGTGCATTGGTTGCCACGGGTAATGCTTGAGTGGCCATACTTCGAGTACGAAGAAACGTAGTACGGGCGATTATATATTTACGCTACGTCATCCGCTGAAACCAAACGCAGGACATAGAATGGTAAATAACTACTCAACAGAACTGAATGATGTGTGCTGTTATGCAATGGGAGCATAATTTTGATGATAGGGCATTAAAAATATGGACAGGGAGAGAGAGAGAGAAGAGAAAACAGGAAGCGCAGTAGCAAAACCGAGGGGCTATTGGTTATGGAAATGGCAAGTTAGTGCAGTAGAAACGTGATAAGGAAAACGCATCTAAAATGAATGAGCAAAAAATCGGCGGTCTCCCACTACGACGGGGAAAAAGGGGAAGCTCCTTGCTCACTTGATGATAAGTGAAACGAAGAGGAATCTATCTTCTGAAAGGATATGGTGACGGAGAGATAGGTCTGTCCAACTTCCCGTCACAATCGCTCATAGTTCTTCATGAACACCTAATCACCCCTACAGCGTGAAAGAATAATGTGCAACAGGGAGTAAAAAAGAACTTTCAAATTATTTAAAAAGAAAACTAAAGGATATACACACTTTAGGAAGGAACTATTGGGAGCACGGTTTCAGTTCAGTTCATTCAATCATCAACCTCACACTTTTGTGCTCCGCTTTTGGTCGTTACTTCACAGCATCGTTCAGTCGAAGGTAAAATGAATAGCAGTATAAAGTGAAAAACAACCGGAAATCATGAAGACGAAGAGTTAGACTGAATGCGACTATACCACTGGCCACGACACAGTCATATCACAAGGTATCCAATCACCTGGCAGGTGGAGGGCACCAGGTGACTACAGACCCCTTAGTACGGCAAAAGAGCACGGCTGACTGAGACGATCGCTATTGTCAGTGCGATCGGCTGCGATAGCAAACGGGCCTCCTATGCGGCTTTCGGAATCCCCTAAACATCCATTTTAGGTGTTAAAACTCCCAGAAATAACCACCAGATCCGTTGAACACACGCTTCGGAACAGCTGGGACAAATTCCGATAAAAAATTCGTGCACGCACTCAGAGGAACTGAAGCCGGTGAGCTCATACATAGAACAAGCATCGACGATCCAGTCGATTGCTGTTGAGACGTACAGAACCGTCCAACCGAACTGTAAGGAAACGACTGAAGACTGAAATCCATTCTTTTGATGATGATCACTCGAACAATTATTACGATTTGGGTGATGACGTTCTCGTTGCTGGTGATAAGACATCTTTAATGTGAGTGAACAGCTCAGTGGACAAACTATAAACATCACCAATAGACAAAGAATTGACAACCAACGAGAATAGGTTCAGTGCACCAAGATGTTGAACTTTTGTGCTACTTTCATATTTGTGCATGAGTACCGTGGGAAGCGGCACGTATTGTATTCTCCAATGTCCACTGTATCATCAAGGAAAGGTCCCCCAATAGTTCAGGTCTGACAACGCACCCGGTGACGACGGATTGCTGTCTACCACCAAAGTGACGACTGCCGTTGGTCGGGAGAGAACCTCGTACTTCAGGCGTGATAGAGACGCTTATACCATCCGACCACTGCCGGTCGGTCATAGCAATGTGATTAAGAAATCCAAAATTCAGGCGAGCCATAAGACTGCATGCTTCGATCTCCCGGCTTTATATGAACCAAAAAAGCTCACGTGATGAATAACTTATTATTATTTCAGCGAACCGCTGCACCTCTTCAGAACAGCAACAGCATTATACACGTCCCGATCACTTCCGACAGGTAGCTGGACAAAAAGTCAGACACCCCATCCAAGAACGGAAAATGGCAATCAAGTGAAAAGAGAGCAAGCAGACAACAGCTTGGTGGTGCAGTTTGTCAAAGCCACGATTCTGTGTTTGCGTATGTACGAAGGCACAGCTAAGCGAAATTTCTTCGGGATTGCTTTCCTAAATTTTGGGACACCTAGGATAGTTGAGCTATGACCGGAGAGCTAGAATCCGAACATAACCTGGTCCGGATGATGCACATTAATATCACGTCAAAGTGGATGCCTTTTACCGAGCGACTGAGAGACGTGAGATGGATGTGGGCCGAGAAAGAGTGAAAATTCAATGCACACGTTTATTGTCTAGAACCAGATACCGGACGCAGAGTGCACGCGAAGCTGTGCCACCTGTGTGAGCAACAGCTCATATGTTTACGGAAACAGATAAGCACAAGAAAAACAGAAATATACACGGGTAGTGATTGATGAAGATTGCAGCAACAGTTTTTAGCTTTTACGTGACTCATTCACCGATGACTGTAAAATATTCGGAAACAGCTTCCTTTCCTTCCAATATCCGTTCAGTTAATCACAGCTTAGCATCCGAGAATAAATGAGTTCATTTGCAAAAACCGTATTGAAGTCAGGATTAAAAGAGACTTTTCTGCGTTACATCACTTAGAAGCCCAATGAATAAATTCGAAATAAGATAGGGAAGCGGTGGTAAAATCAGCCTCGAACTCTCAAACAAGATAAATAGGATATTGCTGGATGAGGCCCTTGTTAGTTGCAATCAGAGGTAAAAATAATCTGTATGAATGTCTTGTTAGTGGTAATGAAACAAAACGAAGTCGAAGGATGGAGCCGTCTGAGCAGCGAAAGGTTTGTCAAGATTTCCTAGTCAGTTTTAACCCAAAAATTACTGCATATGACCAGGTTTCGCGACTAGGAGGGCTTGAGCATTCATATATTTTCTTCATCTACTTGATTCTATTATTTGTGCGTTCTCCTTTTCGATTTCCTATTTCATTTACTGACCTAATTTTTGTATGACACTTCTGCCGAGAGCTAGAACCAGCCAGAACCGCCGCACCCAGTGTATATTTAATAGTTGTTCAATTGTACCCAAATGATGCAAATGCCATAACGAGACTATATTACGTATGAGGAAAAGCACTTGAAGACAGCTTCCCTTCCGCGATTTCTGATGCTTTCAGATAAAAAAGACATCTTTAAACAATGAAGATTTTTCCAGGAAGCTCATTATACGTGAAAGCGAGTAGAACAAACTGAGCGTTCGTTCAACTATCAACCTCACACTTCTGTGTGCGCTTTTGGTCGTTATCCCACAACATCACCCAGTCGAGGGTAAAATCAATAGTAGCATGAAGTTAAAAACAACCAAAAACAAAGTAATAAGTGGAAGTCATGAAGATGTAGAATGACGATGAATGCGACTGCAACACTGATCGCGACACCTAGCCATATCACTTAACGTCTCTAACTATCTGCTAGACGGATTTCGTGGATCCCAACCCGGAAGACTCAAACGTCTCACTTGACCAAATCCACCGGTCAAGGTTTTCATACCCACCTGCCATCTCATGGACTGACCAACTCAAACTACTTTTCAGCAACTACCTTCCCCGGACAACAGTGCACGCTGACAAAGTCTATCTGTGAGCGTGTCTAGTGCATGTCCCCGTCACCTTAAAATATCTAGATTCAATATTTGTTAAAGCGATTGACCTCTGGCTTCTAACATCCTACGCCTAACCTCAGCATTGCTGATGCGGTATTCCCTCCATATTCGAGCAGTACTACGAAGAAGGGATCTAACTGCAGCAGAATACATTCGACCCTTAATCGATAATCAGATATCACACCGGCATCACAGCCTCTGCTGTTTCAAATGTTGTTTTCGAGCGACATTCGGTGCGTTCGTAGGGACTCCGTGGACGATTTTGAGTGAGTTGTCATTTAAGTAACGTGCAGTGCTAATCAGATTACTTAACCCATTGCACTGCTCTCGAAACTGGTTCGTTTAGGCATTCCAACTGCTCTGATCACGATCCGAAACCGCCCTTCGAACTCAATGTGACCCAAACGCTGACCCTTGGGTCGGAACCGGAAATGGATAATCCCCAAAACCCACGTATGTTGTTTCGTTGTTCCCTCTGGACCACAGAAGAACAGCTGCGCTCTCATTTTTTTATAACTACGAAAAACCAATCGTTACGACCACTCAATATCTTGACCCAGACATTGGTCGTAAATTAGCCACGAGGACGACGTAATCGAAAACGAGCTTCTTCTCCTTACATGACTAAATGGAATTATACAGTGATCTATTCGGTCTCCAAGGTATTCTCTGACAATCCGGATTTCGTGCACCCACTATTACTACTACTGCTACTATCATTGGTTATTATCTAATATTATTCATTCCCTTTATCCCCACATGCTCCAAAGCCGTCCCTTACTCCTTTACTCGATCGAAATTCATAATCCTGGCTTCACATATGTTCCCATATAGTAACAGAAGTCGTTCATCACAGGAGTCAATCGCTGTGCGAGAAATGCCGTGCTAATGTCCAAAGCCAGTGGCGGAAGGACGCTACTTCGCGTAGTGTATGAGTTCAACAAATCACTAAGAGTCAGCCTGATGATTAAGTGTTCGACAAACACAATCATTCACCCCGGTGGATGTGCACGGTTGATCATTCTCAACGAGGAAGTAACAGCTGTACACTGCTTCCACGGTTTATAATGTTGAATTGAACGTTCAAAAGGCAAGATGAATCTTATTGCGTAAAAATAGCTTCATCTCTTACCTTGTTTGCCTACCTGTAGACCACGACGAAGCAACTATTGATTTTTAGTTAATATTCGTAGGTAATCTGAATTTACTCACTAATGAACTTCGCTTCCATGCCTTCCAGTTCACATTCCAATTAGCTCCGAAACCATTTTCTTTCCAATTCATCGTAAATCATTTAGGTGCGCAAAATTCACGTTTTATTGAGTAGATAAGAGCGCTCATTGAATTGACATTCTGTTTGTACGTTTCAGCAATAGGATTCAATCATCCATTCCTTATGATCGTTATTATTATTATTACTTATATTGTAAGGTATCATATTCTCCTACTTTATGGATTTCTCGTAAGAAAATTCGTCGCAAAGTAGAAAGTATACTGATCAAACGTCATAACCATAAACTAACGAAACTGCAAGTCGAATCGGTGCAAGCACATCGATTTGCGCAATGTGCATTCTCAGGAGCGATACACATTGGATTGACGGCGTCTTGCGCAACCTTTCCTCGTCTCTTACTATAAGCGCGCGATTCGCATCATTGGAATGCGGTTTTGACAGCTTCCCCTACAAATAGCTGAATTTCTAACGGACAGGGGAACCGAGTGGCCCTCGTGTGGTGAAATCTCGGACATCTTTAATTTCGAAACAGTTGGTATTGTGTGCGTGTCTCGCTTCATTTGCCTGTGTATTGGTTTGTTCTAATTTTCGCGACTATTCAACGATACTAGGACCAGTGTGCATCATGTGTTTACTGTGCTAACTAGTCTTGAGACTAGAAAAAGCAATCGCGTGCTTTTTATTCACAGACGATAGAAATAATCGCTTAACGAGCAGTAATTTGTTTGCAGTACCATATAGTCAGAACTCACCATGTCTATCCCCACCCATGATACCATGACAACCATATGTCAAATGTAGATTAATGACTCAGGACAGCCTCGACATATTTGACTAGGGGCGCGAGGAACAGAATGACATAACAAGAGATTGAATTCACTTTTACTGTAAACAAGGTTGTCATATGGTACCGTATGACATGGGATGAATACGTGGCCACACACGAACACAGACAGAACTACATGCACATACGCAAGTACACGCGAACACTATCCACATCGAGACAAACAATTGCACATTAAACAAAAAGTGGGACAGTAAAAGGACGCGTCTGATATGAGCAGACATGTGTCAAGGACATTCCCCATTTGTATTCAACTGATCGACAAAGATTATACAGACCATTCCACTGAATAGCGATTAGAAAACACTAGCCCGTATCAGTTAAAGCGTTCATTACGTCACAGCCACGGCTACTAGGTTTTACTCTATCCTATCAGACTATGCACGGATAAGTGATGGGGGCAAAATGTTAAATTGCAGTGAAACAATCATCAGCTGGAAAAAGGACACATACAAGTGGTCGTCTAGGCACAAGCTGCCGGATGAAAGTGTTTTCATAAGTTCTGGATTGCTGTGTTAGGCGTTTATATCGCAAACGCTTTATCACTAGAAGAGGCGACAGCATCAGTGCTCAAGTGATGTCATCTCGGCTGGTAATGGAACGTGTGCGCCCCAAAACGCCAAGTTCAGCGAGATCAGGAGCTTAGGGAAACCACCAACCTGAGCCGCGACCAACACTAGTTTTTAGATCCACTGACAAATTGTCTACAGAGGCATACAAAGACAAAGTATGATCGGGATTTCTGACTACATCATCTGGTATCTTCAACTAATGAAAAAGTGGGGCCTTGAGAAATCCCATTCAGAACGTCCAGAAACTTCAGTATGATCCAGCTCGTCAGTTGGAAAAAGAAATAGCACAACCGCCTAGGAATCAGGCACCATCACAGGTATGTGTGGTCCGATTCGTTCACACAAACCGAGCGTTCAGAACGAAGTGAAAGTTTCCATCGCTTCAACGGACACGCTCTTTTGAACCGTTACAGGTGTCAAATGATGAAATGCATACGACTGTGAACCAGGAACTAAGTGTGCGCAATGCGTCTCTCAAATCGATATACAAAAACAACAAACACTCGTGATCTGTGGTCGGTCGACCCCAACCAGGGACTGCTGGATTCAACCGTAATGAACTGGTTCTGCCCCGAACAACACACAAGCAGATGAATAGATGAGTGTACTGATGATCCAAATGAGGATCAGGACCGGTAATACGTGTACACATTTCGATAATTGCATACAAACGATAAATTGACTGACACAGAGGGACCGCAACATTCGGTCAAATCACAGGTCGGTTTGGGTACCAGGTAAATCCGATTTTGACAATAAACATTTGAAACCACGATGAGATAAATCGCCAAACAAAAACTGAAACACATTGGAGACTGTATCATACATTTGGCAAACAACGGGAATAGTGCGAAACTAGCATCGTAAAACGCAGCAATTTCAGGACAGGGCATAATATCCGTTCCATTTCGCATCTGAAAGCTACGAGTTATGTTTAATACCATTCCAATTTATGCTTGTATTTTTCTTCTTCATAAATGAAACCAAGAAACAAATAAACCAAGCAGTTCATGAAACACAAGCGAAATTCCGCGTAAAAGCGCACAATGAATGAAAACATATCAGCAAAATACGTGTAAAGTTAGTGACGATTAAAGACACACAGTTTAGCGTATCCAACCAACCAGTAGCTATGGATATTAGAACCGAGAAGTGTGATATCACTTGCAAGTGTGATATCATTGGTTAAAATAAGATAACTGAAGTAAACCGATGAGTAAAGTGGTTTCATGGATTTGTGAACAGTTTGGACCGGCAATTTAAACAACTCGCGCAATCACATCCGTCTAACCACACTGAAACAATCCTATCTAAATGGGCAGAATAATGATTTGAAATTTCAAACCGGTCACATTGAATAAAAATAGTTCAGTTTTCTAACCAAAACACAAATCTTCCTGTGTCCATTGTTACCTCCAGAGCATCATCCAATCGGAAGGGGAATGGATCGAAGTTTAAACAGTGAATAAACGGTGAGCAAAGTCAAACTAAAACTGCCAACCGGAAAGAGTTCGAAAGCAACTACGCTACTGCTAATATTGTATGTCCACCATATTCAAGCAATGCTGCGAAGACATTATTGCGGTAGCGGTCGCGTTTTGGGGTCGTAAAAAAGGACTGATCAAAATGCCGCAATGTACACTCAATTCTCGATGAACAAACGAATGCCAACGACAAAGATGGCTCAGATTTGTAACAACCAAAACGGTCTTCTTTGCACGTGACGACTCATCAGTCGATATCCAATGATCGGGTGAGATAGCTCAGTGCTAATTGTAATGAACACTTTCATGTACTACGCCGATAATCATTTCACTTTTCAAGTGAACAAAATGTAGTTCATCTCACGTAGCGTGTTAAATTGTAACATTCGCCGCTACTCGTATTACACTTAATCAGGACCATAAAAAGAGAAAATATGGACACAGCGTGTGGGAAGCTTTGCTTTTAGAAACTACCCAAGAAGAGGTAGCATCAGCATACTGCGGAATTGTAAGCCTATATTTAAATGGAAAATGAGATATAAAAACGGAATCCACAGAAGATGAATCTTTGCTTAAAGATGAACTGAGACTTATGTGCACATGACAGATACTAGTCGGATGAATAACAGCTTAGGTTAATCCTTGCACGTCGACTGCTGCTGGAATCAATCTCAAGAGGTAGCTGAATGGGATGATCACCTACCACACCACCAGCTTTCCCCTTTTGTACTGTATGCTTGAGCATAAGTAAAGTGGAACGGGTATATCTCATAGCCTCGAAGACTCAGTGCAGTAGTAAGGATGACCAACCACCTGACTTTGAGACTGGGAGTGAAGAACCAAATAAAGTTTCGTCTTGACTTGACATGATCTGAATAGGCCAGGCGGGTTGAAGAGACGGGACTAAAGACCTGGCGCGACAAATGGTCCGATCGAAACGAACAGACAAATGAGAAAGACGAAACAGTGGACAAACAGCTTTGTCTGACCATAACAATGTTACAACTATTGATCGTAGTTTTTATTCTGGTCGAACCAAACCATCTACTCACGTGCCCACACTCTCGTGTGAGGCTTTGAGGTTGACAGGTTTCCGATCGACTTGCAACCATTAGTGGTAAATTCCATCCGTCACGGGGCTGTCACATATGCTAACTCTAAACCAACCAAATGCATCATACAATACTAAGTTGAACAGCAGAAAGTACCCCTATTCTAGAGATCGGGCAAAAGAGAACCATACACACACACGCGCGCGCGGACGGACGGATGATAGGTGGAAGACCAAGTAGCGGATATGTAAGCATGCGCGAAAAATCTCTTATGTACCAAATATTGGAAAATTCGTTTATCTAGGTCATTCTGAGAGAGCGGGCGCGCGCTTGCAGACAGACACAACCGAGTACACGTAAACATACGAAAACAAAAGCGAGTACGTTCCACCTGAGGAGGTATCGGATCCGGTAGCCAATGCCCCAAAATATTATGCTGTTAGACTTCATGTAAGATAACAGACACATGTGCACAGATTTGACGATTCGACTGACTTGCTTCAACAATGGTCACAACTGACCCAACAAGTTCAATACAAAGTGCAAACGCTGCTAGGGTCGACAGAACACCTTACGTCGTGTCAGCAAATGGAGCAACCAGCAAGTTACCGATATATATATATATATATATATATATATATATATATATATATATATATATATATATATATATATATATATATATATATATATATATATATATATATATATATATATATATATATATATATATATATATATATATATATATATATATATATATATATATATATACGGCAGACTGCGATAGACCCCCTGGTGGGACCGGAATAATCAATTTTGCTTATTGATAATAGTGCCGTAGCCATATTCTATGGGAGAAAAAGGGACAATAACACAGCTGTTTAGTTTTTGCGCCACACCTTAATGGTGAAATAGGTTGACTGGATGCATCCTAGGCCAAACAAATTGACAAACTTCACTAAAATTTTTAGAATATCCGTTGAGAGCTTTTTCTGAGCACTTTACTGCAAATTTATGGTAACTTATTAATTTGATTTTGTTGAGTGAAGTGCTGCCATTGTAGTGACAACTGGTTCGATATGAAAGTAGCAGCTTTCGTTTTATTAACACCAACCGAGCGGTACTTTCTGTAGAGGAATATACGTTTATGTTGTAACTGTGTTGTCTGAGCGCGTAATAACTGTACTATGCGCATTGGAAGAATTATTCAAATCAGAAATTGGTATCTATCCCTCGTGACCAAATGGCAATGCCTGCGATGAATTTTCCATGCATTACAGGTTTCGAAAGTTTACATGACACAATAGTAATGTAACACGAACCTAAGAGTAACAACACAATGCTGGACAAGGTTCCCTATTAATCATGTGTAACCAAGCTCTAGAGCCTGGAAAGATACATACAACACGTAGCACAGACTCGAAAGATAATGAGAACAAGATGAGTGGAAAGCACCACGAACCTAGCGGATGATGTACAGCCATGCCTGTCGTGGCCGACAGCATAATGATTATAATTTGTGGCCGTGGTGCGCTATGTATGTATGTGCGTAAGGCTTCTCTCATCGACACTGCTAGTCTCTTGGATGGTTTGTTCGGGGTTTGTTGCTATCGTTGACACAATTCTGATTTTTCCAGTCCGAGAGATTTCTAGACGTCCGTGTCCAGAAAGAATTATGGAGATATACGAACACTTGTCAAACCGAATCTGATCAGTACACACGTACCTCTGTACCTATACGTATAAACAAGCACGGACCTAGACAATCAAGCAAAACAGTTAGGTCAACTCGCATCAGATGAATCAGTCACAAAAACGAAACCCTACATTTGATGGGGAATGCGAGTAGACAAACCGTTTATTGTGTACGTATTCAAGTCTTCGTGTGCTTATGCGTGTTCGCGCCGGACTAACTAAGTCAATCAACATGGATGATTAAACCAGAAGTTAATGATAGCTTTACAGATGTCTGAAAATCAAAAAGAACAAATATGAATGTGGGGGGACGTTGGCTGATGTGGAACATGAACTGTGGAGTGGGGGGGGGGGGGAGAAAATCTCAAAAGTATGAAGCCTAGTTGGTCCAAACATTGGTTTCACTGGCGAATCCTTCGGAATACGTGGTTTGTGGAAGCTCTCTGGAAGGCTGTAATAAATCTATTAGGTTATTTCGGAGCATTTAAACAGTAGTTTGTCGTATGAAAAATCCACAAACATGAACGCCTATCAGTGAACTTGAGGATAGCCCAAATCCCCACTGAAAACCAGAATGTTGCTTTTTCGCGCCGCCTTTTCAGACCATACTGCAACTATCAAGAGCTGAGGAAATCGTACTGATCTGGTACCCAAGTGTTAACTGAGCAGTGACAAAAGGACATCCTTATTTCTCATAAAGATGCATTCCATAAGGCTTCTATGATGATTGGTAGCACATTCCGGTTTTCATCTGCCGAACTGCTGCGTGCCAATAAGCACACATTGTGCACCGCGAAGAACACGACCACATCATCACAGAAGTTGGGTATGTAGAAGTCGACAAGATGAGCATGAGAAATTGGTGCAAAAGTGAGAAACTAAGCATCTGAGCTCAGGGAAAGTAAAGCACCCGGGGGCCAGTGACAAACAAATTTGGCATTTTCAAGGTCACTGAAACAAAATAGGGAAACCTGATACTACGCTCACATTTGGAGGAAAACAATAAATACCGCGAAGTGACCAAGTTCCCTCGTAGATAATACGATGGAGCGCACAGATTACCAAGTTGTGGGTAGCGTTCATGTGTGGCTCGGAATTTCACTGAGACCGGTGGATTTTATCATTCGAATAAACTAATTTAGTGTACACCACCCTAGAGGTCAAAGCTTCGAATCCCGTCATTACTGGTCACTTTGGTGGTAGCCAACGGTTCACTGACGCCTATTTCGTTACTATGCCTGACCGAGGGGAAATTTGTGTGGTTCTTCACTTTAAGTCTCAGAAACTGATTGCCAGCTGTAATTAATAGTGCAATGGGCCTCTAAAGCTATGGGGCACCTCTTCCACGGCACTCATATACACGCATGTAATAAAAAACGCAAACATGTAATAAAAACTGGGCAAGTTAAAATTGGCGTTGTAAAGTTGCATTAGTTTCAGTTTCTAAGCCAAACATGCAATCCTTACCATGATGGCACAGATCGAGTTGTACGAAAATCTGACTACGGAATATGAGGTTGTGGATCTAAACTCACCCAAAGCGATAGACAGCACTTTGTTGTCGCTCAGCTCACTACCATACCTAACCCATTAGGACCACAGGCGGTTGCCCACTACGAAGCTTACGGTCGATATGACGAACTCTCAGGATGATATCAGAGAGATCCGACTACGGAGTAGTTGGAAAAACTACATTACACGAATAAGTGATTCAGCAATTGAATTTTATCTTTCTCTTCGTTGTATTCGTAATCAGTAAGCCGCTAGCAAGCAAGTAATTCAGTGAGCAGGCAAGTAAAAGAGCTGAGCTACATGCGCTTTCACGAGCGAACAAGTGAGGCCAATCAATACACAGCAACATCGATTAGTCGATACTGCTCGCGCTGAAGCATGATTAAAAATCAAGACAAAGCAGGCGTATTTCCATGATTGAGAGGAATATGGATTGGATATCCTTGTAGTATGCATGACTTGAACCAGACACAACGCTCGTTGACGCCAAGGTTGTCCAATCCGGACAGACCAGAACTATATGTTACCGGGCGCATCTACAGAGAGCGGTTAGGCGAACGGCCGCTCCTGTGGTCAACCGTGGATGAGGTGGACTAACCAAATAAGCGGTCGTGGACGACCAGCGGGAGTGCTCGAGGATGTAGTGAGATTTCCGCTTGGCTGGCGTTCTCCTTCCAAAATGCAACAAATCTGCTGACGGCACTGTGACGTGGTGACTGTGACCAGTCACAATATAAGGCCACAGCCCTTGTCGTGTTCCACTTATTCGATAAGGTCTCCACAGGAGGCAAATGAACCGTACAAGTGACCACCGGATCAGCTGGGCCGATCCTACTGCCTTACAGGAAGCGCTTAGCTGCGCAAACGCTAGAGATGCATCCTCGAATAGAAGAAGTTCTACTCTCTACTGAGCAACCGAGTCGTGGATACAAAAGCGCCACTGATCCCGACATCTAGCCACATCTTCCAGTGTACCTAGCCGTAGAGTGAGAGAGTCTCTTGGGCCCCACCCAGGAAGTTTGCCGCGGCCTACGTGGCCAAGTCCACTGGCCGGACTTTTCATACCTTTCTTCCGTGTAATGGGCCGACCATCGTTACTCATCCCAAACCGCAACTCGCCCCAGCAAACATTGCGCGCCGCCCATTGCACTAGTTAGCAAACCTGTGGTAGATAAAGGTCAATTAAACTTTTTCCAAGGCAAACTTTGGTTGAAAATTTGCCTTGGGAAAGGTTACCCGCGGTAACCGAAACGTCGGCTACCTAAAATTTCTACCGACAACGCTGTTTTTGACAGTAAAATATTTTAAAAAAACCACAACACATGGCGCATCGATGCTTCGATACACTCCGAACCTTGTTCGGTCCCGATATAGCTAATTCAACTGCTTCTCGAAATGCCCCGCCCAGCGAATTAGACGATGCTGCTGGGCTTAAATCTGCAAGGCGTTCGCCTCTTTGATCAATTTGCTAGTGCCTGGTTTACGCGGGCCGGTATTTCTATTTAGACGGAAAAGGTTGCGGCTGTTACCAGTCGCCGCAATTCTGAACACCTTTCTATATTTCGCAATCCACTATTGCTCACGGTCGTTTCTAAAACTCCGAATCAGTTGGCGTGTAATGCATCTCCATGCATCATCGTATTTGGAATACGGAGGCAGTTAAAAGGTAAAAGTGCTTTAACAAACTAAACTACCAAGATACCAACTTACTAATTTCGAAACGATAACAAAACAAACTAAAATGTCATGAAACAGGGCGTAGCTTGATCTGGTAAGTATATGGAAGAGCTTGTAACACGTCTAGATTGCGGCTCAAAATGACGTTTAAATAAAAGCAACCACTTAAAAGCAGAAAATGGTCAGATAAACCAAACTTATCAGGGAAGCTAAAAACTGTTTTTGAGACGCTAGGTCTACCTTGCCTGAACTATGGTTTGAGGTTGAAAACCGTAGCGTTGCATGATGATGCATGTGTTTGACAGGAACGTCTCCTGAGTAGCTGAATAGCTGAGCCATCCAACTCTGCCTGGAGACCGCAGGTTCTGATAATTAAGAATGCAACCCACAAGAAGGGTATGGTTGTGGATTACAGTCAAACCATCAACCACTTCACGTAGTTGGATGCTCATCCGCTACCTCGAATACACAAAATGAGACAGGCTCAATCTCGTTATGCAATGTACAACACTTAGGATCTAAAGTTTTTTATTACATGTTTGTGCATGTGTGCAGTGGAAGGGGTACATACCCCATAGCCACGAAGGGCCACTGCACTGTCAGGTATAACCGAAAATCTGACCCTGAGACTTGGAGTGGAGGACGACATAAGTCCCCAATAGGTCAAGATCTGAAGAGCGCATACCATCAGGTTCCTATGGCCGATCATCAAAAGCTATACACCGAGTTTGAAGCGTGCGGGGCTCTATCCATTTTGACATATACCTTCCGGGGTCACCAAAGATGTAGCCTGATTTCAACGCATCACTAACGAATTTTGAAAGCGAAAGGTGCCGTGCATATATTTGCCTACATAGATAACGTGGCCGTTCACGGTATAACCAACAAAGACCACGGTCAAAACCTTGACCGTTTCCTGAAAACCGCTGCGAAATACGGTATAACAGTCAATTCAAGCAAAACTATGACGGCCGCTAATAAAACCCAGCTTTTGGGTTCTCTAATATCGCAAGACGAAGACTTTAAACAGACCGGATGAAACCCGTTTCAAATTTCACCGCTAAAATGTGAGGTCCCGGTGTCGCTTCATCGCTTTGTTTTCATACTACTCACAATGGATACTGCCATTCTCCGAAAAGATTAATAAGCTTATGAAAAAACAACTTTGCCTCAGCCAAAATATGAAAAATGCGAATGTGACCTTCAAAAAAAGACCACAAAACCGCTACAGTTGTCACAGAGGACCAATTTGACCCCTTGGTGGTTGTAAAGGACGCATCGGATGTCGTAGTGGTCATCTCACGTTCCGTAACTTCTTCTCGTGTACCCAAACAGCCAGCAAAAGACATAACTTTACTGTAAAAAGGAAGTATGTGCAACCATTGAAGCACTACGCGAGTAGCAACATTATCTCCTAAGTACACACTTCAAACTTATCATTGATCAACGGTCCGTGGCCTTCATGTACGACAGAAGATAGACGAACAAAATCAAAAATAACAAGAATCAACAATGGAGAGCTGAACTATCAGCCAACTGCTAAAACATGATTGACAGACTCCGAAAAGGCAATCCAGTAACCGATACGTTCCCTCAAAATATATGCGAGCCAACCCCGCTTTGCTTTGCCACCCCAGGGTTACCCGAATAATTTACAATGCACGACCAAAAAATTGCCCCATCCGACTGAAGAAACTAAACATATCATCACACGATGCAATATTTGTGCAGAACTAAAGCAAAACTCGGCAAGCCACCCATCGATTATCATATCAAAGCAACAAAATCATTTGAAAGACTCAGTATCGACTTTAAAAGCACACTGACTTTGACTACTTGTAATCGATACACTCTAATCATCACTGTTGAGTACTCGCACATCTTTGTATTTGCTTGCCCGAACACAAATTTTTGTACTACCATCAGTTGTCTGTGTCAGCTATTCACCATATTCAGTATGCCAGTATACATACACTTGATGCAACGGGCGAGTTTCATATCGACCGAGCTTTCTCAGCACCCGCAAAACAAGAGTGAGACTTTCAGATACACCACTGCTGCAAGTCCAACGAAACGGACGGGTCAAACGCCCGAATGGTACCTTTTGGGAAACTATTTCTCAAGCTTTCAAAACAAGAGGGCTCCCAATTACACAACGGAGACTTTTCCCCCCAAATGCCCTGCATTTTATTGGATCTCTGCTGTGTCCAGACACGAAATGTACCGCACAGGACAGACTTTTTAATCTTTCCCGGCGACCAACTAGCGGTGCTCCTTTTTTATTACATGCACGAGTACAGTGGAAGGCCCACTGCATTATTATGGATGACCTGCAACCAGACCCTGAAACCTGGAATGCAGAACTACATAACATACCAGTGAGTCAGGTGTGGTAGCGATCCGGATGACAGCGGATCACTGTCCACCACCAAAGTAACCGGTGATGGCAGGAATTCGAACCTCCGACCTCCGTGGTGATAATCAAACACTTTACATCACTCGACCACTCAACCACTCTTCCCACCTGGCTTACAGTTCTTGGTCCCGCACTACTTAGACGAATGGATCACTCCTGAAACTATGACTTGCTGGTTGAAGAAGTCCAGCTCGTCGGTTGCAATCTACAGTACACTCTCAAAGACTAGTGCTAAGGATTAAAGCTTTTCTGTACGGTAGACTCTGACAGATGACTTGCCAGGGACAGAATCTGAATCGCTTCCAAATCGGAAGTTACCTCTAATATACCGCAGACAGACCTATATTACATGAATGATGCTGTAACGGCCAGATTGGAGGCCGCCATCTTGTTATTCGTTCCATGTAAGTATTGGTGCCTGTTGATATACTTGCTGGACCTCGGCTCATGTAGTTTTTCCTTCTCTTGTGCTCTTGCAGATTACACACGTGCTACCCTCGTCGGAAGAGCATTGCCCCTGCGTGTTCGATGCAACGGAACATGATGCCGGCGATGCAACCATATCGTCCTCTAGTAGATCCGAATCGATTTCATATAAACTAACTCAACAACAGAGAACTTATCCATGAATTCTGTGCCATAGAGTAGCTTGAGTCATTTTCCTCCTCCATGTGTCACAGTGCCCAACACAATGAAACTGACTAATTTCCTCGGCAGGAGTGACAGCCAATTTAATCTATCCTAATTCGATTTCCTGTTATGCGTTGTATTTACGATACTCTGCGTTTCAGTCTACTTACGTTTTTTCTAGTAGAGTAAGGCATTATATTCTGAATGGAAGTTCTGAAGTCATCTACATTCATCATAGATGCAATAAATGCAGCCGCAAGAACTTCAGTGTAAAATGCTTGTGTAGAACTGAGCAGACCCCATACAAAACCTTGCCCTAGACGGAGAATCATTATCAAAAGTAAATAATTTGTGATAACAGGGCAGTTACATCTAACACAATGACCGAAATTCGGATAGAAAGTCATCACGCACACAGATGGTCCGACTGGTTTTTATTACTCTGAGTGACCTGTGACGTCGGTACCACATTCATTTGTTCACTAAGAATCAAGTTTAAATGGCGAAAATTAGGTCAGTCGGTGCATAAGGCTCTGAAAGGTAACTGTTATGGCCAGAAGATACGCAATTCAGTCAACTAGTTCAATCATCAACCTTGCACCTTCTGTGCACTAGATAATCCCGCAAGAGCTGTAGCTCCATTCGGCATGCGCTTTGCACCTTCAAAGTGTAAGGTGATGTTACAAGACTGGACGTCAACAATTCCGAGCTTGATGCTCGATGGGGAGGTGCTGTCAGTTGTCGACCACTTCACCTACCTCGGTAGCAGCGAGACGACGGAGGGGAGCACTGTAGTAGAGGTGAGTACGCGGATATCCAAGGCTCGAGCGGCGTACGCTGGACTGAAGCACTTGTGGCGCCGACCTGATATTTCACTGAAGTTGAAAGGCCGTGTATACTGTGCTGCAGTGAGTTCAGTTTTGTTGTATGGTTGCGAAACTTGGAGTCTGCGTGCTGAAGATATTCGTCGTCTTGAGGTTTTCGACCATCGATGTTTACGTAGTATCGCTAGGATTGGGTGGAATAGCCGAGTAAGCAACGATGAGGTCAGAAAGCGAGTACTGGGTACTAATTCAGAGAACGTTCTGTCACAGCGTATCCAGCTTAGTAGACTACGTTGGTTGGGACACGTGTTACGTATGGCAAGCACACGTCTACCACACCGTGTCCTATTCTCCGTTCCTCTTTAGGAGTAGATAAAACCACGTGGATGTCAACAGATGACGTAGCAGCGAGGAATGAAAAAGTGTACACCGAACTTAGGGAACGTAGGTGCCTCACGTCTTCATGGTTAGGGTCCAAAAAATCCATCAATCAGTTGGCTGGGGACACTGAAGGATATGGCAACGAATTGTGAACAGTGGAGATCGTGTTGTCACTTTCTATCGAATTAGAATGATTGATCAATGAGTGTTTGTACAGTAAGACTGTGTATTCCGAGTGTTGGCTACTAGGGCATTCTTTCCTGCTTCCACCCCTTCAGGTCCACTCCCCGACCACCTTGCATATTCATTCTTTCTAATTCAGTGTGCAGCATGGTGGGAAAGACAGTGATCAGTGGAGCCTGCCCTGCAGTTTAACGCTGTACGATGATGGTGATGATGACAGTAATCGCAGGAGCCTCACTCTGTATGGTGATCAGCTGGAATTATTCGGCGATTTTAAACACATCGAAAGCTAAGTTAGAGCTTTAGGTGGTGTTGGGGAAGAGATCAAATCGTAAATAGCGAGAGCTGGAGTAGCTTTCGCGAACCTGCAACATCTGTGATGGTGTCATGAAATTCGGCTTTCTCTTAAGGGATGAGCGTACAAAGCCGCGGTTTGTGACATTTCGCTCTACGGTTTCCAGACCTGGTCACTCCGCGTTGAGGATCCTTGGCGGCTTTCTGTATTCGACTACTGAGTTCTGCATAGCATTGCTCACCTCTGGTGGGAATGCCGTGTGAGTAATGAAGAGGTTCACCGTCGTGTTATTTTTTTATTACATGCTTGCGCATGAGTGTAGTAGAAGGGGTATATACCCCATAGCCGCGAAGGGCCACTGCACTATTGAGGATAACCGGTAACCGAACCCTGAGACTGGAGGTGGCCGAGAACCGCAAAAGGTCCCAATAGGTCAAGTGTGGTAACGATCCGGACGACAGCGGATTACTGTCTACCACCAAAGTAACCGGTGATGGCAGGGATTCGAACCTCGAACCTCCGAGGTGGTAAGCAAACGCGTTGAGGATGCCCTACGGCTTTCTGTATTCGACCACCGGTGTCTCCAAAGCATTGCTCGGGTCTGGTGGGAACACCGGATGAGCAATGACGAGGTTCGTCGTCGTGTATTCGGTGCTGATAGTCGTCCCCTGGCAGAGGTAATCGCTCTACACCACCTACGATGGCTCGGGCACGCTTTGCGTATGCCTGCCGATCGCTTACCTTTTCGCGTTCTTTTTGCACGTGCTGGGTAAGGCTAAAAGAAACGATGTGGCGGTCAGGTTATGACTTGATGCAGGGGCATGGAGAAATAAGCTTCGGCTTTGGCTTAGGCTTCGGTTGGAGCTTCCGGCCTTCCTGGTTGGGGCCCAAAAGATGAGGATTGTTGCTGGTTAAAGACGCTGAGAGATACGGCTCAGAACCCAACCCAGTGGCGCGAATGCTGCGTGGCCTGCCCGCTAACTTCCCGTTTCCGTAAACGATGGAAATTGGACAAAAAAATTACAAAATGTGTACGATGAAAATACTGAAAATAAGAAAAGAAATTGCTTTTACTTGTTGTTATCTTCATGTTGACTCTTGATCCCCCACCCCTCGACTTTGTAATTTCCCCCTGTTGTTGTTGCGTTGGCACCATATTTGATCTCAGGCCGGTATTATATATATATATATATATATATATATATATATATATATATATATATATATATATATGGCCGATACGTCCTCAACCTGGGCGGAATTCGGTCTGTTGTTCGCAGCCGTTCCTCTGGCCAGCCGGTGTCAGACGGCAAATTAAAAATCGAAGCTAATAACTTGGTGGTTACCGGAAATAGCCGATTCCCACGATGGTTACTGTAGTCATTCTGTATTCCCTCCTTGGAGATGGGTACAATCAATGACTCGCCCCACAGCAACCTTCCTCCAAGAAATCGCAGTTGTTGATATTTGTTACTGTGCCTCCGCCTCATAATTCGCTCCCATTTCGTTTGTATCACCTAACATTTTGCCTGTCTCCTTTTAGCTCATATGCCTCGTTTTTTTGTTGATTGAAGCCTATCAATCAGGCGTCGTCTTCTGGACTCTCATTCCACTAACCGATCATACGTTACAATTTAATCAACCAAAAGACAATGGACCGGCACCTGCGCCCGAATCGTTTTGATGTGGATGCAAACTCCCCGAATGGCGATGACTCCTGGGAACATTGGTATTATACCCTTACAAACTTTGTGGAATTAGTCAAAGAACACCAACCAGAGAAACTCAAAATTCTCATGAACTTTTTACCGCCAAATGTTTACAAATTCGTTTCGCGGTGCAATGATTATGACTCTGCCATCACCACCCTTCAACTCCTATACATGCAAACTAAAAACGAAATTTTCGCACGCCGTCTTCTGGCAGCTTCGAAGCAGAATACTCTTAAAACCACTGACCAATTCATGCAAAAGCTTAGAAATCTTGCCCGAGACTGTAATTTTCAGGCTGGCTGCATCCCGAACTTTCTGTTTCTTTTGTGGGTATGATCGTCATCCTCGCCACAAATGTCCAGCGAAAGATGCAGTTTGCAATTCGTGTGCTAAACGTGGACACTTTCAGAAGGTCTGTCGAACTTCTACGAAAACAAAACATGCCGCAACTTTCTCACCATGTATCATTTCCTTCATCATAGCAGCATCTCCAGCGGGCCTCAGTAAGGCTATTACGGCAGTAATAGTCAACGGGTTGTGCTACAAGCTCTAGTAGACACAGGAAGCTCAGAGAGTTACGTCTCCGAGGCGATTGTGCTCCGGAACAAAGGGTCAACAATGGCATCCAAAAGTAAAATCATCCTCGCTTCTATCCGCATGATCAGCAGAACCAAAGGTCACTTTTTTGTCTCGTTGCTGCATAAAGGTGCCCGGTACGAACATGTCAAGCTATTGATTCTCCGGGACTTATGTGCTGACGTACTGCTGGGGCATGACTTTTTACAACAACACACGTCAGTAGAAATATCTTTCCAAGGAATTCAGTGAACCTTCTTGCTTTGTGATCTCTCCGCTGCTAACCTTCCAACCCTATCTCTTTTCGCACATCTGGATCCCTCTTGCCCTCCTATTTGCACAAAACCAAGGAGATACAGCTACAACGATGAAGCCTCTATTCGATCAGAGATCGTCCGGTTATTGGACGATGGTATAACCGAACCTTCTCGACACTATGGCGGGGCCAAGTCCTGGGTTATTACCAACGAGCGCCAAATAAAGACGGATGGTGGTCGACTACAGTCAAACAAACAATCGATTCGCATTTCTAGATGCTTACCCGCTACCCCGCATAGACGATCTAGCGGAGAAAATTTCACAGTTCAGCGTTCACAGCTCTTTAGACCTACAGAGCGCGTACCATCAGATCCCCATAAAGGAAAGCGAACGGCAGTACACGGCTTCCGAAGCATGCAACAGCCTCTACCAGATTCGCTGAATACCGTTTGGAGTAACCAACGGTGTTGCCTGTTTCCAGAGCGCGATGGACGAGCTTGTTCGACGTGAAGAACTTGAAGGAACTTCTGTATACGTTGACAACATTACTGTCTATGGGGAAGATGTAACCGACCATAATGTCAATCTTAAACGGTTCCTGCAAACGGCTGAGAATTATGGTTTGACTCAAATCATAACAAGTGTGTCTTCGCCACAACCGTAGTTCGACCGCTGGGCTACGAAATATCTAGAAGAACGGTTAAGCCTGACCCAGAACGCTTTGACGCTCTTCTCCAACATCCTGCTCCCAAGGATTTGAAGGCGCAGCAAAGAGTCGCTGGAATGTTTTCATATTACTCCCAATGGTTTTCCCGTTTTTTGGGTAAAATTCATCCACTTATCGTAAACAGGGCATTTCCCCTCCCCAAAGAAGTACTTTCGTCTTACGAATCATTGAAGTCTGAGTTAATCCAATCATTACTATTCGCAGTCGATAAAGACACACCACTCTTGGTTGAAACCGACACCTCCGA
Organism: Fasciola hepatica; assembly: GCA_948099385.1. Lineage (NCBI taxonomy): Eukaryota > Metazoa > Platyhelminthes > Trematoda > Plagiorchiida > Fasciolidae > Fasciola > Fasciola hepatica. The sequence goes on from CANUEZ040000008.1 coordinate 10,656,402, forward strand.
CATAGCAATCTCTGCTACTCTTAATCAGAGCGGTCGTCCCGTGGCCTTTTTCCGCGTACTATGTCACCCACGGAGCGAAATCATTCAGCGGTAGAGAAAGAAGCTTACGCGATTGTCAAAGCTGTTTGAAAGTAGCGACATTACCTTTTTGGTGCACACTTCAAGCATATCACACATCAGCGTTGTCACTTTTATGTACGACAGGAAAGCCAGCAGCAAGATAAAGAAAGACAAAATTCAACGTTGGCGCATTGAGCTTTCGCAATTCTCCCATGGTGATACATCGCCCAGGTTCAGAAAATCCCGCAGCCGATACCTTATCACGATCATTCTATGCGAGCACACATCCGATCAGTGAACTGAAGCGACTACATGAAAGTCTCTGTCACCCCGGTATTACTCGTCTATATCACTTTGTTCGGACGAAAAACTTGCCTTCCTCTCGTTAATGTCAAAGCGATGATTCAGCAATGCTCTCTTAGTTCACATCTGAAACCCAAGTTCTACAAACCCTGTAAGAGCCCACTTGTTAAAGCTACACAACCATTTGAACGTCTGCGTTGACTTCAAGGACCCATCTCCTTTTCTACTCGTAATCACTGCGTTTTGACAATCATAGATGAGTATACTCGCTTTCCATTTGCTTTCCCCTGTTCTGACATAACTGCTTCCACCATAATCCCTCGCTTATCGAAATTGTTTGCTGTATTTCGCATGCCGCACTATCTACATTCTGACCAAGGAGCTTCTTTTATGTCCCAAGAATTGAAAACATTTCTCCACGAGCGGGGTGTAGCTACTAGCAGAATAACGAGCTACAACCCTCAAGGCAATGGCCAAGTCGAACGACTGAACGAAACAATATGGAAAACAGTGTCTCTGCCCCCGTTCGAGAGATCTAGCCATTGATCAGTGGAATTTGGTACTGCCTGAGGCACTGCGTGCCGTCAGGTCACTGCTTTGTACTGATATCAATGCGACTCCTCACGAGAGAATGTTCATTCATCATCGAAAATCTGCTGTTGGCGCCAGTTTACCTCAATGGTTACTAATGCCTGGGCCAGTGCTTTATCGAAAAAACATTCGTTCGTCCAAGTACGATCCAATAGTTGAGGAAGTCGAATTGCTGGAGAGCAACCCCGAGTACGCTCACACATATCTCCCTGATGGACGCGAAGAAACAGTATCACTTCGTCATCTTGCGCTCGTAGAATGACCGACTTCTGCACCACCCGTCCCTCGTTCAGACTCGTTTACAGATTCTCCACCGGTTAATGATATGCCACGTACCCCCGATTTGCAAACAACTGTCTCTGACCCCGTCGAGTCTTCTAGTGAACCAGACACAAACGCTGAAAATCTTCTCTTGCAACAGCAAAGAATGAGACCCTACTGCCTTCGAAACCGTGAGGCGTAACAACGCGTTCTTCGTTAATTGGTATTATCATTTTCTATTCCTCACCCACGGACTGCACAAAACAAAATACTAGTTTTTGTTTTTTAAGTGGCGGTGAAACGATATATATATATATATATATATATATATATATATATATATATATATATATATATATATATGTGACTGTGCCTCCGCCTCATAATTCGCTCCCATTTCGTTTGTATCACCTACCATTTTGCTTGTCTCCTTTTAGCTCATATGCTTCGTTTTTTTGTTGATTAAAGCCTATCAATCAGGCGTTGTCTTCTGGACTCTCATTCCACTAACCGATCATACGTTACAGTTGACACAGAAGAAACTACATTATCGCGCAGCCAGCTAAACTGTTCCTTGATGTATGCGGCCCAAAGGTCAAGTCTTTGGTCTCTGGCATCAATAGACTCTTTATTTCTATTGCATATTGTTTCGTTGACCGGGGTTCACCGTCAATCGGTGACGCAAATAAGTGTGAGAAGGGTGTGAGAAGTCTTTACCTGTTACCTGAATCGTCTATTACTTCTATTTCTCTAGCTACCTTGACCCACCAGTTTCAGTTATCCTTCTTAAGGCCTTTTGTGACTTGACTTTGTAAATGTCTTCGTATCTTATCCATCTCCTTACAGACCGACAGCTGAAATTTTTCCCCCATTAGGTTGACCGACTCTTGAGAAATTCAGTGTCTTTGATGGACATCGGATCTAGGACCACAGGCAAAACCTGCCACGCACATGGCTCGTTTCATATGGCCCTAGTCATCATCGTACAGCGTGAAACTGTAGGGCAAGCCCCACTGACTATTGCCTTTCTCACCATGTTGCAAGTTGAATTAGAAAGTATGAATATACAAGATGGACAGGGAGTGGACCTACACGGGTAGCAAAAGGAAAGAATGCCCTAGTAGCCAACACATGGAATACACAGTCTAGCTGTACTAACGCACATCAATCAGTCATTCTGATTCGATAGAAAGTGACAACACGACCGCCACTGTTCACAATTCGTTGCCATATCCTTCAGTGTCTCCAGCCAACTGGTAAACGGATCTTTTGGACCCCAAACACGAAGAAGTGAAGCACCTACTTTTCCTAAGTCTGCTGTACATTTTCTCATTCCTCGCTGCCACGTCATCTGTTGACCTCCAAGTGGTCTTTTCCACTCCCCAGGAGGAACGGAGAATAGGACACGGTATGATAGACGTGTGCTTGCCATACGTAACACGTGTCCCAACCAACGTAGTCTACTAAGCTGGATACGCTGTGACAGAACGTTCTCTGAATTAGTACCCAGTACTCGCTTTCTGACCTCATCGTTGCTTACTCGGCTATTCTACCCAATCCTAGCGATACTACGTAAACATCGATGGTCGAAAACCTCAAAACGACGAATATCTTCAGCACGCAGACTCCAAGTTTCGCAACCATACAACAAAACTGAACTCACTGCAGCACAGTATACACGGCCTTTCAACTTCAGTGAAATATCAGGTCGGCGCCACAAGTGCTTCAGTCCAGCGTACGCCGCTCGAGCCTTGGATATCCGCGTACTCACCTCTACTACAGTGCTCCCCTCCGTCGTCACGCTGCTACCGAGGTAGGTGAAGTGGTCGACAACTGACAGCACCTCCCCATCGAGCATCAAGCTCGGAATTGTTGACGTCCAGTCTTGTAACATCACCTTACACTTTGAAGGTGCAAAGCGCATGCCGAATGGAGCTACAGCTCTTGCGGGATTATCTAGTGCACGCTGAGCATGTTCCGTGGATTCGAACAAGCAGACAACGTCGTCTGCGTAATCTAGGTCACATAGCTTTTCACTATTTCCTAGTTCGACGCCTACATCCTGAAGATTTTGCAGCGCACTCTCCATTATTTCGTCCATGATGAAGCTGAACAGGAATGGAGATAAAGGGCATCCCTGTCGAACACCACTGGTCGTTTCGAACCGACCGGATAGTTCACCGTAAACTCTAACGCGGCCAGAAGTATGGGAATACAATGATCTCAGTAGGTTCACGAACTTCTGGGGCATACCGTTTCGATGAAGAACACTGAAAAGCGATGTTCGATCAACTGAATCGAAGGCGCCTTTCAAGTCTAAGAAAAGCATTATTGTTGGTCGGCGGTGCGTGTGACGCGTTTCAAGTAGTCGGCGAAGAGTAAAAATCTGGTCGATGCATCCTCGACCTGGGCGGAATCCTGCCTGCTGTTCGCGGACATTCTTCTCGCGAGCCGGTGTAAGACGATGCAGCAAAATCGAAGCTAATGCTTTGGTGACTATCGGGATTAAGCTAATCCCACGATGATTACTGCAGTCATTGCGTATTCCCTTCTTGAAGATGGGAACAAGCAATGACTTACTCCATATTAACGGAATACGCCCCTCGTTCCAAATGTCACGGAGCAAGGCGGTAAGTGATTTTATCAACGCCTCACCACCCAGTTTGAAAAGAGCTGGGGGAAGTTCATCGGGACCTGCCGCTTTCCCCCATCTTAGTAATTGAATACATGACTCTACTTCTACTTCCGATGGGGGCTCAAGTGATACCACCCAAGAAGTCACAGTTGTTGACACAGGAGCAACTACACTAGCGTGCGGCCAGCTAAACTGTTCTATGAAGTATTTGTCCCAACGGTCAAGCCTTTGCTGTTTGCAATGGATGGGTTCTCCATTTCTATCGCAAATAGTTTCACTGACCTGAGTTCGCCATCCACCGGTGTCACGAATAAGTTTGAACAGTCTTTGACTGCTACCTGAAGCAGCTGCTATTTCCATTTCTTCGGCTACCTTGACCCACCAATTTTCGCGATCATTCCTGAGGCTTTTCGTAATTTGTCTTTGCAGCTTTCTCCGCATCTTATTCATCTCCTTACGGTTCGAAAGCTGACGCTTTTGCTCCATTATACTCAGCGACTCTTGCGAGATCCAGTGTCTTTGATGGACAACGGATCTAGGACCACAGGCGAAACCTGCTGCAACGTGCATCGCCTGTTTGATATGAGCCCAATGCTCATCTACATTACTGTTCTCCGTAGATCCTAGCTCATGTGCTAACTTCTGCTCATACCGGGTGCGGACTTCTGTATCACACAAACGTTGCACGGCTAATCCGGTTTGCGGTTTGCGACGATGACCATGGAGCTGGAGAGATAATCGGATTATAAAATTAAGGCATGGTCCGACTCTACGTACGTCGACCAGTAAGATCTGCAGTTCTGAACAGAACTGTGCCACCGGTAGCTTACGGCGATATGGTCAATTTGACTAAAAGTACCTGTAGAGTTAGAACGCCATGTCGCTGTGCGACGCGAGCTGTGTCGGAAATTAGTGCTAGACAAGAACAATCGATTGTCTGCACAAAACTGGAGAAGTCTATCCCCGTTATCTGTACGCTCAGCAGGTAAAGCACAGCGCCCACCTAAACAGACTTCTGACACACTAAATTTGCCAACTTGTGCATTGAAGTCACCAGCTAGCACTACAATGTCGGAACCTTTACTGCTGCGAACGAGAGTGGCGATGGCATCATAGAATTCATCTTTCTGCAAGTCTGAGCTGCAGTCCGTTGGGGAGTACGCCGAGATCACAAACAAGTTGCGCTTAACACAACTATCCTTTCGAACGCCAACTGACCCTTGGAGTCTCACAGCACATAAACGACTGTTAACTGGAAACCAGTCTAAAAGGGCAGCCTCAGCCTTGTCAGTCAAGACTATTCCTACACCACGTTGACCCACAGCTCTAGCTGCTTCGTCTCCTGAGGTGCGCAAAAAATACCTCGATGAGATACCAGGAGCAGTTAGTTGAATTACACTGCTCGAATCCTGGATACGCGTTTCACTTAAGCAGCAGACATCAATCTTCAGAGAATTTATTGTGAGCGCTAGGCACGCCTGCTGACCGGCCTGCATGAGTGTACGCACGTTGAAGGAGCCGAGATTCAGAGGCTGACGGGGCTTGAGAAAATGTGAGTTACCAGACAAAGGATTATTCCCGATACTATTTGACATTGAACTGTTGCGAGTATCGACCGTGTTATCAGTGGGAGCATTATGGGTCGATAGATGGGGCAAAGAGGGATGGTTAGGGACAGAAGACAAAGGTTGAATAAAAGAGAGGGAACTCTGAGCAGTAGCACACTTATCACTACCCACCCCGCTCTATGCAATGGGCAGCTCGGTCCTGATTATCCTGCGCGACGACCGATGCAGTATGGAATTCTTTGTAGTCGTGCAGTTTATGGGAGATGTTGGACGGGTACTGCTAGGGTGTCCAGCCACAAAGCAGGAATGATGGGCCTAGTGCTCGCCTACATTACTGTTCGTCATAGTCCCTAGCTTATGTGGTAATTTCTGTTCATAAGTGGCGCCAACTTCTGGATCAGACATTGTACGGCTAACCAGGTTTGCGGTTTGACTCGATGAACATGGAACTGGAGAGATAACCCCATTACAACTAATGCATGGTCCGACTTTACGTACACGGACCAGTAGGATCTGCAGTTCTCAACAGAAGTGTGTCACCGGTAGCCTATTGCGATGTCATCGATCTGGCTTACAGTACCTGTAGAGCTTGAGCGTTATGTCGCTGTGTGACGCGAGCTGTATCGCAAATTCATACTAGACAGGAATAACCGACTGTCTGCACAAAACTGGAGAAGCCTATCACCGTTATCTGTGTGCTGAGCGGGTAAAGCACAACGCCCACGTAAATAAGCTTCTGGCGCACTAAGTTTGCCAACCTGTGTACTAAAATCACCTGCTAGCATTACAATGTTACAGTCTTTGCTCCTGTGAACGAGAGTGGTGAGCTCATCGTAAAACGTATCCTTATACGTTTCACAGCTGCAGTTTGTTGGGCCGTATGCCGAGACCAAAAACAAACTGAGTTTAACACAACTATCCTTTCGAACGTCAACTGACCCCTGGAGTCTCAGTACATAAACGACTATTAATCAGGATCCAGTCTAGAAGGACGGCTTCGGCCTTATCAGTCAAGTCTATCCCTGCATCACATTGACCCGCAGCTTCGGCTGCTTCGTCTCCTGAAGAGCGCAGGAAAAAGCCTTATGATGTACCAGGAGCAGTAAGCCGAATCACACTGCTCGAATCCTGGATACGCGTCTCACTTACGCAGCAGAAATCAATCGCCAGAGAATCTATTGTGAGCGCTAGGCACATCTGTTGACCGGCCTGCATGAGCGTATACACATTACAGGAACCGAGATTCAGAGACTGAGGCTTGAGAAAATGTGAGTTACAGGACAGGTGATTATTCACGACACTATTTGACAATGAACCGTTGAAGTATAGGGCGTATTATCAGTGGAAGCATTATGGGTGGGTAGAGGGGACAAAGAAAGGTGGTTGGGGACAGAAGACAAAGGTTCAACAAAAGATGGAACTCTGAGCTGTAGCCCACTCATCACAACCCACCCACCCCCCGGCTCGATCCAATAGGCAGCGCAGTCCCGATTATCCCGCTTGACGACCGAAGCAATATGGAATTCTTAGTACTTGTGCAGTTCATGGGAGATGTTGGACGGATATTGTTCAGATGTCCAGCCCATAGGCTGAACGACTAGGGTTCTCAATCAAAGCCTTTAGTTCTAACAAGAACCTGTCCGCAAGGCGGCGAGGTGACTGAGTCATCATCATCATCGTACAGCGTTAAACAGTAGGGCAAGCCCCACTGACCACTGCCTTTCTCACCACGCTGCACGTTGAATTAGAAAGTGTGAATATACAAGATGGAGAGGGAGTGGACCTACATGGGTGGGAAAAGGAAAGAATGCCCTAGTAGCCAACACACGGAATACAGTCTAACTGTACTGACTGAGTGGAAGCCTATTTACTTGGATCAATTATTCTTCCACTAATTCCATTGATTCAATTGCCAGCTCAAATCGACCCCCAACCTGGAAGACCAGGAAACTGCTTCGTCAGTCCTCTACCCATTGACCTTCCAGATATGATTGAATCTTCGGCTTGAGGTAAGCCCTCCTCTATAGATCGTTGGATCGCTGAGGCGCGCAGGGTGTTACATCACGTCAAAGTACGATCTCGCTGCCACCGTCTGTTGAGTAAACGGGATGAGCTTGGGGCGTGAGCGGCTTTCCACTCGCCAACACTGGTTGCACTGACAGAGATGTGGCTTACCGGGGAGAAGATGGATTCGGGTACACGCTCTATCATGCTGACAAGCCGAGCGCGAGGAGGGGGGGGGGGGGTATGGTGATGTATATCCGAGCTGACGTACCTTCTCGCCAAATGCATTCGGAAGGGTTTGGAGAACTCCTTTTGTGTCGCTTAAAACTAACAGCCAGTGAATTTGATTTGTTTGGTGTCATTTATTAGTCCCCAACAGCAGCTCCTTCAGAAATATTCACTGGCGTGTGACGATGGGCTCGCGATGGTCATGGTCGAGTTTTGGGTGACTTCAACTCATCGAATGTCGATTGGAAGAACCTACAACGCAACTCAGGTGCGGATTTATTTTTACGTGGGATCCTGTCAACAGGCTGGAGCTTCCCTCGCACCAACATGTCAGGATGCCCACCAGAACCCGATTTTCAGACGTCAATTCCAGACTTGATAAAACCTCCAGGATGTTCCGATGTGAAGACCGGGTACCTTCCTCTACCAGGGAGCAGTTCAGTTCAGTTCATTCAATCATCAACCTTACACTTCTGTGCTCTGGTTTTGATTGCTACCTTCCAGCATCGTTGGGCCAAGGGCAAAAAGATTAGAGCATGAAGTGAGAAAGAATCGAAAGCAAGGTAAGAAGAGGAAATCACAAAGACAAAGTAAAAGTTTGAATACAACTACGCCACTGGTTGTGACACCTAGCCATATCACTTATTGTTTCCAACTATTTGGTAGACGGGTCACGTAAACCCTAACCCGGAAGTCTAACACCTCCTACTTGGCCGGGGTTTTGATACATTTCTGCTATGTCATGGACTGATCACCTCAGCCCTACCTGCCTTGGAAAACAGAGTAAGCCGAGGAAGTTTATCGGTGGGCTTGCGTAACACATGTCCCAGTCATCTTAACCTGCTTAGATTCGTTGGTTGTTTCAGAGACTAATCTCTGGTTCCAAACACCCCACGTCTAACCTCAGCATTGCTGATACGGTGTTCCCATTATACTAGGGCAATGCTACGGAGACATCGATGCTCGAACACTGACAGTCTTCTCATATCTTCCAGCCTTAACGGTCATGTTCCTGAGCCGTATAAAAGCACAAAGCTACCCGGGGCAGTGTAAATTCGACTCTTGACAGACTATCGGGGGCAGTGACCACGCGATACTGACCACCATCCGAAAGAGAGGAACGGTGTTCGTACCCAGGCCATAGGTTGAACTCAACGTTTGGCGAATACCGTTCCAACGGATCAGGGAGGCCGCATCCTCGGCTACGTGGTATCCACAAGATTCGTATGACTCAGTAAATGTTCGGGGAGTAATTTGTGGTGAAATTTAAACCTTTGCTCCATCGCCCAGACAAAGACCACACGCCGGTTTGATCCGCAACTCAGATGTCTTTTGAAGTGCCCAAATCGGGCGTGGAGGCTGTCACACAACTGGAGTATGATATGAACCATATCGCTGCATCCGTAATCAGCGAACCCAACTGAAACGAGAAAGTTGACGCATATTTGAGGAGACATTACCAGTAAAAACGGTTGGTGCATCTAAACGTTATTAGCTTATCTGAGACGGAGGACGAGAGCTACAGCCGCCACCCCAGCCCTACAGGATGAAAGCTCACTGATGAACACAGTGCGGACACTTTGGCAAGACACTACTCGTCAGTCTGTGCTCCTAAACTGATGAATCATTATTCCCCACAGGTTGCAGTAGATGCTCCCTGTATATCGTACGGGGAAATTACTGAAGAAATGACTGTCGCCATGTATATCCTCAAAATTAATCAATCCTCTGGACGCGATGGTGTACATCCCTTAGTGGTAAAGGAACCAGTTGGCGTATTAATTCAGCCAGTCACAAGATTGTTCAGTGCATCACTATCAGCGGGAAAGCTCCCCAGGAGTGGAAGAAAGCTGTTGTTGTCCCACTATACAAAGGTGGAGCGAAGACCGAGGCTGTCAGTTATCCCCCTGTCGGTCTAACATGTGGTCGGTAAGGTTATGGAACGCTTACTGGCCACTCGACTCCGGGAATATATTGGTGGAACCGAACTACTGTGCTGACAATAATATGGTTTCTGGAGACGTAGGTCACGCCTAACGAACTAGCTACTGGCACGGGAACACTTGACGAATGCCAAGGCCGAGGGACACCCGACGGACGTAATCTGTGTGGGTCTTAGCAGAGCTCTTGACAAAGTTCCGCATGACCGGCTAATAGGTAAGCTTGAGGCCCTTGGTCTTAAAGGATGGATCCTCGCAGTATGAATTGCACAGTCAATGTCGACATGGCAAGTGGCTACCCGTGGTGTGACATAATGATCGTTTCTAGGCTCACTGCTCTTTCTGGCTTATATCAATGACCTATCGGCAATTTTCCAGTTGCTGTATCTCGTTTATGAGGCTGACCTTAAGGTCTGGCGTGCGATCATATCAAATGCAGATGAAATTGCCCTTCAGGAGGATGTCAAGGCTATTGAGAGACGGTATGATCTATGGTCCCTGCCAGTCAACACTAACAAGCGTGCACATATGCACGTGGGGATACCGTCCAGTAATGTGATACACTATGTACACTATGCACCCCTTCGCCACTTTGTGAAAAAGACCTTGGGGTTGTTGTGGCCTCGTCAATAAAAACTAAAACTAACATCGACAGAGTTTTTGCGCTTCTGCGTGGAGTATCCTTCGATCGATTATTCGGCCAACTGGTCAACTCTCAATCGACGCCTTCAAAGTGCTGTACGCCTCCTAAGTACAACCTAGGCTGGAATACGGGGGACCAGTCGTGTTCCCACGTGCGGCAAAAGTGGCAAAGCTGGAAGGAGTTCAGAGGGGCTGTTAAGATGTTAAAACGAAAAAAAAACTTTTCTAGGTAAGCCATCAATCAACCAATGGCGTCCATTGATTCAGACTTCAAGAAGCTCCTACAATCTCAACTCAAACTGATACTTTGACTGCCCGACTTGCGAACATGGGCCCAACTCCAGCCACAACTGATCGTGATCCGGACATGATTCTTGGGAGCATGACAGAATTTATGCATGACCCCCAGTCTGGTGTCACCTGTGATTCCTGGTTCAAGCGCTACGAAGACATCTTCGCCGTGGGACTTCCAAACAAGGATGACGAAACAAAAGTGTGACTCTTGCTGCGAAAGATGGGACCCGCAGAACACGCATGCTACACTAATTATATCCTACCGGGAGTCCCCCGTGACCATTCATTTGACGACACAATTCACATCCTCACAAAAATCTTCGGGGAGACTTCATCATCGTTCATCGCACGTTATCAATGCTTCAAATTGGTGAAGCGGGACGCCGACGATCTCATGACATATGCTGGCATCGTGAAGCGTGAGTGTAGCCGTTTCAAATTGGGATCGCTGACTGGAGACCAGTTTTGCTGTTTGATTTTTACTTGCGGGTTACAATCACCCACTCAATCAGACCTACGCATCAGATTGCTGACGAAAATTAATCAGGAGCCCAACACAAACCTACAACAACTGGCTGACGAATGTGAACGCTTAATCAGTCTGAAACATGACGAAGCTATGATTCAACAGTCCGATCGTCCATTTCAAGCAGTCAACAAACTCATGACGCGCAAACAAGTTCCAGCCAAGAGAAATCCGGCCAATTTCCACAAGCCAAGCCCGAACAAACCGCCTTCGTCGTGCCGTCATTGTAATGCGTGGCACTTTCTTCGTTTCTGTCCATTTAAAAACCACCGTTGTAGGCGTTGTCACGCTTCGGTTATAAAGGTGGATACTGTCAACCAAGACGCCCGACCTGGAAGAAACCGGTACCTATGTTCAAACGCAAAATCAATAACGACCACTCATCCGTCCACTCGTACGGACTGACTGCAACCTTCAAAATAAACGCTGCTGAACGAATGAAATTTTTGGGCGTCTGCATCAACCACCATCCAGTCCGTCTGCAGTTAGACACAGCGTCAGACATTTCCATTATTTCAGAAAAGACACGGAACGCTGTGGGATGCCCAGATATCCAACCAACCTCATTGATTGTAACTAGTGCTTGTGGCGGCACACTCAAACTCTCCGGTCAGCTTCACTGTTCCGTCAAACTAACGGGAAAATCAATTAACACGACAAGTTACATCAATCCAGCTGACATGAACCTTTTTGGATGTGATTGGCTTGATAAATTGTGTCTCGTCGATGTACCCGTCAGTGCGCTCTGTCGCCGTGGGCAAACACAGTTCGAAAATTTATCACTTGCGGGCCCACTCATTAAACGCTTTCCCTCAGTTTTCGAGGAGAAACTCGGCTGCTGCACCCAAACTCAAGCCAAACTACAGCTGGAAAAAGACAGCCGGCCGGTATTCAGACCGAAATGCGCCGTACAGTATGCTGCTTTACCGCTCGTCGACTAAGAGCTTAAACGGCTCGAAGACCTGGGGATCCTAACTCGTGTCATTCTCCGAATGGGCTCCGTCCATTGTGATTGTGGAGAAACCCAATGGCACCATCAGACTCTGTGCCGGTTTTTCAACGGGCCTCCATGCGGCGTTAGAACCCGGTTGCTATCCACCATGTCCCACGACTACTGCCAACAAAACATTGAACACACGTTCTCGCCTTCATACCACCCACAATCCAGGCTGAGTGTTTTGTGGACACATTTAAGAGAGGACCGCTCAAATCGCGGGGAGAAGGAACACCAAATGGTATCCTACCGGACACCTTTAAAGGGGTGCAACCCGTCTTGTTGGGAGATCACATGGGATCAGCTACGAAGGTCGTCTGTAGATTACCGGGTTGCTTACACTGGCATATCGAAGAATATGAGGTGACCCGATCTTCACGAGGCATACCATCCGAGGAGACAAGACCAGAACTACGTACACAGCTTCTTCTTCGCGATCACGATTGCATGCGGGGACATTCGCGCACTTTAAAGAAGCAGGAGTCGGTGGGCCTATCTTTGGTGCACCGTCTCTCTTGGAGGGTGACCAACCTATGGAACGCGCTGCCAAGTGAAGTATTGAAACAGCCCAATGATCTTTACTCAAGCGACCACATGACATCTTTCTGAAGAGATGGTGCCTTGTGATTCATGCTTTAGTCTACGTCGCTGGGGATGTGGTGATGAGGCTTACACGGGAGATATCCCCTGCCTCTATCATGAAGAAGGAATTATTTAATCGGCGGTTTATGTTTCAGGCATTTACGTTAATTGATATATAACTAACAGAATGTGTATATCCAAGCAGCGCTACCGGGACCATTAGGAGGCGGCATCAGAGAAAAAATGCGCAAAACCAATACTAGGTCTAGATTTCTCTCCATCTTCCCGTCGTTTTGCTCTACTGAACCCTCCAAATATCTCCAATTTTTCGTGCTAAACCATAACGTTACCACTTCTGTTCAGGAAAAAACCATAAGCCGTGACGATATAAAATCGTACGTTCACGTTTTCTTACAACGACAGGAGTTTCGTAAAGAAAATTCTTGTCATTATCGTCCTCCTATAACGATAATTATATACGCCAAGTCAGCAAAACGGTTCCTAATTAGTATAAAAATAGTCCCTATTTAGTCCGAATTCAGTTCCAAGTTCGTCCCAATTTAGTCCCGTTTGGAACACCCCAGGGACATTTTGGGACTATTTCTGAACACGCCAAGAATGCAGCGGCCCACGTGCTTTGCTTTGGAATTTCGGGAAGCTCCAATAAATTACTTCATCTCGAGGTACTAGTTATTGAACTCTCAATAATCCCCATTTGGGAGAATAACATGATCTGTGAACACCCTCAAGAATTATTTGGAACGAACAGAAGTACTTTCTGGTGCTCAACATTTTTATGAGACGTAGTCCCTTGAGGGACGTTTTGGGACTAAATGCTCCCTCTGTAGCGGTTGCCATCTTCGTTCATACTTTTACCACGTTTATTGTTTAACTGAACCTTGACTGCCAAGCGCGGATGACATTTGACCGTTGCTCTTGCGCACGCTCTCACGCACACTCCTGAAATATACGCTAACCATTATCTCTCCCAATCGCCTTCTCGTTCTCACGGGGCGCGGAGAATACTGTTCTGGTTAACATATTCGTACAGTGCCGCACATTAGAGTAACGTGCAGGTGGTCCACGCAGTACGAAGGACCGAAGCACGCGTTTACTAAGGAAACCGCGAAGTAAGGTCTTATCAACCTTACAATTGGTGAGCCCGACGTGATCCCCAGGTCACGTGAGTTTCCTTGTTTTCTACCGTTCAAGGTCCCGTCTGCGTACGTTTTTGTGTTTTATTGTTTCCCTATCTTGATTTTTTTTGGTTGGTTTACCAAATAATTTTTTTTTCGTCCATACATATTTTGTGTCTAATTCGTCGTGATTTTTTTTTCGCGAAGACTATAGTGCCCCATTGGTCGTTGATTTCTTTTCCCGTCTGTATTCCATAAAGTAATCGCTATGTCTGCCGAACGGAAATCCTGCTCAGACCCCACCGTTGGGGCGATCACGCTGCACATACCGGCATTCACGCCTGCTGATCCAGAACTCTGGTTCACGCTGGTTGAGTTAGAATTCGAAAACTGCCTTATAACCAGCGACGCCAGCCGTTTCAGGTGGGTAGCAGGCCGCCTCCCGCCGGAGGTCACGCTGCAAGTAAGGGACGTAATAATCTCTTCCCGAAGCTATGAGGCCTTAAAGGAGGCCGTCATTGCCCGCACGACCCCAACGCAGGACCAACGTATGCAACAACTTAAAAACGTTGAGCTTGGAAGTAGGAAGCCCTCCGAGCTGCTGCGTGAGATGCAGCGCTTGAGAGGACCGACGGTAGGCGAGGACCCGCTCTTAAGGGAACTTTGGCTGCAGCGTTTGCCGCACAACATCCCAGTTTTACTAAGTGCCACGCGCAAGTGTTCACTGGAGGAAACTGCAGCAATAGCTGATGACATTATGTCACGATACAACCCCGCTGTAGCTGGAGTAACCAGGTCCTCCGTCACAACGGTGCCTGCCCTGCCAACATCTAACGACCTCGCGTCAGTTTTGTCTAGAATTGAGGCGAGCCTGTAACGCTTAGCAGTAAGAAGTGGGTCACAGGAGCGGCACCGCGCACGCTCACCTAGGCGCCATAGTCCGTCACTGCGACGACGTTTCGGCTCTTCAAAAGAGGAGTATTGTAAATACCACAGTCGTTTTGGTGAGGGAGCCAAACGATGCGAACGAGGGTGTACGTTTCCCGGTGCTCAACAGGGAAACAACCCCCGGCCCGTGGTGGCGACCCACGAAGCCGGGTATCAGACCAACAGTCGTCTTTTGAACGTAAGGGACATCATTTCAAATAACCTATTCCTTGTAGATACCGGTGCCGAAGTGAGCGTCCTCCCCCGAGCGAAAGACGACAATAGCACGCCGCAGGCCCAAACACTACGCGCTGCCAATGGCACGGCCATCCCAACGTTTGGCCAGCGGTCGCTCACCTTAAACTTAGGTTCGAAGCGTAATTTTCGTTGGGTATTCATCATCGCCGACGTCCCGTACCCAATTCTAGGCATTGACTTCCTGCAACATTTTGACTTGCTAGTTGATGCACGGCGCCGCAGAGTAGTGGATCGTCAGATCACTCTCGCTGTTGCGGGTTGTAATTCGCGAGTGAACCACGTCACGCCTTTTTACGTCCAACCACCGGCACACGAACCTTATAGCGAACTCATCGCCGCCTACCCAGCCATGTTTCGGCAGGCCGGGCCTCTCCCAGCAGTGACGACCAGTGTCACTCACCATATCGATACTGAGGGACCCCCTTGGGCTTCCCCTCTTCATATGGTCCCTAAGTCTAGTGGCGACTGGCGACCCAGTGGTGATTACAGAGCGCTTAACAAAGTCACCGTCCCTGACCGATACCCGATTCCCCATATACAGGACCTTACTTCGTCTTTATCAGGTTGCTCCGTCTTCAGCCGTATCGATTTAGTTCGTGCGTACAACCAGATCCCGGTAGCAGAGGCCGATATCCCTAAAACTGCCGTCACTACGCCTTTCGGGCTGTTCGAGTTTCTTAGAATGCCGTTTGGACTCAGCAATGCAGCCCAGACCTTTCAACGGTTCATGCACGAGGCAACTCGTGGTTTGGAAAATGTCCACGTATACCTGGATGATATTTTGGTGGCGAGTTCTTCAGAGCAAGAGCACGCTACACACTTACGAGCACTTTTCGAACGCCTTAGCCAGCACGGCGTTACGGTCAATATCGCGAAATGCGAATTAGGCCGGGCTGATATCACCTTCATAGGACATTCTATTTCATCCTCGGGTATCCGCCCTCTGTCAGATAAAGTTTCCGCTATTCGCGACTACCCTGAACCCCAATCTTTTCGCCAGTTGCGTCAGTTTGCCGGCCTGGTGAATTTCTACCGCCGATTTATTCCTCACTGTGCGGAAATGATGCAACCCCTCACTGACCTGTTGCGCGGAGGTAAGCGGAAGTTCGTGTTTCCCGACACGGCACAAGCCGCATTCGCCTTGGTCAAAGATGCTGTCGCCAACACAGCACTCCTTACACACCCCGACCCTTTGGCTCCTATTTCGGTAGTGACGGATGCCTCGGACACAGCGGTTGGAGCAGTACTGCAACAGTTCGTAGATGACTCTTGGCAACCTTTAGCATTCTTCTCCAAGCGCCTACAACCCGCGGAATCAAGGTACAGCACGTTCGGTAGGGAGTTATTAGCCATCTACTTGGGAATCCGTCATTTTCGACATGCACTCAAAGGCCGTTCGTTCACGGTGTTTAAAGACCACAAGCCTTTGGTTTACGCACTAAAGTCAGCTTCGGATCGATACTCACCACGCGAGATTCGCCACTTAGACTTTGTCTCACAGTTTACTGTGGACATACGACACGTCTCTGGGGTACTTCATCATCATCATCATCATCGTACAGCGTTAAACAGTAGGGCAAGCCCCACTGACCACTGCCTTTCTCACCATGTTGCAAGTTGAATTAAAAAGTATGAATATACAAGATGGACAGGGAGTGGACCTATATGGGTGGGAAAAGAAAAGAATGCCCTAGTAGCCAACACACGGAATACACAGTCTAACTGTACAAACGTACACCGATCAAACATTCTGATTCGATAGAAAGTGACAACACGATCTCCACTGTTCGCGGTTCGCAGCCATATCCTTCAGTGTCTCCAGCCAACTGGTAAACGGATCTTTTGGACCCCAACCACGAAGACGTGAAGCACCTACTTTTCCTAAGTCTGCTGTACATTTTCTCATTCCTCGCTGCCACGTCATCTGTTGACCTCCAAGTGGTCTCTTCCACTCCCTGGGAGGGGCGGAGAATAGGACACGGTACGGTAGACGTGTGTTTGCCATACGTAACACGTGTCCCAACCAACGAAGTCTACTAAGCTGGATACGCTGTGACAAAACGTTCTCTGAATTAGTACCCAATACTCGCTTTCTTACCTCATCGTTGCTTACTCGGCTATTCCACCCAATCCTAGCGATACTACGTAAACATCGATGGTCGAAAACCTCAAAACGACGAATATCTTCAGCACGCAGACTCCAAGTTTCGCAACCATACAACAAAACTGAACGCACAGTGGCACAGTATACACGACCTTTCAACTTCAGTGAAATATCGGATCGGCGCCACAAGTGCTTCAGTCCAGCGTACGCCGCTCGAGCTTTGGATATCCGCGTACTCACCTCTACTACTGTGCTCCCATCCGTCGTCACGCAGCTACCGAGGTAGGTGAAGTGATCGACAACTGCCAGCACCTCCCCATCGAGCATCAAGCTCGGAATCGTTGACGTCCAGTCTTGTAACATCATCTTGCACTTTGAAGGTGCAAAACGCATGCCGAATGGAGCCACAGCTCTTGCGAGATTATCTAGTGCACGCTGAGCATGTTCCGTGGATTCGAACAAGCAGACAACGTCGTCTGCGTAATCCAGGTCACATAGCTTTTCACTATCTCCTAGTTCGACGCCTACATCCTGAAGATTTTGCAGCGCACTCTCCATTATTTCGTCCATGACGAAGTTAAAAAGGAATGGAGACAAAGGGCATCCCTGCCGAACACCACTGGTCGTTTCGAACCGACCGGATAGTTCACCGTAAACCCTTACGCGGCCAGAAGTATGAGAATACAATGATCTCATTAGGTTCACGAACTTCTGGGGCATACCTTTTCGATGAAGAGTACTGAAAAGCGATGTTCGATCAACTGAATCGAAGGCGCCTTTCAGGTCTAAGAAAAGCATTATTGTTGGTCGGCGGTGCGTGTGACGCGTTTCAAGTAGTCGGCGAAGAGTAAAAATCTGGTCGATGCATCCTCGACCTGGGCGGAATCCAGCCTGCTGTTCGCGGGCATTCCTCTCGCGAGCCGGTGTAAGACGGTGCAGCAAAATCGAAGCTAATACTTTGGCGACTATCGGGATTAAGCTAATCCCACGATGATTACTGCAGTCATTGCGTATTCCCTTCTTGAAGATGGGAACAATCAATGACTCGCTCCATATTAACGGAATACGCTCCGCGTTCTAAATGTCACGGAGCAAGGCGGTTAGTGATTTTATCAATGCCTCACCACCCAGTTTGAAAAGAACTGGAGGAAGTTCGTCGGGACCTGCCGCTTTCCCCCGCCTTAGTAATCGAATACATGACTCTACTTCTACTTCTGATGGGGGCTCAAGTGATACCACCCAAGAAGTCACAGTTGTTGACACGGGAGTAACCACACTAGCGTGCGGCCAGCTAAACTGTTCCTTGAAGTACTCGGCCCATCGGTCAAGCCTTTGCTGTTTGTTATGGATGGGTTCTCCATTCCTACTGCAAATCGTTTCACTGACCTGAGTTCGCCGTCCCCCGGTGTCACGAATAAGTTTGAACAGTCTTTGACTGTTACCTGTCGCAGACGCCTTATCGCGCGTATATCAACTAAGTCTGTCACAAACGCCTAACATCAACTTGGACGCAATGGCACAGGCTCAAACTATGGACCCTGACATCGAACAACTTCGACAAAACGGTTCTTTCAGTTTAACCACAGTGCCTATCCCAGCTTCCCAGAATACCATCGTGTGCGATGTGTCGCAAGGTCGCTCTAGGCCAGTAGTTTCTGCTGCCCACCGTTATCCTGCGTTCCTGACACTCCATAATCTGGCTCATCCGGGTGTGACTGCCTCGGTGAAACTGATAACTGAGCGTTTTGTTTGGCACAATGTCAAACGAGATGTCCGTCAATGGGCTCGTGCTTGTCTGCAGTGTCAACGTGTTAAGACCCATAGGCACACTAAGGCGGCGTTAGCCAGGTTCCCAGAACCTGAAACGCGTTTTCATCATGTGCACGTCGACCTCGTAGGACCACTCCCACCTTCGCTTGGGTACGTTTACATACTCACATGCGTGGATCGTTTTACTCGCTGGCCGCAGGCCATCCCTATCCCTCGTCCCACGTCGGAAGAGGCCGCGAAAGCTTTTCTGACCGGTTGGGTTAGTCATTTCGATTGCCCGGCAATAGTGACCACCGATCACGGTCCACACTTTGACGGCGCTTTTGGTAGCCTACTCGCTACGTTCGGTTGCCAACACGTTAAGACGACAGCTTACCACCCTCAGGCCAATGGTATGGTCGAGCGTTTCCACCGGCAATTAAAAGCCGCCCTTCGAGCAAACGGTAACCCCCTTTGGAGTGAAACACTACCATTAGCACTCTTAAGCCTGCGTAGTACCGTTAAGGAGGAGTTACACACAACACCGGCCGTACTAGTATATGGCTGTACACTTCGTCTGCCTGGGGAGTTGGTAGCCCCCTCACCAACCGTGACTTTCGACTACGGTAACTATGCTCAGCGCCTGACGCAGCACATGCGAGTGCTCAAGGCCAGTCCGCCGCGTGAACAACAGTCTACAAGTTATGTCCCAACTGCGTTAGGAACCGCTACTCACGTATTCCTTCGCGTTGATGGCGTTCGATCACCACTACAAGCGCCATACACTGGCCCGTTTCGGGTGATAAAACGTAGGGCAAAGACATTTGTCATAGATATCAGCGGACGACACGACACCGTATCCATCGATCGTCTCAAGCCTGCCGTCATGGAGTGCGAGCCGCTCGGCCAATTTACACCTACTCAAGCCGCACAGTCACCTGCATCGAGCGAGTTACCACTCGAACCACCCCCAATTACGCCTAGTGAGGACTCGGCAGCTAGTCCATCAGATTCTCCAACCGTACCCGCAACGCGAAGTAGCCGTCGCGGTCGCCAACTACGAAATCCCGTCCGCTTCGCCGATTTCGTGACGATTTTTACAACCGACTTTTAGCAATAAGTTGGGGAGTTCGCCATGGACTTACCAAACAACAGTCCCGTGAAATTACAATCAGTAGTTATGATTTCATTTTCTTCTGGTCTCCTAGCGACTCCAACAACACCGAACATCGTTTGTGTGTTGTTATTACGGTCCAACATCCGCCGGCGCCCTCAGGCGCTATTTTGTTCCAGTTTACCTTGCCCTCTCTCAGACGGATCTACGCAGTCACATCGGCTTCATCCGTAGCCTGGCTGACTCCCGTGCACGTTCAAGGAGCCAACCGCTCACTGGACAACGGGACGATTGGTCAGCCTGGCACTGGTGACGGCAACTGGACGCCTTTTTGGATGGACCTGATGAGGCATTTTCCGGCTCGCATTCGTATGAGACCCGTGGGCGCCAAAACACAGTTGGACCTACGCACATCGGACCTCAAGAGTGCAGGCACCGGTAAACTCATCAGCAGTCGTTCGACGTCACCAACAATATAACGGACAAGCTATGAGGAGTTCCTGGACAACCAATAATTCCGGCTTACCATCACGATCGAAGCCCAACTCCGTCGGACTTCTAGGAGGAGGCCCCTGTAGCGGTTGCCATCTTCGTTCATACTTTTACCACGTTTATTGTTTAACTGAACCTTGACTGCCAAGCGCGGATGCCATTTGACCGTTGCTCTTGCGCACGCTCTCACGCACACTCCTGAAATATACGCTAACCATTATCTCTCCCAATCGCCTTCTCGTTCTCACGGGGCGCGGGGAATACCGTTCTGGTTAACATATTCGTACAGTGCCGAGCATTAGAGTAACGTGCAGATGGTCCACGCAGCACAAAGGACCGAAGCACGCGTTTACTAAGGAAACCGCAAAGTAAGGTCTAACCAACCTTACACCTTTTTGTGCTGACCGGGCTGGGAGACCATATTGTTTTCCAATGAAGTAAAATTATTTTTCCGCGTTTTAGACCTGTCCAAATCTAACGGCATGACAAAAACTCTGCTCAAACTAGTTACTAAAAAACAGTCCCTCGCGGAACTACTTAGGGGCTAAACTGTGCACCCCTGTGTTGACTGGGCGTGCACAGAGCAACTGATGATAGGCATATTACCATATATTTAAGACATCTCATGTCACAAAAAACATAGGGGCTATTTTCTTCGTTTTTGGTTTCACGAATAATATTTTTAACTACAAAAATACGGGCGTAAAAACTGAAAAATATCTGAGGGAGACGACAAAACCACGGGGAAGCGCCAATGTCAACCTCACCTTTCCGCTGGTTCGTAGCGTGTGAGTCCAAGGTCGTCTTGGTTTCAGGTCAGTTCAGCTCAGTTCAGTTAGCACAGGACTTGATATGGCAAGAGTCAATCGTGTGTCCAGACAGTTGTGTCGTCGGCGTTTTTCCGTGGCGCCAAGCACTGCTTGAGTTTCTTCTTCTGGGAGGCAGAAGTTTTGTTCAGTATCAGCCCTGGCAGGGAAGGGTGGAAACAATGAGTGAATTGGGTCTGACCCTAAAAACTTCCTAACATAATTGGGGGTATACTGCCACCCAACGCCTGTCGGCTGCTTGCTTAAAGGCCCTCACTGCTGTAGTATTTATGACCTCCTCCAGGGGCTTAGTCCAATAGGGTACCGCTTTATTTCAGAAGTAATTCACCCTAATTTTGAGCATCAAGTGATTTCCTTGTAATCTAAGTCTATGCTCCCCTTTGCCTCTCTCTGGGATCGGAAAGGAAAGGTCCTGTCGATTTATGCCTGACAGCTCCTTCATTATCCAGGTTTCTATCAAATCCCCGCGAAAACTCCGCCTTTTCATCGAGAACAGATCCAGGGCACGGAGACGCTCTGTGTAGATAAACCCCCCTCGCCCAGTCACCATTCAAATGGCCAGCCCTTATTCTTTCTCCAGACAGTCTATATCTGTCCTGTAGTACAGTTCCCGGGCTTGCAAGCAGTTTTCCATATGCGGCCTAACTAAGGCTTCGCGTATCGGAACGAAAATCTCTGGCTCTCTACACGACATGATGGGTCTAACTCGAACCAGTTCTCTCCTGACCGTACTGGCTGCTGCGGTGCACTTCTCCCCCGGCTTGAAGCTGTTGTCCGTTATAACGCCCAAGTCTTTGACCTGAGAGACCACTTGCAACGGACCCACACCATTGCCACTAGCCCTCTATTAGTGGTCAAGCATGGACCTTTGGTGACGTTTAATGGAAGGTCCCAATTGCTTGACCAGTTTTGTACTGTTAACACGTCAAATTCTACATCTGCTGCAGCTATCTTGACGTCATCGGTAAACATAAAGATGGGGTTTGTAAGCTCACTTGTAAGGTCGTTGATGGAGATGAGGAAGAGCAGAGGGCTGAGCACCGAGCCCCGTGGCGCCTCACTAGTCACACCTTCCGATTTTCAGACATGACTGTCCACCTTAACACTAAAAGTTCTCCCTGCTAAAAAACTATTTATCCACTTTCTTGCCTTTCCAACAACGCCCACAGACTGCAGCTTGCAGTCCAGAAATCTGTGGTTCACAGAATCAAACGCATTGCTGAAGTCCAGGTAACAAACAGCGGTCGACCGTCCTTCGTCCAGGCGCTTGGTTACCTCATCGAGGAACATCAAGATATTCTTCAGACAAGGTCGTCCTGCCACAAAACAGTGCTGAGCATTTGATATGGGATTGTGTTGAACCAAATGCCTGGAGATCTGCTACCTGACTATTCGCTCCGGGCACTGTACTGAGGTTAGGCTAACCGGCCGGTAATTAGCGGCCTTTAGCCGAGGTCCGCTCTTGTAAATTCCTGACACTGTTGCCCTCCTCCAAGCGCCCAGCACAGTTCCTCCTTTAAGTGAAATTTCGTACAGCTTCGTCAACTTAGCCTTCAGGACCTTGGCCAGAGGTTAAAAGATTACTGGATGAATCCCATATGGTCCTGCGGCTTTATTTCTATTCAAAGTTTGCAGCTTCGCGTACACCTCGTCTTCTTCTACAACAAGTTCGGGCTTTGGAGGTGCATGTGGCCCCTCCATTCTTTCCTCTAAATTATTTGCTGGCCGATATATGCTCTTGAATAATGCCAAGAGCATGTCAGCTTTGTTTTCGTCGCTCAGAGCTGGTCGTCCCTGTGCTCCTTATTAAGCTGCTATACTTCCTCTCGTACGCTTGTGGGGTTGCACGTAAGCGTAAAACCGCTTTGGGTTTGTGCGGACCGATGCCACTAGCCGACGCTCGAAAGAATATTCACCCACTCTATGAATCAATTGAGCTCCTTTCCCAGCCATCTCATGGCTGTTCCATGCCACTGAGTTTTGGTCAGCATGTATGCCGCCCATCGTAGCATAAGGATGACTACAGCCTTGCGGGCTTTTGGCTTCCACCATAGGGGTTGATTTTTACTGCTAACCACCCTCAGAGGTGCAAACTCCTCTGTAAGTTCGAGTGGCCTCATCTTGATGGCCTCCCAAAGTTCCTTTACGGAGGCGTTTCAGTGACTCGGTGTCCACTGGACTTCCCCCGCTGCCCTCTTTAGTTCACCTATATAGATTCCCTCATGGTGCTGACGTAACACGATTTCCTTCGGCTCCTCGCTGAGTCTTAGTGTGGCCCTTAGGACTACACAATCACTTTTTTCCAGTGGCCCGTCCCACTTATTTTTTTAACGTACTGATGGTGCCGCCTTATGGTTAAATCAAGGAGAGACGGGTGCTGTCCACCTCTGTGTCTAGTAGCCTGCTCCACATGCTGCGTAGGTGTATGACACTGGACCCACCTCAGAAACTTGTCGCTCGTTGATCCCCTTGGTGCGATCCCACTTTTCCAGTCATTTCCAGGAGGTTGAGATCCCCAAAATGAGGCTAATTGTTTGCCTGTGCCAGAACTGCATCCAGCACGTCACAGGTAATGGCCACGGCCTATCCGGCGCCAAGAATTCCTCAGCTGTTATGCACACCAGTTATGGACCCACCATTGCCGAGTGGGGTCAGCTCAAGTTGCCGCGGCTGATAGTGGCCGGGACCAATCGAGCTTGCAGAATTCTTTCAGTGGCATACACGAAGATCAGCACCCATTACCACAACTTAGTTAATTATTCCTGGTTTTGTTACAAGAATGGGTTTGTTCCTTTTTTTGGCTAAAAAATAAAAAGTAGAAGCACTACTCCCACCATCCAGGCCAGAGAAAACTATGGCACTAGCGTCCCATCATTACTAGCGCCCCAGATCGTAGGTGTGGACAAATAACTGCAAATAACTAGCCTACATAGCACCCAGCATCCTTTTAAAATGCCTTACATCTAGTGCGCTAACTGTTTCTTCGGTTAGTTTATTCCACATTCCTACCACTCAGTTACTCAAGACGTCTGCTCTTACATTTAGCCTAGGGCGTGGCCTTCACATTTTATTACTATTTCCTCTTGTTCTGTGATTTGTGGCCTGTGCATATACATTCCCGGCTCCTAAGCCAGACAAACCCTTCCGGATTTTAAAAATTTCATTGAGGTCTCATCTGAGTCCTCTTTTTTCAAGTGGGAAGAGTCCCGTATCCTGCTGTAGTTCTTCATACGATTTCCCTCGTAGTCGCTTTAAGTCTTGTCTGTCTTGAAGTACTACACGGGTACGAGGCTTTGAGCCCAATTGTTCCGGTTCTTGAGGAAATCTTTGATTTTCTGTCGGATTCACCGAGCTGAAACGAGAGTAAAAAGATGCGGGGGGGGAAGCGGGAGGGGGAGAAGTATGCTAGGCAGGCCGCATCCTTTTTCAGTCAAGCACAGATCGGATCAGATCACAGGATATGGAGGCTCGAGCCAAGTTTGCTTCCGGCCTCTTGCGTCTAAGGCTTCAGAGATCCCCCAGGGCCGTGACAGAAAGGAAGACATGTTATTCGCTCCAGCGGTCACGGCAATGCCGTAGGTTTCTAGTCGTCTAACGATCCATTTCCCCTGCCCCAAAGCAAGAGACCTCCGGAATAAAAACGATCAACCTCAGGCCCAACTAAACGACGAGAAATGGTATCATAACAAGCAGCCTGCGCAGGAGATGAGACGTCGGTGCTCACTTTCTTTGGTTCTCTCTCCAGACCGCCCTGGAGGAGCTCGTGTGGACGATAATGAAGGCCCTCCCTCTCCCCTCTGCTGTCACAGACACCCTGGGGAGGGGGGTAGCAGAGAATTTGAAAAGCGAGGAAAACAAGTAGAAAAAAGGGAAAACGAGATATAGAAGTCCACCGACCAGGAAATTGGCTCGAAGTAGCAACGGCTTCAGCTTCGATGGAGGTGAAACTGTGCAAACTTAAGACTTCAGACATAGGACACCTCACTGCATTGGGACTCCACCTACAGGGTGACACTTAAACCAACCTCCGGCACATACCCGGTTCGATCCAAAAACAGGCTGAGGACAGGTTGTGCAATGAGCCAGGTGGGTCATATGTTGCGGCGTGTTGCTTGATTCCAGGGAGGCATATCCCCGTATCCCTTTGACGAGGAGATGGATCACCGTGTTTCTGACCTTCGGCCTTCAGGCGATAAGCTTCCTCAATGTCCTTCGGGACCTTGTTAGACAATGTGATGTTTTTGGTAGTCCAGTATCGTACCCCGATCTTTTGCTGGCTTCCGAGGTCAGACCCCGACAGGTCTCTTTATCATATCACATTCCGACGGCAATTAGATGATTTAGAGGACCAACCAAAGAGTACAATAAATCGATCTCTGATTTTAGCTTTGTACGGACCTTCTCCCGGGCCAAGGATCACTGACCTAGTATCACAAACTTTTGGGGACAATATGGGAAGCGTTTAGCAGCCTTTTGTTACCTTTTCTAGCAGTATTTCACCATGTGGTCAGGCCTTACATGTCGCAGCGATTAGGCTGCTTGCGCCGTCATAAGTGCTTTGGTAGGCAGAGCTGTGGGAAACAGATTCAAAAAGCACTCTATTTTTCCCGGAGGGCCAAACGAACCGGTTTCAAATTTAGACTTTGGGCCAGCGAGTGAAGTTGAAATTCAGGATCATCCACACCCAGCCGCCAACGCATCGCCCAGATCACTTACGCACTCGCCTTGGAGCTACCATACATATTTGACAAACACCACTGAAACGATCTCCACGACAACTGAGTCTTTGCCACCAGCCCCAGTTCGAAGACCAGTACAACTGGCGAGCCAAAATGACGGAGAGCCCTTGAGGGAGGAAGGTTATGGTAATTAGACAGCTGTTACACATGATAAGGCCAGGTACTGCTTCTTAGCCGCTCATGCCGATGAGCCTCAACCGATCAGAATCGCCACAGACAAACCCGACAAAAGATTCCTGTGATTGGTCATGTCCAATTCAACGTATTTGTACTAACCAGTTCTGCAATGCAACTAACGTGTCATTTCGCAGCCCTGATTTTCTTGCTACAATCGTCCGCGTAGTTCTGGGTGGAGACAATTTCGATGTGTCCTATCAGTTCAGTCCATTGTGTCTACTACACCCAGGCCACTGCTCATTTTCTTTGTGATCTATTTTCCAGGTGGCTAGTTACTGATCTGGCCGACTTTCTCCCACAAGCACGCACAAAGGTGGACAGGCACATACACATGCGCATGCACACACACACCTCAAAAGTTATTTCCTGCAATTCACTCGCCCCATGGTATCCCTTTTGCCTATGCTAGCCCGACAAGTTTTCACTCCACCACCTCTGATGGGACAGCGCGCATTTCCTACACAAACCTTACCATCCCACCATTCCAGTTGGCTCTGTTAGGCAGTCGGAACTGCTATAGACTGAACTGGCCTGTTGGCCATAGATTGTGGCTGATTTCTTCCGCGGTGTTCTGTGATAGTGAGTGCATGGTGAGCTCCCTGGAGAAAGCCACGAATTCAGGTTTGTACATTTCAGTAACTTTTAACAACTATTCTTATAAGGCGCCGCGTACAGGCCCATGTAAGTCCTACTATTTATTGGATTTCGTTTTCTCACGCTGCGCTCAATTCTTACGCCGTTCTGGACAATGGAGGCACCCTATAGCATTCAGAATGGCTCTCGGATTTAACGCATGTGAAACCCTTCACGTTGTAGTTTCAATCAACAGGTGTCCCGTTACTCAGGAGGCTATGAAGGTTTTGGCAGTGCTACATTAATTCTGCAACAGGCTGTCCCAAAGGACTTAAAATTTTGACTTCAAACAACCGACTGTCTGGTCCTCCACGGCCGAGGAAGGAAATTTGTTCGGTCGATTTACTATTATCAGAGCTGGGAACCTTGCCCTAACTGCCGTATTGAAACGGAGTTCCACAAGGTTCAGCTAGGATCTGATCAGCCTTTCTTTTGTGTTTCTTGGGAGTATGCGGAGTCCCCACATGTCAAGGAAGCCTCTTATAACCCCGAAAGCCTAAATGATATCCCTCCATGCCCTCCTTTTCGGAGAGTGACCTGAGTTTCTCTTCATAAGGCCGACATTTTAGCTCTCTAGGCATTCATGTCATTCAGGCCCGCACAAGTTCAAGTGCTTTCCCGTCAGTACCAAGATTGAGGAGCCAAAATAATTGGCGTGACACGGAAGCGTGACACGAACGTCTCTGCCTCCGTACTAAACGACTACACAGGCAGCGACCATAAAATCGTCAGTTGCAGATTTCAAGTCAAGCCACGTACTGTTAGCCTACCATGTAACGGTCCCTCCTTCCGTCACTTTAAATGGGACCATATTCCCTCTCAAATTCGCTCCAGAAACTGGGACGAGTTCTTCCTAACAGCAAATCCACAGTTCGCCGATGACCTCCTCTACTCAAGTTTACACTCATGCATCGAAAACATATCACGCCCCTACAATCCATCCGGACCAGCAGGTTACCATATAGCTAGGCTAAAGCAGAAACACGACGAGCTTCGACGGAAGTACCAACGAAATAGAGACTTTTCTACAGTCTTCAGACTGGAATGCCTCTATCACGAAATCCACCGCAAGGCCCGTGACCTACAACTAAAGCAAGAAACCAAAGCGTCACGCCACCCAAACAAAGCTCAAGAGCTAGCCCGGCTACACAGGGATCGTGCCCCACAATCAACTCGACGCATAAAACAGATCACCCATTTGGATAACCTCATAAACTCACCTCGAAAGATAGCTGACACGTTTAATACTTTCTTCACAACCACCGTGTCTCTCAGTCCACCGTGTACCCAGTTTGTCACCCCGTCTGTCACAAACTCCTCACTCAGTTCTATCACGGTTACCACAACAGATATAAATAGATACATTCACACCTTCAAACCGACCTACTAACCCGGTCCTGACGGCCTACCGTCAGCAATATTCGCCCTAGGCAGCCCGGATATTCCCCCACTACTACTAAACCTATACAATTTATCTCTGCAAACTGGGACCTTCCCCAGCCAATGGAAGAAATCCATTATTATCCCCAGGCGCAAGAAAGGCGCCGTGCATGACATTGCCAATTATCGCCAGATTAATCATACGCCAATGATCTCGAGGCTGCTAGAAAAAGTCGTAAAACACTACCTGACCGACTACCTTTCTGCACATGAGCCCATCAGCCCAAGACAGCACGGATTCCTCAAATCACGGTCGTGTTCAACCTGCCAACTTGACTTTCTAAACTTGGTAACAACAGCTGCCGACAAAGACAGAGCTCTCATCATCATCTATCTTGATATGACAAAAGCCTTCGACAGAGTGCCACATCTGCAGTTACTCGACAAGATTAGGGGATACGGTATTGAAAACCCCCTACTCAGCTGGTTTAAATCCTTTCTAGAAGACCATCGCCAAGTCACCTGCATCAACGGTCAGATATCAGACCCTCACCCAGTAAACAGCGGGTTTATCCAAGGTAGTGTTTTAGGACCACTGCTGTTCTTACTATATATAAACGATATTTGCAATGTCATCACTCATGGCGAAATTTTCTTGTTTGCCGATGATATGAAGATAGTCTATGAATTCGAACGAGGAAACCTACCTGTAGCACTGAATAACATCATGGTCGACGTACAGCCCTTATCTTCCTGGTGTGATCGCTGGAAAGTGGAATTTTCAGTGAAAAAAAGCAGTTATCTCTCGCTAAACTGCAATATTCCTTATGATACGTTTAAGATTGGCGGTGTCTCACTCCCATATTCCCCAACAATTAGAGACCTTGGACTGCAATTTTCTTACTTTTTCAATTTCTCTGAACACACTTCCTACATAACTGCACGGGCAAATAAGTCCCTTGGCTTGTTGCAGAGAAATTTTCTTCTCACGAACAGTAAGTTAGAGATATACAAAACTCATATTCGCCCAACCCTAGAGTACTGTACATTTGTGTTCTCAAATATGCATAAACGTGACATTATCGACATTGAGAATGTACAGCGTCGATTTACCAAAAAACTGTTTGGGCCTTCTACGACCCAGACCTACAGACAGCGGTGTACACTTCTGCGGCTTGATCCCCTATGGCTTAGGAAAATAAAACTCAACCTCGCATTTTTGTTTACTTTGCTCCACAAACAAGCTGTATCCTCCAGCCAAGTTCAGTTCAGTATAAACTCGACACATCAGCTGCGTAATAGGGAACACCGTATCACGATCCCTACTTCTCGGAAGTCCTTAGGGCAAAACCTCTTCCTCCTGAAATATGCAACTCTGTGGAATAAACTCCCAGCTGATGTACGTTCCGTAGATTCCCTAAATATGTTTAAGTCTAGACTACACGTAGCTCTGGACATCCAAAAACTGATAGCTCTTACGAATCCTTATATGTCTCTTGACAGAGCTTATGAGGAAAGCGTTGGATACTAACCCGAACCCTTGATAATCTAGGATGTGCCACACCATACGACGTAATTGCCATCACCTAAGCGTAAACCTACCAGTTTACAATGCCTAAACATAATAACTCTCATGACTGAGGCCAGTGCTTCAGAAGTCGCATTTGATTATATGAAATACCACTGGAAGCATGAAAGATAGTCTTTGAACATTTCCAGTGCTGATTATTATTAGGTTTTTGCCTCTGTCTCTAACCCAAGACGCAGCACCTGTCACACTCCTCAACCTAGATCTAGTAGTCACCATTAGACATTCACAGCTCAAATTATGTCCCTATCACAGAACTCTAGCATCCTCCACGATTGGCCTATACAACATTTGATACTTAGACAGCAAAACTACTAACCATCTGTGGATCGTACCGACGAATCACGTTGTTAGTGCTGCAAGTTGTACCCCATCTTTGTGCAGACTGGCGTTGTGTTGAACATAAACCCCATCGAATAATCGCAGGCTGTGGTTGACCCCACTTCCCCCTGCATTTTTTGTCCCATGTAAACGGCCTGGGTGTTCTGACTTCACGGATAAGGCGAGTGTTAGCGCGGCACTTCTGCAAACATTCCTGGCCGTGATGGTCTCCCTGCACAGAGTTGACCACCAATAAGACATAAACACCAAAAAGTAAGAGATTGGCACAAAAAAGTGAGAAAAAAATACCCCACTGTTTTGTCTTCCAGGCACACCAGCCTTGTTACATGTGACCCATGTCTCTGGGTTGTAGTGTCGCTACGGATTGACTGGTGTGGTTGACCTATTCCCAACGCGGCTTGCTACATGCGGTCCATGTTTCGGCCGGGGCGTGGGAGCTGTGGTCGCCCACCAAAAGCAGCTCCGCCTTCTCTGACAGCCAGATACCTGACTGTGATAAAACCATTAAAAAACAATAACAAAAAGTCTAAAAAAGTGTGGATCATTCTCGGAGCGCCACGTGTTGGATGCCAGTAGTTGTGTATCGTGCTACCTCCCTACCTGAAGCTGGCCCTTGTGCCGCCTGCCATGAGCACCGAATGTAGACCGTTAGAGTTTGCTTCCCTGACGAAAATTCAGACCCACCTCATTCCCACCTCTCATGGTTCCCCAACCAGTCCTCACATCGGTGTAGTCCTGCTTTGCAGTACGACAACAACGAAAAAAGATACCACGATAACCATGCAATCATATCCACATCAGATTTCCTTGCCCAAATTGGAGCTTAATCTCAGTACGATAGCACTATCGAGGAAGAGCATAGATGAACTCACGTCAATGTTCCAAGGCAAGTGACCAATTACCTCTAATCTATCGCTACTGTCACCCCAATGGTTCCTTCTACTTTGACTCCTCAGAAACTACTCAGTACAGAATAACCACTATACCGAGACAGTAACAACGTAGCGCCAAGCAAACAGTATGTTGGTTCTACTCGCTCAGTCTGTCATTTCAAACCTATCTTATCGCCTCGTTGCCAAACTGCGTTCTGCCTAAGCAAACGGTATCGAGGGTTATCATTACTAACCACTCTTAACCGTGAAGCCCTAGGTCTTTTATTAGTATCCCAGCGATGCCATGCTCACGGGCAAATCACAAATCCTTTCAAATGCATACACAGTTACCAAGCCAGTGTACGCAACTTCGTCGGCCTGCAGCAGTATAGCTCAAATCCACTGCAAGTCTATTTTACCCATGCCCCACTCACATAGGCCTAGACAATCCATTGTTTATTGTCTTCATATATTATCATAACCCACAGCTGGAACCACGTCCAGACTGAAATCTCCCTTTATTTCAGGTTGGTTGTCTCTCACCATCTCAGTCGCCAAATTGGCTAACCAAGGATGCCGCTTTGACTCGCACGGACAGACTCAAGTGGAACCTACCATAGCAACTGAGACTGAAATCAAACCACAAAACAGGAGATACCCCCAATTGCTTATCAGATCGTTCAGCGTTTTTTAACGCAACCAACACGAATTCCAGTTCGCGCGCATGCCGCTAATATACAGCCACACTCGGCTGATTGACCGACACATACTGTGCCCTGCCAGAAGAGACTTACGCATTCAAAGCCGTACATTACCAGAATTGACGGTGAATAACACTGAAGGCAAGTGCGTCAATACATACATATATATTTGTCAGTGAAACAGCATAATAACGCTGAAGTCCATGCGGAGATTTTCCCACTTTATTATCCGTTACCACAGTTTATCCTTCCTCCGAACCGTAGCCGGCTGGAAATTGACTCCACTTCTCGCGAACCCTCCAGTTGCGCCTTCTTATTTCTGAATAGTACATGTTATTGGCCCTGAATCTAAACTAAACTTCTTATGGACTGCTATTTCTCTCACATCCACCAGTTCACTTTCACGAAATTGGCCTCATGTCCCCTTGATTCAAAACTCATTCCGTTTTTCGAACTCCGGTAAATCCGTCATTCAGGGTTTGCATTGTCTTCATGGATCGCTATCCTCTTCGCATGCATCGATTTTCCCCCCTTTTCTTCTTGCTCAAAGTTTACTCCATCGGCAGAACCTTGGTTGGCCTCCGGTTTCCTTGGCTTGCATCATTCGCGTTCATAACACGTCCTTGGCCCTGCGTTATCGATTTTGCGATATCTCCACCACGCACCAGTGCCCAGCCCGGATTCGAAACCGGCTCAAAACTGCAGCGCAAACCATTATCAGAATGATCCATTCGAACTGTTGATGGCTTTGTTTTTCCATCTCTGATATTCTCGACTTTCATATTTAGAATTTGTGAATATTTCATCTTATTGAGTAATGTGTTACACCATGATCATGCGTTAGCGCGTGCATCTCGACCATGGCCGAGAAATATACCAATATTATTATTATTATTAAGTGTTTTGTGTAGGAGGGTAACAGAGCCCACCTTTTGTGCCTGACAACGGTTCCCAAAAATTGTGCGAAGGCGGTAGAGTACATTCGTAGAAATCTTCCCCAATCATTATCATACACTTACACTGCTAAGACTATGCGATTTATTCCTATTGATCCTAGTACAATTAGGGCATATATCAACCTTTTCGTTTGAACACTTGCGTATATTTCGCTCATGAATGATGTGGCATTTTTCCCATTTCACCCCTGACTTCCGTGACGGTCGTATCTGATAGCGACTTTTGCTTGACTTTTGCTTCCGTTTTTATGCGTTGTGGCCGCAAGGATGAGGCTTTACATAATTTTCGTGTGTTTACTTTGGTGATTTATTAACGTAGAATCTGAAAATCAACCTTTGTTCTGGCTCTGGAATTCGTTAATTTAGCAACGCGTCACTAACAGTCGGAATAAGGTTGCAGTTCTCAATTGAAAACTTCAAGAGAACATCGATCAAAAAAGCCTAGAAAAGCACAAAAGCAGACAGAAACTTGACACAAAGTAACCCGGCAAGTCGCCGGGATATTGATTCGTTGGGTATTGCTAGGTCTGCTTGTCCTGTCAGTGCAACCTTGTGTATTAGAAGCAGCGGTATAAAACGCAACATGATGATATATATAGATTGGGATTAGTAGAATTAGGAAAGCAGCTAGGGTTAGTTAAGGAAAAAGCGGTCAGCACGTTGTTTCAGGTCCGCTTCTTCACGGTTTCATGCCAAGCTGATCACCAGTCCCAATCGTAAAGTTGATCGTTTCCCAAGCTAAAACTCATCTTTTTTACTTTTACAAAATAATCCAAAAGTAGACTCATTTGTGGCTGCCATTCACTTCCGTACCACAATTCTCAAACGGTTTGTATCACTGCTAAATTTGTCTCTAGAGATTCCCGATACTCGATGATTCTGTGATTGTTTGCCTTCTCTGTCAGTTCCGCTGTTTGTCCACTTGGGGCTGTTGCATTGCAATATCATCATCCTGCAAGATATCATGTTCCACACGCGCACACTTGATAAGCTCTCGTACCGCAAAGTCCTATTCTGTCGCCATCAGGTGGCCCACCTCCTGCAAGGAACATAAACTGGTAGCCTCCTACCCGTCACTTGATCACTTTTGCCATCTATGTCTTTCCTACATTTGTAGTAAAGCGCCACACATCGATTGATCGCCGGTTCCATTTTTCATGTAGATGCTTTATATCCCCTTCTTCTGATAGCAATCAGCTCAAAGTCGGCATAATTCTACATGGCCACTTCTCTCACCGTCACTTTGGCAACCACAGTCCAGTGTGTTGTCCTTTTGTTATATAAGTGGATCAACCGTATACGGTCATTGAACCTTACAAATGTAATACCCGACTGACATTTTTGTTCTTTAAGAGTAATTCAACCTCTTTTCATCGTCTAATTTTACATCGCAACCCCTTTCAGGCATTGCAAAGCTTTGTTGCTTCAGTGCTTTTCCTTCGGAAATATTTCTTATTCACGGTAACCAAATAATCGTCAATCCAGCCTGGTTCTCCTGCATAGAAGTCTTCCTCCCACAGGATTCGTGTAAATTTTACTATTCCCTATCCGCTACACACTTTGGCAGAATAGTTGCACCCTACCTTCGACCAGCTCGGCTACCTGACCTTGAGCTTAAACTTGCCCGGGGGTAACCACAAAAATTGACCTGAATGCTTTCTCTCTCAAATTCACTTGCGCGCAAATAACAGTGCAATCATCCTGAAAATCTGAGTCAGCTTTCAACTGTACTGTTCGACCTTGCATTGCAGCGTCCCTCGGCGTTATCCGAAATAAACTATTCTTATTACAACCCTGAAGACGAGAACAAGAGGCGGTCTCAGAAACCACATATCATGAGACCATGTTGTAGGAGGGTCGAAGCGGGCCTGTGCTAGGGGAACACATGCAACTGGCTTTCCCAATATAGAACAGTCATCATTCGATAGAAACACTGTACACTATTGCGAATTCATCAAACAATAAGTGAACGTTTTAGAAAAGGGGTTATCTGATCCAAGGCGGAGGTTCTTGTATCTGCTGCTTTGCAGTCATGGAAGAGACAGGGAAGCGATTACCGCGAGCTCGATTCTAGGCCCTGAAGGGAGCTACACAAGGAAACGTGCACATTACAGTAAAGTTTCGGTTGGGGCGACGACTGTGGGGGGATTTTGTGCAACCAATGAACCCGA
This sequence comes from Fasciola hepatica, assembly GCA_948099385.1. Lineage (NCBI taxonomy): Eukaryota > Metazoa > Platyhelminthes > Trematoda > Plagiorchiida > Fasciolidae > Fasciola > Fasciola hepatica. The sequence goes on from CANUEZ040000008.1 coordinate 10,691,196, forward strand.
CGCTCCTTTTCTGCTCAACAGGCCAAGGACTCTGGAAGGCAGCCTGGTCGCCTACCTGAAATGTAGCCTGTCAGTGAACCAACACATACTGAGTTCCACTTTGAGCTCGCCAACAACCCGAGCTACAACCAACATAAATATTTAAAGCCACTGACACTGTGAGCTTACAAGTGGACCTACTGACACACAGATTTTGCTGTTAAAACTGGGGGCTTCTATTGCAGGATCAGCCCCAACATCCAGACCAGAAAGTCACGAGTGTGGAGACTAGTTTTACCATACGAATGACTTTCCAGTAGCTACTTGGTAGCCAGTATCCAGTTCAGTGCAGCGCAGGTCAAGCCACAGAATTTGCGGCTTTGGCCTAATTCGTAAGTCCGGGTTCTTGCATCAACGAGCTTTAGATGAAGCTCGCTTCGCTGCCGCAATGGGTATTCCAGTAATGATAGAGTGGCTTGTTAATGGGTTTACCTGTCGCAATGGGGCAAAGGATTGGGCCTGCCGTCGGCAGAATTGACGGTCCCACGGCTTGTCTACGAGGTCAAGTGTTTACCCCGCAGGTGACCTCAGATGACATCAGACGGCTGGAAAGGGCAGGCATGGTGGTAGTTGTAAAAGAAGTAGCGAGAGGAGAGAAACAGGAAGAAAAAGAAAAATAGAACAACAGGGACTTTAACAGGGGACCAACACTCTTTCGACAAAACGCCGATAGGAATTAAAAACAGGTGGAAGCTTAAGGCTAGAAGCTAACTTTGGGGCATTTCTATTTGGAAGAATTTTAGGGGCATTTAAGTAACCTTTCTGACCAACAACGGTGTAACACACGTTTAAGCAATGCATAGCCAAATTCGCAACGGATCCCGAAATCAAAAGGCTATTATCCGTGATATTCTACGATACAAGATTATTGAATTAACAATGGCACCAAAAAGATACAAACCTCAATAATGAGATCACAAGGATTCTACAAACGGGAAACCGAATTGCAGCGTGCGAGCAAGGAGCACGTGCGTCACGCAGGTCCAGAACAAGGATATGACAAAGTAGCGCACTGGGCGCGAACGAACAACGACTGGTCCATAAAAACAAACAGTTCGTAGAGACACGTCAATAGTGTAAGCAAGTGAGTGATGTTAGGAAAAACACTGAATCGCAAAGGTTTTGGGGAGATTTTCCACGATCGGTCGTTACAAACGGTCTAGACGAACCTTGAAAGGTGCCACAGTTTGGGCGGTCACCAGACATGCTGAGAGATGGTTCCAGGGTTACTCCGCACGGCATGCCAAAGACCGTGCCGTTAGACCACAAACGCTCCTTTTTATGGTCTGCTGTTTCTCCCACATCCACCAGTGTTCACTCTCACAAAATTGGTCTCATGCCCCCTGCTTCAAAACTCATTCCGTTTTTCGAACTCCGGTAAATCCGCCATTCAGGGTTTGCGGTCTTCATGGATCGCTATCCTCTTTGCATGCTTTGATTTTCCCGAGTACACTTCTTTACAATTTTTCCCCCCTTTTCCTCTCGCTTCAAATTTACTCCATATGCAGAACCTTGGTTGGCCTCCGGTTTCCTTGGCTTGCATCATTCTCGTTCATAACACGTCCTTGGCCCTGCGTTATCGATTTTGCGATATCTCCACCACGCACCAGTGCCCAGCCCGGATTCGAAACCGGCTCAAAACTGCAGCGCAAACCATTATCAGAATGATCCATTCGAACTGTTGATGGCTTTGTTTTTCCATCTCTGATATTCTCGACTTTCATATTTAGAATTTGTGAATATTTCATCTTATTGAGTAATGTGTTACACCATGATCATGCGTTAGCGCGTGCATCTCGACCATGGCCGAGAAATATACCAGTATTATTATTATTATTATTATGGTCAGCTACAGCGTGTTCCCTCTGAGCCTTGTTGCAACCAAGCGTCAGTAGAGGGTAACTTGCTTGCGATGGTCCATCTAACTGTTCAAATGCTTCGACGGGATCGCCTCTCCGGCTCTCCGTTTCGGAGAGATAAGGTTCAACTGTTTCCGTCCAGATGGACACAAAAATTCCATAGGCCCCTAGTAAATCTTATGGGACTCTGCTCCACTTTTTCTAGCACCCGATGGCCACGTACGGCTGACGGCCACCTTGCCTAGACACAGTTCTCCAGGAGTTGCTGAACTATCGCGACAGTACCGCCGAACCCATGCTGGGAACGGTCCTGGCTAGTTGACACAGTGCACTTGACACCCTCGCTGCGGCCGAAGTGCAATGTGGATCGGGCTTGGAGGATTCGTGTACCTTTACTCCCAGGTCCCCTATCTGCCCCACCCTCTAGATTTTGTTGGCTTCATGAAGAAACTTTAGGTTGCGTGTCTAGGGCTCGGTCGGCCACATTGGCCAGCACGGTTTTGAACTTCAAGCCCTCACTGCCACAGTTATGTTACATCCAGTGAAACGGCTTCTGGATCGCATACGCCCAGCGTCTGCTTTTTTCAGGGCAGAGTCACATAACAACTTCCTCAGTGCTGCAACCGCTTTCAGCTGTCGTATTTCTACCACCGTCCCCTCAGCTACCCATTTTGTCCGAGCTTCTTCCGCCCCTCATCGTGTTAGCTCTCGCTGCTTTATGCCACTTCAGCCTCCTGCACTTGCCCCGCCCATACCCGGAAATATTTATTCCTTACCACTCATGCCCCTCTTCATCACACCATATTCCCGATATGCGGCTACCACCCTCTGTCCATATGGCTTAATGATCGAGCTTTTATATATCTGCTGCCTATCCCCTCGACATACCCTTCTTCGTCTTCTCTTCTGGAGCCCCATGCCAACATCTACCTGTCCCATGTATATCTTACCCATCTCCGTGACAGAACTAGTCGTCCCCACATTCTCACCTTTCACAGTCTCGTTTATTATCGATATGCATCTCCACCATACATTCGTTACTCTTCTCGGCCATTCTTTCCGGGGTTTTTAGCCATTTGGCGTTTCTATCGGAGTATTTCAGCTCACTGTCCTTGTTAAATTGCCAGCAAGCGAGAAGCTTTTCGTCCCTATCTTTCCAGATCCGTCAGGCATATGTTTCTCCCACTTTCTGCTCTACTGCGAGCTTCCTTTTCCAAATACCTCTTCTATTCCTCATCAGCCGCAATCATCTAGCGAACCTTTATCTAAGTGATTCAGCCAGCTCACTCTTCCTATGTTCTCCAAAAAATTATTTCACCTCTCCTCCCTTAAACCCTGCTGTAACGAACGTTTGAGCAATGCGTAGCCAAATTCGCAACGGATCCCGAAATCAAAAGACGATTATCCGTGATATTCTACGATACTAGATCATTACAATAAACAATGACATAAACAATATACAAACCTCAATAATACGATCACAAGGACTCAACAACGAGAAACCGAATAGCAGCGCGTGAGCAGACAGCACGTGCGTCACGCAGGTCCTGAACAAGGATGTGCCAAAGTGGCGCTCTGGGCGCGAACAAACAACAATTGGTCCAGAAAAACAACCAGTTCGTAAAGACAAGTCAATAGTGTATGGAAATGAGTGATGTTGGGAAAAACACTGAAACGCGAGGGAAAAAGGGGGATTTTCCTCGACCGGCTGTTACACCGCCCACCAAAATCCTCCTGCATCCTTAGCAGAGTCAAAGGTTCGGTATAAAGGTACTGATTCTTCCTACCTGCCTGGGCCCTGCTGTCAGTGCGCGCGCCTAATGCTCGTCGTCAACGTTCTACTACTGGTCGCACCTAATCCATTGGATACATAGACGTGAGGCTAGTCTACATCTTCCACAAGACCAAATGACCGATGGCGGGCGTGAATGGTCACATAGACGTTGTCCTCGTAAGGGGCCGTCCGGTCCTGGATGTACGTGCTTGAGTGTGTGTGTGAGTGCGTGTGTGTGTGTGCCGGGGTGTACAATGAAATCACAGGTATGACTACACATCAAAGGAGGACTTTCTGCAATGTCAACAAAAGACCGCGTGGCAAGAAAACGAGTAAAATGTAGCATGTGTGTGTGACCTGAGCTCCGCTACTTCCACATATGCAAGGGGCATTCGGTAGCGTCAACAAAAAGCAAAACAACGAACACTGTCACATGTTTGATGGGTTTACGGGATGTAGAGTGCGTCGTGCATGCGTGTATGTATCGGGATGTACAATGGAACCGCACTCATCACCACATATCGGAAAAAACCTTCTGTAATGTCAACGAAAAGACCGCGAGCACCTTAACGTGTTTGACGGAGACCGTGTGGTATATATGGTGTTTCTTTATCCACCTCGATTACTGGTGTGAAAAAGGTTTACTAGGCCTCAGGGTTATCAGCTCCTCCGCCTTCGCTCTCGAGTAGGTTAATACTGCGTATGTCACGAATGAGCACTCCGTTAGCTGTCTTCACCCTCACCGTTCTTATCATTCCGTCAGTGCTTTTGATGGTTTCCGTAACTTTTCCCAAAGACCAAGCGCTGAAATGTGCGCGTTCGTCGGCGATCATAACCACTTCCAGAACTTTAAATGGTCTTGTTTTGGCCAGCCACTTCTGTCGAGTCTGCAAAGCCGGTAGGTACTCCCGTAGCCATCGCCTCCAGAGGACCTTGGCCAGATAGTTCGCTTGCTTCCATCCGTGGAGGTAGCTCCCACGAAGGTTTACCGGCCCTTGGAAACCTTCGTTCGACCTTAGCGTCAATAAGTCGTTCGGGGTGAGCGCCAGGTGGGTGGGGTCGCCGTTCAATACTGGAACCAGGGGACGGTTGTTCAGGATTCGCTCCACCTCAGTCATGACGGTGTTCAGCGTCTCGTCGTCGGGCGGCTGCTGCTCCATGATTGACAGCAATATCCGTCTGGCGGACCGGATCATGCATTCCCATATGCCGCCTCGGTGGCTGGCCTGTGGGGGGTTGAAATGCCATCGTATGCCGTAGGCCACGGTTTGATCCCGCAGTTCGTCCCTGTTTATGTTCTTGTGCCAACGCTGCAATTCCCGGTGAGCGCCCACAAAGTTCGATCCATTATCTGGGTATATATCGGCCGGTACGGCTCTTCGGTTGATAAATCTTTGCAAGGCCCTCAGAAACGAATCGGCCGTCATCGAATGTGCGACTTCTAGGTGTACCGCACGTGATTTTATGCACGTCATGATACATCCGTATCGCTTTTCTAATCTTTTCCCGCACTTGATCCACAAGGGCCCGAAATAGTCCAACCCGGTGTCACTGAACGGCCACCAGCCCGTAGTCACCCTGCATTCTGGTAGTGGGGCCATGAGTTGTTTGCCCGCTGTGGCATTGCGTCTCCTGCATTGCACACACCGTCGGATTACGCGTTTTACAGTCTCTCGTCCTCTTAACAACCAAAGACGCTTTCGGATGACGCTCGTCGCGTGACTTTCCCCGGCATGTCCCTCCACGGCGTGGACGTGTTGAATCATTAGCTCTACTACAGGTTGTCTCGCAGGCAGCAGTATAGGATACTTTGTGTCGAAGTTCAGGCGGGCGTTGGTCAGCCTACCATCCACCCGAAGCAGTCCGTTGATGAGTTTGGGGTTTAAACGCTTCAGCTCGCCTCTTGGAGATGGCATGTCTTCATTGGTCGGCCCCACTTCTTCCGCCCTCTTGAGTTCTCGGGCGAAAGCCTCGCGTTGTATCATTCTGAAAATATCGTACTCTGCCGCTTGTAGCTCATTGGGACCTATCGGGCCGACCCGTATCCGACCTGAGGGCCGTAGCCCTTTCATGACTAGTAAATTTCTCTTGAACCTGGTTAACCAAACTAGCGAACGAAGCGTCTTCATCCAGGAAGAAAACCTGACCAGTCGCGATAGAATGGACGACGATTCGACGGCGTTGGTTGCTATCACTACGCCTTTGATCTCTAGTTCCACTTCCGTAGGGGTTTTTAGTTCGAACACGGGCCAGTCCTGTTTGGGCAATTTCAGGAAGTTTGGCCCTCTCGTCCACGTGTCCAGTTGTCTGAAGTTGTTCGCACCTCGGGAGCACAGGTCGGCCGGATTATCGCCAGACCTGACATGACTCCACTGGTGCGTGGCTGATTCATCGTGGATAATCGTGAGCCGGTTAGCAACGAAAGTACTAAACCGGCTCCGGACGTTGTTGATATAGTAAAGTACTATCGTTGAATCCGTCCAGAAGCTCACCGATCAAATGTAGAGATCGAAACATCTCTTCACAGCTTGCACCACCCTGACTGCCAACACGGCTGCGCTGAGTTCAAGGCGTGGGATTGAGACCGACTTCAGTGGAGCAACGCGGGCTTTGGCGAACAGGATCCTCGTGGTATATTGTCCATCTCCTGCGCACCATCGTCCGTACACCACAGCTCCATAACCGACTTCGGATGCATCGGAAAAGGCACAGCCGCTGCAGCAAGATCTTTCTGGGTAGCAGCCATGGTGAGACGAAACCGTGCGGGTCGAACAAACTTGAGACGGCAAATAGTATGCCACGACGGGTTATTGGCAGCTCGGGAACGTTTAGTTCGAAAACAAAATCGTCCGTTTCCGCGTCCCATTGTATCCCTAAGGTGCGCTCGATAGGAAGTGGAGAGCCGTCCAAATCTCTTACCCTTTCGGCCTTTTCGTGATACGGGATGACCTTCAGCACTTCTGAAGCGTTCGACATCCATTTAGTTAGATGGAAGCCGCCCTCTTCCAGCAATCTCGTCAGACCCCTGAACTGCTCTAGAGCTGATTCCACATCATCGAATGACCCCAGGAAGTCGTCGACGTAGAAGTTCCTGCTGACGCTTTCTACCACCGTCCAATGGACTAGATCGCCATGCTTGCATGCTGATTCTCGGAGGGCGTAGTTGGCACAAAATGGTGACGATATGGCTCCGAAGGGGTGGACGGTCATCCTATAATTCACCACTGCGTTGTCCCGGTCGCTCTCTCCCCACCACAGGAAACGCAAAGCATCTCGTTCTCCTACCGGAATCTTCACCTGATGGAACATTTCCCTATTGTCAGCAGACAAAGCCACTTTACCCACTCTGAAACGGCACAAAACATCGATCAGCGGTGTGGTCCAGTCAGGCCCCTGTAGTAGGCGATCGTTTAACGACTTGCCCTGGAACTTGGCCGCACAGTCGAAAACCACCCGCAGTTTATTGGGTTTCTTGGGGTTGATAACCGGATGGTGAGGCAGATACCAGATACCCCTTTTACCGTCAGTGTTAACAGGCACCTTTTCAACGTCACGGAGGGTCTCGTTTCGCTTCATCAAATCCGCGTATCGTTCCCACAGATTCTGGTCTCGACTGAAGCGTTCTTTTAGTCGTAGTAATCGTTGGAGAACATAATTTCTGTTGTCAGTCCACGGGTCGTCCGGTGTGCGCCATGGGAGGGGAACCTCGAACTGTTTTTTGAGGCCTCTAGTGCCTTGCCGCACCGTTTGTAGAGCGAAGTGATCCTCTTGAGACAACGTCGGTCTTTCGTCTCCAATGTCATGAAACTCCTTTTCATACAGCCGTTGCAGATGATACTCTATGCGGTCCGTTTCGGCGGATAAGTAATTCACGGAACCACATCCCCCTACTGGACCGTATAACATCCATCCCAGGGCCGTGCGTACTGCATAAGGTGCCTGGCGGTCGCCCACTCTCTGGTCAAGCACCCAATGCGCCTCTGGCACGTCGCAGCCGATGAGGAGATCCACTTCATCATCTTCCCAGTCTACAACGGTTACATCCTGCAGGTGAGGCCACCTTGTCAAGATTGCTTTCACCGACCTTGGTGCTCGCATGGGGAGATCCGCTAACGTGAATGCCTCCGTTGGTTCCATTTCCTCGTTAGTGTCTAGAGAGATGAGTTGCAGCCTTAATCTACCGGCAGTCATTACCTGTGTTCCGCCCACCGTGCTCACTGCTAACGACGTCGCACCTTTAGCCAGTTGGTGTTTGTCGGCAAACCGCTCTTTCACTAAAGTGGTGTCGGATCCACTATCAACGAAAGCCAACGCCTTGACTATCCCAGTCGGAGTCACTACTCCCACGGCCACTACGCCTAAACGTACCGGTTTACTGGCAGATTGTGAAGTTGAACAAATCACGCTGGGCTTGGTACTCGCCTCGGATATGGTTACTCTCGCTTGATGCAGCAATCGGTGGTGTCTGCCCGTGCAGCCCTCGGAACCACATCGATTCCTCGTCCTACAGGCTGCTGCCCGGTGCGTGGTGTTGAGACAGATAAAACATGCTCCTGCCATCCTCGCCATTCCCCACCGTCCGTCTATTGTGGCGTTGCCGAACTTGGGGCATTCTGGTAGGCCATGGCTAGTACCACAGGATCTGCAATTTGGTTTCGCCGTAGCATCTCGTGAAATGACGTGTGTATTGGTCCAAGGCTGGTACTTTGGATGTTCCCGTACAGGGGTTTGGAACTGGCTAGTACCGGGATTGTTTGCTCGGTTGCTGTCCCGGATGAGTCGGCCGAATCTGCTGTCAGCTATCTTCGTTTGCCTGTCCAAATATTCGGTAGGTCTTCAAAGTTAGCCTCTCTGTCGCTTCGGCTGATCCGTTCTGCTTCTTCCGCTCACCGACCCTGTAGTTCGGGAGAGAGGTGACGGACTATGCCTTCCAAAGTGTGCATGGCATCTAGGTCAGCCCTGTAACCTAAATGGTCGAGGGCTATTGAGCAGTTCTGCATCTTAATCACCAGGTCGGCCATGGTGTAGACGTCGCCTTTGGTTATCTTTACCTCTGCCATCACGCCCTCTATTAGGTTACGGGCTACTTTGAAAGGTTGGCCAAACAAGTCCCTTAGAATCTTCCTTGCCCTTGTGTAGCCTTGTTCTGGGTCGAGCATGGTGCACCCGTCGATAGCTTCTCTTGCTCGGCCTCGGCAGTAGTGAGTAAGGTAGAGAAGCCTTTGCCCAGGGTCGGTTACCTTATTTTCAACGAACGTCTCGAACTGCTTGACAAGCTTGCAGTATTGCTCAGCTCGACCGTCGAAAACCGTTAACTCCACTCTAGGCAGATCGATCGATGGTGGTTTGTATTCGGCGACCGGCGTGGGGTTCCCTACCTTATTGCACCCTGATCTATCGGAAGTGTCGAAGTCACTGGTCTCATGCTCTCGCTGTTTCTGTGTACACTTCTCTGCTTCCTGCGCCTGTAGTCTAGCCGTTAGTAACTGTTGCTCTAGTTCTAGTATTCTCAGCCTATATAAATCTACATCCTTACGATCAACATTGTTCTCAATAACACATGAACTAGCACTGACAGGACTAGGCGACCTAGCATTAACTAAAGAATCATATGTACCCAAAACCTCCCCAGAGACTTGCCGTATTACTTCCTGTCCGGATTCGACTGTTTTTGATCCTTTTCTTGGCATTTTGCGTGTTTTTCCTCGTTCCAAATTGATCTATTGAGTATTGTAACGAACGTTTGAGCAATGCGTAGCCAAATTCGCAACGGATCCCGAAATCAAAAGACGATTATCCGTGATATTCTACGATACTAGATCATTACAATAAACAATGACATAAACAATATACAAACCTCAATAATACGATCACAAGGACTCAACAACGAGAAACCGAATAGCAGCGTGTGAGCAGACAGCACGTGCGTCACGCAGGTCCTGAACAAGGATGTGCCAAAGTGGCGCTCTGGGCGCGAACAAACAACAATTGGTCCAGAAAAACAACCAGTTCGTAAAGACAAGTCAATAGTGTATGGAAATGAGTGATGTTGGGAAAAACACTGAAACGCGAGGGAAAAAGGGGGATTTTCCTCGACCGGCTGTTACACCTGCTTTTCACAGCCTCCGTGGTCCCCTGCTTCCCAGGTGGCCCCGGTCTTTTCCCTTCTCCGTTGATTAGAGGTACGTTACCTCCATGAAAATTGCTATATCTTGACTTTCCTGGTATTCTAAGCCATTTAGTCAGTTCGCTTGTAAACCCTTTTAATCACTGCCTCCTTCCTCTTATTCTCACATTAACTTTCATCCTTGTTTCTGTGTTTAGCACCTATTTTTCAAGTCCCCAGCTCCCATTCTTTGCTGATAGTCTGCACTCTATAGAAAATAGAGCGTAATAATTCATTTTCTGTCAGCCAGTTTTTCACTAGCCCTCTCTTTAGGCATTCTCCGATTCCTTCTCCCCAACGTGTTTCCTTTTCCAATACATCTGTTAGAAGCAGTTATCGTGCAGTGAAAACAATATTAGTGATACGTTTCGAATGATCCTAAACCATGCAGCGGGACATGTTCAGATGATACAAGAGGCACCACAGCCAAAAATAGAGAAGGCCAAAACATGTAAATTTGAAGAATTACAGAAGATAGCCTAAATGGAACAAAAAGATAACAAAGCCCGAAAGTTTAAAGCTCAAGTTCAGATGGTCATCTCGGCCAGTGCTGACTGGAGTCGGTTGAAAAGTTGGAGCAAGTACACAAATAATGCCGGAAACGATCACGGTAGTTGGAAATCCGAACGCTACTGAAGGGCATTTTCTTTATCTACTAAAAACATTTATTCAAGGAAAATATAAAGAGCCATTTGAACTCTGCTGATCTGGAAATAACATGGAGAGAAAACTCGGGGGTTTACAAGAAAGGATCATCCGAGGCAAAATGCAACGAATCACTTGGCCAACATGATGGCGAAATGTGATGGTAGACATCGACGGAGTTGGCCATAAGGAAGGAGACCAACAAATCAAATGGGAAGAAGGCGACAGAGTCCCACAGCTGTGATGGACGAAAAGGCCAGAGGAAAAACTTCCAGCTTTCAGCGAGTTTTTTTGGAGTTATCATGGGTATGTCATGAAGTATTACCATGGAGGTAGAATAAGGTGGTGAATCGATCTGAATTGCTCTATGCAAGAACTGCAGAGTCAAATAGCATGCAGAAGCGGTAACAGAGTAGAGCGCAGACAAGATTCCTGACGACCACCTTTTTGGTAGGCTTATCACACCACAACGGTAGAGAGACATCCCCTCTAGAGGGGCAGGAAGATTACCAGAGCATTGATTAAAAGAAGACCGAGGGACAACAGGCAGAGTACAGCAAAAAATCGCTTCATATTTGGATGGTCAAGAAATATCAACTTGGAAACGGGAGACACATTGGTAAGGTGTGCGTCTAACCTCACAGATTGTATGGTTGTACAATTTACGGGAAAACGGGTGGAGTGGACAACAGATGTAAACACGGAGTAGTGGACGTTGTGTTAAGTGTATCACGGGATATTTGCAGGTAAATGAAGCCGCGTGGCATGTGTCTGAGTAAAAGGGATTGTAAAATGGGCTATAAATTGGAATGAATCAGTCGGCAAATATAGGAGTATAATACGAATGCGATTACTCACAAAATTGGGCACACATCAAGCGAATCAGAGACATGACACATCTAGAGGAAGAGAGAAAGACCGTCAGAGTGATGGAAGACGAGCAGGTGTAGGACAGGTGGGCAATCAGCCCTTTTTGCTATTTATTAGGTAGCTAATGATATGTCACCATAAAGGGGGCAGCTGGGTGATGAATCGATCTGGGGCTAGTTGTAAAGTGACTATATGGATAGACATCAGGAAAAGGCGATAAAATACTAGGTGAGAGGTGTGTGTACAAATTCTAATGAATATTTCGAAAAGTGTCAGGTCATAATGGTATGGGCGAATCTGCAGGATAAATACCCCTGGGATGCGCGAAACCAGAGGCAACACGGTGGTCTGCAAGATCAGGATAGAGCAATGGGAGAGCACCGAGTATGCCGACAGTCGGCCTGGTGGAGGGGTAATATAACCACTTATCACATCGCTGGCGGTTGGTGGACCACGGAAGGATAATTCTCTGAAGGACGTTGTTTGTAGGTTTCTGTGAGGAAATGAAAAGCGATAATAAATGTACCCAAGGCGAAGTAAGGGAAGCGAGTTCGGACATGGGGAGTGGATTGTTCTAACGATGGAACTAGGGGGTAGTCGGGAATGAGAAACATGGAAGGTAGGCAATGAAGTACATGTCATAATCAATGAGTATTTGTATAAACAGGCATGGCGAGCTTGGGCAAACGTTGGTAGGCATGTATGAAAGCTGCGATACATCTAGCAAACGAATGGAGCGGCTAATTTTGCCGGGCTTGAAAGATTGGGTTATGGTGTCAATATTGGAAGCTGGCTGGATGGAAAAACAGTGACTAGAAGCGACAGAAAGAATGATTTGTTTGCAGCTGCAACATAAAAATGCATAAAACAGAGCTCTGAAATCTGCAGGAGGAGCTGGTTGGTGGGACTGACTGTGCGCATGCTGCCTAAACCGAAAACCATTTCTGGCGCAAGGGGTGCGATCGACCAACCTAGTTGTGCCCGCACATCTTTGCAGATGCCATGAGCGCCCGACATGCGCTTGCTAAATCGGTAGATCTGAGCGCATTTTCGCCACTGGGATCAAGAAGAGTTATATCGTTTCTTTGAGTAAAGGTACCCCATTATCTGGTGGCCGGGTGCAGAGACTCCGGAGAGCAAAAGCCGGTAAAGAAAGCATTAGGTGACGTGAGAATACCAAACCACGTCGACCATCGAGTTGTTATGTCCAGCGATAAAACATTTCCAAGTTGTCACTCATGGTACTGGATAAGCGAAAATTTTCCCTAAGAGAGTAGTTCTGGAACGAAGGTGAAAAGAGTGTTTTAGTCTGTCAGTTCCATCAGCTGTGGCTTTAGGGAGAGATACAAAAACATTTTCTTGCTTCAACCCGAATGGATCACAGAATTAGCAAAAATAGAACTGAACCATGGCAACTTTAAGGGCTAGACGTCAGCACTCAAAGGCGAACGGAAATGAATATACAGCCGGGCTAGTGACAGAGCGTTAGCAGTCAGCGTTAATTAGCGATGAGACAAAAACGCAAGGATGAGCCAACCCGAATGCAAGTAATTATCGGCAAACTGACCATGGGTGCCACGAAGCAAAGAGCAGTATTGAGGGACAGCTGTGAGTCAATCACAGGGTTAATGATTAGGGACACGGAGCACGACCGGAAACAGCTGATTAGGCTACAGAAAGGACTAGTCTGCGAAAGAGTCTTGAGGCTCTGGGCTTTTCCGGTTGTGAAAAATTTCTCGAAATAGAAACACATGAAATGAGGTCTTGAAAAGATTAGCTAAAACTCAGGCCCTACTTCAAACTTTCCGGTTCGGGCATAACAGTGGCAGTTTTTATCAAGGCGCTTTTAGAGGTAGGATATTGTGCTACGGACTTTTCGATCTGAAAGGTGAGATAGACACGGAGTAATTTCAGTGGGGAGGTAATTCCATAGTCTGAAATGTTTCAGAAAAAAGGAAATCATACCTCAGTTGGCCCAGATTTCGAAATAACGAGACGCGAATTTCTGTGGCTATGACAATATGTAGTGATCGATCAGACACAGGTGTGTCGGGGGAAGGAAATGCAAGGCCATGGATAAGCATATGGAGAACGCAAGGTTTGAGCCCCGTAAAGCTAAGTTCAGTAAGCTTCCCTGAACGACTCCAATAGTGACAGATGAGGGTTGTGGAAGACGGTTATCAAATGATACAACTTGACTGCCTTTGAATGATAGAATGAGAACTAGTTCAGAATAGAGAATTCAAGACTAAAGGCTTCAGGCTTGGTCGGAAGCCCCGGGTGAGAGGAAACTCCGGATGCCTTAGTCTTGGCCAAAAGGCAAGCTTGTGCGTCACGCAGGTCGAAGATGGGATATGACGAGGCAGCTCGTTGGACGCCAATAAACAAAGATTGGTCCATAAAAATATGAAGTGTATGGAAACAGGCAAACAGTGTATATCAGCTAGGGGTATCACGAAAGCACGAAATTATGAGGTCTTTGAAGGATTTCCTACAACCGATCGCTACACTGCCCACCGAATCTTAGCAGAAGCAAAGGTTTGGAATGAGGACAATGATCCTCCCTACCTGCCTCGGCCCTGCCGTCACTGCGCGGTAATACTGCTGCTGACGCCTGTGCTGCACTCACACATTCCAGCTTGCACTTGGTCAGGTGGCCAGGCCGACCAGGTGTTCTTCTGCGTCGTCCAAGAGGACTGCTGCTGGACTGCGGGCCTGAAGGGAGACGTGCAGATTCCGAACCCCACGTGCCGTCCTCGACAGAGCAGTCATGAATGAATACTTGTGTGTGCGTGCTTGCATGTGGGTGTGTGGGAGTGCGTCCGCAAAGAAACCACAGTAGCGATCACACATAATTTTCCTCTTTGAAGTCAATATTAAAATGGGAAACGGGAAAACAGTGTCACGCCTTGCTGAGGATATGGATCGGAAACGCTTTTCATGTGCTTGCGGGTGGTGTGAGTGGAGACGTATCTGGGTGTATGAGTAAGTCACAACTTCTACCATATAAAGGAAAAGTCTTCAATGATGTCATTGGCAGACGAGAAATGGTAAACAATATGACGTGTCTTGTCGGAGGTTTGGAGTGTGGATATCGAAAACAAAAATCGAGGTTCCTAGTATTGTTCAGCGAGTGGCATGCAATCGTCGGGCATTCGGGGGGTAATATGACACACCAATATTCTGTGGCATCCGCTGGTCCGTCATACCTCTCCCTCCCCAAAGACTGATGCTGCACACGCTGCGGGTCGGCATTCCTTTAAAAGTCCTCACCTTGACCTTCCTCATCGGTTCGTCGGAGCTTCTGGTAATTTCCATGACAACACCGAAAGGCCAGGTGCTGAAAAGGTAGTGCCTGCCGAAGACCATCACTCTGTCACCAACTTTTGTTGACCCTGCTTTGTTTAGCCACTTCCGTAGAGTTTGCAGGACCGGTAGGTATTCTTGCAGCCATCGCCTCAAAAAAACACTAGCCAGATAAATTGCCTGCTTCCATCCGTGTAGGTAACTACTGCGTAAGTTTTTTTGGCCCGTGGAAACCACCGTTCCACCTAACCGTCAGCAGGTCGTTCGGGGTGAGCACCACACTAGTGGGGTCGCTGGCAGACACTGGAGCTAGTGAGTGGCCTCGGTCATGACGGCCCTCAACCTCTCATTCTCGGGCGGTTTTTGTTTGATTATCGACAGGTATACTCGACTGGTGGACCTGATCGGGCTTTCCCGCACTCAACCACGGTGACTGACCTGCGAGAGGTTGAGGTGCCATCTCTTACCATAAGCCACGGTTTGATTCTGCAGCTCGTCTCGGTTTGTGTTTTGACACCAGCGCTGCGATTTCCTTTGAGCGCCCACAAAATTTGACCCATTGTCGGAGTAAATATCTGCCGTTATGGCCCTTCGGTTGATAAGGCTTTGCGGGGACCGGAGGAAGGAGTCCATGGTCATCAAATGCGTGAATTCCGAGTGTGCTGCACGGGACTTCATGCAAGTCATGATGCGCCTGTATTGTTTTTCCAGCCTTTTTCCAAGCTCGACCCACAAAGGTCCGAAATAGTCAGGTCCGGTATCACCGAAAAGCCACTACCTCGGGGTCAAACGACATTCTGGCAGCGGAGTTACATGTTGTTTGTCCGCGACAGTAGTGTCTCCCATAGAATACACAACGTCCAGCCACTCGTTTTGCAGTAATTCTCCCTATCAGTATCCAAAAACGCTTTCGAATGACGCCTGTCGTGTGGCCTTCCCCGGCTCGTCCCTCTGTGGCCTACATGTATTGAATCATCAATTTTATCTCCTGTTACCCAGCCGCTATATTATGGGTGCTTCGCGCCAAAACTCAAGTGGGAGTTGGTCTGCCTATCCACTACCCGTATTAATCCCTTACCGAGTTTGGAACTTAGAGGCTCAAAGTTGATTTTTGGAAGTGAAGCTTTTCCGTTGATTGGTCCTGCTCCACCGGCATTCTCGAGTTCTCGGGGGAAAACCTCCAGTTTTATCAACTAAAATAGATCATTCCCTTCGGATTGCAGTTTATCAGGGTTTTCGGACCCACTCGTAAACAGCTGTATGAATGGAGTCCTTGCATGACCAGTGAATGTCTCAAACCTGAGCAACCACACTACAGATCAAAGAGTCTTCATCCAGCAGGAAATCCTGGCCGACCATGGCAAAATAGATGCCAGTTCGATGGCTGACACTGACATCACCGCGCCTTTTATCTCCACTTCCGATTCTGGTGGTAGCTTTGGTTCTAAAACGGCCCAGTCCAGTTCATTTATGTGTCGGCAGTTTTCCCTTTCGTCCGTGCGTCCAGTGGCCGGAAGTTGGTCGCACCTCGGGAGAACAGATAAGCCGGGTTGCCGACGGACTTGACGTATTTCCGCTGGTTCCTTGCAGCTTCGTCCTGGACGATCGTAAGCCGGTTAGCGACGAAAAAACAAAAGCGGCTCCTGACGATATTAGTATTGTACAGCTCTATTATCGAGTCAGACCGAAAGCTACCTGACCATCTATAGAAGTCATGGCATCTATTTACCGCTTATACCGTCCTTACCGTTACCACAGCTGTGCTGGGCCCGAGACGCGTGATAGAGACCGATGTTAGCGAGTTTAAGTAGGCTCTGGCGAACAAATTCCTCGTAGGGTATTGTCCATTTCCCGTGCACCATCGACCGTATACCATGGCCCGGTATCCGACTTCGGACGCGTCGGAAAAGATGTGTACCTTTCCCGTCTGTATTTCATGAACAGATTGTAAGCACCGGGAAATCCATGTGTCTCCTGGTTTTCTTAAAGCAATCGGAAATTCTTCCCATTTTAACCAGTATGCTCGACCTGGCGGCTGGTCTCGATGGATTTTCTTACTGCAGAGGCTCTTCAGCAGGTTCTTTCCGGGTAGCAACCAGGGAGAGGCAAAATTGAGCGGATCGAACCGGCTAAGGGCAGCTGACAGAATATCACGAAGAGTAACTGTTTGGCCGGGGACTTTCAGTTCGAAAACGAACTCATCCGTTTCCACATTCCATTGTGCCCCTAGGGTGCGCTCGGTTGGTTGAAACCCTTTCTGCTCTGTCGTGGTGCGGAATGACTTTGAGCACTTCGGACGAGTTCGACACCCATTTTGTAAGACGAAAACGGCCCTTTCCAGCGGTTTCGTCAGACTCCCAAATTGCGTTAGGGCCAGAGCTGCGGCTTCTCGCAGGGAGCAGTTCACACCAAAACGGCAAAGATGTCACTCCGAGGGGATGGACTGTCGTTCTTTACTTCATCACCGGTCTGTTCAGGGCGTTCTCATCCCACCACAGGAGTCGCAACGCAACTCGTTCATCTATCGGTATGTTCACCTAGAGAAATATTTCTTGATGTCGGCGGACGAGGCCTTCAGGCCTACACTAAAAAGGCACAAGACTTCTACCAACGGCGTGGTCCAATTGGGCCTCTGTAGCAGACGGTCATTCAAGGGTCTGTCTTGAAACTTGGCTGCGCAATCGAGGAACACCCTCAGCTTTTCTATTTTCTTGAGATGAAGAACCGGGTGGAGAGGCAGTAACCATAGCCCTTTACAGCCGTCGGTGGTTTCAGGCATCTTTTCCACCTGGCTAAGCGCTTTGTCTCGTATCATTAATTCTGCCTACCGTTTCCAGATATCCTGATCACGGTCGAAGAGGTCTTTCAAACACAGTAGTTCTTAGAGGGCGTGAACTCTGTTGTCGGCCAAAGAGTCAGTTTGTGTGCGCCACGGGAAGGGAACCTCGAGCAGGTTTTAAAGCCTCCGGTTCCTCGTTGCACTGTCTGCAGGGCGAGATTGTCCTCCTGATAAAACGATATTCACTCGCCTCTGATATCATGAAACTCATTTTCGTACAGGCCCTGCAAACGGTACCATATGTTGTCCGTCTACGCTGACAAGCAATTTATGGAGCCACTTCCACCGGCTTGGCTGTATAATATCCATCCGTGTCGTGTGTACGGCACAGGGTGTCTGATTGTAGCCCAATCTCTGGTCCAGCACCCACTATGCTTCTGGTTCGTTGCAGCCGATGAGAAGGTCTACTTCGTCTTCACCCAGTCTGCAACGATACCATCTTGCAACTGGGGTCACCTGGCTAAAATTGCACTCACTGACCTTGGTTCTTGCATGGGGAGATCGGCCAATGTAAAAGCCTCTATGGATTCGACTTTCTCCTTGGTATCCAGGGTGAAGAGCAACAATCTCAACCGACCTGCGGTTATTACCTGTGTTTTGCCGTTGTACTTACAGCTGACGATGTCGTGGCTTTGGAAGGTCGGTGTTTATCGGCACAAAGTTTCTTTAGCAGAATGGTGTCCAATCCACAGTCGACGAAAGCCAACTACTCGGTCACCCTATTTGGGGTCGTCACTCCTACAGCAACCACCTTAGGCCTGTTACTAGCGGCGTTATTCAGGGCGGTGTTTTTAGGACCCCTTCTTTTCCTCCTATATATGAGCGATATGTTTCACATTCTTAGTGACACATCCTTCCTGTTGGCGGACGAAACTGAGATAGCCTGCACCTCTTCGCCTGGCAACCTCAGCACTACTATCCCTAAAGTCTCCGCTGACTTAACCGCTGCTGATGAATGGTGCTCAACCTGGGCAATGAAATTCTCCGCCAACAAGTGTATTTTCTTACTCACAAATGCCAGGTTCCTCCTGATCTTTCACGCATCGGCGGTTTACCCATGAACAGTCAGCCCTTAGTAAGAGACCTTGGCTTGATTTATTCTTGCTTTTTCAACTTCTCGGGACACGCAGTCTTCCAAACGGCGAAGGCTAAAAAATGTCTTGGTTTTCTATTCAGATCCCTTCAGCTTAGGGCAAGCATGCTCTACGCGTATAAAATACATGCCAGGCCCCCTCTTGAATGTTTTCCTTTAATGTTCTCTAGTGTGCGAAAATCCGACAGGATTATTCTTGAATATATTCAAAGATTCACATAGAAGCTTATTGGTTGGCCGTCAAAATTAAACTTCAGGGAACGACTTTTGTCTCTCAAAACCAAACCACTGTGGCTTCTTCGCATCAAGCGGAAACTGGTATTTCTGTATAAACGGTTCACTAAGCAATCTTATTCTTCCACCCACCTATGCTTCTCCCAGGATACTGGATATTTACTCCGTAATAGACAGTATACTATTACCACACCCCTTGAATGGGCTGTTCTACCTTATAAGTTCTTTCTCTCCAAGTACTCCACAATCTGAAATAAGCTCCTTTTGCACATCAGATCTTCGCAATCAACGTATGCTTTCGTGCATGTTATAGATAAATTCTCTTCTGTTCCAACTGTTTTGGCTCATTCAAAGTTCACATAACTGAAAGCCAAGTTTACAAGAAAGGCCTCGACCTTTAAGCAGTTACGTTTTTCGAATTACCTCGCCATCCAAGATAAGTTCACCGCATTTGAATCATGAATTCTGTGTTTCACTGTTTTATCCTTGAATTCGCCTCTACCTATTTGAAACATGTCTGCTTCCACTAGTTGTTTTTCCACTCCGACTTATCTAATCCTGCTAATTTCACTTTGAAATAAGCCCTTCCAGGTGAGTTCGCATTTTGAGGCGGGCCACCGTAATACTCCTCACAGACTGTCAATATGCCTTATCTGCTTTACTATTTACTGCCTTTATTTAGTTACGTCGTTTCTGTGGCCCTGAAACTAACCTTAACTAAGACATGGGAACAGCATCAGTTACTAAACCTTGGTCCGATATATGCATATATATATAAGTAAACACAGAGGTACATACGTACATATTTATATACACGCACATATATGTGTACATGCGTCCTGTAATTATTAGCACAAGCTTGTTAAGCAATCAGAATTTCATCCATATCCTTTGGCTGAAGTTTTCGCTTTTCCACATCAGGTCCCAACACATATACTTCCATCAATCTCTCAGTAAGTCTAAACTGGAAAATTCGGTCCCGTTCCTCTCACTTGGCGTGGTTCACTACCTGAACTCAACATTCAGTAATGACGTCGTCCACTCCCCCCGCATTCAGTGCCCCAGATACTTTTCTTCCTTAATTTCATGCAGAAATTATTTTCTCTTCCACTGAATGTATACTCCAGGTGAGATATTGACCTCCTTACTAAACCTTTTAGCCCTTGCTTACCCGTTTCCTTTTTCAGCCCCATCTTACACGGCCTCAATTTGTCTTGGGGACCCGCTGCATCGATAGGCCCGTGCTTCACTTTTGCTCCTCTCCCCGTTAACCGCTGATCCTCAGCTGGGCCATGCCCAGACTGAGCTTCTCTATCTCATTTCCCTTTCCAGTAATCATCATTGCCTGTCCACCACCTCGGACACTACTTATCATCTCCCTGGCTGATGCACCTGAGTACTACTTCTGTATGGCCATCTGCAACTCGCTGTTACCGATGGCTCTGTTGTCCATGTTCTCACAGCCTGGTTAATTGATCCTGGATCATATACTTTTATCGTGGTTGCTCTGCCCTCTATAAGATCATCAGTGATCACAGATGTTAATCCCAAAGGTGCTGGACTCGGTCATATCCCCCGCCCTGGTCCGCGCACATCGGGCGTGCGGGCCGTCCGCAGTGACGTGTTAGCGCAATTAGGCTGATCCATCACACCTCCTGTGTTAACTTCACGAGGTGTATTTCAGGTTGAGTGTCCAGCACACGGACAGCCCCACTCACTAGCACCGGTTGCGGATTGCACGCTCTATCTCTCCTCGCCCTTTGGCTTCCATTCCTGTCAGTTTCGGATGGCACGCTCCCACCATTCTTCTTCCGCCACGATTGGCTCATCTATCGTTCTGGTCAACATTCTTGTCACTTCGCTTTCGTGTTGCTCTATTTCTGTGTGCACACCTACCCATTCCGTTCCTTTTCCTACCATCTCTCAACGTGACAGCCCTCACTACATGATGCAACTCTCGCCCTAGCAATTTCAACCTGCCCAACCCCGAAATATTTCCTTTTCCACCGGTTTCACCTTTGTCGGCTCCTAATCGTTATTCACTTGGCACCTCCATATACTCACAAAGCTCGTTGGTCGCACACCGCACTAGCTACCATTCTGCAGTAGCAGAATCTTATACCGCCCATAATTACACCCTAGACACATCTATAACCATGACCAGTCACCATATAAGAACCCGTCTTTCAAAAATTAGCGTTTTTGCGACCAAATTTATTTCCTTTTCACCACCACTACATTTTCCATGTTTAATCCACATTTTTTCAGTGGATCTTCTTCTTAGGCAGTGCTCGGATCGGCAACTTCTGGCTCAACCGATTTGTGTAATCGCCTGCAAGCAAGCAGCGCTCCATTTTCATTCTCCCAACCCCAAAGCACACATATTCTTCAAGCTTTTTATTCCATCTCAGGTTTACCTTTCCGGGTATTTTTCTTCTTTTTTCGGTCTTCTTCCGGTGTCATCTGCAGAAAAATGACCTGATCAGCTATCTCTTACCTGGTTTTCTTCTTTCCGCGCTCTTATTCATTCCGCATACTGCTCGCCACACGCATCTTCAGTGTGTCTTTCAGGTTGGGCTGAGTTTCCGCATTCCACCTAATATGAAGTCATCGTTATGCCATCAGTTCGCATACGGTTTCAAACTATGTGATCTGCCATCACCTGATCTTTCTGATCATCAACATCCTTGTTTCTCTTTCTCATTATTCGCTGCTACAACCGTTGCATCTTTGCACCACAGTTCGTCTAACCTCCAAGTTGCCGTTCTCCACTGATATTTTGCGCGACTCCAACCACTCTGTATTTCCATTCGCTCTGAGTTCTCCAGCTATTTTCAGGGCCATCTTATCTCTGCCTAACGTACATCCATTTATTACCATCTCGCCCGTTCTCGACCGCCACCACGTGCCACACCTGCAGTAATCAGATTGTCAGGTAAACTGTGACGTGTTTTATTCAGTTCTCCCCTTCGTATTCTTCCTTTTATCAACCCCTCACAGCCACCACTTCAGTGCTTCCAAAGTCACTTCCCTTTTTCTGTTGACTTCCCACGCTCACTTGTGATAAACAAATTCATCAGGATTCATCCAATTTCATTCCGTACCATTTGAACAAACCCCACCTGTCTCTTCCAAGCGCTGCTACGTCCGTGATCTATCACTTCATTGACTTTTGCTCCTGCTCTTATATATATATATCCACATATGAATTTACGTTATAAATATATACTCATATTTTCTCAGCATCCTCCATTTCTTTGCTGGCCAGTTCTCCTGCAATCATGCAGCCGCCCCTCGTGATACGCGTCCATTTATCTATGTCCGTGCCTCACTTTTACCGTATCCCGATACTTCCGCACCATTGTTGCCATCTGACCGGCTCTCTATGTCTTGTATTACTCGCTCCCTGTTTCTAGATTGACACTATCCATTTATCACAATAAGGCATATTTCATGGCTACCTAATCCCTTGCCATAGAATTCAATTTTTTGTTCTTCCTTTCTTCTCTTCTTTTTCTTTTTCTTTTCTTTTCTCGTTGCCTTTGGATCTCATGCCGATTTCCAGTCCTTTTTTATGTAAAACCCCGAGATCCCGACCTCCTCTGCTTGGCTCAGCCAGCTCCTCCATATGACCTTGACTTTCAAATTTGCCGGGCACATATTTGAATCCGTCCTGGGGTTCACTTGAAAGCCCTCCATTATTCCTCGGTGTGCGTACATTTATATCCCTTCCAAGTATGCATATCCCCGTTCTTCATGCTTATTTCTAAATTTTCCGCCAATCTTGTCTGTCCATCTTTTTGCCCGTAAAACAGTTGATTATGAGTAAGACATGCTTCGGGGGTCTCCGAAATAAACTATTATCATTATTATTACGATCATTACCTCAAGACGCTTTGGTGCTTTGGCAGACCTTGACTTTGAGCCAGTCACACTGGGCCTTGTGTTTGCCTCTGGCGTAGCTTCTTTCACCTGGTGTAGTGATCGCTGGTGTCTCCCGGACAACTTTCTTGGCCACATCTGGTTCTTGTTCGGAAGGCTGCCCTCCGGTGCGAGGTGTTGAGGCAGATAAAACGCGCTCCTGTCGTTGTCAGTATCCCTCGACTTTCGTTTACAGTGGCTTTGATGAACTTTGGACGTTGTAGTAACCCACGGCTGGCATAGCAGGCCCCGCAACGTGAGTGAGCTATAGTCTTGCTCGAAATGTCATGTTTTCTGTCCAAGGCTGGTGTTTCGAGTGTTCCCATGCGTTCTTGGGCCTGGCTGGCGCTAGGTCCATTTTCTCTGTTGCTATCACGGATCAGTCGACCGAATCTGCTGTCGGCTATTCTGGTTTGCCTGTCTAAGTGTTCGGTCGGAGTTTCGAATTCGGCCTCATGATCACCCCTGCTTATGCATGACGCATTATCCGCCCATTGACCCTGTAGCTCGGAAGAGAGGCAGCAGACTACATCTTCCAGTGTGAGCATTGCGTTCACAGCTACCCTGTACCCTAACTGATCCGGGAGCTATCGACCAGCTCTGAATCCTAATTACGAGGGCGGCCTTTACGTAGACTTCGTCCTTCGATCACTTGCTCTCTGCCAAGCTTTCTATCGGATTGCGGGCAACCTTGAATGGCTGGCCAAAGGGGTCATTTAAAATCCTCCTTGACCGTGCGTAGCCTCTCTCCGGGCCAGGCACGGTACAACGATCGATCGCTTCTCTGGCTCAGCCTCGAGGACAAGGGACCTAGTGGAGCAGCCTTTGTCCGGGGTCGGTTATTTCATTTTCGACGAAGTTTCCGAATTGTTTGATGAACTTGCGGTACCACTCGGGTCGTCCGTCGAAAACCATCAGCTCTACTCTTCGTTTTTCGATCCTCGGTTGTACTGGTATTGAATGTTCGACGGCCGACGTACAGTTTCTTTCTTCTGTTTGCCCCGGTCCGATGGGGGGATCGCTGTCACTAGTTTTACTCTTACTCTCTCTCAGTCTACTCTTTTCCTCTGCCTCTAGTGTCTGTTGCCCAGTGGATAACAACAGTCATTCTAGATCTAATATCCTCATCTTAAATAAGTCAACATCCTTCTAATTAATAGTACCTTCAGTAATTCACGGACTAGCACTAACAGGGCTATGTGACCTAGCTTTAACTATAGAATCAAAGGTAATCAAACCCTCCCCAGTGACTTGCAGTAATACTTCCTGTCCAGTTTCCGATTGCTTTGATCCTTTCCTGGGCATAATGTGCTTTCCTTTCAATAGTAGTAATAGTTTATTTCGGATAACCCCGAAGCACGCTGCAATGCACGATCAAACAGTACAGTTGAAAGCTGAACGAAGGTTACAGAAGAATTGTACAGTCATGTGAACGCGACTGATCAAAGCGAGTATTGTATTACCATTTGAGCAACTTAAACGAATCCCAAAACCAAAACGGGGTTGAACAGTAAATTTTATGGTACTGGACTGATAAATGCACAATAACATAAAACATATACAGAAATCAATTATGCGATCACACAGACCCAGAAAACGAGGACCAAGTTTGCGGCTTGCGAGAGACAAGCACGTGCGTCATGCAGGTCGACGATGGGATTTTACGAGGTAGCGCGTTAGACGCGAACAAACAAAGATTGGTCCGTAAGGACACGAAGTGTATGAAAACACGCAAATAGTGTATACGAGCTAGTGATACCACGAAAACACGAAATTATGGTGTATGAAAAGGATTCTCCACAACCGATCGTAAATTATGTTCAGTGAACGGAGCTAGTGAGGTGTAAACAGTTCCAGGATCAGTGGTAATGGAAGGGAAGAAGGCCGGGTTAAAAGCCTTAGCGATCACAACGGGATTATCAGCAAATGTGCTATTTTGTGAATTCACCTGACGAATACCAGGAAGACGGTGAGTATTTCCGTTCTTGTGAATTGGTAAATTCAAGAGTCCCTATCCGGTTGGCTAAGAGAAGAAGCTTTCTCTTTCCTGTAGAGTTTTTCGTGGCAAAGCCGAACCTATTAGGGGGCCTACTTGGGGGATTGAAGAGAGAGAAAACATGAGAATTGGTGTACGATGCTAGAACGTCGTTGCATTTTGGTTGCAAAGAAGTGAGAATATCAGATCGGCTGAGGAGGGTTTGTAACGTTATGGTCTGACCTGAACAGGGAAGTTCAGAATGAACTATAGTTACTGCGAGCTGGGGTTCGTGGGTCTAGGAGTAGTCTCCTCAATCCATGGAGTTAAGCTACTTGGTGAGTCTCCGCCGTTCGTACTGACAAGGTGGAGAAACGGGCGGGCCAACTGAATTGTTTTAAGGGCACTGAACTTAAGGGAAACCACTACACGTCCACTTGCGGTGAGGCGATTAGGCATGTTAGTTCCCATGTTGGACAAACCTTATTCTTCCTAGTCAGAATGAGAACACGTTGGGTCCAGAATCCTGCTTGAATGCGAAAGATGAAATTAGATAAATGGCAGGGAAGATTAGAATGCCCCATTTGATATAAGGTTCGTTGAATCCACCAGCGAACTTTTTGGCCCAATGGGGCATTTCGAATCGGTGGTTTAAAGCTTTAGTGTTGGGTATAACGGCAGAAAAGGCTCTACTAGTGGGTCTGTAAGAACAACTAATGCAGAGGCGGGTGTGAGCTAGTTTAATATTCAACAATGAGATGCCCGGAAAACATAAGGGATTGAGCCGTCGTAAGAGGTCGCCGTAAAGGTGCACTTGGTATAGACCAAGCATCCTCCACCTTGGCGACAACTGCTTTTACTAAACATCTGATCGTTAACCAAAGAGAAGTGGGTAGGTCGGGTGGAATCGGCCAGCTCAGTCTCAGTGATGGGGACTGGGCTGGACAGCAGCGCTAGGCCTCCTAGGGAGTGGAATTTGTTTAAAGGGGACCGGCAATTCATGAAAAGTGGAGAAAGTATGGCGGGTTTGTTATTAGTTCGAGGGAACGACGGTGTGATAAAAGGGCTGAAGCACGCAGAGCGGAGCTAGATGGTGTCCCTAATGGAAAGTTCATCAGTTGAAACAGTCGTAATGCAATGATTTGATGTTGAACTGGAAGCCCGGCGAGAAATAAAAGCCTTCAGGAGACGGCTTGAAAGGAAGTCAGTAGAGCCCCGAGGGTTGGGTTGGGTGGGAACAAGGGGGAAGGATAAAGAACTTTCAGCCGGTTTGGGGAAAAATAAATATTTCCACCGAGCGTTGGATAAGCTTTTGGAACTAAAAAGAGTGACTTAGCAAGGAACGATCAGGTAGGAATTGTGGATTTGTGGAAGGTGAAAGAAGGTCTTGTAGGATACCGGATAAGAGGGAATGGGTAGAATCGGAAACGGCACGAAAAGCGGGGGATTTTGGCAACCCGTTTCAATCAATAGGGCTCAGGGAGGAGGGGCGGTATGATCAGTTCACGCTGTGCGTGCAACCCGCGGTGGAAGGGTTGTGTATATCGGGGGTTGTAGGGTGATGTCACCGGACCATCTGCGTAAGGAAAGCGTTGGGGACAGGAAGATCCTGAAGTAGGGTGGATGGTGTGTGCTTATTCGAGAAGAGGAGTTTTGTCAGAGGTAATTCTGATGTACTCATACTTTCGGGCAGCTGCCATAACGTGCAGCTGTTGATGAAGTCTATAGCTGCTGGCTTGTTTGGAGTTGGAGGAGTGGATGGTGGCTACGCTGCGTTCGATTGCGCAAACCGATGCAACGGCATATTTCCGTTGTCATGCTACGGGCTCTCACAGGAATTAGGTTCACGATATGCAGATTGATCGTGTCAGAGGTGTTAGAAGCAATAGCTTTTTGACTATTTTTATTCTTATTGCAACCTCAGAAGAGAAACTTTCGATGAAGTTGCCGTAGGCAAATAGATCACCTTTACTGCTGGACAAGGAAAAACGGCAAAAGATGAGGAAAAGGGATAGTTTCTCACTAAACCCCCTTCGTGGCTTTCATCACTGATTGCGATGAAGTCGATTGCTTCTCTAGGAGACTACACTCACTAGCACTGTCTTTGATTATGTTCTCAAGTGGAACAAAGCAGGATTCAGTCAAAGGAACGTTGAAGGTACCGCTTGTTGCAACTTTCCGAGTAACTTTGCATCTTCTGTGGAAAAGCCTGTTGGAATCAGAAGGAAAGAATCAGATGTTCAATCTGTCAATAGGACAGAGCGATGTTGGTAAGGAGGCGTCTAGAAGGAGGTGAGTGCCTTTGGGAGGAAAGAGCTCATCAGAAGATGGGGTAAGACACATCGATAATCTTTTGTAACCCAGATAAGAAACAGAAATAGAATTCTGTGGGAATCCAAGTACGATTATTACGGTCAGGGTTGAGAGGATGTTTCCACTGCGTAAAGACGAATGATCTGGCTTATAACCAAAGTGGATTAAGCCATTAAATAAGGTGATCTAGCCGAGAATCAACAAGTATTTTTAATAGATAAAGCCGATAAGGGTGATCCAGGTAGGTTTGAACCTGTAATTCCCGGTGAATTTTGGTGTTGATATTCCGCAAAAATTAGTTAAGACCTTACCGTGGTGTGTCAAATTCAGCATTGCCGACAATTCACTTCCTTAGCGTGAATATGTAGTGACCTGGAGATGAGTGAGTTTGGAAGTATAAGTTTATGACCGAAAACTACCGTAGAATAACATAGCTACCTAGCACTTAGATCCAAACGGTTATTATGCTGTTCG
This sequence comes from Fasciola hepatica, assembly GCA_948099385.1. NCBI lineage: Eukaryota > Metazoa > Platyhelminthes > Trematoda > Plagiorchiida > Fasciolidae > Fasciola > Fasciola hepatica. Next base: position 10,718,704 of record CANUEZ040000008.1, read on the forward strand.
ATGCCACAGGACTGTAAATTGTTCGTCTGCTTTCTTTGAGGGCATCTAGCTTCCGCCAACTGAAGCACACATTTTTGCTGCTCTGCTCTCGGACGGTTGAATCTTTAGCTACCTTGGCTGTTATTGCGTCCAGGGTTGCTCTCAAAAGTAAACGTGTACGACACTGTCTCGATACAAAAAGCCTTCCGTATATTCCACCTAGTTTAACCGTCCTTTGTCACGCGTCGAAACTTTTGGCCCGTTGTGCTTTTCATTGGTCATTATCTAGATCTGACTGGTGCTGGTAGCCGGCGTAATAAAAATAACTACTTCTGCCAGAGTTGAAAAATAACCTGGCATAAACTATGGAAAATCAAAACCCAAGACAGCCTGAACTTCACTTTAATTTGGCTTTGATTTTATCGATTCTCCAAACATTCTGGCCGAGCGACTCACCCTCCTCTGCCTACCTCGCTGTCCTCCTGATCAACAAATTTGTGTGCCCTGATACGGAGCTTCCATCCGGCCGTATCGCTGCTTCATATCACCCTGATCATTGTCTACACTTTTATAAGTAAAGCAGTTCATTCATTACGGTGTGTCCCTACCCTCCTTCGTTCAGCGTGTTTCCGGTCATTTTCTTGTATAATTCCCAATTTCCTGCTAAAAGAACATAGTCCTGCCAGATGTAAGCTTCTGACATTCAACGCCAAATTTGCCGAGCAAGTCACTTTAATTCATTCATTTCAGTTCAGTTGGAACGCGGCAAAATTTACCGGCACCAATCGTTCCTAGATTGTTACGTTGCCGGAGAGTTTTCTAGGCTTCCAAATTGGCGCTTCGAATGTTTTGCTAGACGTCGGAGTTTGCAGGGTGGGATCATTTTAACAGAAACGTTTGTTGACTAAGTTACCAGGGGCTCTCCATCTGTAAAGAACGAATACTGAAAATCCTTCTAAATGTTCAACGTGCTTTGTGAATTTGACTATATTCAACATTATCTTGGAAAGCTTGCTCATACACCACACATTTTCACGTTTGTTTATCCATGTGAGACATTTGAATTTGGCCTTGAACCGTTTCTGACTGTCGTGCTTGAGCCACGGGGCTTTGGACCTTTGGGTTTTACTGTGAAGCCTATTTGGCCGCATACTTGAGGTTCGTATATATTTGTATCCTTTGTGTATTTCAATTTAGTACCGTAGAAGCTACGAATCAATCTTGTTCTGGTTTTGGGATTCGTTTGAATTGGCTACACGTTGCTCGATTTGCGAGATTTGACTTACAGTACTCAAGTGGAACCTGGACAAGAAAACTCATTGGAAATGCCCAGACGAGGAAGCAAGGACCTTTTGAGACAACACGAATTGACTCGGCAAGTCTCTGGGGATGGTTCGGGTGTTATTGATTCTCTAGATAGTGCTAAGTTTACTAGCTCTGTCAGTGCCAGGTCATATATCTCTAACCGCGATGCGTTTGACGATATTAGTACTTATAGAATGAGAGTAATAGAATTAGAAAACGAGCTGCGGTTAGCCAGAAAGGAAGCAGAGCCCCTTACACAAGGGACTGGTCTCAGAGAGCCAGCAAAGAGTCCATGTAGTTCACAATGTCAACATCGAAAAGGCACTGTGATCGACGAATATAAACCCTTGAGACAGCCTGAAACTACCGAGGTTTTGGCTCTTGACCTGCCGAGAGTGGAGCTGTCCCACTTCGACGGGCACCCCGAGCAATACTGTATATTCATGAAACAATTCGAAAGTTTTGTTGAGTGCAAAGTTGCAGATCCTGGTCAAAGGTTCTTGTATTTATTACATTACTGTCGTGGGAGAGCCAAAAGTGCTATCGAAGGCTGTGCGATGCTTGATCCACCGATGGGGTACATCAGGGCGCGCAGAATCCTGAAAGATTTGTTTGGACAATCATTCAAGGTGGCTAGAAGCCTAATTGACAGTGTTTTATTGGAGGCGAAAAGGACTGAGGGCAAGGCTGAATCACTGTCGAGTTTGGTGATTAGAATGCAGAATTGCAGTTTAGCATTGGAGCACTTAGGATAGCAGTCTGATCTGAATGCATTGCACACACAGGAATGCATTGTCCGATGTCTATCTATTGATTTACAGAGCCGATGGGCAGAGGAAGCTGAAAAAATAAATATGCTTGAGCGGGAATCTATGTTCAACGATTTGACGGAGTTCATAGGTCGTCAATCCCGTATCGCCAACAGTCGATTTGGACAAATCGTACGCGAAAGTTGCAGACTGGCGCGAAGGGAACCAACATCTCAAATTGTGGAGAAGGACTGTAACCAAACCCAGTCTTTGGCTAACATGCACATGATAAGTCAAGAACCCGAGAGGTCAGCTGAATGCAAGCTATGCAACTCCCTGCATCGGTTACCAGATTGTCCGACCTTTCATGGGATGAGTGTACCGGATCGGTAGTGCGCAGTAAAAAGGATTGGCTCATGCTTTGTGTGTTTGAACAACTCTCATCGAGCCTATGAATGCAGCTTAGGAGTGAAATGCAACCAAGACGGATGCTTGGGTAATCATAACTCGTTACTGCATGGCCTTCTCAACAATAGACCTATTCAGCCGGATGAACCCAAAAGTGTCTGTTCAACGGGACATGATGATTTCAAACCGGCAAGATTAGGCATCGTACCTGTCGGTATCGTGACACCTAAAGGACTGAGGAGGGTCAATGCATTTTTGGACACGGGGTCGGATACCTCGCTGATTACTCGCGAGCTTGTAGAAAGCTGTGAACTAGTAGGCGAGCCTACCTCGCTCACTATCAGCACGATTGCAGGGGGTCATGTTAGCAATTCTAAGAGGCTGACCCTGCAGTTAACGTCTTTATCTGTTGAGGGGACCGTAGAAATTCCGGAAGCTTTTGCAATAGACAGCTTGCCGATGAGACCAGTCTACTCTGTTAGATCGATCGCCAAGAGATGGTCTCATCTCAGGGACATAGAATTCGAAGAAGTGTCTAGCCCCCACGTCGACATACTAATTGGATGCAATGTACCAGAGGCTCACTGGGTGCTTGAACAGAGCATAAGCAATCGAAAAGAACCATTCGCTACGCGAACGATACTAGGCTGGACACTTCTCGGACCCCTGACGAGCGAACTTCAACAATCGGCATCAATAAATTGCTCAAATGTTGCTGAGAGAAGTGCCTCTGTAGAACACAATCAGCCTTTCGATATTGAATCCAACGGTCCATCTCAGGAAAGCGAAGTTCACTCAAAGGATCAGTCGGTGCTTTCGATGGCGAATTCAAAGACGGGACGTCACAGTGGGCAGCATGAAGTTGCTATACCCAAGAGACCACCGTCAAGTCACCTATCGAGAAAAGAAGTTGCCCGGAGGCTTTTGAAATATCTCAAAAAAGGACACCAGCAGGTCACCCAAAGCAGCTTGAAGTTTGCCGACCCAGTGACAGTGTACGGTACCTGGGTGGAACTGCATGGCCGGCGGCGAAACAAAGTACCCTTTGCCAAAACAAAACTTGCTGAGCTGAATTCAGTATCCCCAAACGAGCTCAAAACGACTGCACTGGTATTGGGTTTTAAGGTAGCACGAATGCTAAAAGAGAACTGCACCACCGCCGAACTGAGCCTTGCCTATTGGACAGATCCTACAGTTGTGCTACATTACAGGAAACGGAAGAAACGAAGAACGTGTTCGAGACATCAGAGAGTTAATCCACTCGTAGCAGAAAACAGCGAGGTGAATGTTTATGATTCGAGCTCGAAACCACATACAAAAGACAAAGTAGCTCGCAGATCGCCTCGCTCTGAGTTTCTCAGCACTTTATTGCATTTCATGCTCTACAACTAATCAACTGGACCCATTTTTTCTGAAAGGTTGCAAATGTACTTAGTTCCAGTTTCTATCTAGCGTGCACATAGGCGAAGAGGAGAAATTCACCAGTATTTCACTTCAACATTTCAGGTGAGGCATACTAGCTGTGAGCACATTGTGAAACTATTATTATCTTTAAAGAAGAACATTTATTTACATTTTATACAATATTGATTGTCACATATTTTGTGCACAGAAAAACTTTGAAGTACTCTGATAGATGCCAGTATTCGATCAATCTCCGTGTTCATGTGCATTTCGATACTGTCCGCCGTACACTTGTTTTCGAAATTTATTCATAATCAGAAACCGGTTTTCATTTCTTTCGGAAGATTTGGTGCGTTAATTTTATGTAATTCCACTGGTTTGTGACCTGTCAATTTTACGCGATATCTCATTAGGCGTTGCACCTGCGTTCAACTTCTGCGCTCATGCTTGTAAACAAAATTAGTCTAACCAGTTGCTGCAACGGGTTACTGCTTGTGATGCTTAGACTTATTTCGTGCGGCGAAACACTTCACCCTGCGAAGCCTTCATCTTCATCGTGCGTCTGACTAAATGCGCCGGTCTCCTGATGAATATGTCAATCTCAAGTTGTGCAGCGGGATTTGGAATTGATTCCTTATGGATTGTGCGATGATGACTACGGCGAAAACCTGTTTCACGTTCAGATAACACAGGAAGTTAGTAACCACAGGCACTAACAATAAGTTAAAGGTAGATAGGGTGAGAATCATGACCCCTTCCTGACCATGAGACAACAATTTTCGCGGAAGAATTTTGGCCGGCGGTGTGAAGAACGAATACTGAAAATCCTTCTAAATGTTCAACGTGCTTTGTGAATTTGACTATATTCAACATTATCTTGGAAAGCTTGCTCATACACCACACATTTTCACGTTTGTTTATCCATGTGAGACATTTGAATTTGGCCTTGAACCGTTTCTGACTGTCGTGCTTGAGCCACGGGGCTTTGGACCTTTGGGTTTTACTGTGAAGCCTATTTGGCCGCATACTTGAGGTTCGTATATATTTGTATCCTTTGTGTATTTCAATTTAGTACCGTAGAAGCTACGAATCAATCTTGTTCTGGTTTTGGGATTCGTTTGAATTGGCTACACGTTGCTCGATTTGCGAGATTTGACTTACAGTACTCAAGTGGAACCTGGACAAGAAAACTCATTGGAAATGCCCAGACGAGGAAGCAAGGACCTTTTGAGACAACACGAATTGACTCGGCAAGTCTCTGGGGATGGTTCGGGTGTTATTGATTCTCTAGATAGTGCTAAGTTTACTAGCTCTGTCAGTGCCAGGTCATATATCTCTAACCGCGATGCGTTTGACGATATTAGTACTTATAGAATGAGAGTAATAGAATTAGAAAACGAGCTGCGGTTAGCCAGAAAGGAAGCAGAGCCCCTTACACAAGGGACTGGTCTCAGAGAGCCAGCAAAGAGTCCATGTAGTTCACAATGTCAACATCGAAAAGGCACTGTGATCGACGAATATAAACCCTTGAGACAGCCTGAAACTACCGAGGTTTTGGCTCTTGACCTGCCGAGAGTGGAGCTGTCCCACTTCGACGGGCACCCCGAGCAATACTGTATATTCATGAAACAATTCGAAAGTTTTGTTGAGTGCAAAGTTGCAGATCCTGGTCAAAGGTTCTTGTATTTATTACATTACTGTCGTGGGAGAGCCAAAAGTGCTATCGAAGGCTGTGCGATGCTTGATCCACCGATGGGGTACATCAGGGCGCGCAGAATCCTGAAAGATTTGTTTGGACAATCATTCAAGGTGGCTAGAAGCCTAATTGACAGTGTTTTATTGGAGGCGAAAAGGACTGAGGGCAAGGCTGAATCACTGTCGAGTTTGGTGATTAGAATGCAGAATTGCAGTTTAGCATTGGAGCACTTAGGATAGCAGTCTGATCTGAATGCATTGCACACACAGGAATGCATTGTCCGATGTCTATCTATTGATTTACAGAGCCGATGGGCAGAGGAAGCTGAAAAAATAAATATGCTTGAGCGGGAATCTATGTTCAACGATTTGACGGAGTTCATAGGTCGTCAATCCCGTATCGCCAACAGTCGATTTGGACAAATCGTACGCGAAAGTTGCAGACTGGCGCGAAGGGAACCAACATCTCAAATTGTGGAGAAGGACTGTAACCAAACCCAGTCTTTGGCTAACATGCACATGATAAGTCAAGAACCCGAGAGGTCAGCTGAATGCAAGCTATGCAACTCCCTGCATCGGTTACCAGATTGTCCGACCTTTCATGGGATGAGTGTACCGGATCGGTAGTGCGCAGTAAAAAGGATTGGCTCATGCTTTGTGTGTTTGAACAACTCTCATCGAGCCTATGAATGCAGCTTAGGAGTGAAATGCAACCAAGACGGATGCTTGGGTAATCATAACTCGTTACTGCATGGCCTTCTCAACAATAGACCTATTCAGCCGGATGAACCCAAAAGTGTCTGTTCAACGGGACATGATGATTTCAAACCGGCAAGATTAGGCATCGTACCTGTCGGTATCGTGACACCTAAAGGACTGAGGAGGGTCAATGCATTTTTGGACACGGGGTCGGATACCTCGCTGATTACTCGCGAGCTTGTAGAAAGCTGTGAACTAGTAGGCGAGCCTACCTCGCTCACTATCAGCACGATTGCAGGGGGTCATGTTAGCAATTCTAAGAGGCTGACCCTGCAGTTAACGTCTTTATCTGTTGAGGGGACCGTAGAAATTCCGGAAGCTTTTGCAATAGACAGCTTGCCGATGAGACCAGTCTACTCTGTTAGATCGATCGCCAAGAGATGGTCTCATCTCAGGGACATAGAATTCGAAGAAGTGTCTAGCCCCCACGTCGACATACTAATTGGATGCAATGTACCAGAGGCTCACTGGGTGCTTGAACAGAGCATAAGCAATCGAAAAGAACCATTCGCTACGCGAACGATACTAGGCTGGACACTTCTCGGACCCCTGACGAGCGAACTTCAACAATCGGCATCAATAAATTGCTCAAATGTTGCTGAGAGAAGTGCCTCTGTAGAACACAATCAGCCTTTCGATATTGAATCCAACGGTCCATCTCAGGAAAGCGAAGTTCACTCAAAGGATCAGTCGGTGCTTTCGATGGCGAATTCAAAGACGGGACGTCACAGTGGGCAGCATGAAGTTGCTATACCCAAGAGACCACCGTCAAGTCACCTATCGAGAAAAGAAGTTGCCCGGAGGCTTTTGAAATATCTCAAAAAAGGACACCAGCAGGTCACCCAAAGCAGCTTGAAGTTTGCCGACCCAGTGACAGTGTACGGTACCTGGGTGGAACTGCATGGCCGGCGGCGAAACAAAGTACCCTTTGCCAAAACAAAACTTGCTGAGCTGAATTCAGTATCCCCAAACGAGCTCAAAACGACTGCACTGGTATTGGGTTTTAAGGTAGCACGAATGCTAAAAGAGAACTGCACCACCGCCGAACTGAGCCTTGCCTATTGGACAGATCCTACAGTTGTGCTACATTACAGGAAACGGAAGAAACGAAGAACGTGTTCGAGACATCAGAGAGTTAATCCACTCGTAGCAGAAAACAGCGAGGTGAATGTTTATGATTCGAGCTCGAAACCACATACAAAAGACAAAGTAGCTCGCAGATCGCCTCGCTCTGAGTTTCTCAGCACTTTATTGCATTTCATGCTCTACAACTAATCAACTGGACCCATTTTTTCTGAAAGGTTGCAAATGTACTTAGTTCCAGTTTCTATCTAGCGTGCACATAGGCGAAGAGGAGAAATTCACCAGTATTTCACTTCAACATTTCAGGTGAGGCATACTAGCTGTGAGCACATTGTGAAACTATTATTATCTTTAAAGAAGAACATTTATTTACATTTTATACAATATTGATTGTCACATATTTTGTGCACAGAAAAACTTTGAAGTACTCTGATAGATGCCAGTATTCGATCAATCTCCGTGTTCATGTGCATTTCGATACTGTCCGCCGTACACTTGTTTTCGAAATTTATTCATAATCAGAAACCGGTTTTCATTTCTTTCGGAAGATTTGGTGCGTTAATTTTATGTAATTCCACTGGTTTGTGACCTGTCAATTTTACGCGATATCTCATTAGGCGTTGCACCTGCGTTCAACTTCTGCGCTCATGCTTGTAAACAAAATTAGTCTAACCAGTTGCTGCAACGGGTTACTGCTTGTGATGCTTAGACTTATTTCGTGCGGCGAAACACTTCACCCTGCGAAGCCTTCATCTTCATCGTGCGTCTGACTAAATGCGCCGGTCTCCTGATGAATATGTCAATCTCAAGTTGTGCAGCGGGATTTGGAATTGATTCCTTATGGATTGTGCGATGATGACTACGGCGAAAACCTGTTTCACGTTCAGATAACACAGGAAGTTAGTAACCACAGGCACTAACAATAAGTTAAAGGTAGATAGGGTGAGAATCATGACCCCTTCCTGACCATGAGACAACAATTTTCGCGGAAGAATTTTGGCCGGCGGTGTGAAGAACGAATACTGAAAATCCTTCTAAATGTTCAACGTGCTTTGTGAATTTGACTATATTCAACATTATCTTGGAAAGCTTGCTCATACACCACACATTTTCACGTTTGTTTATCCATGTGAGACATTTGAATTTGGCCTTGAACCGTTTCTGACTGTCGTGCTTGAGCCACGGGGCTTTGGACCTTTGGGTTTTACTGTGAAGCCTATTTGGCCGCATACTTGAGGTTCGTATATATTTGTATCCTTTGTGTATTTCAATTTAGTACCGTAGAAGCTACGAATCAATCTTGTTCTGGTTTTGGGATTCGTTTGAATTGGCTACACGTTGCTCGATTTGCGAGATTTGACTTACAGTACTCAAGTGGAACCTGGACAAGAAAACTCATTGGAAATGCCCAGACGAGGAAGCAAGGACCTTTTGAGACAACACGAATTGACTCGGCAAGTCTCTGGGGATGGTTCGGGTGTTATTGATTCTCTAGATAGTGCTAAGTTTACTAGCTCTGTCAGTGCCAGGTCATATATCTCTAACCGCGATGCGTTTGACGATATTAGTACTTATAGAATGAGAGTAATAGAATTAGAAAACGAGCTGCGGTTAGCCAGAAAGGAAGCAGAGCCCCTTACACAAGGGACTGGTCTCAGAGAGCCAGCAAAGAGTCCATGTAGTTCACAATGTCAACATCGAAAAGGCACTGTGATCGACGAATATAAACCCTTGAGACAGCCTGAAACTACCGAGGTTTTGGCTCTTGACCTGCCGAGAGTGGAGCTGTCCCACTTCGACGGGCACCCCGAGCAATACTGTATATTCATGAAACAATTCGAAAGTTTTGTTGAGTGCAAAGTTGCAGATCCTGGTCAAAGGTTCTTGTATTTATTACATTACTGTCGTGGGAGAGCCAAAAGTGCTATCGAAGGCTGTGCGATGCTTGATCCACCGATGGGGTACATCAGGGCGCGCAGAATCCTGAAAGATTTGTTTGGCTACGCGTTGCTCGATTTGCGAGATTTGACTTACACCATCTCTTCCCCCTCGTTCACGTGGCTAGTCCCGGGAACTCTGTGTTACCTCGTGAATCTGTGACGTTCTTTAAAGCTGGTACAAATCGACATCCGACAGCACCATCCGACAGTCTATTCCGCGAAGATACTACCCTATTTTTTGAAAACAGCTCGTACGTCCGGCTTTGAATGTGTCAGTCGTTGACTTAGACCATGTCCCCTGGATCCGCACTCAGGAACTGAAACGAACAAATTGTCCATATTTATACCCGACAGACCCTTTATAATCTTGAGTGCATAAAATAAGTCACTGCCGTCCGTGCCACTTACTATTGTGGAGATTAGGTTATAGACAATGTGCATATGATTTTCATCCCTGCCGTATGGTAATTCTGGTTTCAGGTCACTGCACCCCATCCAAGTACTGCTTATTCTCCCAATAAGGAGCCCATGTCCACACACGACAAGCCGGAAGAGGTTACTCCACTGCTTTGTAGAATAGGACGAAGACTTTGTGTATTTTGCACGTTACAGTTTTACACACCATGTTAAGTACCCCTGTGGCTATTCTCGCAACTCTCCGACATTGTCTTGAAGACTTGAAGTCCTGCCCAGTTACCACGTATAAGTCTTTCACTTCCGATGATCTGCAAAGCGGAATACTGCTCTTTCGGTCTACGTTTGTAGTCATGAACTGACATTTACGGAAAATCCAGGTGTAACTCACATGGACCCACTCACCTGAAAGTAGCCCACGTATCCTGTAATGGGTAGAGCCGCGCTACCACCGAGTCATCTTAAAAGGCGAAACACGGCTCACACCTCTCTTCCACTGTTCTTTCACGTGCCGTAGAGAGCAGCGGCCTCATTACCGAACCCTGTGACACAGCTAGTAACCAGCTCCGAAGTCAAAATCAGAAAAAACTGACGGATCTCCTACTTCTCGCTCGTTACTGTCGACAAGCGCAAGCTCACTCCGATGACCTTACACTCTGCACAGTCGTTAACTACTCTAATTCCACACCTCACTACGCACACCCACTTTCTCGTTCTCCGGGAGCTGCAGTTAGCCGTAATTGCGGCGATGTTCCTGAGGGAGGTCCTGGTTTTAATCTCTCGCTTCGTCTTTCGTCCAATATTTAAGCCTCATCGAACCCGCTTGCGCCAGCTGACGCTAGTCGTCGCCCCAGTCTTCCTTTTAAGCTAGCCACATTTAACGTGCTAGAGCCTACGCGTGTCAGGCAGCGGCCGTGCTTTGATCGTACCTTGGAGACCCCTGCCACGACATGAGTTGTGTTCAAAAGACCAGCACCCAAGACTACGGCTCGGTTGTTGCAACCCAGAAGCAAGCAGCGGAGTCTTCTAGAAAGAAGTGCACGACATCCCCCGCGAAGCAAAAAGGGTGATTTCGTGACTTCAGCTTGAGACATGAAAGCCAGAGTCGACCGGCTGTCTTCGAGCGAGGCGCATTTGGAAGGCCCTTTTGGCCTTGATTCCTGTCGTTCAGAAAACAGGAAAAGGCGGCTGGCCTTATGTTCAGGTCACATCCTGTTTTTGCCAGTACGAAATTCAGACGTTCTAATCGCTTATATGCTGCGGAGTATCCATCCCCGTGGAGTCAGCAACAGACCCAGACAGATATTGTCGTAACTAGCTACAAATGGCCGGGTGGCATACAAGACCACGGGTCCTACTGAACTACTCCCCTTGAAACCGATCGCGCGTTAGTCTGCTCTAAGCTGTCCGTGTGCTTCAGTGGGAGTGCCAAAAGTAGAATGCGACAGTGGCCAGACAGCAATATGCCGTTTGATCTGTCTTGCCTCCCAACTTTCGGAGGTGTTCCAGCCGAAAAGACGGCATCAACGCGGCTAGATGACATCAACTAGTACTAGCCGCTCATAAGGCTTACTTTGTGTTCAGATGGCAGTGTGAGTTGTGGTCTGGCTCGTCCAGCCGTTACGCCCTGGATTTTTGCCTGGTCCTTACCCCTTCTTGAGGCACGCAATGTCAGCCTGGCTGGTAGAGGCATGAAGCAACAAGGCCCAGAACGAGGAGTGAATTCAACAACAGTCTTCGTAGGGCTCGCGAAATCTGGTGGTCCCAAGAAGCACCAGAGATAGTATAGGCTGAAGCTGTTTCATCCTGCCGAATCCCTCGTCGGAAGCTATTGAATAGGAGCGAAACGGTCGGTGGAGCTGATAGTTTGCCCACCTACAGTCTGCAGCAAAGTCTTGTACGCCGGAAGGGGTGACTTTAAGCGCGTTTCAGCTGGCAATTAATGTCAGCCCGCCCTGTAGCATTTCCGACAAACTCCCCGTGGTCAGTTTCAAAAGGTTCACCCTCTGAGACGGAGATCCTCTGGGGATTATAAGCCCGGAGACTGCAACAAGCGCCGGGCTCCGATGGCCTTTCCCCAGCCCTACTCAAAAGTGATACAGCGGAGCTCGTCAGAGAAGCTCGGGCTTTCTCCAAGTTCCGGCTCTTCGAGAAAGTGCCCTCTTTGTGAAGAGGAAGCGATCGTTGTCCTTATTTTCAAGCACGGCACGCACATCAAATGCTCCAACCATAGAGGTATGAGCCTAGTCCAGATAGCGTCTAAGCTGCTAGTGTCTCTCATTCTTCGCAGGTGGTGGGCCAACTGGCGAGCAACAGACCGGGTTTCGTACCGATCCTGAATGCATCCATCAAATCTTCGCCCTCCGACAGCGGGAATAACAAGGTTACGCCTTCCAAAGGCCAATGATGGCCATGTTTCTAGACTTTTGTGCGGCTTTTGGCTTCGTCGATGGGCCATTATTGTGGCGCTGTTTGTCAGAAAAGGTTATACCAGGGGAGTGCGTGTCAGCCCTCCAAGTGTTTTATAGTCATACCTCAAGTCGTGTCAGGGCTCAGGCCCAGCTTTTGCTACTCTCTGAAGTCTCCAGGGGAGTAAGACAAGGTTGCCCTACACCCAGTTTCTTTTCAACTTTGTCTGACAGAATGTCCTAAGAAAGCTTTGTATTGTCTTCTAAACTGTTGGGCTGAACTCCATTCAGGGAGCAGAGTCCTTGACTTGGACGACGCCGATAATATAGTCTTGCTGGGCGACACAGTACAGGCGATTCAACACTCACTAAACCGCTTGAGGATTGAGATGCTCCGACATGTTATGCAATGTGCCCGTTCAAGGTGAGAAGTGCTTGTTTGAGACTGGCAGGAGCCTGTGCCTGTGTCCACCCTTAGTGAGGATCGGTTGGAGGTAGTGAACAACCTTAAGTACCTCGGGAGCTTGGTCACAGCTGGTAGTGGTGATGTGCAGGCTGTAACATCCGGTCGAGGAAAATCCCCATCTTTCCCTCGCGATTCAGTGTCTTTCCTAACATCACGCATTTGCCTACACTATTGACTTGTCTTTACGAACTGGTTGTTTCTATGGACCAATTGTTGTTTGTTCGCGCCCAGAGTGCTACTTTGACACATCCTTGTTCAGGGCCTGCGTGGCGCACGTGCTGTTTGCTCACACGCTGCTATTCGGTTTCTCGTTGTTGAGTCCTTGTGATCGTATTATTGAGGTTTGTATATTTTTATGTCATTTTTCATGTAATAATCTAGTATCGTAGAATATCACGGATAATCGTCTTTTGATTTCAGGATCCGTTGCCAATTTGGCTACGCATTGCTCAAACGTTCGTTACAATACTCAATAGATCAATTTGGAACGAGGAAAACACGCAAAATGCCAAGAAAGGGATCAGAAACAGTGGAATCCGGACAGGACGTAACACGGCGAGTCTCTGGAGAAGTTTTGGGTACGTTTTGATTCTTTAGTTAATGTTAGATCGCCTAGTCCTGTCAGTGCTAGTTCATGTGGTAATGAGAGCAATATGGATCGTAAGGATGTTGATTTATATAGGCTGAGAATGCTAGACCTAGAACAACAGTTACTATCGGCTAGACTACAGGCACAGGAAGCAAAAAAGAAGTGTACACAGAAAGAGCAAGAGCACGAGACCAGCGACTCTGACACCTCCGATAGATCAGGGTACAATGAGATAGGGAACCCCACGCCGGTCGCCGACTACAAACCACCATCGATCGATCTGCCTAGAGTGGAACTAGCGGTTTTCGACGGGCGAGCCGAGCAATACTGCAAGCTTGTCAAGCAGTTCGAGACGTTCGTTGAAAATAAGGTAACCGACCCTGGGCAAAGGCTTTTCTACCTTACTCACTACTGTCGAGGCCGAGCAAGAGAAGCTATCGACGGGTGCACCATGCTCGACCCAGAACAAGGCTACACAAGGGCAAGGAAGATTCTAAGGGAATTGTTTGGCCAACCGTTCAAAGTAGCCCGTAACCTAATAGAGGGCGTGATGGTAGAGGCAAAGAGAACCGAGGGCGACGTCTACACAATGGCCGACCTGGTGATTAGGACGCAAAACTGCTCAATAGCCCTCGACCATTTAAGTTACAGGGCTGACCTAGATGCCATGCACACTTTGGAAAACATAGTCCGTCACCTCTCTCCCGAACTACAGGGTCGGTGGGCGGAAGAAGCAGAACGGATAAGCCGAAGCGACAGGGAATCTAACTTCGAAGACCTGACCGAATACTTGGACAGGCAAGCCAAGATAGCTGACAGCAGGTTCGGCCGACTCATCCGGGACAGCAACCGAGCAAACAAGCCAAGCACTAGCCAGTTCCAAACCCCTGTACGGGAACATCCAAAATACCAACCTTGGACCAATACCCATGCCATTTTACGCAATGCTACTGAGCAACCCAATTGCAGATCCTGTGGTACTAGCCATGGCCTACCAGAATGCCCCAAGTTCGGCAACGCCACAATAGACGGACGGTGGGGAATGGCGAGGATGGCAGGAGCATGTTTCATCTGTCTGAACATCACGCACCGGGCAGCAGCCTGTAGAACAAGGAATCGATGTGGTTACGAGGGCTGCACGGGCAGACACCATCGGCTGCTGCATCAGGCGAGAGTAACCATACCCGAGGCGAGTACCAAGCCCAGTGTGATTTGTTCAACGTCACGATCTGCCAGTAAACCGGTACGTTTAGGCGTAGTGGCCGTGGGAGTAGTGACCCAGACTGGGCTGGTCAACGCTTTGGCTTTCGTCGATAGTGGATCCGACACTACTCTAGTGAAAGAGCGGTTTGCCGACAAACACCAACTGGCTAAAGGTGCGACGTCGTTGGCAGTGAGCACGGTGGGCGGAACAATGACTGCCGGTGGATTGAGGCTGCAACTCATCCCTCTAGACGCTAATGAGAAAAATGAACCAACGGAGGCATTCACGTTAGCGGATCTCCCCATGCGAGCACCAAGGTCGGTGAAAGCAATCTTGACAAGGTGGCCTCACCTGCAGGATGTAACCGTTGTAGACTGGGAAGATGATGAAGTGGATCTCCTCATCGGATGCGACGTGCCAGAGGCGCATTGGGCGCTTGACCAAAGAGTGGGCGACCGCCAGGCACCTTATGCGGTGCGCACGGCTCTAGGATGGATGTTATACGATTCAGTAGGGGGACGTGGTTCCGTGAGTTACTTATCCGCCGAAACGGACCGCATAGAGTACCATTTGCAGCGGCTGTATGAAAAGGAGTTTCATGACATTGGAAACGAAAGACCGACGTTGTCTCAAGAGGATCACTTCGCTCTACAAACTGTGCGGCAAGGCACTAGAGGCCTCAAAAAACAGTTCGAGGTTCCCCTCCCATGGCGCACACCGGACGACCCGTGGACTGACAACAGAAGTTATGTTCTCCAACGATTACTACGACTAAAAGAACGCTTCAGTCGAGACCAGAATCCATGGGAGCGATACGCGGATTTGATGAAGCGAAACGAGGCCCTCGGTTATGTTGAAAAGGTGCCTGCCAACACCGACGGTAAAAGGGGTATCTGGCATCTGCCTCACCACCCGGTTATCAACCCCAAGAAACCCAATAAACTGCAGGTGGTTTTCGACTGTGCGGCCAACTTCCAGGGCAAGTCGTTAAACGATCGCTTTCTACAAGGGCCTGACTGGACCACACCACTTATCGACGTTTTGTGCCGTTTCAGAGTGGGTAAAGTGGCTTTGTCTGCCGACATTTGGGAAATGTTTCATCAGGTAAAAATTCCGGTAAGAGAACGAGATGCGTTGCTTTTCCTGTGGTGGGGAGAGAGCGAGCGGGACAACGCAGTGGTGAATTATAGGATGACCGTCCACCCCTTCGGAGCCATATTGTCACCATTTTGTGCCAACTACGCCCTCTGAGAATCAGCATGCAAGCATGGCGATCTAGTCCATTGGACGGTGGTAGATAGTGGCGGCAGGAACTTCTACGTCGACGACTTCCTGGGGTCATTCGATGATGTGGAATCAGCTCTAGAGCAGTTCAGGGGTCTGACGAGATTGCTGGAAGAGGGCGGCTTTCATCTGAATGAATGGATGTCGAAGGCTCCAGAAATGCTCGGGGTCATTCCGTGCCATGAGAAGGCCGAAAACGTCAGAGATATGGAAGGCTCTCCACTTCCTATCGAACGCACTTTAGGAATACAATAGGACGCGGAAACGGACGACTTTGTTTTCGAGCTAAACGTTCCCGAGCTGCCAATAACCCGTCGTGGCAAACTATCTGCTGTCTCAAGTTTGTTCGACCCGCACGGTTTCGTCTCACCATGGCTGCTACCCAGAAAGATTTTGCTGCAGCGGCTGTGCCGTAAGAAAGTTGATTGGGACCAGTCACTGGACCAAGGGGACCGGTTGGACTGGGAAGAACTTTTGAACACCTTGAAGAAATTGGGGGACATAAGAATCCCACGATGTTTGACTCCTGGCCACGCAACGCGAACAAGAGGACTACATGCCTTTTCCGATGCATCCGAGGTCGGTTATGGAGCTGTGGTGTACGGACGATGGTGCACAGGAGATGGACAATATACTACGAGGATTCTGTTTGCTAAAGCCCGCGTTGCCCCACTGAAGTCGGTCCCGATCCCACGCCTTGAACTCAGCGCAGCCCTGTTGGCAGTCAGGGCGGTGTAAGCGGTGAAGAGATGTTTCGACCTTTACATTTGGTCGGCTAGCTTTTGGACGGACTCAACGATCGTAATTTAATACATTAACAACGTCCGGAGCTTGTTTAGTACTTTCGTTGCTAACCGACTCACGATTATCCACGATGAATCAGCCACGCACCAGTGGAGTCATGTCAGGTCTGGCGATAATCCGGCCGACCTGTGCACCCGAGGTGCGACCAACTTCAAGCAACTAGACACGTGGACGAGAGAGCCAAACTTCCTGCAAGTGCCTAGACAGGACTGCCCCGTGTTCGAATTGAAACCCCCCACGGAAGTAGAACTGGAGATCAAAGGCGTAGTGATGGTGGCCAACGTCGTCGAAGCGACATCTATTCTATCGCGACTGGTCAGGTTTTCTTCCTGGATGAAGACACTTCGTTCGCTAGTTTGGTTAACCAGGTTTAAGATAAATTTACTAGTTATGAAAGGGCTACGGCCCTCAGGCCGGATATGGGTCGGCCCGATAGGCCCCGATGAGCTACAAGCTGCAGAATACGATATTTTCCGAACGATACAACGCGAGGCTCTTGTCCGAGAACTCGAGAGGGCGGAAGAAGTGGGACCGATCAATAAAGACATACTATCTCCAAGAGGCGAGCTGAAGCGTTTAAACCTCAAACTCACCGACGGACCGCTGCAAGTGGATGGTAGGCTGACCAACGCCCACCGGAGCTTCGACATAAGGTATCTTATACTGCTGCCTGCGAGACAACCTGTAGTAGAGCTAATGATTCAACACGTCCACGCCATGGAGGGACATGCCGGGGAAAGTCACGTTACGAGCGTCATCTGAAAGCGCCTTTGGTCGTTGAGAGGACGAGAAACTGTAAAACGCGTAATCCGACGGTGTGTGCTATGTAGAAGGCACAATGCCACGGCGGGCAAACAACTCATGGCCCCATTACCAGAATGCAGGGTGACCGCGGGCTGGTGGCCGTTCAGTGACACCGGGCTGGGCTATTTCGGGCCCTTGTGGATCAACTGCGGGAAGAGATTGGAAAAACGACATGGGTGTATTATGACGTGCATGAAGTCACGTGCGGTACACCTCGAAGTTGCACATTCGATGACGACCGGTTCGTTTCTACGGGCCTTGCAGAGATTTATCAACCGAAGAGCCGTACCGGCCGATATATACCCAGATAATGGATCGAACTTTGTGGGCGCTCACCGGGAATTGCAGCGTTGGCACAAGAACATAAACAGGGACGAACTGCGGGATCAAACCGTGGCCTACGGCATACGATGGCATTTCAACCCCCCACAGGCCAGCCACCGAGGCGGCGTATGGGAATGCATGATCCGATCCGCCAGACGGATACTGCTGTCAATCATGGAGTATCAGCCGCCTGATGACGAGACGCTAAACACCGCCATGACTGAGGTGGAGCGAAACCAGAACAACCGTCCCCTGGTTCCAGTAATGAACGGCGACCCCACCCACCTGGCGCTCACCCCGAACGACTTATTGACGCTAAGGTCGAACAAGGGTTTCCAAGGGCCGGTAAACCTTCGTGGGAGCTACCTCCACGGATGGAAGCAAGCGAACTATCTGGCCAAGGTCTTCTGGAGGCGATGGCTACGGGAGTACCTACCGGCTTTGCAGACTCGACAGGAGTGGCTGGTGAAGACAAGGCCATTCAAAGTTGGGGATGTGGTTATGATCGCCGACGAACGCGCACATTTCAGCGCTTGGTCTTTGGGAGTAGTTACGGAAACCATCAAAAGCACTGACGGAATGATAAGGACGGTGAAGGTGAAGACAGCTAACGGAGTGCTCATTCGTGACATACGCAGTATTAACCTACTCGAGAGCGAAGGCGGAGGAGCTGATAACCCCGAAGCCCAGTAGACCTTTTCACACTAGTCATCGTGGCGGATGAAGGAACACCGTATATACCACACGGTCTCCGTCAAACACGTTACAGTGCTCACTGCCTTTCGTTGACATTACAGAAGGTTCTTTCCGATATCTGGTGATAAATGCGATCCCATTGTACATCCGGACACATACACACATGCCCGACGCACTCTACACCCCGTAACCCCATCAAACGTGTGACAGTGTTCGTTGTTTGCTTTTTGTTGACGTTACCGAATGCCCGTTGCATATGTAGAAGTAGCGGAGCTTAGGTCACACACACGTGCCTACATTTTACTCGTTCTTGCCACACAGACTTTTGCTGACATTGCAGAAAGCCCTTCTTTGATGCGTAGTCATACCTGTGATTCCATTGTACACCCCGGCACATCACAATCACACACACCCACTCAAGCACGTACATCCAGGACAGGACGGCCCTTTACAAGGACAGCATTTATGTGGCCTCTTCACGCCCGCCATCGGTCATTTGGTCTTGTGGAAGATGTAGACTAGCCTCACGTCTATGTAGCCAATGGGTTAGGTGCGACCAGTAGTAGAACGTTGACGACGAGCATTAGGCGCGCGCACTGACAGCAGGGCCCAGGCAGGTAGAAAGAATCAGTACCTTTATACCGAACCTTCGAGTCTGCTAAGGATGCAGGAGGACTTTGGTGGGCGGTATAACAGCCGGTCGAGGAAAATCCCCATCTTTCCCTCGCGATTCAGTGTCTTTCCTAACATCACGCATTTGCCTACACTATTGACTTGTCTTTACGAACTGGTTGTTTCTATGGACCAATTGTTGTTTGTTCGCGCCCAGAGTGCTACTTTGACACATCCTTGTTCAGGGCCTGCGTGGCGCACGTGCTGTTTGCTCACACGCTGCTATTCGGTTTCTCGTTGTTGAGTCCTTGTGATCGTATTATTGAGGTTTGTATATTTTTATGTCATTTTTCATGTAATAATCTAGTATCGTAGAATATCACGGGATCCGTTGCCAATTTGGCTACGCATTGCTCAAACATTTGTTACACAGGCCGCATCAGGAACTCCGAGAGCCAGAACAGCTTTCCCGAACCCATGTCAGCTGTGGCGCCCCCATGACTTCCGCCCCCCCCCCCCCTCTCGGGAAGGAGATACATCTCCAAAGTTCGTAGCTCTTTCCTTAAGGTTGCAAGATCTAGCTACTCCGCATCAAGGATTCCCGGCGTTTTCCCGTATTCGACCACCGGTGTCTCCGAAGCATTGCTCGCGTATGGTGGGAACATCGGGTGATCAATGATGAGGTTCATTGCCTTGTGTTCGGTGCTGACAGTCGCCTGTCTAACCGAGATAATGGCTCCGCAAAGGCCTCGATGGCTTGAAAATGCTTTGCGTATGCTAGCCCCGCCGTCTACCTTTTCGCGCTGACCTGCATGTGCTGGGCAGGGTTGGAGGAAGTGAGGTGACGGTCAGGCCATGACTTGGCGACGGGGTATGAAAAAACCAGCTTCCGCTTCGGTTTTGGCTTCGGTTGGAGCTTCCCCCCTTCCTGGTTGGGGCTCAAGAGCTGAGGACTGTTGCTGGTTGAAGACGCTGGGAGATAGGGCTAAGAACTGAGTCCAGTGGCTTGAATGCCTCATGGCTTGGCTGTTAATTCCCTGTTCCCCACAAAAAGCTGAGAAATGGAAAAAAAATTGTGAAGCTCTCGGGGAGAAAATAAAGAAATACTTGATTCTTCTTATAATCTCTATGCTGGTTTTTCATCCCCCGTCTCTCATCTTTGTAAGTTTTCTCACTTGTCGTTGCATTGGCACCAAGCTTGTTCTCAAGCCGGCGCAAAACAAGTATACATTACTTGATGCAGAAAATATGGTTCCCAGAAAGCTCCACATCCAGTTACCCCCCCCCACTTCCTACCATAGCGGGGGCCCCCAATTTATAGACCAGCAGACGGCGACTCTCAGAGTCAGAAAGCCTTACTAAGGACCATAAAACAGACTTTCACTGTTTTGCCTTTATCCATGAGTTCTGTGGTCTCGTCAAAGGAATTCAGCAGGTGGGCCAAACACGATCTTTTATGACGAACCCACATTGTGCGGCCGTCAGTAGTTTGTTAGTAACCAAGTGCAGGAAAAATTGCTTCCTGTTCATGCTTTCCACACACTTACAAAATATAGACACCGGGCCGACCTGCCCGAAATTCTCCTCTTTCTTCCTTGATCCTGCCTGATATATGGATACATCAGTGGCCCCATGTCAATTTTCAGGGGCCTCAACCTCCGTTAGCAAAGCTTCCTACGGCTGGATAGGAGACCCCGATAAGATATCAGGGAGAGGTTAAACAACTACGAAACGGATCGCAGCCGATCCGGTTGCCCTGTGCCCACGTGAAGAATTAAGTTCCCGGAGCATCTCGTTTTCGCTTACAGCAAGCTCCTGAAGCACTGGCGTACGCCCATTTTCCGGGTCATCACAGTAGGCAAGTGAGGTTTTGCCTTACCTTTATCTTCCAAAGCAATGGTCGCATCGTGCACGTCCAAGGTAAGCATGCTCTCATTTGGCTTTCTCTTGGGCTGATCATGAGCGGAGAACTTTTGACGATCAGTTTCCACTTTTCTGGAGATCCCATACCCCTGTTGTGCCTGCCGCTGCAGAGCTTGTGCCCTATTTCTGACTGCCTTGTAGGCGGCCCGAGCGTAGCGCTTGCAGTAAAGTTTATAATAAGCTTATGGCCTTCTGCGAACGGTTAAGGCTTAGGATATTTTAGCTTCCACCTGGGCCGCCGGCAGTTATTTCTCAGCTTTGCCAAAGAAATAAACTCGTCTGCATAACTTATTGGTCGGGCTTGTGTTACTCACCACATTTCCTCCACAAAAGTCTCCAGCATTTACGGGCGCCCGCAAAAGCTTCCTGTAGTTAGCCTTGGTTTTCCCTCGTCCACTCCAGTGTAGTTCCGAAACAACACAGATCTTGGTTCGCTGTGCCTTACCGCGAACATTGTACACAGGGCTTCTTGACCACCGCCCTCCATTGGCTGTTCTACTAATAAAGAGCTAGGGTCGGATCAATATCTGGTTACCAGCAGACCCAGAGCAGGTGAACGTTGCTCACTGCTGAAGCATGTTGCTTCTCTCATGTGCTGTCTAAAGGCGCCGTTTTGAAGTCACATCACCTGAGCATTTCCGGTGGTCTCCTTGAGGCACATTCATCGTCCCAGCTCACTCGTGGGAGATTCATGCCTCCCAATACGACAAAGGGTTGTGATCTACTCAGCTCCATCTGTAGAAGTTGGAATAGGTCAGAGTCTTCCTACCCATCTCTTATCGGTGCCCTATGGGCCCAGATTATCCCTAACGGCCACAGGTCCGGGGAGAAGATGCGTGCAGTGGATAGTATGTTGGGTGTTACCAGTGTAAACAGGACCTCACACTGAGTATATTCAGCCCTCACGGGGAGGAGTAACCCCCTTCCGCCTAGCCTACAGTCATCAGCAGTGAATGCATTTATGCTCCTCCTTTTATTCATTGGGGTGTATACTCTTCAATAAGTGAATCTGATTTATCTTGCATTCACCGAACACCTATTCCACACTTGCAGGCTGCCTTAGTTAAATCCTTTATTGCCTCCAGGAACCCCCCCCCCCCATTAACTCTTGGGCGTGCATGCAATTTTCACAGTTTTGTATGTTTTAAAATATTTACTAGGCGTCTGCCGAGCGTTTATTTTACATCTGTCATACATATGTATACGTTACCATTAAACATCGGATAATATTGTCATTTTCGTAACTGTATCACGTATCTGGTGTGCTTTCGGAGTCACCAAAATATACCATTATAATTAGTTTATCCACTAAGTCTAGCCACTTGCCCCATCGGTTCATGCAAGCCGTCCCTCAGGTAACATGGCTGCTTCTCAGCGTAGGTACTGCCACCTTTTACTCGCCAATCTTCCCTCCGCCCCATCAGCCTGAGGAAGACTTGGTTAATCTGGTGGGAACACCGATGATATTTAGCCCGGGGCCGATGGCCTAGCCATGTTTGCTTATATCAGAAGCATCCCGTGGTGGCCTTTACCCAGCAGATCACCAAAGGACTGGTCCGCGATATTTCGCGGGCGCCTAGTCATCACCAAACTCAGGAAGAGTGCCACTTCTCCTGTCTCCAAATTAATTCTCGATTACCATGCAGCTTCGAAGCTTTCCTCTGCAGATGTTCTGTCAAAAGCTGCACAAATAACCTACCGGTTGGCAGTTTATTCAGCCAGTTTGCTTCTGGAAATGCGAAGTCCCTTGCAATTACTAGTCCGTGGTGCAAGCTTATCAGAACTTCTGAGTGGCTGGTCAATTGTTCATCCCGCCATCCCCGGATGGAAGGCGACCGTATATGCGAGTTATAATTAAACCGGCCTAGTTACTCCAGACCTCAGTGGTTATCACCCGTATACTGACCTCATCCACCACCTCACCCGGGAGTACGTTCAACGTTCTAGTTCACCTGGAAAGATGGAGGGCCGGCGGTAGGCCAGTTGACTGCAACTTTCATCGAGCTTCATCGAGTGCTGCCTTGTACGTGATTGGTCATGAATGGGAAAATCCACAGGCTACTTAAGGCCCATTTCGCCCCGAAGAACTCCTTGGAAGCAAATCAGGTTTTCAATCTTTGATGTGCCTCTCAAAGAATACCCCAGTCAAATTCAGCAACCTGCCACCATCACCACCATCTCCAGTAGCCTACCGACTTGGCCGGTGGTGCCCCACTGTACACTTTTCTGCCTGACAGGCAGGGAAATGATGCAGCCTCACCAAGCTCCAGTCAGGAATGTAAGTGGAAATAAACAGGAGTATGAAAACAAAGAAAGTTGGCTTTCCAAATATCCGACAGATTGCACTGTAGAAACTCCACTTCCAGGCAGGTGTTGTCAGTGTGATTACGGGTTTTCAGCTCAGAGGAAGTTTTCACCCATAAGCCTTTTTCACCTGTGCACTCTAGAAAAGAAGCTCCTTCGAAAGATAAGGTTCCACCAGACCTCGGTTTTCCGAGCTGCGTTACAGTATCTAAATCTTCTTGTGCTGCTTCAGGATCGGCTGTAGTTATCCTCCAGCACCGGACTTCGAGGTCATCAGCATAGGCGAGACAAGTGGGTGCAGTGGCCCCAATCTTCCTGAGAAAATGACGGTTCTCTGGATATCATTTTGGATTTATTTTCTCTAAGATCTTTTCTCGCGTTCGACATCGACTTCACCGTCTTGTTCGGTTGAGTACGTTTACCTGGACTGACTCTTCCGGGGTTTCCGTCGAACTCGTTTTGAATCACTTTCACTTTCGGTCTTTCGCCGATAGTACGCGCTCTCGGTTTGCTCTTGGCCCAAACGTAGTGCTCATATCCTTTCAGTGTATCTCTCGCATCGTCGCTGTTTCGGTGCCACGATATATAGAACACACGTTTGCATCTGTCAACTGACTTACTTCTTCTCTTTTCGTCCAATAGACGGGATTACTTTGGTATTTCATTGTGAGTCCGAATAGAAAACACGTTCATCAATCGCGCTCGAAAGTCTTCTATACCAGTGAGCCAAAATGCTCTGGAGCATTTCTGGATTGTTTGCCCGCCAGGCGAGTCTGTGATAAACTTGGTGTTTCACGTCCTCGTTTTGTTACACGATATATTATCACGGCCGGTGCACCGACTGGTGCACCAACCGAAGAAAATTACGGTACCGCAGTGGTTGAATCGGGTCTGGATGTGCGCAAGTGCTTCGAAAATCAATTATCCTGACTGTGAGCCACTTTGTGCTACAGAGAAGAAAGGTTCAAGGAAGATGGCCTGTAGCTGGGGGAATACCTGACACCGGACTTAACTGCTCCTGGGGAGCGCTCGTCATTCCCAAGTAAGCCCAAGTGCAGTTGCCTATCATTAACCAAGGCGCGCCTGAGCTCTAAGCTCAAAGTTGCATTTCGGTGAGTTTGGTATCTGCGAGGCCGCTACACCATCATACTGAAACCTCTACCTCCATGCTTTCCCATTTCTGCCACCCCTCATACCAAATACTTTGGTATCGCTGGCTAGTTATATAGGTTTCTAGGAGCTTAGCTGGTTACTTAGGGGCAAATCATCCCAAAACATTACACGAATTCTAAAGAGTTTACTCCAATATTTTTATCTTGCCTGTTACTCAGAAACTTCGACCCAGAATTAGAGTTAAGAAACCGCTAACACAACTCAAACAATGCTCTGTACCGTTGGTGGACCTCGCGAAGGATACTATCTTCAGTGCTCGTATTCATCAAAACGTTGAGAATATCTCAACAAGGCTCTCGATCCTGGATGACAACATAGCCAAGCTTGCTCCGCTAATGTGCCTGAGGACCCCGCGGCAAGCTATACGCAAAAGCAGCTTAAATCTGACACTGACTTCCTTGATTCTGTTTCTACCGAGATCTTCAAGCGCATCTCAAGTAGCAAAAATACTACAGCCTTCAATCTCCCGGACAAGGCTCCAACATCACAACGGAAATCCACCTTGCTCAGGGCAGCTAGCATGGAACACCATCCACACACGTGCACAAGGTTACACAGGCGTTCACCATGCCACACATGTCCTATCCTTTCCCAATTTCCTTCCGATCAAATAGCAAGAAAATTTATCAAAAAGCAATCGTCGCTTGCCCTCAACACAGCCTATTATTCGGTCAGGATTACGGCCGACAAGACTCCTCTTCAAAGAGAGGTGTCAATGGCAGCCATTCCAGCAGTACCTCCCAATAATATCCTACAAACCGGCCCCCGGCTGAGGCTAGCCTCAGCCGTGCGATCACCTTTCCTCAACCCGGCACTCTCCGCACCAATTCAGGTGCCCGTCGACCTTGACAGCTCACTCTTGTCGGACCCCCAAGTAACATCCAGAGGAAGACAGGTACTTCTAGATGCAGCTTCGACCCCCACCCGCAGCGTATCTATCTCATCTGCCCCTAACAACGGCAGTGTAGATCGTGCATTAGGGGCCTCTCCATCACCGGCCATACCTCCACCAAGTAGGCGGGTTCGTAGTATGCAGGCTACCTCTACTCCCACTACTTCATCCCCCTGTTCCTCCTGCCCTCACTAGATCTCTCTATTCTTCCACGACCCTTTCCGGACCAGCAAAACGTGCAAACGCGAGACCCACTCCGGTCCGTCATCACGCACAAACAGATAGAGTGAGCCTCACTGCCATGACTCCTCTGTCATGCAATATAAAGTAAAACAGGAAAGCAGTTGTCAAACATCTGTGGGCTCCCGGAGGCAACCGCACCGATCCACCCACAAACCTGAACCTAACCGTGCAGACTCTAGGCCTACAGAGGGCACTAGCTCAAAAATACAAGCATCCAGCCCACTCGAGCTCCGCTTGAATTGTCAGAAAACTCACAATAGGGTCCGACCCACCCCCAGCCCCACTCAATATAAAGCCTTCCCAGAGACCCAGTGGCCGGCCCTCGACCCGTATTCAGCACCACCACGTATGCCCTTAAGGAAAATACAGGTTGCCCCAATGCCAAATATGGTGCCGGGCAGACTTTTCTTCCCACCACTGGTCCAACATGCCTTCGATTCCATGCCATATACCTCTCGAAACGGGGTACTCGATTTCACTTCTCCGGGGATCCTCCAAGACCCATATCACCACCAGGTTCAACCCTTCCTGTCAAATATTCCTAGTCTTCCATTTCCTCCTTCAGTGGGCCACCTCAATGCAGTCCGCAACCTTGGCACAAGCCTCAACTTCCACTCCGCCCCCGGACCGCTCCCGTATTTTCGTCCTTATCTCTCACTCAACCACAATCCTCATATTGCAGCAAGCCCCGGGCAAATGCTCCAAAAGTCCGTAAGTCCTTACCACAACTATCTTCCCCCAGCTCCTTTCGTGCCTCACTTACCCCTCCAGGATTCGGCCGTTTCAGTTAGATCCCCCTAACCGCTCTTCAAATTAAGCCCAGCTTGAAAGCCCAGCAGAGCATTTAGTCACAGGGACAAACTCTTCATCTGAAACGTCTTTAAATGGTCCAAGCTTCGTCTGCCCATCGTAAGCCACGCCTTAATTGATGATCCTTCATCACCTAATCACAATGAAATTACGGCTCTATCTACTGAGAACCTAACCAAAAACACCTTGTCGCTCTTACTACTCAACGTCCGCTCTCTCCTTCCAAAATTGTCTCTGCTTAGAGAGCTTGCATTAGACCTACAGCCTGATATCTTACTGGTTACCAAGACGTGGCTGACGGATCACACCCCAATAAACCACGTATCCATACCCGGCCATCAAGCCACCGCCCACAGTAGATCTGACCAACGAGGAGGCGGCTGCATCATTCACACCAGACACATATTCACGGAAAGTAGGTTCCATCATCCTATTCTAGACAACATTCCAGACTCGGTCTGGCTCACTATAAAAGAAGATCAACAACTACTTCTCGCTGGATGTCTCCACCGTCCTCCAAACCAGGGCATGCACGAGTTGACAGCAATAATAGACGCATTCAACTACGTCTCTAACCTCCCCGTAACCGCTGAAGTTCTAGCTGGTGATTTCAACGTGCCTTAAATATGCTGATGTACTTTTGACTTTTCGGAACACACAGCCATCCAGGTGGCTAAAGAACGCTCATACATCAAACATTTATTTTTCCAGAAAGTAAACTAAACATTTTTAAGTCCCATGTCAAACCTCTTCTGGAATACGGCTCAATCATTTGTTCCAACATGCGACAAAGGGACCGTATAGCGTTTGAGAACGTACAACGGGCCTTCACGAAAGAGATCATAGGTTATTCTTAGCCCTCTAATTACGTGGAACGTTGTGAGCGGCTGCAAATCGATCCCTTATGGCTACGCCGCATAAGAAATAACCTTCCATTCTTTCACAATATCTTGAAAAATAGATCAAGTAGTTCAGCACCACAGGTGGGAACCCTTTCTACTTATCCCTTGCGTAACAATGAGTTCTTGGTTTCTGTCCCTTTGCCGAAGCTTGCACTTCGGTCAAGCTTCTTTGTTAACAAGTACTCTTCATCGTGGAACAAGCTACAACAACGAATTCGGGCATTATCACCGACATTGGTGGTTTTCAAACGGGAAATAAGCATAGCCCTAAGGGTGAACACGCTGACCAGGATGTACAATCCCTATATTTCAGGGGCTCAGGCCTTTGAGGTAGGTATAGGGCACTAATAAATCGAATAACCGCTGTGAGCAACCCAGTCTTAATTAGACCCGCATAGGGTTGGCCTTCTCGCTGCAGCAATTACGGCACTCAGCGGTTCTTTCACGCGATCTACGACGACAAAACAATCAACATTTTTTACCATCAAATACCTTTTTTGCGACAAGCCAACATAGCGGCCCACGGCATACTCAGGTATAGGGGCATCACGTTGTTAGGGCTGCAAGTAGTACCCCACCCTTGTGCAAACTGGTGTTTTAGTGAGCTTGAACCCCAAAAATAATCGCAGCTGTGGTTGACCCTACCTTCCCCCGCGTTTTCTGTCTTATGTAAACCGCATTGGAGATCTGACTTCACGGATACGACGAGTGTTACCGCGGCACATCTGTGAGTATTCTTGGCTGTGATTGTCTCCCTGCACAGAGCTGACCACCGATAAGACAACAAAAACCTCAAGAAGTAAGAGATTGGCACAAAAAAGAGAGAAAAAATTCCCCACTACTTTGTCTTCCAGGCATTACAGCCTTGTCACATGTGAGCCATGTCCCCAGGCTGCCTTGTTGCTACGGATTGACTGGTGCGGTTGACATATTCTCAACGCGGCTTGTTACATGCGGTCTATGTTCCGGCCGGGGCGTGGGAGCCATGGTCACCCACCAAAAGCAGCTCCACCTTCTCTGACAGCCAGGTATCTGACCGGGATAAAACTAATAATAAAAACGTCTAAAAATGTGTGGTTCACTCTTGGAGCGGCAAGAGCTGGATGCTAATGGATGTGTATCGTGCTGCCCCCCTGACTGAAGCAGGCCCTAGTGCCACCTACCGTGGGCACTGAATGTAGACCGTTAGAGTTATCTTCCTTGACGAAAATTTGGCCCCATTCCGTTCCCACCTCTCACTGCTCTCTAAACCAGTTCTCACGTCGGTGTTTTTCTGCTTTGCAATGTGCTAACGACGAGAAAGATATCACGGTAACCATGCAAACACCACTATATCGGATATCCTTGCTCCCAACCAAGTATAATCTCAGCACACTAGCTCCATCGAGTATGTGCGTAGCTGAACCTACGGCTTTGTTTCTCGGCACGAGACCAACTTTCTTTAGTGCGTTATCACCGACACCATAATAGTTTCTTCCACTTTAGGGCCCCTCAGGAACCATTCAATATAGAGTAACCACTATACCGGAAGAGACCGTAACAAATATAGTGCTATGCTAGCAGGGTATCAGTCCCATTAACTCTCATTGTTTCTTCAAACCCACCTTACCGCCTTGGTGCTGAGCTGCAGACTGCGTAGGCAAACTAGATCGAGGGTTACCATTTCTAGATCCTCTTAACCCTAAAGCTGTAGGTTTTTCTTAGTATCCCAACACTGCCACACCAACTTTTGAACCAATAATCCCTTAGAATACATACAAAATGGCCCAACCGGTGGACGCAACTCTGCTAGGCCGCAGCTTTATAGCTCAGTCCCCGGCGAGCCTACTCCACTCAGAAAGTGGAGTAGGTGCCACTGACTGCTTAAATGAACTTCATCTTTGCCCCATTCACATAAACCTAACCAGTTCATTACTGTTGTCGTCATTTATTACCCTAACCCACAGCCAGAAGCACGTCCAGACTGCGATCCCTATTTATTTCAGGTTCGTCGCCTCCCACCAACTGTCGCCAAACTGGGTA
This sequence comes from Fasciola hepatica, assembly GCA_948099385.1. NCBI lineage: Eukaryota > Metazoa > Platyhelminthes > Trematoda > Plagiorchiida > Fasciolidae > Fasciola > Fasciola hepatica. The sequence goes on from CANUEZ040000008.1 coordinate 10,747,900, forward strand.
ACCAACGAAGCCACTTTGACTCGTACCGACCGGAACCCAAGTGGGACCTTTCATAGCATCTGGGACTGCAAGCAAGCCACGCTGCAGAAAATACCCCCAACTGCCTATCGTAATAATTAGGGTTCTCTAATACAAAACCTCTCCGGCGGATATCTATATTACAGCCAACACAAGTAACGGTTCAATCGCAACCTTCTCATATACCAGTCGTCATTTAAATCCGTCATATCTCGCCACACTGGACTGATTGAACGACACATATCCTTCATCTCGCCAGACGAACTATACCCATAGAATGTAGTACATTACCAGCAATGACGCCGAATAACACTGAGGCTCAATGCGTTAATGTACATATATATATATTTGTCAGTGAAACAGCATAATATTGCCCAAGTCAATGCGGAGATTTTTCACTTTGGTATCTGTTGCAACAGTCCGCTTTTCGCTCGATTCGTGTCCGGCTGGAAATTGATCCTCCACTTTTCCAGGGCCCTCAAGTTGTACTTTCGCATTTCTGAAGGGTACAGGTTGCTGATCCTGAAATTTAACTCACCCTCATATGGACCTTTGTCACTTCCACACTCATCAAAGTACAAAAATGTACATTCATAAAAATGGTTTCATGTCTCCTTGTTTCATCACTCATTCCTTTTACTGAACCCCGGTAGAACCGACATTCGGGGTTTGCATCAGCTTCGTGGTTTGCTATTCTCTTCGCATGCATCAACTTCCCCAAGTGCACTTCCATACAATCTCTTTCTCCTCCTATTTAATATTTCGCCGTCCGCAGATACCCGGTAAACCGCCGTTTTTCATGGCTTGCATCATGTTCGTTGATAACGCACTTCTGGCAGTACGAATGAACGACCTATTCGATATCCTCGCAGTGCACCGTCGCCTAGCGCGAAATCGAAACCGGTTCAAAGTTGGCGCGGAAACCATTATTAGAGTGATCCATATAGACTATCGCTGGCTATGTTTTTCTGCCACTGGCACTTATGAATTTTATACCTCAAGTTTGTGAATATTTCATTTTACTGAGTACCGCTGTACACCATTATCACGCCCCTGCGCGTGTGTCCCGACCAAAGCCGAGGAATATACCATTATTATTATTATTATTATTATTATTATTATTATTATTATTATATTTCTCGATTGTGGTCGAGATGCACGCAGGTGTGAATGATCTGATCGTAATACCCTATTGGACAAAAAGAAACATTCACAAACCTGCAAATGAGTAGTCAAAAATGTCGGCAGATGTGAGGTAAAATTTCTCGGAGAATGCGTGAGGCGAAAGGATACACATTTACGAGGTAAACACTAGTCAGTTTCGAATTTGGGCATTAAAAATAATTGGATGCCATGGCTCACGAACATGGTGAAAGGTGAGTCATGGTGGGGAGCAGACCAGCCGGTACACACAAGGATGGGGCAAACGACGTTCAAAGAATGGTTACACGCGTCCTGAGATAGGACCGTCATGCAAGTTGATAGATAGGGCAGAGAAGACGATTCGTGCAGCTTTTGGATCCTCCAGAGCGGTGTTCATTTGGTGGCACCTTAGGAGTGGCATTACAGAACATCGCTGACGTGGTCAGATCTCAAGTCCGCTTGTGTAATCCTCCAGCCGGTTCGACAGATTGGTCGGCATGTTTGGTGTTCGATATTTAAATTGATCGAGAAGCACCGTAAGAGCTAGGGCCAAAAAGGGTCCACTATAGTAGACTTCGGAAGTGGATGCCAAAGGCGTAGAATTCCAAGTCAACCCGAAGTATCAGCTGTGAAATTTGGTCAAACGGCCGATGGGCAAAGACCGAGCATTGTTTTCCCGGAGTAAACGGAAGGGTCTGCGGTTCGGATCCAGTTCCAGTTGTGCGATATAATAACGAGTGGCCACCGCAGAACGAACTGGGTGAGTTTATATTAAGGTTGCAAGAGTGGACTTCACTTTGATGATCAGTGGCGCATTTCCTACGTATCAGCCAGGGCTCTGAGTCACTGGTTCGGACAGCAGGGGCTTGGAGGGGGAATTATTGATGGGGATTTAAATTTACCGCTGCTAGCCGGCAAATTCGCGGACACCGGGTTGGCGCTGTGTGTACAAGTCCAAAAAGATTTATGATTCGCAAGTAGGCCATGAAGAAGTGCAATACACGGCGTGGTAGGTAGTCCTATGTGACAGGTTTTGCTACCATGGGAGATAGTTTCTAGGTGGAGCAGCTGTTTTCTAAGTAAAGAAAGAGCCGTCACGACCCGTAAGTGGGGCATGCTCACATGGTTGCTTGAGGGCATCTGCTGGATGGCAAGCACAATGTCGTAGGAAAGCTCGGACTGTACGCTTCATTTGCAGAGTGGGAGGTCGTTTTTGACAGCGACGGGAGGGCTTTAGAAAAAGCATTAGTAATTATCAGTTATGAGTGTATTTGCCGGAATAGAACTGATGAGGCATCAACCGCCTGGAAGTTGTTCCAACTCGGGTTTACTTTAGCGTGGTGGCGATCAGTTATCAAGAAATAAAAATGGCCACACCTGGTACAGTTTATTTATGCAGAGCATAGGCAAGCCTTGAAGCGGCATGGCAGGTTCGAAAGAATAGTTTATGCTCGGACAAGGCTGGTATCGTGCTGACATAAAGCCGTGTTACTATACATCTTCCAGCGTTAGCGATTTTCTGAAACCAAGTTTAGGCTGATGAGCTATATGATAAAGGTGTGGAAGAAATTGTATGAAAAGGAGGATCCATAAAGGATGCCTCTGAAAGGTGGTCATCCTTTACAGTAGAATCAGACAGCATGAATCAATGGATCAACGGAGCTACGGCGGTTAGTAGCTTGAAGACATTAGATATGCGCTGACCACGGTAGAGAGCTGTTGGTATGCGTGCTAAGGTCCACATGCGGCTATTGTGGGTGTTTTATATAAATTTCATCGTAAACGAAGCAATATTTCCTTCCATTAATCATTCACTTTTATATCCTTACATCTCAGTTAACCCGCATTCCCCTTCCACCGTGGATCGTTGACAACACTTCCGGTAGATATTGTTCTCTTGCAGAACAAAACTATCTTAAAGAAAAAGCTAGACGTCTACCTCAGTCTTTCCCAATAATTCCTCGTCAAAAAGCGAAATAGATGTCTTTTATTGCAAATTTGTTCATGAATGTTGCATCCTTGCTCAGCTTAACGCACTGTCTACAGTGAGACACTGCATGATGTTACGTGTTTTTCGTTTTCGCTGCCACCCCTGACCTATCCCCCCCACCCAGCTTTTTTATTCTCGTTTCAGCTCGGCAAATCCGACAGAAGATCAAAGATTTCCTCAAGAACCGGAAAAACTGGGCTTAAAGCCTTGAACCCGTGTAGTACTTCAAGACTTCAAGAAAACAGTACCCCCAGCCTTTACGTTCAAGCTCTGACCATCACCTCTATGTCCCACTTCCATCGAACGTTATAATAATAGTTTATTTCGGAGACGCTCGAAGCATGCCTTACGCATGATCAAAATTTTTTCAAGCGACAAAGCTGACAGACAAAATTCATGAAAAATTAGGAATTTCTCAAGACAGAGGGGGGCAGGAAGAAATAGAAGGGAGATGAGAGTGAGATAAATGTATGCACACCGGGGCGTGACTTAGGGAGTTTAAGCAAACCCGGAGATGGATTCAAATTTGGGCCTGTCGAATTTGAAGGTCAAGGTCAGATGGAGCGGCAGGCTGAGCCAAGTGGAGGAGGACGAAACCTGGAAGGTCTACATGAGGGGGACTGAACGTCGGCACGAGAAACTATCGTTGTGAGAAACGATGAAGAAAACAAGAAGAGAAGAAAGGAAGACCAAAAAGTTGAGTTGTATGGCTTGGGACTAGGTAGCCATGAGCTATGCGTAATTGCAATAAACGGACGGTCTAAATTGGAAAGCAGGGGGCTAGCAATGGAAGACGTAAAGAGTGAGTCATATGGCAGCAATGCCGCGGAAGGATCGAGATACGGTAAATGTGAGGCACAGTTATGGAAAAAATGGACGCATATCATGAGGTGCAGCGGCTTGGTGGCACGAGAACTTCCCGGCGAGGGAGCTAAGGAGGCAGAGAAAATATGTGGACATACAAATATATATATACACATCAAAGCAGAAGCAAATAGCGGTGGAGACCACGGCAACTCTGATTGCTATAAAGTTTAGGACATTACTCTTGATTTCACTAGACTAATCTCACTGTTCAGGCCTAATGCACACCCAATAGTGGACGACTCGTGAAAGCTGAGTTTGATAGTGCTCACTTCCGACGGCCGTCTTATTTTATCACGGAAACTTAGGTGGCAGACGAAACTACAATCGAGGATAACGCTGCCACCTGGTGCCGGTCCCTAGGAGAAACGGCCGGCCCGGAGTAGGGATAGCTGTCTTTTGTGTGTAAGTCCGGCCGTATGGGCGGAAAAGTATCGACATCCCATGTTGGATCACCTACCGGAATCAGTTTGGCTGCAGATCCTAGCAGGGTCTTCTGATCTTACCGTAATTTGCACCTACCACCCCCCGGTACAAATCAAAACGACCTTCCGCCTGTCACGGACTCTCTGGGCGTAATTACCAATAAAGCAGTACCAAGCTGGCGGCCCGTGATTTCAATCCACTAAGCATCTTTTGATTAACCTTTGGTGCCCCACACCACTCACTCCACGTTTTGGCTAGGGTCTGTTAGGGAGGATGGACTCAACAACTGTCCACAACTAGGAACAATAAATTTTCACAGTGAGATTATCTCATGTGCGCAAGTCTGTGGAGAATAGAGCACCGGGATGCGACCATTTAGCAGTTAGATGCGAGTTCTAAATGCTCTACCACCCCGGACTGCATGTGGTGCCAACAGGCATTTTCTGCGCAGGTGGAACTGAAATCTCAATTTCAATATTGGAAATATTTTTTCCATGTGCTTGGTAGCACCTTCATGTGAGGAAGTGTGTTAACTCGTCTTTGGCGGACAACTAATTCACGTCGGTAGTCAGCTCTGATGCGGTACCAAGCCCAAGGCTTGGGAACGGAACCTCGAGTGACAAGACAGACGATCACTGGAGTGGATCAATAGTTGATAGTTAAGCCTTGTCAGTGTTTTCCAAGCTCCAAAGTATGGTCGAGCGCACTAGTCTGACCAGTAGATTGCGCACAACGAGTGGGCGAATGTGACAGCAACCTGCGTATTCTTTGTTTCTGTGCTTATATACAGACTTGGTTCCGGGGTGGTACTGACTTCTCACTAGAGCTAGTAGGACGGGGAAAACACTTCTTTTCCCAGTGAAAAAACACCTGTCAATGTCCCAACTCCTAAGAAGGGTTCTTGACAAGACCTCATCGATTATCGACCCGTGAATCACTCGGCTATGATTTCCAAAAACACAAAATGAGTGGACAAAATTAGTCCGACAATTATTATGTGAAAGACCACTTCATTGAAGCTGTAATGCAGGCCCTGGAAAACATTGCACTACCAAGGATCCGGCCGAAACTTTGGGTCAGATATGTGGATGACACTTCCGTCATCATAAAACGCTCGGATATTGAAAACACACAAAAAACAATTAATAACATCTTCGACGACATTAAGTTCACCATGGAATCAGAGAACAATGGAGAATTGGCATTTTTGGACGTGCTCGTGAAAAGAAATGCCAACGGCACACTGCAGACATCGGTGTATCGGAAACAAACACACACGGATCAAGTATTGAACTTTCACAGCAATCACCCAAATCACCATAAAAGGTCATGCATTCGGACCCTGTTCACGAGAGCTAAAACCCACTGCAGCACAATTGAAATGAGAACGCAAGAAGAAAACTACCTCTTCAGAATGTTCCAGCGAAACGGATATCCAAGAAACTTCATAAGAAGAACCGTGTATGGGATGAATAGGAAAATAAACCGAAGAACACAACCAAACAGAAGGATCACACTACCATACATCAAAAACGTCTCTGAAACAACTGCAAGATTGCTCCAATCCCAAGACATAACAGTTGCCCACAGACCAACCAAAACCCTGAGAAAACTCGTATCAAAACCGAAAGAATAACTCAAAACCGAAGAAAGAAGAAACGTTATCTACAAAGTGAAGTGTATGGACTGCTGCAAATGCTACATCGGTCAAACCGGGAGAAAAGTTGCCACTCGAATGCACGAGCATAAACTGGCCACAAAGAGACATGACCCATTCTCTCTCATATCCGTCCACGAGGATCAAGAAGGACACAAGTTCAATCTGGACGACGGTAAAATTTTGGATCAAGCAACCACAAGGCACGCAAGGGAGTTTTTGGAAGCCTGGTACTCTTCAAATAATTCAATCAATAGACATATTGAATTGGATCACGTGTACAGTCGGATGAAGAGAAGACAGTTGAACTAATCAAGAATGTCAGGGGCGGAATTAGTAGACCAAAATCACTCAACCCGTATTATTGAATCTGAGTTTTTACACTCACACATCTTCGGAACTGACTCGCCGAGAATTCAAATATCAAAAAATGGAAACAACAGGGCAAAGCGAAAAGAATTCAAGCTCACCGAGCGGGACGTCAACTGTCAAAGGCCAAAGGTCAAAGGTCAAGTTCTTCGAGGCGAAGCCGTAAAACAAACGTCGAGCCTTGGGCACGTCTACGGAGCTCAAGGTCAGGAATAATGACAAACCTATAAATATAAGAGATCACTACCAACAGCGCACATGCACTGACGATGTCACCTCGACTGGTGATGAAACGTTTGCGATCTAAACGCCAAGCTCAGCGATCAGAACATCATAGCAACCAACAACCTGAGCTACAACCAACACAAATATTTAAAACTATTGAGATCAACTTTGGGCGTGAAACGCTAAAATCTGTTCGCCGCTGGGAGATGTTTGCCTGCCGACAAGCCTCGACCAGCGAGCAATTATTCTTCCTCCACGAGTGTCTGAGAAGTAATGTTCTACCTAGAAGCGTAAACCACAGACCGCCAATCAATCATCCACAGGCATGGACGATAGCAAAACAAAATGGTAAACGTATGGTACGCATGCTGATTACAGATGCTCACAATCGTATGAATAAGTATAGAAATATAATGACGGAGGTTAAATGCTGGTGTGAACGAATAATCGATAGTGAAACTATTAAAGGAATTGAGGCTGCCATTGGACGACGAGTAACCCATTGTCAGAAGAGGAAGAGGTCATTGTTAGCCAGGAAGCTAGAGAAGCTCACGAGGGGCCTCGAAGAAACCGAAAACAAGACATGGGTCAATAATTTATCATCTCGGCCACTATCAACAGAAGAGCACAAAGTACTCCAAAAGGGACTCAACTTCAACCTGGGAAACGCCACAACGAAGGAATACATTGCCGAACTGGAACATGCACTCAAGTCATCAGGTTTGCCCGAGGATACTAAATGCAAGCTAAGGCAAATCATAGTCCCCAACATGCTCCACAACAGACCATTCGATGCTCTCTCAGATACAGAACACAGAGCACTACAAACCCTGAAGAAGGATAAAAGCATCATCATCCTACCGGCTGACAAAGGAAGAATGACGGTCATCCTGGACAAGGCCAACTACATTGAAAAAGCCAAACAACTACTGAAAGACACCACGACCTACCGTCTACTGGACGCTAATCCAACCGAAAAACTTGAAAAGAAAATCAATAAAACCCTGAAGAAGTTACAGGACATGCAAAGAATTACTAAAGAGGAATGTTGGAGGATGAAAGCTGAAGCCTCAAACGCCGCACAATTTTACGGATTACCCAAGGTACACAAAGAAGGTATTCCACTCAGACCCATCGTCTCCCTCCCTGGATCTCCAACATATAACTTGGCCAAAGAACTATGGAGACGTTTGAAACCACTGATATGCGGATCAAATAACTCCGTAACCAACGCGCAGCAGTTTTTGGAACGAATAAAAAACGTAACCATAGAAGAAGACGAAGTGATGATTTCATTTGATGTCACTGCACTTTTTACTTCGATTGATTTGAACTTAGCAAAGAACGTAACCAAAGAACTCCTTCAAGACCACTACCCAGACAAACCACTAGAAGCACAAACAACTTACGAACTGCTGGAAATGTGCCTATACACCTATTTCAAATTTGATGGTGACGTGTACGAACAAATCAAAGGAACACCAATGGGTTCACCAATATCCGGATTTCTCGCTGAAGCTGTAATGCAGGCCCTGGAAAACATTGCACTACCAAGGATCCGGCCGAAACTTTGGGTCAGATATGTGGATGACACTTCCGTCATCATAAAACGCTCGGATATTGAAAACACACAAAAAACAATTAATAACATCTTCGACGACATTAAGTTCACCATGGAATCAGAGAACAATGGAGAATTGGCATTTTTGGACGTGCTCGTGAAAAGAAATGCCAACGGCACACTGCAGACATCGGTGTATCGGAAACAAACACACACGGATCAAGTATTGAACTTTCACAGCAATCACCCAAATCACCATAAAAGGTCATGCATTCGGACCCTGTTCACGAGAGCTAAAACCCACTGCAGCACAATTGAAATGAGAACGCAAGAAGAAAACTACCTCTTCAGAATGTTCCAGCGAAACGGATATCCAAGAAACTTCATAAGAAGAACCGTGTATGGGATGAATAGGAAAATAAACCGAAGAACACAACCAAACAGAAGGATCACACTACCATACATCAAAAACGTCTCTGAAACAACTGCAAGATTGCTCCAATCCCAAGACATAACAGTTGCCCACAGACCAACCAAAACCCTGAGAAAACTCGTATCAAAACCGAAAGAACAACTCAAAACCGAAGAAAGAAGAAACGTTATCTACAAAGTGAAGTGTATGGACTGCTGCAAATGCTACATCGGTCAAACCGGGAGAAAAGTTGCCACTCGAATGCACGAGCATAAACTGGCCACAAAGAGACATGACCCATTCTCTCTCATATCCGTCCACGAGGATCAAGAAGGACACAAGTTCAATCTGGACGACGGTAAAATTTTGGATCAAGCAACCACAAGGCACGCAAGGGAGTTTTTGGAAGCCTGGTACTCTTCAAATAATTCAATCAATAGACATATTGAATTGGATCACGTGTACAGTCGGATGAAGAGAAGACAGTTGAACTAATCAAGAATGTCAGGGGCGGAATTAGTAGACCAAAATCACTCAACCCGTATTATTGAATCTGAGTTTTTACACTCACACATCTTCGGAACTGACTCGCCGAGAATTCAAATATCAAAAAATGGAAACAACAGGGCAAAGCGAAAAGAATTCAAGCTCACCGAGCGGGACGTCAACTGTCAAAGGCCAAAGGTCAAAGGTCAAGTTCTTCGAGGCGAAGCCGTAAAACAAACGTCGAGCCTTGGGCACGTCTACGGAGCTCAAGGTCAGGAATAATGACAAACCTATAAATATAAGAGATCACTACCAACAGCGCACATGCACTGACGATGTCACCTCGACTGGTGATGAAACGTTTGCGATCTAAACGCCAAGCTCAGCGATCAGAACATCATAGCAACCAACAACCTGAGCTACAACCAACACAAATATTTAAAACTATTGAGATCAACTTTGGGCGTGAAACGCTAAAATCTGTTCGCCGCTGGGAGATGTTTGCCTGCCGACAAGCCTCGACCAGCGAGCAATTATTCTTCCTCCACGAGTGTCTGAGAAGTAATGTTCTACCTAGAAGCGTAAACCACAGACCGCCAATCAATCATCCACAGGCATGGACGATAGCAAAACAAAATGGTAAACGTATGGTACGCATGCTGATTACAGATGCTCACAATCGTATGAATAAGTATAGAAATATAATGACGGAGGTTAAATGCTGGTGTGAACGAATAATCGATAGTGAAACTATTAAAGGAATTGAGGCTGCCATTGGACGACGAGTAACCCATTGTCAGAAGAGGAAGAGGTCATTGTTAGCCAGGAAGCTAGAGAAGCTCACGAGGGGCCTCGAAGAAACCGAAAACAAGACATGGGTCAATAATTTATCATCTCGGCCACTATCAACAGAAGAGCACAAAGTACTCCAAAAGGGACTCAACTTCAACCTGGGAAACGCCACAACGAAGGAATACATTGCCGAACTGGAACATGCACTCAAGTCATCAGGTTTGCCCGAGGATACTAAATGCAAGCTAAGGCAAATCATAGTCCCCAACATGCTCCACAACAGACCATTCGATGCTCTCTCAGATACAGAACACAGAGCACTACAAACCCTGAAGAAGGATAAAAGCATCATCATCCTACCGGCTGACAAAGGAAGAATGACGGTCATCCTGGACAAGGCCAACTACATTGAAAAAGCCAAACAACTACTGAAAGACACCACGACCTACCGTCTACTGGACGCTAATCCAACCGAAAAACTTGAAAAGAAAATCAATAAAACCCTGAAGAAGTTACAGGACATGCAAAGAATTACTAAAGAGGAATGTTGGAGGATGAAAGCTGAAGCCTCAAACGCCGCACAATTTTACGGATTACCCAAGGTACACAAAGAAGGTATTCCACTCAGACCCATCGTCTCCCTCCCTGGATCTCCAACATATAACTTGGCCAAAGAACTATGGAGACGTTTGAAACCACTGATATGCGGATCAAATAACTCCGTAACCAACGCGCAGCAGTTTTTGGAACGAATAAAAAACGTAACCATAGAAGAAGACGAAGTGATGATTTCATTTGATGTCACTGCACTTTTTACTTCGATTGATTTGAACTTAGCAAAGAACGTAACCAAAGAACTCCTTCAAGACCACTACCCAGACAAACCACTAGAAGCACAAACAACTTACGAACTGCTGGAAATGTGCCTATACACCTATTTCAAATTTGATGGTGACGTGTACGAACAAATCAAAGGAACACCAATGGGTTCACCAATATCCGGATTTCTCGCTGAAGCTGTAATGCAGGCCCTGGAAAACATTGCACTACCAAGGATCCGGCCGAAACTTTGGGTCAGATATGTGGATGACACTTTCGTCATCATAAAACGCTCGGATATTGAAAACACACAAAAAACAATTAATAACATCTTCGACGACATTAAGTTCACCATGGAATCAGAGAACAATGGAGAATTGGCATTTTTGGACGTGCTCGTGAAAAGAAATGCCAACGGCACACTGCAGACATCGGTGTATCGGAAACAAACACACACGGATCAAGTATTGAACTTTCACAGCAATCACCCAAATCACCATAAAAGGTCATGCATTCGGACCCTGTTCACGAGAGCTAAAACCCACTGCAGCACAATTGAAATGAGAACGCAAGAAGAAAACTACCTCTTCAGAATGTTCCAGCGAAACGGATATCCAAGAAACTTCATAAGAAGAACCGTGTATGGGATGAATAGGAAAATAAACCGAAGAACACAACCAAACAGAAGGATCACACTACCATACATCAAAAACGTCTCTGAAACAACTGCAAGATTGCTCCAATCCCAAGACATAACAGTTGCCCACAGACCAACCAAAACCCTGAGAAAACTCGTATCAAAACCGAAAGAACAACTCAAAACCGAAGAAAGAAGAAACGTTATCTACAAAGTGAAGTGTATGGACTGCTGCAAATGCTACATCGGTCAAACCGGGAGAAAAGTTGCCACTCGAATGCACGAGCATAAACTGGCCACAAAGAGACATGACCCATTCTCTCTCATATCCGTCCACGAGGATCAAGAAGGACACAAGTTCAATCTGGACGACGGTAAAATTTTGGATCAAGCAACCACAAGGCACGCAAGGGAGTTTTTGGAAGCCTGGTACTCTTCAAATAATTCAATCAATAGACATATTGAATTGGATCACGTGTACAGTCGGATGAAGAGAAGACAGTTGAACTAATCAAGAATGTCAGGGGCGGAATTAGTAGACCAAAATCACTCAACCCGTATTATTGAATCTGAGTTTTTACACTCACACATCTTCGGAACTGACTCGCCGAGAATTCAAATATCAAAAAATGGAAACAACAGGGCAAAGCGAAAAGAATTCAAGCTCACCGAGCGGGACGTCAACTGTCAAAGGCCAAAGGTCAAAGGTCAAGTTCTTCGAGGCGAAGCCGTAAAACAAACGTCGAGCCTTGGGCACGTCTACGGAGCTCAAGGTCAGGAATAATGACAAACCTATAAATATAAGAGATCACTACCAACAGCGCACATGCACTGACGATGTCACCTCGACTGGTGATGAAACGTTTGCGATCTAAACGCCAAGCTCAGCGATCATAATATACCTACAATTTATCCGAACAGCCTGCCGTGCACTTTTGACCTTGCTTCGCAGCACGCTTCGGGGTTATCCGAAATAGGCCAATATTTGTTCATAAGAAGGATTCAAGACCCGATCACTTCGGCAACCTACACTGTGAGAAAACTCCCACGACACCATTAACCCAATATGGGCTTTCCTTCACTTTTCGTGAATTACCAACCCCAAATCACCACATGCTCCATCAAGCGTGTTGGTCCCACCCCAGTATATTTACATGCTGACATAAGTAAAAGTTAAAAAATCAAAGCCCCGGACCAAGTCAAGTCACTTTTTTCAACATTTTCTCCATTCTTCCTTCCGTAAGAATACAAAAAAGTTACTTCCCGGTGGATTCAGCCACCTTTATATGGAGTTCATCTGATTTCCTACCATATTTAGTCAATCACTTATGTAATTCACGTCCACGGGATCGTAAGTTTATTTCCCTGCAGTGGGCTTTTATAAATCTCGAGTGTTTCTCTCCAGGTTTCAACGGTATTTTCGACAGTTGGATTTTGGATTCTTGGGCCTTGTTGACTGATTTTGCTAGAAACCAAGAAAGCTCTCCCTCGGTTGTCATTGCAGCTAATCAGTAAACCTCTGAGGAGGACTCTAGGCTAGCTTTTCTTGTACCTCCTATTCCTGCATTCCACTAAGTCTCAAGTGAGTTATCGCACAGGCGTATCCGACCATGTGAAATTCAGTGGTAAATTGTCTCTTGTCTCTCAGCCTGGGGGGTTTGGTGAGGTCTCTTAAAATTATCAGTCCCGGGTTGCGGAAGTTGGTGTAACGCCAGACAGACAGAAGACGAACCAATCTAAATCAGAATTTATGCGGAAAAAGGGCACATTAGAAATTCAAGTGCAGAAAAAATGAATGCAATTACGATTCGAGTTCCGATAATGAAAGTAGTTACTTTAGTTTTCTTCAGAATAGTTTTTAAATTTCTTAACAGCTGCAGTGTTCCTCCAAAGTGCCCTAACTTGTTTAAAGAGAAAAAAGCCGATGTCCACAACAGGTGGCTAGTAATGAGAGAACCCACCTCGGATATTACGTTAGGTCCGAGTCACAAAATGACGAGGCTCAGTGAGTCGCAAGGTTTGTTATGGAACGGCGGTAGGAGTACCAAAAGCTCGAGGTGGGGGTCAGCTTTTGTGTAACTGAACATCTTTACCAATGGCTTTCATTCGAGGCGTTCAAGTGTATTTTCAAATAGACCGATTTTTTGTTCATTCACCGTCAGTGCTGCCACGCTTGAGGGATAATTTCAAAATAGATATGCACTTCACTGCAATTGGTTTCATCTCAATATGTCACCACAACAACGGCCAAGCTTCCCGCTGACCTTGGAAGCAAATAGCTTTTCCAAGAGTTTCAATTTCAAAACCTGGCCGGAAACCGCAGGATCGTACTGCCATTCACAATCCTTAGTGGAACAGTATAAGTAGGAAATTCACGAAAAAGCTTGGAGGGAAAGAACGTTTCCGGACTTTATTCAGAACATAACATGCTGTGTGAGATCCTGAACTACCGTCAGCTATATGCCTCGAATGTTTAAAAGTAGTTCAGACACTTTGCTAATTGTTTATAACCAAAGTCAAGTTCGCTGCACTGCAGCTGGAATTTTGGCACGAAACCAGTTAAGTTTGAAGTGGTTGACAGCTCCATCCGTATTGACTTGAAGGCTGTTTGACTAATCGTCCGTTTTCTCGCACTAGTAAGCTCTTCTATCCAAGAGAGATTGGGCCCTGAAGATTAGCTTCTTCTTAGTGAGCACGTCTGGGAAAGGTGGTAAAGAAAACTGAATTTGAGTCCGGACAGTGAGTCACTTTGATCTGGCCCCAGAACCAAGCTGGCAATCATCATCTTAGCTTGACCAATCGCCTCATGGAGGAATGAAGGTGGCCAAAGGAAGAAGGACAGGAGAGCGATGGAGAGGGTTCCAATCGTAGCTCTCGCCAACCCATCATTTCCGAAGACTTATCGAGTCAGCATTTAAAGGGATCCACACAAGCTTCTTCAAAGATCTCCTGCGTGGGCTTATTCCGCTCGACAACCGACCACACTAGGGATGACTGGCTAATAATCCCTGTTCTTACACGGACTTTTTCGAGTTGGCACGTGTGCCCTGCTATCTTCCATTTCCTAATTCCCAGAATTAGATTTTTCCGGGTCAGGCCCTATTGTCTGTTCCTGTAACTGTTTTGAACGCCTTAATTCGGTCGTCTGCTAATCTCATTTCCAACAAGAATAGGTTGATTACTCTAGCTTTCGCTTATAGCCCGGGCCAAGACAGTTTCCCAAACACAAAGCGAATCGTCGCTTTATTTCCTCCAGAACCGTTTTATTCCAAACGAGGGGCGCGCTCCACGCCTGGACGCAGTTTTCAAGTTGAGGTCAAACCACGCCTCTGTATGTTTTTGGCAGGGACCCCGGTATCCCCGACCTAACCGCGAGCCTCGGTCGGTAAGTAGCAGGTAAAGCCTTCTTCGAGGTATTCTGTAGGTACCTGTACATTTCCGACTTTTTCCATGATTTTCAACGTCCCTTGGTGCGACACTCCTTTGTTGTACCGACGTTTTAACGTAAAACACACACACCTTTTGGCCGTCAGCATCGCGCAATACAAAAAAAAGGCTGTAAATAAATCTTTCATTCTGGCACGGTCTCATCTTCTGGTTTGGAGTGTCTTTAAATTATATCGGTCGGAACTAAATGAGTGAAACAAAACATTTTAGAAGCTTCAACGGCGTCTCTTGGCACTTCGCTCAATACCATCCTATTTTGTTCAACGGATGGCTCTCAGACCGAACTGAACTGAAGACATTGGCGGATATTGGCTCTTCGGCGCTCATCACCTCATCACAAGAACATTGAACAACTGTGAGTTTGAGTCACACCTTTTGTTTCATTTTAATTCTTAATGTACATACCCTTTTGGCCTTTTTATCACCGCACGCTCCGCATCCCATTTTAGTTTGCTAGTGTCGTCTTAAATATTGCTGACATTAATTTAGTGTGCTATATAGACAGAATAGTACGATCCAATTCTCAATGTTCTGGCAGGAGCCACCTAGCATTATGTTTGACCCATTTAGTGATTGATCAGTGGTCCTGTGTCTTCGGTGAGGTGGTGTCATTTACTCACGTTGAGAGGTAGATCCAAAGCAATCGACCGCGCATACGCGCTATACATATCCAATTGTAAGGTGCCATCTGAAACCGTTACAAGCCGTATGCTATCGTCAGCAAATTGTGTCGCTTTCTCTCCAGTTTATTTTCCAGGTCATTGAAGAATAGGATGGGTGGCAGGGGGCTCAGATTCCATCCAGTTGGTTCACTGCCGGGCAGTGTTTCCATGTCAGACAAATCCTCCTCTGCCTTAACTTGAAATTTCTTTCCAGTAGGCCCTGTACGGATACATCTTTCTACCAGTGGTTCAATCTGCATTCGTTCAATTTACTCGTCAGAAGCCCATGATTAACAGACAAGTGCTCCTGAGATTCCAAATAGCAAACTTCAAGTCTCTCTTCCCCTCTAGTGTTCTTGTTACTTCAGTTTCACAGAGTTCGGTTACTGGAGCATAACCTTCGACTAACAAATACTTGCTCGTGGAATAATGCCAATCGGCGGCTTTCTGGGTGCTCAGTTTACGGTACCGGATGAACCTTTCCAAGGCCTTCATTAGTGCTGGTTTCGGGTTTATCAGTCCAGGATTTGCAAATACTCCCTATGGTTCACTTTGTGGACAGAAGTGACGGTGGTCATAATTCTGCCCAGCAGGACCTAAACTTCCAATGAGGCATTGGACAGAACCACTATCATTTTAACTAACAGATCAAATAATGGTCTCCACAAAGCCGGACGAATTCCTTTAGGCCCTTCTACCTTATGTGGAAACAGGAGCTTTAGGTTATCGTAGACTTCTGCGACTTCGGTCCCTACGGTCACAGAGATGTGTGTTCTGTGTGACGAATTCTGTGGACGCTGCCTGGTACGCTCAGTGCACTCCCGAAAGAATCAAGGCAGATTCCCAGCCCCGTCTTTCCGTTCGCACACCCCAGCCCCGTTTTAGCACTTAACTTTTAAATGCCCCTCGCCAGATGGCCCCTGATTGCACCCCACTTAAGTAGAATTTGGGATTCACTACAACTTTTGCACAGATCCCATCTTCGTGGCTCTGCTTGAATTCTGGCCTTTTTCCTCGGCTTCTACATCCGGCTGCTTTGTACTCCCGGAATGTCTGATTCCCACACGCGCGGGCATCCGCTTACCGGGAAACCTGCCTTTTATTTGAAGCACTTTCCACACGACGGCTTCAATATTATGGATGCCAACACATATCGCCTACTTTAAGGAGGCCCCGTCGCCGGGGATTTCTACCAGTATATCACCGGTGTGTTGCCTCTGCTTCTCGGCACAGTCAACCCCTGTTGACACCAGCCACTTCTTTTAGGTTGCAACTTTCTGCGGCCTGTTTTTATTCTCCCGGGGGAGTTTCTCTCGTATTCATCTGGCACCACTGCTCCCTGTAGGTTCATTATCCATCGTTCATATGTTAGGCTTCATACGTCCTCGGCTCAACAAGTAGCGTTTCCCCTGAACCACCTGTTCCGCCCCATGTAACCCTTTCCCATGATCAACCCCATCCCCGTCTTCACTCACCAGCTTCTAAAATGGTCTGCTCTCCACTGAATCTTTGCTGCTAAATACGAGGCTGTGGGCTTCACTCTTCTGATCCACTCAAATGCTAGTCCCACGGTTCATCTCCCTTCCTGCAAATATATCCAAGCTTGTATTATAATGGGATACATGTGGGATCCAGGCTGAACACTCCGCATTCAACTTTCTCTGACTTTCATGTTCATGCGTACTTTTAAAATTGCATAAATGTTGATAATGAACAACATCTGTCTTTTCTTCTACTCGCTGGTTATGAGATAAACATGCTGCAACTCAAGCTACCCGGAAAATTCCTCGCAGACCTTATGTGCTCTCAGTTTTTACTATCCCGTATTAGGCTGCTCCACACACGAAGTCTTTCAGGAAGACGAGTCTCTAGAGTTCTGCTTTCACGCTTAATAGACCAATGCATGATAGTGGGTGAACCTGCAGTTCTGAATTCGCATTCACCCAATTGGCGAACAATTTTCATAAACATTCTTACCATAAAACATTAGAATCCAAACAACCACGAAAATGGGCAGAAGGTCAACGGCACTTGGTTGCAGTAAGCGCTTCCTGACCACTGTCTTTCGTTCTGTCGAAGTGCTACCACCCACGAACAGCCGGAATAAATGTCCGGTCGTAAATCCACGACAGGAGCTCTCCGGAGGATAGAGCGTGAAAATGTTTCCCTATTTAGTAAACCTCATCTTACCCATGGTGTGTTAGTTGGGCGCTTTTTTACGAAACACCTTTTTCCCGGGTACTCTACAGCAACGCATCACCTACTCCACACTAAGGCTGGTGAGACGGCGCGTCACACTTCGGACGAACTTGTGCGCTGTCACCATAAAAGAACCTCGAGAGGTAGCTCTTGTGGTGTTACTACAAGTTGGACAGACCCACCAGCCTGGTCATGAACCCTGCCGCAGTGATGATGCTCACGAATTAACAAGCCTGTCCAAGGTCGTCGCTGGAAAATCTCCTTCGCCAGACATATGATTTTGGATATTATGGGAGTCCTCTGAATCCGTGAATCCACCATTATCCTTGCAAAACGGGAACCTTGTGCGAAATGCTTTGCATCAAACTGTTGCTCCACGCTTTTCAGATACAGACGACTACCATCGAATGAACCTACTACTACACGAACTGAAAACACGCTTCTCTTTGTTCCGAGTAAGCAAATATTCATGCCGAAAAGGTTTACCTTGGGATTGCTTGGCCGGGACCCTTGCGAAGCCCATAAAGTTTCCCCCGGAAGGCCACCTGGAAGTAAAGCATGAAGGGGCATAATGCGTCACATCGTGGAATAGTGTATTCCATTTTAAGGACGTGATACCTCCGCAGTCCCTTTGATATTACAGTGTGTGGATACCCAGGCCTAACGTAAAAAGGCATTTTTTGCGTACATGAACATAAGTAACTCAACTAGAAAAGGCATAAAAACCACGGAAGTTTAGTCCGCAGCTTTAAGAACTAGCAGGAAAAGCCTAATCGGTGCTCTATTTTGTCTGAACAAATCCGAGGTGATATTACTGAGGGGCACGCCCCAGCAGCTTCTACGGTCGCAATCGTCGAGGAAGTCGGCGAGAAAAGACCGTGGAGTGCCAACAGCGTGCATTCCACAGGGCCTGATTACAGAGACAGCAGGCTGGCTTGTGCCGAGGAAGTGTGTCGGAATTGGCGCTTTCGGTTGCCGCGTGCGCAAAAAGTACAGTTAAATAAGTGATAGACAGGGTGGGATCGGCTGATCACCATAATATGAATAGATGGTTACCTACCAATGACGTTCGGTCTTGGAAGTTTGTGAGCTGTTGGAGACTAAATATTAGCAAACACTATCCTTGCAGTCAGAAGTCGAGGGCTGAAGCGCCTTGTTCTAGTCATCCGTTGAGAAAAAATGAGGTCTTTTTCTAGCCTAGACGAACTGCTCAAAATTGTCTACTTACCGTTTTCGCTCGAGCTTAACACTCAAAGAGTTGAGCTCTTCACCGGAAGGGGGACTGTCTTCCTGGTATTTCCGCTGCCTGTCTCTAGCATCATCAAATGTCACTAAAATTCGACGCATGTAGTTTTTCGGCATTGTCCCATAAGTATTCTTTCCACACGTTGGTTATCCAGTGGATATTCCAGTACTTGGAGTACTTCGGAACTAAAGAAAGGGGTACTTCCAATAAACGAAAGCCAGAAACTACCAGAAGGTATTGGCACATATGACCATCTGGCAGCCAGCGGCTTCTAGTGATGTGCACTCTCTCCCGTCCCGCATCAAGCGTAAACATGGAAAACTTATAACCACCTCTCGGAAAGCTATGAAAAAGGACAGTAATTTCTGAATACATAAAAGCGTAGACTATTAGGCATTTTTATTGAATGCAGCAATTGAGTGAAGTTATAGACGAGAAAGTCCGACGGTTCGTTTTTAAAGTGGAAGGTGTACCCCCGATCGGAGGAGACCAGGGACGTACACAGATCAGTCCTGAGGATAGACGTTTGGTAAGCTGAAAAGAAACGTAACAGCCGGTATCTCTGATATCAGCACTTTGCCACCGTCCCCACCTAGTTACGGGAAAAATGCCACAGCAAAACGACCACACGAAGAACTCCAGCCACCTCCTTCTCACCCACGTTTGACGTTCGTTGAGTTCACAGTTTCACTCTGACGAAGCTGTTTTCTGTTATGTTTTAAACACACAAACATTGCCCTTAAGCCGCCTATCGTTTTTCAAAGTGCCATTTTCGATCACTTCCGTTTCTCACCCTGGGGTTTGTTCTACTGTGAAACTTCATAATAACCCCTTCTTATGGCTGAAGGACTAGAGCAGCGGGGCAAAACAGTGGTTACCAGGCCATGCGATCACTTCGCCCGGCAAGTTCGCTCTGACTGGCGGTCGTTTTAATAACGTTCGCTTCTACTTTACAGGCTCTTTTCCTCTTCCACTGGATTTGCTTACGCTTCGCCATGGGCCGATCATTTCACAATATGACTACTGTCCACGTGAGGTACCTTTCTGCCAAGTTGGTTGCGCATACTTTGGCGGACACTTGTTTTGCTCCTTTTGGGGTACCTTCTACCAATACCTCCTACCGCAGCTCTCCGTTCATACACGCTTCCGTCATCCCTGTCTGATTCTTGGTTGCGAACACAAAAACTACGGTGTATCGCCCAGCACCCAAAAGGTCTGTTCGAAAGTCTCTACCTTCAGCCGAAGGCTACGGCACCAACTGAACGGACGGAAAAAATTTCGACTATACGTCTCGTCATTTGCAGCGTGATCAAGAGAAGTTCACACTGCCCCTCGTCCCGACTTGCTTATAGCGTTACCTGGCGTCCACTAAGCCATAAGTCTACTGGCTGCGCTAGCCCGGACCTAGACACGGAGTCGTACCCATCAAGCCTAACCAATCATATGAGCCAACTTCAACCCACGGCTACACGACACTGCCCACCCAAAGCAAGTTTCTCATGACTTACTCCGTTGTTTTTTGTTTTTGGTCGGGCTGATCCTATTCGTAGGCCCTTTCAAAAGCCGCCTGATGGCTCTTATGCGGTAATGATAGTTGAAATACGGGCTTTGAAATTGAAGGCAACGATCACTTTGGCTTCATTAGCGTTGGCCTTCGTAAACCTGTTTGTGTTGTGTCTACATCTGTACCAGGTCCGGTCACTGTTGCGTCCATACCCACACCTTTGAAACCCTCCCATTCACCTCCACCAACACCACTACCGTTAACACAACGGAAACCACGGCCGTTAAAACGCCCATTATCACGGCAAAAGGACTCCCGGGGTGTTAAGACCCCGCCCAGCAGGGCTTGTTTTTGAAAGAGTTATACAATTTCCACTCCACTTCCGAGACTTTGCTACGTAAACACGTTCATTACTGAAAAAGGCATTTATTCTCGACGGCAGCCAGCCACTTCGGTCACTGTACCTGCCACCGCCCTGGCAGGTGCACCTGGATAATATTTCTACACGGTCGTCCACCACTCGCTGTTTCCGTTGGCTCTCCTGTCCATGGTCTCAAGTATTGGCCAACTGATCCTGGATCACGCACCCTTATCGCCGTCGTTTTGTCCCCTGTACAATATCATGACCACTCGTGCCACTCCCAACGGTGCGAAACGCGGTCTGATCCACCACCGTGGCCGGCGCACATCGGGCGTGCAGGCCGTCTGCAACGATGTGCAAGCGCCATTAGGCTGGTGGATCACACCTCCTGCGTTCACATCACAAAGCGTTTTGTAGGTTGGGTGCCCATCGCACAGCTAGTCCCACCTACTAGCACTCCTTGTGGATCGCACGCTCTAACTTTTCTCGGTCTACCAAATCCAACGCTGTCGGTTGAAAATGGCATGCTCCTCATTCTTTTTCCGCCACTATTTGTTAACCTGTATTTCATATCATCTGTTACCACTTCCCATTTTTGTCGCTTTACCATGATATGCACATCTATCCGTTCTGTCCTTCCTCCTATCGCCTCTCTCTACGTCAACTTTCTTTGCACTGAGTCACTATCTTCCTAACCACCCTCCTCTGTCGAAGCTCGCCAATATCTCTTTTTCCCACCTGCCGTCATTGCCGGCTTCTATTCTTTAAGCACATGGCATTACTGTCCGCTCAGAATGCTCATTGATAGCATTCTTATACCGCACTGCCTGTTGTTTTGTTAAATCCCTCCTTGTTCTCCCCCCTCATGCCCAATGCCATTATGCACCAATCACATCCGCACCCATCACCAATCCACAGATTAGAACTTGCCGCTCCAAACTTCGCTTCTTTTACAGTCCCATTTATTATTGTATATTGTATATTGTATATTTCTCGACCGTGGTCAATACACATGCACAAGGCAAGATCAGAGAATACAGCAGTACATGTCAATGTGAGGTATTTACAATTTATAAATTTATGAATCACACAGCGACCGAAATACATTAGTAGAGTCATGTAGTGTTTGAGTGGACTAAAGTGGTAATGGTCGAAGCGGGAATTGCGAATCGGTTTCGAATTCGGTGCGGGCGGTGTGGATAGCTGGACAAAGGTGCGATTGTTGATGTAGGCGATAATTCGTCGGTCACTAACGGGTAACCGGGCGGAAGAGATGCCAAAGAACAATATTAAAATTAAAGTACGCATGGGGCTATCAGCGTGCAGTCAGAGATGCCAGCGAAATATAGAACACCGATCCAGCATTGGGTAAATAATTGTGGGGAAGCGTGTGAAATGAATGCAAGTGAGTCAAAGGTGATAATAAAACGGAACTTTTGTGCAGGTGATTTCAGTGTCATATGGAAATTCACATGAAGGCGAAAAGCTTCACAAGGAATGCAGTGAACTTTTGAGGAGCATGAATGATGTATGGAAGCGTGAAGGACTTTCAAAGAAGAGCCGTCAAAGAAACGGATTAGTGGAGACAGACGCTACTGGTGCTGCTAGGCAGAAGTGGGAGGAGTGTAAAGAAAAAAAGTGTTTTTGTATGCGATAAAAACTATTAGCCAAATTCCGGTTGGCTGCAGATGGCAGGTATTCTGTTTCACAAAGACCTTGGTTACAATCGAGGCAGGTATTTAATCACAATCACTATATTTCCCTTTCTTGGATTCGCTATTCCTCTGTGGTTCTTTTCATTAGGCAGTGTCCCGATTAGCATCCACCTGCTTAATCCACCTGTTCAATCGTCTGCTGGTATACAGCTCTCCAGGCCCATTGCCCCAACTCCGTCGCGCATTCATTTCTCGGGCCTTTTTGTTCTTTTACTGGTTCACTAATCTTGGGACATCCCGCTTCCTTCTCAGCCTCCTTCGCGTTTCATCTGCAGCAAAATGATCTGATCGGTCATGTCTTACCTGTGTCTCCTCGGTCATTGCTTTCATCCTTTGATCTGTTTATTGCTCGCTACAGGCTTTTTTCTGTGCCTTTCAGTGTGGTCAGCTTTTCCATGTTCCACCGATTGTAAAGACAACTTTACGTCGGGATGCTTTTTTACAGTTCCGAATCGTTTGATCTGTCACAACCCGATTCCTCTGGTCCGTCACCACATGTTGCGCCTGCATTGACCAAATAATTAGACCTATTCTTAGTTGTTCTCTTCTATCCTATCCTTCATCTTCACTCTCCCATGAACTGCTCCTCACAGTCGTCATCCCTTCTGTGTTTCTGCATTCCTTTTTTCTCTCTGTTGGGCCGCCATGTGCACCCGTCCTAAAGATAATCCACTATGATATTCCAAAGTTAATTCTGCAACCGTTTGATCTAACCATATCTACCCCTCCCAATGACCGATAATTTCTTTCTAAGACCCCATTCTTATTGCTCCTGCTCCTCTTATATCTACACATATATATAAAATATATATATAAACTTGCGTGTATATGTATATGTGCATGCGGTCTGCATCTTGCAGTTCCTCACCGGCCACTTCTCTTGCTATCATCCCACCGACCGTCATCATAAGCATCCAGCAATCCTACATCTGCGCCTCACATCTACCGCATTCAAGCCTTCTAAATCGCTTTTGTTACCCGATCAACCGTCTACGTCTTGTGTTGCTCGTTCCTTGTTTTATGATGAGTTTTGTGCCCTGTCCGCCGACCATCCACTGCAGAGTACCAAAGCTTCATTGATATCTAATCCACCGCAGTGCACCTCACTTTTTTCTCCATCGTCCCTCGCTACTGCGGTTTCTTATACCGATTTCTAGCCTTTCTCATGTATACCAGTCAGCCTTCTCATCTGACCTTGACTTTCCAACCCACCGGGCGTCCATTTTAATCCGCCCTTGAGTTCATTTAAACTTCCTACAATCTCAATGGTGTGCATACACCTATCCTATTTTCAACCCACTTTATTCTCCCTTCTAAGCCATTTTATCCTACTTTTTCTTGCAAATTTCCGCTTTTTCATGAATTATATCTCTCCATTCCATCACCTGTATCAACAAGATCATGCACATGGAATGCTTCGGGCTTCTCCGAAATAAACCAATAGTATTATTGTTAGTAGTAGTAGCTTAAAACGTTTCTATTCCTCTTATGTCCCTCCGATTTCGAACGTCTTCATCCAATTTTTCCAAGAGGTGGTTGGTCAAGAAAAATCGATGACCAACGTCTTGGTTTCATAGTCAATCGGAATGGAGCACTGTGGGTGGCCCAACCCGAAATTCCTGTTTCACTCTTTCCAAGTGCGCCTACGAACAGCAAGGGGCTCGCCGTGACTTCGAAAACCTACGAGGTAGAAGAGTTTAGTACAGCAAGAAACTGAAAGATCTGGGAAAAAGCAGCCAAGTTCTGGAAGCTGAACTGAACCGGAGGATGGGCCAGCTAGGGCAGGCCACCCTGCGCCCCTGGTGTTGGAAAACAATGTGAAGGGTCTGCAAATGCAAATCTTGTCAATGGGCAGGGTCTCAAGTAGCAGGCTTCCGACCTTAAATCAGGAAAAACCGTTTATAAGGCAATCGAAAGCCAGGCTGGACACAGATAGGAGGAGGGTCTACGATATACTGTGAATTGCAGGTGTTCCGTACCCTACTACCCTGAGGAGGGGGCACAGAGTGGGGACATGGGAATCACCACTGAAGAACAAAGGCGAAAATCGTGCGAGACCAATACCAGTGGAGTTCGCTGATGAGGCCACCCGGGATGGAATGCTGGCGAGGGCAGCAGTAGTGGTTCATACCACCAGGGGTAGATACCAAATTGTGCCAGGCGGGCTAAGAGTAAGGCCTGATGGTCTAGCACTGGGGGTGACCTGGCTCGACCGGCCAGGGTGCTGGTGAGAAACCGACAACTTCAGCAGGATGCCGCACTCGGCTCTCAGGCCCCGGCACCGACAGTAGTAAAGAGGCCGCGCGCGAGGTCGGGAAAGTTTGTAATTAAAGACGCGCTGGAAGATAAAAATTGGCAGTGCTGTCCGAAGGTGGAGAACAGAACGACCCTTGTCAGCCTGGGTGTTACGGCAACACCTATAGAGAGGGATTGGGAGTCTTCGGAAGTTCCGGATCATCAGACGCCTTCATACACCTCAGAGGGGACGACCGATGCAAAAAACTTGTCATCATCTCAGGAGCTACGCCTGAGAACCAGACGGGAGTAAATAGTAAGAGACACCTAAGTGGCTGAGAAAACGCGGTGGTTTTATGTACTAACGCGTGCAGTAAAAGAAACGAATGGGCGGAACTCGCCAAAACTGCTGACGAGCAGAAAGCGTCAATATTTGCCGCTACGGAAAAGTGGGTTTCTAAAGAAGACCAGGTGCCAGGCCTGGTAAGTAACAGTTCTGCTGTCTACAGGCTGGGCTCAGAACACGGTCGCCTTGGTGGAGGAGTAGTCGTCCTCATTAGGTCAGGTAAAACTACCTAGAGTCTCAGACCAAGATGCGCAGTCGCACTGTCCAGTTGTGCGCAGTAACGATCATCCTTTCAGGCAAAAGAGTTAACGTCGTCTGTGTCTACAGGGCACCGAGCACGAACATCGAAGAGGATTTTTGTTCACTGCGGACTTTGACTGAACTAGTTAAGGACACAAAAAAGACCCTCAAATGGGTGACTTCAATATTCCGCACGCCAACTGGACGGCTAAGGTCTACGTGCCGGGATAGGAGGAGCATACCCACCTAGAATGGCTGCACACCAATCCGTTGCATTAGCATATTAGAGAGAATACCAGATACAGGACTGGAAGTGTTTCATCCTTGCTGGACCTAGCAAAAACGAACCTCCCCAACGATGTGCCTGGACCGCATTACTGAGCACAGCTGGGCAAGGGTGACCACGTGTGTCAAAGTCGCCCTATGCATGAGACAGCCCAAGATGCCCTCGAGGCCGGTCAGACGTTTCGGTAATATGCGTAACACAAGTTTGAGCAATGCGTAGCCAAGTTCACAACGGATCCCGAAATCGAAAGGTAATTATCCGTGATATTCTACGACACTAGATTATTGAATGAACAGTGACACCAGAAAGATACAAACCTTAATAATGAGATCACAAGGACCCGACAAACGAGAAACCGAATTGCGGAGTTCGAGCGAGGGGCACGCGCGTCACGCAGGTCCGGAA
This sequence comes from Fasciola hepatica, assembly GCA_948099385.1. Lineage (NCBI taxonomy): Eukaryota > Metazoa > Platyhelminthes > Trematoda > Plagiorchiida > Fasciolidae > Fasciola > Fasciola hepatica. The sequence goes on from CANUEZ040000008.1 coordinate 10,773,945, forward strand.
CAAGGATATGACAAAGTAGCGCTTTGGGCGAGAACAAACAACAACTGGTCCATAAAAACAAACAGTGCGTAAAGGCACGTCAATAGTGCAGGCAAGTGAGTGATGTTAAGAAGAAACATGGGACTGCAAAGGCTTTAGGAAGATTATCCACGACCGGTCGTTACAGCAAGGACACAGATAGGCTTCGAAACAGGGCAATGGGTTTGATCTGGGACATGACGAAGGAGGCTACTGTCGAGGAGCACTGGCAGGCCATAAAAGGATCCCTGATTGCCCTACAGGAAGAGTTCGCACCTTTGAAGCGAAGGAGTGGGGAGGGCAAACCCATGTGGTGGAAGGCTGCAATAGCCAAGGCCATCAAACTTAGAAACCGCAGCTGGAACCAGCACGAAGCAGTCAGCTAGCATGGAAGGGCTGTACAAAGCTGGGAAACGAGACTGTAAGCCTTCTGAGAACTTCCAAGCGAGAATTTCAGCTCAAGTTGGCCCAGTGTGTAAGACAACAGCCGAAAAAATTCTACAGCTATGAGCAGTCGAAAAGCTCAACAAAGACTGCAGCAGGTCCACTATCCACTAGAGATCACGGTATTGTCACTGACGACCAGGGCAAAGGAGACGCCCTGGGGGAATACTTTGGTAGTGTACATAGAATGAATATTGGGTTCAGAGTAGATCTGGCTCTGATGCATCCTGCTCCCCAGTTAAACGAGCTAAATATCTCAGATGAAAGTGTGCGTAAGTACCTACAGGAATTAAACAGCCGCAAGTCAGTGGGCCCAGATGGCATCCAAGCAGCTTCCATCAGGCCGTTGGCGGATGTCACAGCATTATCAGTAAGCAGGCCGTACAGGTCCACGTTGGACCAGAGTGAGCTGCCTCAGGACTGGAAAGTCGCAGCCGTCGTGGCAATACATAAGGGTGGACCTAAGCCGGCCATGCAGAACTGCAGGCCGGTAAGCCTAACTAGCATCCTATGTAAAGTCCTAGAGAAAATCATCCGTGCCCACATCTGCCAGCACTTGCTGGAGCACTCCATGCTAAGTCCGGCCCAACATGGATTCCAGAAAAATAGATCTTGTCTGACCAATCTCTTAAGCTTCTCAGGTGAAGTAACTGGACGACTGGACGAGGGTAACGAAGTTGAGGTATGCTACCTCGACTTTAGCAAGGCGTTCGACTCGTTTATTCATCGTCTTATGCTATGCAAGATAGAGACGTTCGGTATAGGTGGGCCAGTATATAGGTGGCTGGCTGACTTCCTCTCCTACGGGACGTCCTGCGTCAAAGTGAGGGATAGGTGCTCCATTTTTGTGAATGACACCCGTGGTGTACCTCAGGGATCCGTCCTAGGCCCGGTCGTATTCTTGTTGTCTATTAACGACCTGACATCCGCTTGTAACGGGTATTCCGGCCACGAGTAACGCGTAGCCAATTCAGATGGATCCCAAAACCAGAACAAGATCAATTAGCAGTTTCTGCGGCACTGGATTATCAAGTTATGCGCATATAAATAAGTACAAACCTCAACTGTGCGGCCACAACGTCTAGCAACGAGGAACAGAGCTCTAAAAAGGTCAATTTCAGGTACCACCATTACGGCAGTCCAAGTTCGAATCGAAATTATGCCACTTCACGTGAGCAAAGTGTAAACAAATGTTGAAGAGTAGTGATTGATGCATGCTGTACTTGTTCGAGGGTCAATAAGAGAAACCGCATAGTCTCAACAACGCAAGTATATGACAACGGCTAGGAAGGATTTCCACGCATGTACATTACACCGCTCTTCAATCGCCTAGCCTTATTTTTGCGATCAATGTGAAGATGGTTGGATCTGAGGGTAGGTTGTACTTGGGCAGGGAAATAGGTACCGTTCTGGACTGGGTATAAAAATGGGACCTACCCCTGGACGCTGAAAAATGCCGGTTTTTGTCAAGGTCAACATAGAGCCCAACTGTTGCTCATGATCAAGGGCTGTTCACCATAGAAGTAGTCCATAGGGTTAAATACCTTGGGGTCATCAATAACTGTGACTTCAAATGGTCAGAACAGTGCAAAGCTGCTGCGTAATCTCTTTAGACTGCGATCAGATTTGTCTTGCCGGCAGCCGGAGGTATTCGTACTTATTTACACGGCTATAATACGACCTCACTTGGAAGGTAGCATGCAGGCTTGGTCACCCTTCTACAAAAAAGATGCCGCCTGCCTAGAGAAAGTTCAACGTCTCGATACTCGAATGGCTGAAGGGCAGATGGGTAAGACGTACGGGCAGAAACTCCGTGATCTGAATCTTTTCTCGTTGGAAAGGACGAGACGTCGTGGGGATCTTATAGAAACGTTCAACGTAATGAAGGGCTTTTCTGGCCTTCTACTAGATGGTGTGTTCCAAGTGGCTCTAGATTCCAGAACAAGGGCATATGGAAAAAGCTGATAAAGGCCCGAGCTAGTCTGATGGCTAGATCTCACTTCTTCAGCAACAGGGTAGTGAACAGTTGGAACGGTCTGCCTGGTGGAATGATAGATCTGCAGACCGCCCAATCCTACAAAGGTGCCCTAGATCGCAAGTGGTACGAGATATTTCCTGGTAGTGAGCTTTGAGTATAGTAACCAGGTGGATAGCGGGGAGCACCGGTCCTTGTGGAGTAGGTTTTATTCGACTTTTTTGCTCATTGTATACAGTCTCAGTGAACGCTCACGATGCGTAATGTCTCTCGCAGTTGATGTGCGAAGAGGTTTTCCTTTTCCCCCTCATTTTTAGCGGGTATTCGACGAAATACACTCGGCAGTGGTAGGTGCATAACTGGTGTGCATACCATCGAAGGAATTCTGGACTCTCGATTGGCCGTGGCCATTACCTGTCCTGTGCAAACTGAACTGAACTGAACTGAACAGACCTTGAAATCGAATCATGCTCTTTTTTGGGCAATAGTAGAGAATATAGTCGAATGTTTTTGGTAGGTTCTGTATTCCAGCCTCTTTTTAGAAATTTTCAATGTTTTTACTTAACCACCAAACAGGACATTGTATTTCCTACCCCCGATGGGCAAAATATTACGGAATTAACGGAAACTGAACACATCCAAGGCGTTTCGCGACTGGATAGTGAGCACTAGCTCTCACTTGTCTGAAGTGCTTCACATATGTGAAGTTACGTTTCCAACATCAATACCTTCGGAATTCATTCAGTCGAAAACGTGTTTCTTCACCTTTATTGTGGTTTTGGTCACAGGATCTCTGCATATCGTCTGAATGCATCCCTCTACCTGATATTCCGGTCACAACTAAGTTTTCGCCCCAGGTAGTGTCATCCTGTGCCCTTCATGTATTTTATTCGTTTGTCGTCAGCTTTTAAAAGGCGTTGAAGTAGTCTTATTTGTCCTGTTGTAGAGCTTATAAATCAGTTACTTTGTTCTTTCGAGTGCAGTTTGCCAGAATCATTCGTTGTAGTGGAGCAAGTGTCCGTAAATTCCCTACACGTTCGTGTTTCCGGGTTTTTGTGGATTTATCAGGTGTTTGGGATATTTTTCCTTATAGAATTATCATTTGCCCCGGTTATTATTGCGCCTTTCGTTCTTTCCCGTCGCGTCGGCTAGAAATCTCATTTCGAACCACACTTCCCAAATCGTCAGGGCTCTGATATTTCGGTGAAAAGCTCTTCAAGGAAGGACTGGAGGTCCCATATTTCCCACAAGCACATCGTAAAAGAGCGTATAATTCAAGTGACATGTTTCATGTGCTGTCCATTATTTTTTGCGCCACAAGCTTGAACTTTGAATTGCTGTGGTCTTGAGTTCTTAGTTTTCGTAGTTATAACAGTGGGACACCTCCCGTACGAACCTCACCTCTGTCCACACTTGGCTATGGCTTCAGGATAAAGATTCATGCCGACACTTTGTCAGCTATACGCCGATTAGCAATGCAAATAATCAAACAACTCCACAGGAACTATCGAGGGATTTGCTATAAACGACACAACAGTATCGAGAATCTTGAGCATAGGATTCCGGCGTTCAAAAACGAAGTGACCAATTTCGGTGAGAATACGAACATGATTTTGGATGCGGTTGATTTTGGTACATTTTACCAGGTCTGGTGCTAATCTGAACTGAACCGATTGTCTTGGTTTCACCGGGATTTCATGGTGCCAGTTCGATCAAGGTTGTAAAGTGCCGATCTCTTCCCTATTTTGCTTTTCAGTCTTTATTTGCTCTACTGACGAAGAGCAAACTTCTGAAATAACTGCGTGAAATATGGGCAAAGTGGGATAGTACCTTGAACACTAACAACAAGATCAGGTGCGAAAATCGCAGCCACACAACCTTATGAAATGTTGCAGTTCATTAGTTCTAGGAGCATATTTAGCGGGCATACAGAGTCGCGATGGAATCTGCATTGTTTTTGTTTCTGTTCGCCGGGTGCACATATGACCGACACTTCAGTATGAGGAGTAACTTTTTCAGACAGGATAAGTGTGTATTCATCAATGACAAAACTGACATGTTGAGTTTCGCCTTCAAAATGTTGATCAATATTCATATTCGGCAATTTACTGGTTTTGAACTGTTAAGCTTCGCGTAATCAAGATCACGCAAATTCAAATGCTTACAAATTATCACAAAAGTAACGCAAATCACATTGTTTAACGGAATTATTTTGGTCAAGCATGTATTCTGATAATCCATAGCAAATTTAGGGAACGGACGTTCATTTCGAAGAACTTAAAATTGTCTGCGTATTTTTGACTATGCGTCCATATGCGGCAAGAGTTCTGCGCAGCAGAACAGCACTATAAGCTTGTTGCGGGCACATGGTGACAGGAGACCAGTCTCGTTCAATGCAAAGTCATTCACGGATGAAACACTGACCGTTTGACCTTTGACCGTAACTCCTGTGGGCAATTAGTGGAAAATAAGAGGGAGATGCCCGTAAAAGACACCAATTTTGTGCGCGCAAACCACAATTCAGTCGATCGAAAGTTGATCCATCCGATTTTTCCAGTCACTTTCCGTACATTTCGACCCTTTTGGTGAGGTGTTCATTGGTAGATCCGTAGCCTCGTTGGCTCTTATCTGTTTCATTGGATAAAATTCTAACCTATTCTTCGTAAGCTGGCTTAAGTCGTCTACACAGCAATCCCAAATTGTTAGGTGCGGAAGCGATTTCCCCCACCAAGAAGACACATCTGGTGTTCTGTTTGTAATAGTTACATAAACTTGTGAATCACAGATGATTTCCGCTTGATACTTTGACTTTTTGGATCTTTATCACTATGCTCCTATTCTTTTTGCCCTTTACTTGGCGTTACCGGAAGGTACCAACCCAGAGCACAGAAATGCGAGGTTAATGGTCGAAATAACTGAACTGAACTGCACTGAATATACAGGATACACAGGGAGTGGATCTGCAGAGGTGGGAAGAGGAAACAACGCCCTAATAGCCAACGCACGGAATACACAGTCTAACTGTACAAACGCACATTGATCAATCATTCTGATTCAACAGAAAGTGACAACACGATCGCCACTGTTCACGGTTTGCTGCCATATCCTTCAGGGTATACAGCCAACTGGTTGATGGAGTTTTTGAACCCCAACCACGAAGACATGAGGCGCCCATTTTTCCCAGGTTCGCTGCAAATTTTCTTAATTCTCGCTGCCACGTCATCTGTTGACCTTCACCTGGTCTCTCCCACCCCCGCGGAGGAACGGAAAACAAAGCACGATACGGTAAACGTGTGTTCGCCATACATAACACGTGCCCCAACCAACGAAGTCTACTAAGCTGGATACGCTGTGATAGAACGTTCTCTGAATTAGCACCCAATACTCGATTTTTGAGCTAAATATTGCCTACTCTTTCCTACTCTTTCCATCCAGTCTTGGCGAAACTACACAAACATCGATGACCGAAAATCTCAAGACGACGAATATCCTCCACACGTAGACCCCAGGTCTTGCAACCATATAACAAAACTGAAAGCACCGTGCCACAGTACACACGACTTTTCAACTTCAGCGAAATATCAGGTCGGCGCCACAAGTGCTTCAGTCCAGCGTACCTCGCTCGAGCCTTGGATATGCACGTGCACATCTCTAATACTGTGGTTCCATCCGTCGTCACGCTGCTGCCGAGGTAACTAAAGCGATCGACAATTGCCAGCACCTCTCCATCGAGCATCAAACTCGGAATTGTTGACGTCCAGTCTTACAACATCACTTTACATTTTGAACGTGTAAAGCGCATGCCGAATGGATCTACAGTTCTTCCGAGTTTATCTAGTGCACGTTCCTATGAAAACTAATTTGTGCATGCTGATGCCGTCCTTCAGTACTGCTCTGCGGATAATGTTAGCGGTATAAGGTTGACACTATGAGCCAGAAATATAAAACAGCTGTTGGAATAAATTCAGTTAGCTAAGTCTTTCAGAGTTACAAGAAGGAAACAACCTTCAAATGCAAGTACTTCCGATATTTCTGTAGATCCACTTTATAAATACCCAAACATTTCGGAGATGTTCTCAGTGCTTCTGCGGTCTACAGTTATCCAACTTGTAGGTAAAATTCAATCACTGGACTACAGCTGAGGCTCACCGATCGATGATGCTCCCATAGGCAGAACACATTTGGATGTGTGATGTTTTTTCAACAGTGGAACTAAAAAAAAACCTTACCTGTTTTTATAAACAAGCCGTCCATTGCCCGTTTTTACAGTGTACTTTAATTCCAGTGACGGCTAGCTGTCGTCACTCAGTCAATCATCAGTGAGAACCGAAGACCAAGTAGTCCGGGGTTGGGATCTCATCCCCGCGAAAAATCTTTCATCCATTGACGGTAGTATTTCTCTTCATTCTGTATTCTTCACAAGATTTATCGAAAAGTATTGGCAAATGTTCCTGTTGGTTGCATCGTCTTAATCAAACCGCTACCGAGATCAGTTTTTCAAAAGGATTCAGTTCCCCGAGGTTATGAAGTGTGCGTGTTTCAAGTTTCAGGTTTTTGTTGTTAGAGACAGTAAAACACCCCGTAAGAGCCTCATCACCGTCCGTCAATGCTCCGTTGGGTGTGCGTCAAGTTTACTTTTGAGTAGTTTGTAGTTTACCTCCCGGCACGTCAGTTAGCAGTGAGTTCCACGTTTTGGTTGCCCTCCTAGAAAGACGGTAGACCAGCGATAGCCCAGTCGATTGCAGCTTCGTGACCGTCATCCAGTGCCCCTTGTGCGCTAGCGGTCACGAGGGGATAATTCCGCCTGAGTGTTCGAGCCTCTATCATTAGTTTTTTCAGTGAACATTGATTCGAGATTTCATGCGAAGTAATTTTGGACATCAGCCTGTTTTGGAGAATCAAGTGACCAATACAAAATAGGACTCAACCCAGTCTGACTAGATCCTATGGATGTCCCGAACCAGTCAAGATGCCTAAGTTTATCCTTCCGCCTACATAGAACTCTTGTAAAGGATTTTGAACCCAATCCCGGTCTCCCGGGATTTTACCCTGTCTATTTCCTCATGAATGCATTCGTAGCAATATGCGAAACCAGTCGCATCCTGGAAGACAGTACAGCCCCACTGAGTGCCGTTACGCGTTGGATCACCCAACTGAGACCCATATATTCCGAGATTCAGTGATATTGTTATCATATCTATTGGACATTCCACCGGAGCCATAATTATGTGCTCTAGGGGGACTGCCGTAGATTTCTTAATTTTTGAAACCACAAGAAAGGATTGGATGCCATCTGAAGAAAAATAACACTCAGTATTCAGTGGCAAGAAGACAAATGCCGATTGAAGCCGCTAGTCCCGCTTGTCGCTGGATGTACTTATAAAAAATGATAGCGTGAGCAGAATGTATCAAGTTACTTTATAGTATGTTTTAAGGCGCCAGTTTGTCTGAGTCTCACGGATCTTACGGTTCGACAGTGTCGGGTTGTTGATAAAACGCTTCTGATCGGTTCATTTCCTTGAACCATCAGTTTCGCACTTCTGTGCTCGGTTTTGGTTGCTACCTCGCAGCACCGTCGAGTCGAGGGCAAAATAAACAGAAGCATAAAGTGCGAAAAAGCCAGAAATAAAATAAGCGGAGATCACGAAGACAAAGAAAGAGCTCGAGAGCAACTACGCCAGTGGCTGCTACCCCTAGCCATATCAAAACATCTTGGGTGACGAAATGCAATAATGGAATTTCACCCATTTGAATGTGCTAAACTTTTCATGACTTCATTTGGTGTATTGTTGGTTTGAATTATCCCAAATCAGTGCGATAACCAATTCAAACTAACCCTTACGTATGTGATCCTGCTCCTCGTCCCATCTGTGTATGACGCACTTCAGTCTGTCGACGCACACCGTTAACCCGGTTAGCCGTACAACGTTTGTCTGGTCCAGAAGTTCGCACCAGCTATGAGAAAAAATTATCACATCTAGGAACTACCACGAATAGTAATGTAGACACGCACTGCGCCCATATCCAGCAGGCAATGCACGTGGCAACAGATATGAAGGAATCTACAAAAGCAAATTACGAAAAGCCTTGAGAATGATCACGAAAATTGGTGGGTCAAGGTAGCCGAAGAAATAGAAGCAGCAGCTGTTTCAGGTAATGGTCAGAGACTGTTCAAACTTGTTCGCGACACCAGTGGACGGTGAACCCCTGTCAGTGAAACGATATGCGATAGAAATGGAGAGCTTATTCAGGACAAAGAACAAAAGCTTGACCATTGAGCCGAATACTTCAAGGAGCATTTTAGCTGGTCGCGCTGATGTTACTCCTATGTCAACAGCTGCGATTCCTTGGGGAGTATCACTTGAGCCCCCATCGGAATCGGGAGTAGAGTCATGCATTCGATTACTAAAGCGAGGGAAAGTGACCGATGTACTTTCCGGGCATCCCGTCACTTCGCAGTACGCTCCAGGATGACTGTCTATCAATAAAGTCGGATGCTGCCCAAAATCCAATGAAACACGCCGTGGTGGGTTATTGGAATTTATAGCAATGCTCTAGGATTGGACTTAACGTGAAGATCTGGTCAACACAGTCTCTTCGATGAAAAATACACTGGAGCGTGTTCGCGCATCCCGAACAGCAGCAAAGTGGTTTACCAGAATAATCGCAAAATGCTTAACCGCTACATCGATGAGGTTGATACCCCTGTAGTTCTCGCAGACAGTCTTGCCGCCCATTTTTGGTATAGGGAGGCTAGATGCCGCGATCAGTAGCGCTCTTGCATCCAAAAGCTTCCTTCATCGACTTAATTCCATCAATGTAGTTCTCCTCTTACTCCTTTCGTACTCTCCTCTTCATTGTTTCCTTTTAAGATTGCCGTTAGGAGATAGCAACCAAAGCCACCGCACCCAGTGCATGGTTAATGGTTGTCTGAACAGAACAGTACATGGGGAGTAGAATAGAGGTTGACCAGTCTTTGGAAAAAAACTCAATGTCCCAGATACGACGGAAGGGCGTATTTAGTAAGCCCAATAAAACTGGCAAACAGGACTTGAAGATCTCAGGTGGGATGCCGTCCTCCCCCGGTGACTTTGTTTTTGATTGTTTGAGCTGTGGTACCGATTTTCGATTCACTGGGAGGCTCGAGGTCGATTGCATCTTGTTCTATACCGCCTGGTGCTGTTACACAGACGGATTAGATAGGAAGGCAGTTGTGCAGCTGGCTGAAGTGTTCGATCCATCTCTGAAGCATCCGGTCGCAGCCCGATATGAGGTGGCCGCTGTCGTCGCGTAGCATGGGAGGAGGATGAGGTTGTGCCTTCCCCGAAGAGGAATGTATCAGTCGAAAAAGCTTCCCAAAGTCTGCAACAGCGGCTGCTGTTTCCATCCGGCCTGCAATTTCAGACCAGTATCGTTTACGGTCGCTCCCTGCTGAGTGTGTGGCTTCGTGGCAAAGGCTGTGGTAATCAGGTGAATTGCGGAGTCTCGCGTCCCTAGCCTTAGCGCAGCGGTTAGGGGTTTCTGCAGAGATCCAGTCTTTCCTGTGCTGCTTTGTTTTGCCTATCTGTACAAGGGAGGCGCTGTCGATGGATGCTTTTAGCCCCATCTATTATCCGTCATCGTCGATCGCAGTTACTCTGGACGAGATCGCATTTGACAGGGCTTGTCTGTTGTCTCGAATTGTCTGCCTAGAAGTATTTACTCTGCAGTAAGGACGAGATTTTTGCTGCACTGAAAGGTGAAGCTTGAGACGAACAGGTACCAGTTTGTGGCCCGTGCCGTTGACATCTCCTGGTACGCCGCCCCGGTATGCCCGACAGTTCTAGACAGATGATGTCCAACGAGGGCGCACCAATATGTAATCGATTCGGTGCGCTGCCCTACTGTCATTGAAATACCAAGTCAGTAGGTGCCTCTTTGGATGCTGGAAGCGGGTACTGGTGGCGACCAGTCGATTGAGGTCTGGACACATGACCAGGTGGTTGCCATTTTCGCATCGTTCGTCAAGGCCAATTTTCCCCATTACATGTTGGGTATACACGTCTACTAGTCCCGTGCGAGCATTCCAGTCTCCTGCAATTAGCAGGACATCGCGCCTGGGAACCCGATTGACTGAGTTCTGAAGTTCACTTTAGAAGACATCTTTAGTGGTTGGTTCGGCATGTAGCGTTGGGGCGTAGACCGCAATCACGGTCACGTTAAACGGATTGCCCCTGAATCGTGCCATGGCAATTCTAGGGGAAACTGCTTCCCAAGAGATCAGAGCATTATGAGCTAGACTGTTCATTGCGATCGCAACTCCATGAAGCTCAGAATTGTCTACTGGCCCACTGTGGCACATCCAGTAGGGCGTGTCCGTTTGAGGGACTTGAGTATATCGGCTGCCGGAGTTGAGTAGGCGTACCTCGGACAGACAATCTGCGTTAATTTCGTAGTCCTAAAGTGTGCGCCTGGTAATGCACCGGCTACGTGCATCTAGAAGTTCTCAAGTTTCATCAGGCTACATGGACTCGTGACCTTGTGTTCAGGTTAAGGTTCGCAGCTCGTGTTTGGGTCACCCCTACCACTGGGAAAGCACAGGGCGCGCCGCTTACCGGGGACACAGTAGCATGATCAGAGCTAATTGTAGAGAAAATCCATGAAGAGACTTGGGAATAATATACGAAGTGGCATCCCCAGGGTCACTCGGCTCTTAGTTTCAGGTGGTACTTCTGGCCCATACACAGCCAAGTGCTACCCGTCTGGTAACAGTTTTTGTGTTGGGAGCCGGTGGCTGATCAGGCGGTGCATACGCCTTTTGGGTGATGGTCTACCAGTCCGGGATGCCTAACGTGTCCAAGTGATCTTGGTGCATGTGTTGTCGGTGGCTCTCAGGGAGCCCGTTTACCATTCGGTAGATGTGACCGTGACCCAGGGGTCCATGCAACCCTGCTTATTGGACGTATATCCTTGGTAATCGTTGGATCCAGCGGATTTCTTCCGCCTGTGTAAGAGTATCCGTTTTCTCATGCTGGGCGCCATCTCACCGAGGTTTTTAAGCCCTGGTTACCCTCCACCTGGTTCGGCCCGCCTGTCACGCGGTTTGCCGGGGTGTGGCCGCTGATGCATGCCTCAGCTTCATAGAGCCACAGGTGGGAGTTGGTTAATTGATGACGACGAGAGATGAAAAATACCCCGAGAGGCATGACAGTCTACAAACTGAGAAGTGCTACTCCTCACAGGTACCCCATACAAACGTCTACCGTATCGTGCTTTATTTTCCGTTCCTCCGCGGGGGTGGAGGTCAACAGATAGCGTGGCAGCGAGAATTAAAAAAATTTGCAGCGAACCTGGGAAAAATGGGCGCCTCATGTCTTCGTGGTTGGGGTTCAAAAACTCCATCAACCAGTTGGCTGTATACCCTGAAGGATATGGCAGCAAACCGTGAACAGTGGCGATCGTGTTGTCACTTTCTGTTGAATCAGAATGATTGATCAATGTGCGTTTGTACAGTTAGACTGTGTATTCCGTACGTTGGCTATTAGGGCGTTGTTTCCTCTTCCCACCTCTGCAGATCCACTCCCCGTGTATCATGTATATTCATTCTTTCTATTTCTAAGTGCAACACGGTGAGAAAGGCAGTGGTCAGTGGGGCTTGCCATGCTGCACGATGATGGTGATAGCTTTACAGTAACTGAAGGTTACAAAGGAGAATACAAGCGTGGAAATTGATGGAAGTATCAGCGAATATTTGTCTGTTATACTGATTTAAAATTCAGGATATAATAGACGTGAAACGACGGGAGATTTCAGTAAGGGTAGAAAAATAGTGTGAACGTAAAAGAACTCTCCGAGAAATGAAGGAAGCTGTCAAAACATGTGGCATATCGAAAAAATGCTCATCCTGGTATGTCCATTAGCACAGAGTGGGAAAGAACGTTATAGTCCAACAGTGTGAGAAACTGGTAGTCAGAGATCTTTCTAAAAAGGAGAATAAAAATGGAGTACAAGACAGATAGGTAACAATAAGATGGTCGTTTAATTGCATGTTTCTAAAAATGTATAACGAAAACCCAATGGTGGTACTAAAATAGGGGCGGCTTTCTTTGTTAGACCACCGATGTCTCCAAAGCATTGCTCGTTTCTGGTGGGAACATCGGGTGAGCAATGACGAGGTTCGTCGTCGTGTGTTTGCTGCTGATAGTCGCCCCCCTGACAGAGGTAATCGCTCTACACCGCCTCCGAGGGCTCGGGCACGCTTTGCGTATGCCTGTCCATCGTTTACCTTTTCGCGTTCTTTTTGCACGTGCTGGGCAAGGCTGGAAGAAACGGCGTGGCGGTCAGGTTATGACTTAACTCAGAGGCACGAAGAAGTTAGCTTCAGATTTTGCTTCGGTTGGAGCTTCCGGCCTTCCTGGTTGGGGCCCAAGAGATAAGGATTGCCGTTAGTTACAGACGCTGAGAGAAACGGCTCAGAACCGAATCCGGTGATGCGAATGCTGCATGGTCTGTCTCTTAACTTCCCGTTCCTCAGAAACAGTTGGAAGACGGACCAAAACTTACAAAACGTGTACGGTGAAAATAATTAAAAAAATTGCTTTTACTTGTTGTAATCTTTATGCTGACTCTTGATCCCCCACCCCTCGACTTTGTGATTCTTCCCTGTTGTTGTTGCTTTGGCACCATGCTTGTTCTCAAGCCGATGTAATATATATATATATATATATATATATATATATATATATATATATATATATATATATATATAGTGAAAACAGTTAAAGGAACGTTGAAAAATAGCGTAAGGTCCGTATAGTCTCAGTTCTTGGAGCAAAGTCCGATAAACAGGTGGTGTTGGTTAACCACTGCAACAGTAAAACAGGAGTAGCAGTTTAGAAACAATCACTTCTAGGTATGATCTTTGCACCGAACGCATGAAAACGATATCATCCGGCGATGGATGCCATATCAGTGGTCATATAACTTTTCAAGAGAATGGTAGGTTAATATCTGCGGCTAAATTATTTAGCACTTTTTTCCACGATACAATCGAATTTATCACTGTAGTATCGAAAACGAATACTGACAGGTTTCACATTATTAAAGGAGTGAAAAGCAAAATTTGTTGGGTCAAAGACACAACGGCATCTGGTGAGCTACCTCAGTGACTTTGGGAGACAGTTTAGTTCCTCCAGTATTGAGACACAGGTTACAATAATAATACTGTTTTCCCAAAATATCTTACCTTTCGTATTATTCATTTATTTCCTTATTTAAAATTGTGTCTTATCGCGTTATATGTTGATGGCATACATGTTGCTCCCCTACGGCTGATTGGTTGCCCTGACTGCCCATCGATTCCAAAAGTCGACCTGCTGCGTCCTGGTAGAACCTATACAAGCAGCCCAGTTCAGTGCTCTCCGAACCACACGACTCGGTTGTCCGATGATGCAATAAATCTCTGCGCGTCGACACGTTCACCTGTGTTCTTATTCAAGTTAGTGGGTGATCTAACTTTGACGGTTCGTCAGATTAGTTAGATCCCATTGAAATTACACTCTGCATGGTCGAATCACTTAAACACTATCTTCTTGTTTCATCCTAGATGAAATTTATTTCGACTCGGTATTAGTGGCCAAAATGTGTTACAGTAATATTACCGGTGTCCTGTCAATGAGTCTGAGGCGAAATGCATCACTTTTATTACTCTTTATCACTGGCTTGTTATGACGTTAAGATCTGTACTTCGTCATTACTGTTTCATACTTTTCATCAATAAATACACAATAATCTGCAGATGAGTGGCAAGCCGGGTGAGGAAATCCCTTCACAATGTCTTGGAGAGACCGGTGCATTGAGCTTCAAAAAACCTACGGAGCAGGACTTGAAAGATACTCAAGAGTTGGAAACCACGCTCTCTCAGTTGAACATATTCGAAACCCCGGAGGAGATGTCGCAACGTCGTGAAGCCTTGGTGCGTCTTCAGGAGATTTCAAATGCTTGGATTCGTAAAAAAGCCCGTGAACAAAATCTTCCTCCACATGTGGTGAATTCCACCACAGGAAAAATATTCACCTTCGGTTCGTATCGTCTTGGCGTCAATTTTCGTGGAGCGGATATTGACTCGCTCCTCGTAGTTCCTCGATTTATTACTCGAGAGGAATTTTTCGACGAATTTCAAGCTATCCTTACGGATGATCCCAATGCTGAAGATATTCATGCAGTCGTGGATGCTTTCGTCCCCGTGCTGAAAATGAAATTTATGGAAGTAGAGGTCAGTGCAATAATTCACCGAAACTGTCAGATTTATTCAGATTGATTTGCTGTTTGCTCAGTTGGACCAAATGAGCATCCCAGAAAACTTCAGCTTGTGTGAAAATACGGAAACAATAATGCGCAACATGGATGAACGTGATGTACGGAGTATCAACGGTGTTCGTGTCACCGAGGATATTTTAAATCTTGTATATAATAAGAATGCATTCAAAGTGGCTCTCAAAGTGAGTGACGCTTTTATCTATGCTGTGTAACTCCAGCCAGTGCGGACATATCATTTACTGCCGTTGTATTTTTCATCCGCGAACTGTAGGTTATTCGTATATGGGCCAAACGCCGCAACATCTACTCCAATGCACTGGGATTCCTTGGAGG
This sequence comes from Fasciola hepatica, assembly GCA_948099385.1. Lineage (NCBI taxonomy): Eukaryota > Metazoa > Platyhelminthes > Trematoda > Plagiorchiida > Fasciolidae > Fasciola > Fasciola hepatica. The sequence goes on from CANUEZ040000008.1 coordinate 10,789,012, forward strand.
TGTCTCTTGGGCTATCCTGGTCTCCCGAATTTGCCAACTCTACCCCTACGCGACTCCATCTATGATAGTTTATTTATTTTTCAAAATCTTCAGTCAATGGCCTTGGCCAAAACCTGTGAGACTACGCGAATCAGAAATGATCAGCAGCCTCTGTTTACCTGTTTGGGATCCACGAGTGAGTATCTTTTCGTTCTCCATTCAGTTAGTTACATCGATTTGTTTTAACCATGGCTGAGGGCTTGCTTATCCTATGATTGTGCTGAGTGCGTAGTGTGCTGGAGCAGTGATCTCGCGATGGGAGCTGCATGTGTACAGAGTAAATGCACAACATAGGGGGAGACTTCATGAACCTAAGCCCCAACTGATCTCTGATATGCCGTTACGAATGCAATGGAACGGAAGTATCCCATACCCGGAGACTTACTGCGATATCAGACCTAATAAAGACGGGTGTGTGAAATGTCTGGCTGCAGATCAAGGTGAGAAATTGTGCTTGCGAACTCAGGTCAAATGTCACTACCGTGTGATTCATTGATTGTTTGTTAGGTGTATCATTCTAAGATTTGTCTTTCAACATTTCAAGAATAACACAGCAGCAAAGAAATCGTTTCTGGTAAATCCTCATTTTGACTGACAGAGCCATACATAGGAAATCAGACACACTGGATTCAATAGTGTCCATGTTCGTGATCTTTTGTCTAATGTCGACTATGTAATTTGTAAATGGCTTGAGGATGAATGAGTGGAAAACAATTGTTTCGCTGATTTGGACTTTCATATGTTTATCATTTCGTTTCAATTCAAGATAGGGCTCGTTGTCAAACTCCAGTATGCGAGGGAGTGAATGGAGTCACTGGATTTGTTTACCTTGGTGTTTTGATTGTCTGTCTGTTTGCCTTTTGTTTTTCACACGTCTTGCTTAAGCGATGGTGTTTATCGATGTCAGTGTGTCGCTCAAACGAGTCTGCTTACTGGAGGACGGGCACCTTGCGTTTCTGTTAGCTCTTGTAGCCATTCTTATCCGCTGAAGAATTCCATCCCGGGGACGTACGCAACAGATGTGATTGGTTGAGCATGTTTCTGGATAGAACTCCTCGGCGTACATTATTCACTAAGACGGGTAGTGTTTTGGAGATGATCGAAGATAACCAATCCATGACATAACAGGGAAGGATGAAAGGCCTGACCAGTGGACTTGGTCATGTGGGTGTGTTCAGCTCCGGAGTAGGGTCCTAATGATCTACCCTCAGTGTTTGGATTCATTGGAGGATATAGTTAGGTGTCGTGACCGGTATTCACACTTTCTCCATCCACTTGATTCAGATTTATCTAGTTCTCTCCTTACTTGTTTCATGCCGTTGATTTTTTAAAGTTTTCAATTGAGGTCTGTACTGAGGGATAACAACGGGCACCACCGCACCGAATGTATAGGTAATGGTTGTTCGGATTGAATTGAATTGGCGGTCACTTTTGCGTTGCCAACCTGGACCTTTTTGCGGGCAGTGTTTCTGTATGATGAATCGGCGCGTCATAGTGCTGGTCTGTGTTCATGCACAAGAGTGTGGGGGGGGGGGATTTTTTCCGCGCCTTAGCTGCTTTTGTACCATCCCAAGCATGGGATAGTCGTGCTGACGCTCCGACCGCCTACGGGATTTTGGGGGAACTTTGATGCTTGACTGCTATTTCATGCGCTCCATGGCCTCGGTTGTCCAAAAATGTAGGGTAGTATGGCAATAATCCTAAGCTTCCCATTGTTCAATTTGTAGTGCAAATCGCAGCGATTGATGAAACTCTTGAGGTACAATTTAATTGTGAGTAAATTAAATAGTCGTGGTCTTTCCTGGTTTAAGAACAATGTGTACTTCTATGGATCTGCTCGGTTAAACATGCAACTCTTTAAATGATTGTTTTCATATCCGATTTTTTGCTTTTCTATGATCCTAACATCAATAGCTACTAAACGAGCTGTGTTTAGCTGGTTGTGGAGCACGGAAAACAAGCTTGTTGACTACCAGATATTTTTATTTCATCTTTTAGTAAGCTAACTGTTTTAACCGGCTTTTATCTTCCAACTTACGAAATCTTGGAATTTGAGTCGTTGGCCTTAGTTTTAATTTTGCATCACTTTGTCCACTGTGGATCAGATTTTCTGAAATAACTCCCTATAGATTTTTACATGCACGACTCCTTATGGATGTCTAATCGGTTTGTTGTATTGGTAGTTCTTGGAGCACTAGAAATGCTGTTTTTGGGCGATTCACCAAGTATATTCGGGAACGGCAGTATTCACTGGTCAGTAATACGTCACGTTCGAGCACCAAGCCTTTTTATTTTCATCACGAACACAACGAGGAAAACTCTGCGTCGTCACGAATATATATTCCACTAGTCAGTTCATTTCAGACAGCCATTAACTGTGCACTGTGCTGTGGTTTTGGCTGCTATTCCCCAGCGACAACCTCAGTCGGAAAAAATAAGAAGGAACAGGAGTATGAAAGGAGCAGTAGGAAAACTGCAAACACTAATTTTAAGTCGATAATGAAAGCTTGGGGATACAAGAGTGCCACTGGTCATGGCATCTAGCCATTTCCTCTAACGTATCTGACCACTGAGTGGGAGGGTGTCTTGGACCCCACCCACGAAGTCTAACATGCCCCACATAGCCAAGGCCATTGGTTAGGTTTTTCTTCCATGTCATGAACTGGGCACCCTTGCTTATCTTCGCTAGTCAGTAGCTTATGAGCATGAGCCTGCTGTACGGTGACTAGCTCTATCGAAAGACAAAAATATTCTGTTAGAAGGCAGATTAACCTGTAGATAAAGTTGTGTACAGTGTGTTCACCGGAAGTAGATTCACCCCCGGGAGGGTGGAAGTTCTATATATGCTGCTGAAAACGACAGCAGTAGCTAGATTCTGACTCCCGGTGAACAAATGCGTTCGATTGTCCGCTTGAGATAATGACCGATAATGAGATTTACTAGTTAAGCTTCAAAAATGGTTCATTTTATCGTGGAGTGATCGCATAAAGCTACCGATGTACCCCTGCCGCACTGTTAGTGATATATAAACCAATATGAAAACGCGTATTGTGAATAAACTGGGAAAGTTGGTCCATTTTACAGCGACTTGTATGGAAAATCCGAGTAAAATTACAATTTAAGTAGTATTCGCTCGGCGGTGTGCCATTCATCAGCACAGCATTTATCGTTAGCCTGTTCGCGGTCCAATCGTGTACATTCACATTAGTCTCCTGAATTTGAGAGAGTTTAGCGGATCTTATTTCATTGTAATAACCATTAACAGTTCGTTGATTGCGGTTGTTCACTGATTCCTACTTTTCAGCATCAATCTAACTGTAATATCAAAACTATGACTAGGATTGAAAATTAGGGAGAAAAATATAAATAGCAGTATCATTTCGATTGTTAAGTTGTGCCAATACAAATATCACTTTTCATGTCACGTAGTCACATATTTCTGCATATGATTCCTGATTGAATGGACCTCGTGGTCGTGTAACGCACTGTGGAAGCCCGGCACGCTCTAAGTGGCCAAGTGCATTGGTCCAGCACTAGCAATTAGCCATCACCACTCACAAGTGAGCGAACGGCGACTGTGCTTGATGACGTTAGTAATTATTTCTAATTGCTAACTGGCCCATCGTCTGGTAGCAGTTGTTGAGTAAATAACATTGTATGTTTGCCTTTAATCTTATGATAACGTCGATCTACCGTTTAAAAGCACCTTGATTGCAGTATGCACTAGTAAAGATGTACCGAAATGTTGAAGAATGCGTCGTGCAACTTAATGTTACTGATTTATATTTCCAGATATGATAATGATATTCAAGTACGGGAAATGACGTGGAGAACACACGATCAGTTATGCAACAAACAAGAAAATACACGTACAAACCACCAAGGGTTCACTGTTTGTGGTGCTTCTGCTAGCTACTGTTTAGCGGTAACATTACTAGGAAATCAAAGCAACCATCAGTATGATAAAGCACGGAACGAGCTACGAATAACATTATTAGTTCGATGAATAAGTTGTTTTAACCCACGAACTTTACTTAATATCGTGCATAAGCATACCTTACTGCTTATAATCACTGATTAGATGAGTCTCGACGGCACCACGTAGAAGCCCGGCACGCCCTAAATGGCCAAGTGCACTGGTTCGACTCTCAATACCTTCTTTCTATGCTGCGCACTGATCACCTATTGGCGTTTGTCCTGACAAGTGAAAACAAGGCAGAAGATAATGTGAATCAGTTGATCTCTCATAGTGCGCCTGCTTCATCAGGTTTCCTCTTGAAACGGCTTCATACACACACAGAACAATTCATGTTCAGCTAGCATAGTGAAGAATTTATCACAGAGTCCCAGCTAAGGTTTAAAACAAGTATGCGGAATCTTGAGTCTCATAAATCAACCGTTTATTCGGTCTGACTTTCGGCTGCTTGCCTCGAGCCAGCGTTGTATGACGTAACACGCAGTTGGATTTGGACTGCTGATGATTTTCAGTATGGATAAAACAACTGTAAAAGGTAACTGTTTCATAGCTCTTCATTGGGGATTTTATCTTTGTTGCGGTATGGTAAATTATTTTACAGAACGAGTATGGCGTTTAGATTCTTTTCTACGGATCACGTCAAATTCTGTTGGAAGTTACATATTTTCGGAAATAGTTATTCGTCGTAAATTATGTTTCTAACTATCCAGGTCGTTCATTGCCAGTTGATATCCCAAGAGTTCCCCGATAGACGGAAAACGTCTGATAGATTTAATACAGTCCAAAATGCTTCCGCCTTTTTTATTGGAGTAACTACTATCCCGATCGACATTCTCAAGCTGTTTTTTGCTAAGGAACGGACCATTTTGACCGGCAGCCTGTTGGGTGATGTTTACACTGTCCCGCCTACGGAACATTGCCATAACATGTAATGGAGACAAATAGAGGGGCCTCTGTACACCGGTCTGCACGAACACGAATTTGCCCTCCAATGTGCCGGCTCCCTTCCACAGATCTGTAACCGGTGCGCGTAGGCTGTCCACGGGATTGCCTGCACATTATAAGTGGTGTGGAAGGAAAAGAAATGCTTGATCTTGGAATCTCCCCGCTTAGGCAATTCGTGGAACAAACACATTGGATGTAACAAACATTACGTCATTTTAGTTATAAATTTAATAAACAGTCAGACTACACAAGAGAGTACAAAGTTAGCGGCCTCCGTCACTCGTTTACTTCTAAACTTAACTTTAGGCGTTCTATAACGCAGTACGGGCCCCTATTTTGAAACAATACACGTGCATGTATGGGCCATACAACAATAAACAACTATCGAATGGTGTTTTTCTGCTCGTTTGCTGTTCCCAGTGAATATCATTTCTCCCATGTTTCATCCGTTGTCATCTGCACAGCATAACCCACCGGACCAGTACCACCTTATGCCCATTCTCACACCAAGCTATCCATCACAGAATTCCACCTACAATGTCCAGAGGAGCAATCGAATCATCATTGAACGAGAATTGAAACACGGTGAGCTGGTTATCTGCATGGTCGATGATACGTTTGTTCTCGAGTTGTTTTTTGATGTGACAACGCATACGTACGAAAAATCCCCGATAAAGCCATTGAGGATTTGTTTGCTCTTAAACATCTGGTGTGTCGAATTTTCTTCGTCCAAGATTAATGCATACTAAAAGTAGCATCAAAGTATCAAAATCGTTAAGGACAGCGACGAAATACTGCGTGATTTTGAAGTCCTGGAGTAAACTCTATTTTTTGATGCTTTCATTTTTCAATTCTTGACGAATTGTCGGTCCCACCAATGAAACAAATACACGCAAATGAGTAGTAGGAGACTAGTTTAGCATGATATCATTCATCATACAGTATTAACGCGGTAGTACTGGATCGCGTGGTGCGCAAACCACTATTCCAAGGATATACGGTCTACGAAATACGATAAGGTTTGGATGTAATTCAGAGTTATCGAGAGGAATTACAAGGATGCACACATTCGCGCAACGATAGTCGGTGGCCGTAGGTCATGGGTTAGCGACCGATCAGAGAAGGGCTATTCATGATTAAATCAGACCTAATCTTAATTACAAATTACGGAGCATAAAGGAACACAAAGTTGTACCACATGGAAGCACTAAACCCTCTTTGGCGAGTCTGTTATTGTTTATTTAGCATTGGGAGTACCTGGACTGTTCTGGTACGGGATCTTGTGGACTATGAACGTAAGTAAGACAGGCAGGCTTCTGAGTGTAGCGTGCATATATATATATATATATATATATATATATATATATATATATATATATATATACCACATCCGCCTGATTGTAGGCTGCGTGCCAAACAAAACATAATACATTCGGGGAGGAAGGGTTAGATACTCTCGTTCCGTGATTTGTTTGTGGGCGCAATGCTGCCAGGTTGCCCAGGCCAAAGCAGGTGATTTTCTTAGGGGTCCACAACCTGAGCCTTTAGCTATCCAAAGCTTAACTCGCAAAGCAGCGGGACGAAAAGTGGGGTCCGTAACCCACTGGGGGCCGGTGACCGATGACTCAAGTCATGCGCCCTTCGGATGAAGCCAAACATCCTGGATGCCCGGTGCAACTCCCCGCCACAGATGCTGGTGAGCATACTGTTGTACGCCTCATACGTCATCCATGGTTTGTTTGGAATCAGGGTTTAACCATACCCCCAGACTGACTAATAGTCAGCCAACTCGACGAAGAGCGCCGGGAATTTGCTTTCATTCTCTCACTTCCAGCTAGCAAATTTCATCTGCTTCAGCTAGAGCTTTCCCCAGCTGCGCGAAGTTTGGTATGGAGCCGATGCAGTCTTGCAGCAGCATTTTACACTTTGAAGGTATACGACGTACCCAAAACATCGCTACACTGTTGTTTAATCTACCTCGGAAGGCTAGCAACTTACCTGAATCTTCACTCAGATGAACGATGTCGCCCGCGTATTCCAAATCATACATTTGACCGCCTGAGTAAAGATTGATGCTGCCATTCTCACACGACGATAGGGCTGTCTCAAGAATCAATTCAATTACAAAATTGAAGAGGAAGGGCGAAAGGGAGCAACCCTGACCAACACCACTTCTCGCAATGAACTCGGGCGAAAGACGGCCGTAAGCACCAACTCGGCTTCGGCTGTTCACATACAAGCATTGGAAAAGAGAAACAAACTTCTTTAGCACATCCTTCAACGAGGCAGCGCCAGAGAACTGTGCGGTCAACTAAATCGAACGCCACTTTTCGGTCAAGAAAGACAGAGATTGTGCGCTTACGGAAGATGTGCCTGTGCTCCAAGATTTGCCGAAATGTAAAGGTGTGATCGATACAACCCCGACCGGGTCTGAAACTGGCTTGATTCTCACGCGTACATATTTCGCGGGCGCTGGGTATTCGGTGAAGACTAAGTCCGATGCGTAGTTTGGAAGCGATACTCACCAAGCTAATTCCCCTGTGGTTTTCACAAGAGGATTGGCCTCTTCGTAATTTGGTACAATCACCGGTTCACACTGTTTCCTGGAAATCTGTTCACTATCCCAGATTACCCGGGGGAGTTTTGGTTACTCTGAAACCAAAGCTTCGCCTCCATCTTTGAAAAAATGTAGAGACAACCCATCCGGCCTATTTCCTTATATTTCACAATCCACCACTGCTCGCGGTCATTTCTCAGGCTTTTAGTCAGTTGGCGTCTCATAGAATTACGTACTTAATTGAAAATCGTATCCAGCTAGACGGATCTGCGAGCATCCAACGGAACAACTGATATCGAAGATATTTATCGTTTATGAGACCGACTTGAACCAGAGTCCTGGGTGGCATTCGAAGCGGCATACAAGGCTTCCTTGATCTGTTGTCTACATTCACCTGGGTCTTGCGCATCCGGCTGCATCGATAACCGTGTAGGTAGCTCCGACCGAAAAGCAGATTGTCAGTTATCGTCTGAAAGCAGCTAAGCGGGACGGGTGTTATTAACGTTCGTGCAACCACGGACGAGGCGTAAACAGAAGCGAACACGTACCAAGACGTGATCAGAGTTCGCAGGCATAGACCAGAATGAACGAAAATCTTCAACTGATCCACGCCAGCGGTGACCAGTGACAATATGGTCAATCTGAGTCCAACGTTGTGAAGGCGAAGGAGGACGCCATGTCAGTCTGTGCCTCTTTTTATGGAAGCAGTTCGTGCTCGCCAGAAATAATCTGTGGTCAGAGCACAGTTGAATGAGACGATTGCCGTTGTCAATGTGATCGGCCGTAATAGCGAACTAGCCTCCAAGGTGCCTTTCATAATCTCCCAATCGGCCAGCTTTGGTGTTGAAATTCCCAGCAATGACGACCGCGTCTGTTGAGTGTGCACTTCGAAGCAGCTGAGACAAATCCTGGTAGAATTCGTCCTTAGTCTCGGAGGAACTGCAGCCAGTGGGCGCATACGCAGACACGACGAACAGACATCGGCGCTTCAGTTTGTTGTTGTTGACACGAACAGAACCGTTCAACCGAACTGCACACAAACGACTTCTGACTGGAATCAAGTCTAGCAGTGCACGCTCAGCTCTCATGCTCAAAGCAATCTCAACGCCAGCCTGACCACGAGCACTAGACACCGAATCACCCGACATGCGAAGAGTGTAGCGAGAGACTGAGGTTGTGTCTGGGCTGTGAAGGGTGATGACAGAAGGGGGTTCTGTATGCGTGTTTCGGGAACACAGCATGCACCTATTTTATAAGTTTCAAAATTATAGCGAGGGCAGCCTGTTGCCCTATTTGACATAGTGTGCGGACATGGAAGTCAACCAAAGGACGTGGGCATGTAGGCTTGAGAAGTGCGTTTAATTTATGCCGAACCCCTGAACTGTTACTTTCTTCAGAACCGCAGTTACTCGTGGGTTTTTGCGTCGATCTTAAATTAAAGGAGGGAAAATTGGTAAGGCCCTTTACGGGAAGGATGCTGGAGGTTTCTAAGCGAATCATGCTTTGCAGCTGCCCACACCGCAGAAGTAGTTTTTCTTTGGGAACCCCAACCGGAGCTTTTGACTCAAAAGTCTCACCCACAAGGCAATGGAGTGTTAACCCAGCACGGGAGCGTGACCGAAGCACCCGTGAAGGAACTTCTGGCCTGTCACATGAGACCTGATTGTTGCAAGCACGCTGTTTTGTCTTCGCTGGTGCTTTGTTATCATCCCGCTTTTCGGATTCAGTCCTTAGCCCCATGCATCTGATGGAGCAAGCGGAACGTGGTCAGGGCAGCACCATTTGGGCTGGCGGCTGCCCAGCTTAGGCCGGCGATAGCTGCCTAATGAAGTGCGATGACTTTTACCCACCGTCGTGAGAAACCCCAGGTACTCCACTCGAACGTCCACCTAGTGGAAGTTTTTGATCGGTAAACTGTTCCTCTCCGTGTTTATTCCATGGGATGTCCTCTCCAGGGGTATAGTGGTTAGAACCAGATGTTGCCCATCAACCGATTCAGAGACCAGACTTCATCTGACCTCTACCCATTGACCCATCAGGCATGATTGCATCGCCGGCCTAAGGGAGCCCTCATGTATAGCTCTTTGTCATTGAGGCACACAAGCCATCACACCACGCCAGGGTGCAATCTCATCGTGATGGTTTCTTTCCAACTCCCCGGTATTTGAGTGTATGTCGTCTCCGCTCCACATGTCCGAACTACCTCGACACAAACCGGGTTAGGTCGTGAATGTTCTATGCTCATTCGAAATAGATTTTAACGCAATCAAGCTATTTGGATGGTAACGAAACTAACCCGACTGATTACAGCACCCAAGGTGCTTCGGTTGTTAAGCTCATAGTTATGGTTCAGTTAACAAACGTTAAACTGCTGGCCTTCATTGCTTTGGCCAGCTTTATTTGACTCTCATGGTGGTTCTACCTGATCGTGAAAGTGATCTGTCTTTTTTTGCCAAATGCTTAAGTGCTGCGACGCCTACTTCTCCGAAATGTTATTTCTGAATCCTTCAAATCCCAGTATAACCACCTAGAAGATCCAGTATAGTGCAGTGGCCAGCTGCATTATGAGATCCTCCATTACAGTAATGACTTACGAGAGGTGGTTGACTGTGTCACAGATATATTTCGCGACAACCTCGATAAATCCGTGGTATTTTATTATTTCATTACTTGGTATGCTCACACAACGTTTCAGCAGTTCGGGTAAATAGCTGCTTCGACAGGCAAACTCATCTTGTGATTCGGGTGGGGGAATGCGTAACTGGCGTGTAGCAATCCGATCTTTTATCCCCTCTAGTCTGAATAATTTATCTTTCCATGTTAACAACTGAGTTCCCTTTACTTCACTGTTATTTCGCTCCCAGAAGCTCTTCTTAAATCTCTTTATATGTGCCGAATTCTCATTAGCTTCAAGTTTTCGTGATAGGGTGGGTAGACAGTCTAGCCGCAGGCCAGAGGAAGAGGATGTACGGTTAAGCGGAAAGGACACTCGCGGTTGACCAAGATAGCGGAAAATTAATCCAGACAGTTGAATGAATCGGTCTGTTTTGTAGAATCCGCACCTCTAACGATCCTATGAAGCCCATACAGTCTCAGGTATACTAATTGTCAGTCCGAAACCGTGAATACGTATTGCAAACGTTGGATGTACGGTTTTCAACAGCGAATAAATAATAATATCAGTGTTTTGGATGGCAGGGGCAGTTGACAGTCAGTATGGTTGTAGTTGCTACTAAGCATAAATACGAACGCGATTTTGAACAGAACATACAATCATTTGTGATAACCAGACATTATTGGGTAGATACGGACAGTATGTACAAACGACAAGTGAATAGTATGGAAATAATTAGGTGATGAGAAAGTAGACAAAACTTACAGAGGATAGCAGACGGCGTTCAGTGCAGTATACTTCCCCCATGCCACTGTGCAGGTTAACTTTTAAATGCCAAAGCATTAAATGACGCCTACCGCAACAACCGCGAATAAAGAACATTTCATTCCGGTCTACGTATCCGTGCTGCAGCGAAAACCACTGTTTATACCATAACTAACGATTCAGTTTCATTATGAGTCGTGAAGGTAAAGGTCCCTAATTCCCCTCACCGAACATGTGCTTTCCTAACTCGATAGAGACTCGGATTCTGCGATGAAAAAAGATTTCTTCCGGCTGTAATTTGGGTGCTTTTCGTCTCAGATTTCTACTTCGGATCGGGTAAGTCAGATGTGTCAAGCAGCAACTTCAGTGGAACCTGTTAGTCCGGATTTGATGCAGTCGTACAGTCTGCGGTAACCACTCCCAATCTCACAAGATTCTGCGGCCCTTTCGACCCTGACATTAATCGTTTTTTGTTGTTGCGTGCCTGAGTGAATCCTTGTCCTATTTGCTTGTTGGTCAGACCCATCGATGGATGCCGGCGTGTTCGCCTTTCTCTTCGTTGGCCCTAGCTTCTGTCATCCTTTCTGAACTGTACGGAACGTGAGTGAACAATCATTCCTCTTAGAAAGCCACGTTCCGGGGTTTGTACATTTCAACAATTTGATTGACCGTTGCCTTATAGTACGCAAATAAATCTCGGCTGGTTGATTTCGTCTCTGAGGTTTGGGCGTCAATCCACGTTGGCCCAGAAACCGGAAAAACTTGAAAACAGTTCAGCAATCAGACCGTACGTATTTTACAGTCCCGTTCTGGGGGTCAATTGTCATGTATTCCATAAGGAAGAATTTGAACCTTTATGGTATTCGTCTTCGGCTATCAGCAAATTTTCGTCTTTTTTGCGCCGCAGTCTGCCTAGGTGCTTTTGAGAACGTGCATCGAAAGCAGCATCTTCGAAGCTGGATGCGTGTTTAGTACAGAAGTGAGCCACTGTTACATTTGTTTGTCCATATTGGGCCAGTACATGTGACTTTGATCCATGATCTTCATGCGCTCGATTTCTGAACGACCATTATGGGATTGCATCCGTATTGTTGCTCACAGCTCTCATGACGCGGAAACTGGTTTCGTCATTATGGCGCAGTTGTCGACGTTCGGTCAAACGTTTTATACTGAACGGTCCGCTGTAGTTATCCTGCTGGCTTTGAAGATCACTGGATTTGGTAATGTTTGATGAATTCACAAAAGGGAATTTTGTGGTGTCGTTTTGCGAACTACGTATTCTTCTCCCACAATGATTCCAGTTGGCAGACCTGTTACGTCATGACATCCAATTCGATCATGGACTGACTACCTTTGTGATCACGAGCGGAGAAAGGGAAAGTTAGAACAAACAACGGGTCAGTAGATTGATTGATAAACATACACATACCATTTTGCCAGACTCGCAAAATAAGGCGTAGTTAGTGGATTTGAGGTAAGCAGCGGATGACAACGCACTAAAGACTGTCGTAAAATGAAAAAGATCATTTAGAAAAAAAGTTGTTCGGTTGATTGTTGCGCGTATGATTGTCCTTAATTAAGTGTAAATATTGATATGGCGAGTAAACCTAAATTTGCACGGATTAGTGTTAAGTTTGAAATGAACGAAGCCACAAAATAAGTTCCTCCGTTGTGTTCCAACCACGTCCAGAGTCAACTAGAATCTTGGGCTTTAAATCAACTGGGCTGGTCATTGTATGGTTTCGAACCGATTTTACTGCGAACAAGTTCAAAAAACAAGGTAAGAGTTAAACAATTGAAAATCCCTGTGTGCAGAACTCCTTCACAGGTTTTCGTGTGTGGTCCCGTCTTAGTGATCTTTAATGGAAACATGATTTTACGCATCTGCCTCCACACTACTATCTATTTGTGACTAGGCTGTTGTCGTTGAGCCATGGATACGTGATGTCATCTTGCTGCCAAAAATATATTCTACTGGATTTCCATTGTTGGTGAATGCATTCCCAAAAGCGTTCTGTTCCGGTTCTTTATTTCCACTTCAAGCATGGTGGTAATCCGGAAAACAACGAAGTGACCGGTCGCCACAGTTGACCGATAGTGGCGACCACCAACGGTCACCGTTTAATCTTAATGATCTCATGCTGGCGAAGACTCTGAACAGGTGTCCATTGGTCATCGAAGAGCCACAAACTGAGAAAGTGGATCACGTAACATAACCAAATTAACTATCAGGTTATCATTCATCCTTGACGTTTCATTTAATTTCTTGCGGTATTATTTCGCACAATCTTTGACGATCTTACAATAAATTATCAAAACAGTTGACTTGTTTTCCCTTACCAATAACGATCGACAGAATTCGAACAATAACAGAGTGCATAAGTGATTACACTCCCTAACAGTCTGCGCGCTTCTCTATCGAAAGGTCTCCAAACACGCATTTTTCCGCTGAGACTTATCCCAATTTGATATATTTATAATCTACACATCGAAAATGACATGCCTCACCTTTTTCAGAGTATTATATTATGGTTTGTGACTTTTTCGTACTTCAATCTGCCACTTGTCATCACTGATTCATCAGGTCTATCTGTCATACGTGATGCAATGATGCATAAACAACCTTGGTCGGCGCTGTTTGAAGCAGCATTCTTCTTCCGTTACCGTCACTATGTGGTCGTCATTGTGACCGGTAGTGTGAAACACTCGTTTGTTGAGTTATGCGGTCTTGTGGAATCCAGATTGCGTGTTTTGGTCAGCAATTTTGAAATGAATCGTTACGTGAAAATAGCCCATGTGAATTGTCGCGCCTACGGAAAAGGTTCAAGTGATGGGGATGCGGAACTCGTGCGCAAATGGTTTATCGGCATGGAATTTGATCGGAATCCAAACTCGCTGACGAATTTGGCCACAGTCAACCACAACCACAACACAACAGCAGAAAAACCCACGTTGAATGTGGACTTGAGTGAAAATATCAGTTCGTTTGAGAAGTCTATCGAGCGTGGACTTACGAACGATGATCCGACCAATTCGGTCACTGTTAAATATGTTAAAAAGTGAGTTGTTCAAACCCTATTCTTTGCGCTTTTGTGCGGTAAACGGTATTCAATAGATTGCCTGATTTGGAGAAGGCACTGGAAGCAACTTTCACTTCGGACGTTATTGGTTTGATAGGGCAGTCTGCAGTTTACCTAGCAAAAATACATAAATGCACCCTCGGCCGGTGCTAACCACATCTAACTGTGGTGACGAGGCGAAATCCATATGTCAATCAGGATGCTAAGTTGATGTTGTTGCAACGGGATCAAGCTTGCTGTATCATTTTTAAAAGCTTGATTCCTCTGTATCAGGGGCGGGAATCCCGATATTGCTTGTGTAATCAGGTCTTGTCAGAGAAACCGGCATCTGGCGAGACAGCCGGGGAGAGAATATTGGGTTTGATCGTCTTGGTCACATCGACCCGTGTACTCATTCCTTGAAGATATCAGAGGATATATTCAAACCGCGACCAGTCACATTCGTCATCTGCCTTTTGCTTTTGCTCGTATTTGTGCTATGCTGTGCCGTACACCATAAGAAGGCCAAGTTCGTATGTCTTCGAAAACGACATGCAGACAGGTTTTTAATTGTCATCCTCGTCGGCGATACCAGCCGGGGCATGGAGATGGTGCCAGAACAATGCCGGTTCGGGCGAGGTTAGATTCACGGAGAACATGCCCAAACCACTGCGCGTTGGAAGGCGGGCGACGCGACAGCGATTTCTAATGTTTTTATTCGGGATTCTATCACACCATCTTACCTTTAAAATAGACCTAAATCACCAGTGATCGATAACTTCTAGTCGCCTGATATCCTTAGCTCCTAAGGACAAGTTTTCGCAACCATACAGTGGAACCGGTTCGACTTCTGCAATAAACAACCTGAGCTTCATTTTTTTAATTATAAGCTCGTGAATGAGTGCTATGGAAGGGGTATATACCCCATAGCCAACAAGGCTCACTGCACTATTTGGAACAACCGGTAATCGGACCCTGAGACTTTGAGTGTATCGCCATATAAGGTCCCAATAAGTCGTTCCTCCGCCAGAGAGTGTTTTGAAGCTGTAGAAACGCCTTTCGGGCCGCATCAATACGCCGATTGACACCATTTGCGGCTTATCAGTTGAGCAGGATGGTGGAGCAGAGTTACTTAAAATCCGAGGCAATTTCTATCGTTTGGCCATTTAATTATGGGGCTGGGTGTGCATGACTAATGGGCATTACGAACATCTTGATTTTGGCGGTATCGATCTCAAGTCCAATCTCCGAAGCATATTTATTACCCGTTCAAGGGCCGCTTGCAAGGTAATCAGGTCTTCTTCGAGCACCACTACGTCGTCTGTGAATTCAAGGTCCGTGATACTCCAGTCTGTAAAAAGTTGTACGCTCTAACAACCGTCCATTGCCCGTTGCATTGCCCAATGTACAGCAAAGTTGAACAGCATTGGAGGTAACATACATCCTTGTCATACTCCTGACTTCAATTCGAATGAGCAAGACTCTTTGCCGTAGACTCGAACACGTGATTTTGCTTCAACGATACGACTTGACCAGACTGGTCAGTTTGAATGAGACACCGTCTGCAAGCATTATCTTCCACAACGGCCAGTGATCTATTGAGTCGAAAGCGGTGGGGAAGTTTGAAACATGCAACGGTGGGGCGTTGGAATGTGTGTCGGCTTTCCAGAATCTTCCGGAGAACACATATTTGGTCGGTGTATCCTCTATTTGCGCGGAAGCCTCCTTGATTGGGCTGAGTACGTGCATGTCTCGATTCAGCGAACCGGTTCAACACGAGCTGGACGAAAGCTTTTGGAACCACGTCTAACAGGCTGATACCTCGACAGTTCCTACACACCGTTCTGTCACCTTTTTAGAGGAATGAAAGCAGAACCGAGGCGTTCCAATCGGACGGACATTTTTCGGTTTCCCAAATCAAGCTGAATAGGGCATGAAGTGGCTCGGTGACCACCGGGATTCCGTCTTCATCGGGAGACTTGTGAAACTTTAAATGGTCGATCGCATTAACTATCTCCTCCAATGACGGACGGTCACAGTTGATGCCATGCGAGAGAGCTGAGGTCGAGTCGATATCTACCGATCTATCTAGTGTGCGATTGAGAAGTTGACTGAAATGTTCTATCCATCTAGTCATCTTACCATCCATATCCGGGTTGGGTACACCGGCAGAATCGCACAAAGTAAGTTAAATGGACTGCATTTTACCCGACACCGATCGCATGATGCAAAAGAGGTTTGCGAAGTAGCAAACAATGGCTACAGTTTCTATCTTACTTGCGATTTCGTGCTTGTAATTGCGTCGGTCTTTCTCTGCGGAATGGGTTGCCTTGAATTAGAGGTGTCAATATTCCGGGTGGCCGGATACACGGGTATCTCTAGCCAAGGTGGAGAGACGGGTAGTATCCTCCGATATCCAGTCTTTATAGCAGTATTTCGTGGTTTCCAATACACCCATTGCACCTTTCATTTTAGTCCACAGCAGGTCGACCGGGTTCATCGTGTTGTATGATGTGAATGCGTTGACAACCGCAGTTCAGTTTCTTTCATCAGAACATCTGTTCTTTCCCGGGATTTTAGTGGTTCCACATTGAGGCGCCTCAGGGTAGTTCTCCTTTATATGGGTCGTCAGCTGGAGACGAAGCCTCGCACGTACCAGCGCGTGATCTGATTTGCCCTTGTTGCTTGCGTCAACGCCGCGATACGATCTGCAGTCTTCTATTAACGAGATTCACCGTGACCGGATTAGCACGTGATTAATTTAATGAACTGTCCTACCGTCATCGGACTACCATGTAAGATGTCTTCTACGGTATTGGGGCCCTGTGTTGATTACGTACAACCAGTTAAAATCGGAGAAATCGATTAGCCCATCGCCATTTTCACAGTACTAGCCTAAGCCGTATTTCCCGGGAATGTGGCGTGTCGAAGCGTCGTGCGCGTCTGTCCGGGCGTTAAAGTCACTTGCTATGATAAGCTTATTCCTTTTGGGAATGTGACCACTACCGTTTGAGTACTGTCGTAGAACTCGTCCTTCACACTATTGTCAGACGGGAAGGCTGGGGCATAGATTTCAACTACGGTAATGTTGACGAGTAGAGGTTGGAAACGCGCCACTGCGATTCTTGACTATATCGGTTCATAAAAGGGCAGAGTGGCATTGGCGCGGTGACTTGAAGCTACTGCTACTCCTTGCTGACCCGGAGTTTTTAGGCCACTGTGATGAAACCGACAATGGCTATCTGTACCGGGAACTTTGATGTTACGAGAGCCGGTACCGTCTAGTCTGACTTCGGATAGGCAGGCAGCACCCACCTGATAGTCGTGTAGCGTGAGCATAGTCACTGCCTGGCTTCCAATGTCCGAGAGTTCTCACGTTCGAGCATCCTGTATGGAGGATCTTTCGGAATTCTCAAATGGTGGTTGACAGCAATCCACTGTCGTGCGGATCCTTACCACACCTGACCTAATTGTACTTTATGCGGTTCTCCATTCCAAGTCTCAGGGTCTAACTTTTAGTTATCCCTAATGGTGCAGCGAGCCTTTGAGGATATGGGTATACCCCTTCCAAGCGTTAAATAAAAAACCGTTTCCTATGATGGATGACTTTTCTGTAGGGGCCTAAGTACAACGAAGGCATTCCGTTATGAGCAACCTACAGAGCTTGGTTACTATTTGCAATTGAGTAGTAGGAGATTAGATTTGCATATAATATGATTCATCATGCAGCTTGAACGCTCAACTCACCATTGAAAACCATGGAAGTCCCCGTGGGGGCTTGGTGGATGTGCACTGCTGATGATTCCCAACAAGGATGAAACAGCTGCACAGTGCTTCCATGGTTATCAAAGGCGAGTTGAGCGTTCAAGCTGCATGATGAATCATATTATATGCAAATCTAATCGCCTACTACTCAATTGCAAATAGTAACCAAGCTCTGTAGGTTGCTCATAACGGAATGCCTTCGTTGTACTTAGGCCCCTACAGAGAAGTCATCCATCATAGGAGTCGATCGCTGTGTGGGAAGCGGGTTGTTACCGTTCAAAAAAACCGTTTGTCTGATAGACGACAACGGAGTTAACTACAGAGCTCAGGGTAGCTTCAGACAAATAACTCATACCCAAGAGATATGTTTCATAATATTTCAGAACACACTTTTGTTTGAAATCGGAAAATACGATCGTTTTTCGATCTAAGTAACAAGTAAGTCACATTTTATAATTTTCCATTGTCTTCGGAACTGTCATATTCCTCTGTGATATGGAGTTCAATAGACACTATCTTATAGAATGATCACGTAGTTTTTTCCCTTCCCAGCGTTATTTTGCATCTCCGCGCCGCCACCGCCGCCGGTCACCTCCCAGTTGGAAGCCGTAGATTGGTCGCGATTCCCTTCCTGAAATATTTTACTATCATTATATAATAAAAAAGAGAGTAAACAACAGAATAAAACAGTAATATTGGTTACCTAGGCCTATGTTGGACCTCTTCATCATTTTAAGAGGGTATTATCACCGTGTATTACGGATTTGTTTGCATTTTACCGTGTCAACTGTAAACTACATTCAGTTATGTACGTGTTTTTTTTGCATATCCTCACCGTGACAATTGAAGGTAGTTCATTTCTGACCAAATTCATTCAGGTCCCAACTTTCTCAATTTGTGTCCGCTGAGGATATGGAGGAAATCAAACGACAAGCAGCAGCCGCGGCTGTTTCGGCTGCATCAGCTGCTTCAAACGAAACCAACAAAATCGGTGTGCTCCGTGCCACAAACGCCGTCAGTTCGATCGATCAGATTCAACACTCATCCGGTTCCCCCAGATCCACGGATCAACATACAGCTAGCTTCATAGACGGATCGCCGTCTCCGGCTAGTCTGTCACGGAGCGAAAGTTGTGCATCAGTGATCGAACTCACTCTGGCTGCTCCCTCACCCTGCACTCCGGAAACGCTGACGACTGCCACCACTTCGCCCGTTAGATCTCAGGAAGAAGAGGACTTGTCTTGTTCCACATCGAATACAGTGACAACAAACGGAAACGAAGTCCATGCTAAGGTGCGTCTGTCCCCATTGTATACTAGTTCCTAGTATTTCGCATACCATGAATTTTCGTTCAGTGCTCAGTCATTGTAGTTCTTCGACTACTGTGAATATCCGCTCTTCAATCTTTATCTGATCTAGTTGGCTGATGTTAGTATACCCACCAGTTCAATATTGTCTCGTCTAGTTCACCTGTCTTTCAGTCATGTATTCTGATGGTTTTTCGCAGCATGCAGTGGTCCCGAAGTAATCCTCACTGTTAGGCCAACGAAGAGGTTACACATGATGACGTCGTTGTTTTGTGTGAAACCTACCGTACTTCGGGAGTTAGCATATATATAATTAGAAATACAGCAAATGAACGATAGTTAGCTCTCCTCTTCACTGTCCATGAACGTGGACACCACTGACCTATTTTAGGGAACAGCATTTTTGAGTCCCCGCTCTGACCGAAGCGCTCATCTTCCTTTCACCTTGTTATTTCCATGACCATATGTAAAGTAGAGACATCTTCGGAAAGCCGAAGAACAACCAATTAGCAAAAGAGCACGAAATAACAGGTTTGTCAACTGATTTCACACTGCAAGCTGAACTACCTATTGTTTTCACGTTTCTGCCCCGTTTCCCTGGCAAATTGATTTTTGCCCCGCTGGTATATAGAGTGCACCTTCAAAGTGCAAGATGCTGTTACAGGACTGGACGTCATCGATTCCGAGCTTGATGCTCGATGGGGAGTTGCTATCAGTTGTCGACCGTTTCACCTACCTCGGCAGCAGCATGACGACGGATGGGAGCACAGTAGTAGAGGTGAACACGCGTATATCCAAGGCGCGAGCGGCGTACGCTGGACTGAAGCACTTGTGGCGCCGACCTGATATTTCACTGAAGTTGAAAGGTCGTGTATACTGTGCTGCAGTGCGTTCAGTTTTGTTGTATGGTTGCGAAACGTGGGGTCTGCGTGCTGAAGATATTCGTCGTCTTGAGATTTTCGACCACCGATGTTTATGTAGTATTGCTAAGATCGGGTAGATTAGCCGAGTAGGCAATGCTGAGGTCAGAAATCGAGTATTGGGTACTAATTCGGAGAACGTTTTTTCATAGCGTATCCAACTTAGTAGACTTCGTTGGTTAGGGCATGTGTTACGTATGTCAAACACACGTCTAGCGTATCGCGTCCTATTCTGCGTTCCTCCCAGGGAGTGGAAGAGACCGCGTGGAGATCAACAAATGACGTGGCAGCGAGGAATGAGAAAATGTACAGCAAACTTAGGAAACTTAGATGCTTCACGTCTTCGTGCTTGGGGTCCAAAAGATCCGTCTACCAGTTGGCTGGAGACACTGAAGGATGTGGCAGCAAACCGTGAACAGTGGCGATCGTGTTGTCACTTTCTATCGAATCAGAATGACTGATCGATGTTTGTTTGTACAGTTAGACTGTGTATTTCGTGTGTTGGCTACTAGGGCATTCTTTCCTTTTCCCACCCATGTAGGTCCACTCCGTGTTCATCTTGTATATTCATACCTTCTAATTCAACGTACAACATGGTGGGAAAGGCAGTGGTCAGTGGCGCTTGCCTTACTGTTTAACGCTGTACGATGATGATGATGATGAGGAGGAGGAGGAGGAGGATATAGAGTTGAACTTTGAGTCAGAGTTCCTGGTCCAGAACCCCCACGGTGGAGAACTGCCTCTCGTGAGGTGTTCGGTACAAACCACTTCCGTTTATGTGAATTACATTCTACAGCTCTAGTTATGGGTTATTATCTGTGGGAACGTAACTTTATGGACAATGTATGCATTGGAGTTCGTGAAATGCCTTGTAGCAGTTACCTTGTTCGCGATTGATCCTATGCTGAGGGGGAAAATGGGAACTCATAAGTCAGAAGGACTCATTTTTCATTTAGTCGAATTTTTTCGTTGAATTCCCATTTGTTGATTTGCCAAAACGAGGGTTGAGTGCGAAAATATACTGAACACTACATTTTTCACAAAAATCTTAAGGTTGACAGTGTTTAGACGAGGAAATTCTTCGGAGAAGTGTTTGTTCTCGAACTAAATCGTTCTCATGGTGGTGCGTGTTTACCATTCGGTGTTAATATCCATTGCTGATTTTATCACAGGATTCTCTGTTATGAGTAACCCGGAGGTTGGTGACTAATGAAACTTAAGGGAAACGTAGTTCTTTAACCAAGCAAGTCCGATTTGTTTATTCGGAAGGTGTCTGCCACTTCGCGGGTCTCACAGCAGCGACCCACCTGCTTGTGTGATGTATCTCTCTTTAAATCGCTTTCACTCCTTTCCAGCAACAGCGAATGTCGCCACTTCTGAGTGAAGTGAGGGGAACCAAAACTGTGTGACATATCTTCTTTACTTCCACGTTGTATTGATGATTGTTTCAAGTAAAAACACAATTGGAGTAATCAATAACATTTTACTAAGTAGCATTCATCACTCTTATTTACTGAATTTTCCGAAATCTGTATTCCGGTCCCATTGAGTTCTTGCGGTTTTTTTATTACGTACTTGCACATGAGTGCAGTGAATAGGGCTACCCAATAGCCACAAAGGTTCACTGCACTATTAGGGATAACCGGCCACCGGATTCTGAGACCTGGCGTGGAGAACCACATAAGGTCCCAGTAGGTCAGGTGTGGTAGCGAGCCGGACAACAGTAGAATACTGTGTACCATTTAAGTGACCGACGGTGGTGGGGATTCGAAAATCTGACTTCCAAGATGGTAAGCACGCGCTTTGAGCCAGTCGCCCGCCACTGGTCACCCTTTGAAACAAGTGGTAAACGGAAAAAAGCCGGTTGATAGTTCTGCATGTGGGTATGGTCTGTCGATGGTAGTCTAGACTACCGGTGCAACTGGCTAAGCGGTTGAAGACTTCAGGTTGACTTTGTCGCGATAGTTGTACTACGGAGCTTATTGTCTAGCCAAACAAGCGGTGTGCTTGGTTTCCCGGAGAACCGAGTTGTTTGTTACGTTGTAGCTCATATACAACTAACTCAGTTTCTCTTTAGTTTTATAATTGGGATATCTAAGCTTTTCATGTGATCATTTCAACGAAAGCGTGAAATCACCTTTGAGAGCCGAAAAGTTGAATGGACGATCACTTGCATGAGCTCCATTGTACAACAAAGGCAACGACGTTTACGTGCTTCACTGAGCAGTGTTTTGATTTGTCATTGGTATATACCAGTGATGAAGATTTGCGTACCTCGGGAGGAGCTGCATTATATCTGAAAGTGGCGTTGAGAAAGTGATTCAGTTATGAATAGCAAAGTCGGAGTTATTTTTGTGCTTGCCCATAAGTGTAATACGAGGAAAGTACCCGTTACCTCGAAGACCCGCCGCACTACTAGAACTATCCGGCAATCATGCCCCTGCGACGTGAAATGGAAAACCCCATAAGGTCCCAATAGGGCCGATGACTTAGGCGATAGTGGATTGCTGTTTACCACCGAAGTAACAGGTAGTGGCGGGGTATGAATTTCTTTCCTCCGAGGTGATGAACCCATAAACCACTCGACCACCACCAGGCTGGCTTTGTCTGAATTATGAAATCTGTGGTAACCACCAAAACACCCAGTTCTTTTTTTAGATCATCGGTATACTGTTCACTTAGTGTTGTGCTTCATGATTACGATAATTTTGCTTTTATGCGACTAGCTCATACGAGTAGATGAACCGGCTTCATGGGTATCACGAGCGACCATCAGAGGCGAGATTATGACGTGGTCGTTCGATGAGCTGATGAACATCGTCTATACATGGCACTGCGCCATATTCACTGGTTCAAACACTTTGTCTTCCGGAGCACCGCCTTCACGCCCTAATAAGAACGACAACGGTCATTTTATTCGCTGCACACTAGTGTAGAGTATTTCTGAAAGGGAGCTGCAGCTAGTATAAGTCTGCCGAAACTGTACGTCACCGGCGCTGGTAGGAATCGAACCGAAGACGTCAAAGCCCAAACGCCACGATGATGACTTGCCGGTGGTGGTCGAGTGGTTTAGAGCATTTGCTTACCACCTCGGAGGTCCGAGGTTCGAATCCCTGCCATCACCGGTTACCTTGGTAGTAGACAGTAATCCGCTGTCGTCCGGATCGTTACCACACTTGACCTATTGGGACCTTATGCGGTTCTCGGCCGCATCCAGTCTCAGAGTTCGGTTACCGGTTATCCCCAATAGTGCAGTGGCACTTCGTGGCTATGGGGTATATACCCCTTCCACTACACTCATGCGCAAGCATGTAATAAAAAAAGATGGTCGCTCGATTAACTGAAGGAAGTTATGATTTTCGCATTTTGAAGTGTCGCATGACACAAAATTCACATGAGTTTCCCTGCTCCTATTTGGTATCCCACAATGAATACGCGTTGTTTCTATGCATATTTCGAAAAATACAAAAGTTAAAAACGAAGATAAAAAGCATGAATATTGTGCGTAGTGGCTAAGAACAAATGGTTTTTAGTCATAAACTTCGGAAGTTAGCACCACCTAATTTTTGTATAGTTTGTCTCGAAGTTTCCGTCTACACTAGGATTGACTTTAGGGCATGGTTAAGCAAGTGAAATTCGGATCATACTTGTTTATCCCACTTTTGTTTCAGCCCCCGCCCACCTCCCGTTTACTTTCTGACGCAGACGCTAAATCTGCAGCTGGTAGTGCTCACGCGGATTCCCACTTATCACCATTCGATTCACCTCTTAGCTCTGTCCCGTCTCCCAGCTCCAACAGTGGTAAGCACGGGACAACACTCGCTCTACAGTCTGATTCCGGTTTAGATGACTCCAAGCGCGCAAGATTGTGCGATCAAACATGATCCATTTTTGCATGACAACCTCCTCTCAAACGATGACGGTTCAAAATCCGTTTTGTACAAATTGTCCGACTAATTGCTCTTCTTCAGACTCTTTTATTGCTCGTCCAACTTACAGACTTTTGGTAATCCGCTCTCTTATAGTACAGCACCTCTCTTCGAGGACATGGTGTGAAAAACCAGCGTCTGTTCTCTCCCTCTCGCACATTAACCCTTTCTCATCCATGTATACCATCATTATTTGCTGCATTTACCCGTGCCTCACTTCGTACCAAGCACTCTTTCTCTCTGTCTGTTCCTGTTCGACCATGCTACCTCTTTTTTGGTTATCCGATTCGGGCTATTCACTTTGGTAAGTTCATTTGTTTTTTGTTATAGTTATTGACTGTTTGGGCGAGATAGTGCGCACCTTGTCCGTTTCTTTGTTCATTTTTAAGTTCTTGTTTCATTCTAACCCTTCCAAATCTCGCCCTAGAAGCGGACCCTTGTTAAGAAATTCCTCCCACTGTGGACGGCGTGCTCCGATTTCAAGGGCAAAAAAGTTGCAGTGAAAATCTTTGGTAAATATTGATGAGGCGCGAAAAATTGAAGCATATGCGTGAAAACTGTTTGCTTCATGAGTCAGAGCAGTCGAGCTTTTTACTCCTGCTGGACTCAGTCCCGCAACATGCTCCTGGGCGTCCTTTTGTCTGTCTAATTGTTCGTCCGTTCACAGAACATGATTTTCGGGATCATATTGACGATATCTGTCATGTTTGAGGAATGCTTTTTTTATCTGTTTCCATTCACGTGTTCCGAGGTGTGCAGGTTTTGCGTGCGACCTTCACGTGGACGTAGTGTCATTCAACGGTCGACAATGATCCTCATCTAGGCTTACAAAATACCCGTTCTGTCCCGCTTTTATTCTCATAATGCACAAAGTTCGTGTTTTTTTTTGCACGACAGCTCCTTGTTATTTACGTGCATGTTAGACCACGTAGAATTGACGGTCATTTCACTTTACATTCTGTCGTCAGTTTTTTTTCATTTCTATTTTCTATCCTGTATAACTCAGGGAAATTCATTTAGCTCTCCGTCGTACCATGAGGCAAATTTGAACAGATTGTTCTGTAATATTTTAGCTGTGCCTAGTCAGACTACCATCTTCCTTAAACTGTTTTGCGCCACGTACTGTACTAACTCGTTTACAACGTTTTACATCCGTTTCCACGTTAAAGCACTTTTTGTATTACCGACATTGAACATAAACGGGCACATTTTTGTGTAATCATTCGCACCGTAAAAGTAGTTTTTTTGTCGATAATTTTTTCTCGCTCTCGGGGCTCTGTTTGTCTTTTTCTATCTATCTCCAGATGATCATCCATTCCAGCCACGCACCGTGCCCATTATTCTCCCCATCTGACAGTGTTTTCTCTTTTTCCCGGCCCGAATAGATGAAGTGTACATTTGCGAAGCAACAGGCAAGTTCCCATTTGATTGTTCTCATTCAAATCTCTTTCCCTCTTTAGGCGCGCACACATCTATATGCACAAATACGGTCTGCAAATTTACCCGAAACAATTCGACTGTGAACCCGCAGTCGTATCAAAATGATATCTTTATTGTGTCAGAAATTGTTGATCAAAGTAATCATTTTCATTCACGAATACCTCCGCATTACAATTGTCCTCGGTACCGACGGAGGTACAGCTTGTGAGCTTGAATAATTTTTACGCCCTTACGTCATTCACTAACATAGCTGTTCCGCATGCTATTTTCTCCACTGTCTGTCTCCCCAATACTGGGTACCTAGAGAAGTAGTCATTATTGATGCGTTCTGACTTTTCGTCTTTCATACCCACTCCCCTCTTTACGGGATATGGCATCAGAAACAAGTCGACGTGTGTGTTTCATGTTGTCCGTGTTAGTGCAGGTGAGATTTTTAATCGTTCTTCTTGTTTCGCTAACTTTCAAACCCATCAGACCATTCGGGTCCCGCTGTGTACGTTATTTCTGATGATGAACTTCAGGGACAGTTTATTCTGTTTGAACATCCGTTGTACGTTGTAACCAGGGCCGAATCCATTCATCAGTTGCGCGTTTATTCAAAACCACTCCCGATTGAACATGATGCGTTCATTCCTGTCCATGAATGAGAATCGTCAGAACTACAAGGTTATTATTTTGTGTTCTGCACAACATCCTATTTTTGACAACTCTTTCTCCCAGCTTTTTCCCGTGGAGTTCAATTTGTTGATTTTCCTGTTTCATTTTTCCCGCTATCTAGTCAAATTGTATTCTCTCACTCGTCTTCTCGTTTTCCTTATAGATCTCAGATCGTCTTTTGACTCCACCGGATACAGCCACAGATTTTCCATGCACACCCACAGTCGGAACGTCTTGCGTTGATCTACCTGGAGGAACTGCGATTCATACTAGCCGCATCACTTTGTGTCTCGGGTCTGATTGCTCTCATTCATACTTCCTTTTCACGAGTCTGTTGGTGATCCAGTTGCTGTTGAGTGCCGTCACGGGTCAGGTTTGCGAGGTGTGTTCGTATGTTGCGTTTGTTGTTGTTTTTGCTGCTGCTGCTGCTGCATATTTTGTTGTTGTCGTTGCACGTCTGTCTGGATTGCATGTAAGCGCTAATCGCATGTCTGAGTTCGTCAATGTGTGAATAGATCGAATTCACAAGGTGACACTTCAGTCACACTCACCATTAGTCCGATCGCCTCCCATCTAAATTCATTTGTCCATTTTAATCGGTTTTCTCTACATTCAATCTTTTGTCATCTTCATTTTCGCCGACCTCACGGGTCTACTGCACCAGGAAATTCTCGTTCTTTTTTTCTATTTTTAAGCAATAATAACTTGTGTTTGTTTGGATCTGTTTGCTGCTACTGGGGTTGCTGTTGCTTCTTCTACTACCACTACAACTATTCCCGCTAATCCGTAAACCAACGCACTCACACAACTGCATGTCCTCCCTTTCTAGCTGTAATCTTGCAATAACCGTTGGATAAATACACATGAGTCTTGCCGTTGATGCTGTCCTCTGATCTCACTTTCGTAAAGGCATATATCTGGATATGGTGCCGGTCTTTCTGAAAATTGACCCAGATAGTGCGTTTATGGCCTATCCGGATCGCATGGAGAACAACACAAGGTGACGAACAAGCTCGTTTTCAGTGATTCGTAATCATTCCATTACATCACATTTTATATGAACCGAGTTAGGTGAACAGAACAAATCAAGATTAGGTGATGAGTCAAAATTGAACGGAAGAGAGGGGATCTAATATTACATGCGTGACCTCGATCCGTCTCTGGACCGTGAGTGGGTGTCTGCGGTGTTATTAGTCGGATCAGCGGATCTGTGGGTAGGGTGTGGGCCAAGGAAGCCTTAGCGCTTGCACGAACTGTTTTTGGGCGTACAACGGGGGATTGTAGAGACGAATGCATACCGCTTCCGCTGTGGCCAGAACACGGCACTTCACCAGTCTTGATTTCCCACTTCGAACTTTGTAGATTGGCCAGGAAGCTTTGGTCACATTCACTGAGTGGTTAGACTGAACAAGGTGTGAACACACGACGCTCGTAATTACTTTGATTGCTCCAGTGTTCAACCAAGCTGAGTGGTGTTCACGGACGCGTTCGGATGAGTGTCCGGTCGTACGGCCAATGTACCCAGATTGACCCAATGTTGAGAAACGTACATAGACCTTCCGAGCTTCAGACCAGTGTATGATCGAACAATTAGGCCTACAGTGCGCGGAAAAAGTGTGAGACCCCTCTCATTTTCCCGTATATTCCCGCTTCTGTATTCTGCCACGAAACCATATCTGGTCAGAACGACCGAATGCCCAATACAATGCAGAATATAAAATTTCAAAATAAAATAGTTTATTGTGAGCTGATCATATCAGAAAATCCCGAAATGGAACGACAAGAGTATAGAACCCCTTCAGTTTGGGTGTCATGATTACTACATTAAATTGTTCAACCGCCGTTCCGCTTGAGGACCCTGATACCTGTTTCTTGGACAACATTTGATTGTCCTTTAGTCGATGTTCATCTGCTCCCGCTTAAGGGCGGTTATCAATTCACTCTGGTAAACTATGGAATCCTCATCATCCTTACACCAGTGGTGGTAGGCGTTGTAAGACCCACGCAATATCGGTGAGCTACACCGCCCACTTTTCCGACTTAGCTGCTGTCTTCACAGTGCGCTGGTCACTCGACGCCCCCGTCTAGAATACATCATCGCTGTCTGTGTTGTAGTCAGCGCACGTGCGTGGATGCACCCACACACACACACACATTACTGTGTATCTCGTTTCTATCTTGATCCACCGACTTTTACTCTCGGGTGCGGTGAAATTGAATGGCAGATGTGACACCCACGTAGCGGCAGTAGCCGAAGCCATATAACTGGGATTGAGGCATCACGCGAAGTTAAGCTGATGGCCGCTCTCGTATGCCCGCATAATAAAACAGAAATAAGCAATGGTTATTCGTAACTATTTGAAAGACCTCCAACGATTCCGTTGCGTTTTAGTAGTATTTTGCACCATCCGCGACTTTACCTGAGGTGAACCGGTTTATCTGGGTCATGTTTAAAATCCTGTTTTCATACTTAATTTAACGATGGGCTGACACGTCAGCATGCCGAATGTGGTGTAGCTCAAGAGGGACAGAATTGAGAGCACCATTCCCATTTCAGGGCTACGTCCGTTTCTCGATCTCAATCAACGCACACACCTCAACGTTGTTCACTTCAAAAACTCACGTGGTGTTTCAATAAACCCCAGTGGTTCTCCTGCGCTTGGCCGTTTTGACGAGGTAGGTTGACGAATAGTCTACACGGATCCGGTCCTGGTGACTGATTGTGGTGGAGACTGATCGACAGCTTACCGTCACGTGACATTCCAGGCCCGTGCTAATCCGGGGACTATAGTAGCCACTGCCAGGTGTGGATAACAGTTGCTGTTTCGTCTCACCAAATTTCAGCCAAGCTCAGTGGAACTACGGTGGCTCACTTGAGCACCATGTGACCCGTGGGTGGTACTTTTGGCAAGCCCCTGTGATCGCGTCGCGGTTTCACCAAATTCGATGATAGCAGTGATATCATAAGCATGCTATTCCTGTTTACCAGACTTCAGTGTGCCGTGGCAAAGATACCAAAAATGCAACGTGTGTAGGAGCAACTGAGCACTGACCTCAACACAAGAGAGGGGTGATACACTACGGTTAATCGGCTGAGCTCAGCCAACATATTACTGCCCGTGGAAGATATCAATGCACCTTGGCGTGAGTGCGTATCATAAGACCAAATTCCATTGGGCGTGAATGCGCACAGTGGTCCTGCATTAATTGACTCGACCGCGTCGGCGATACCAGTGGGGTGGTTGAGTGGAGGGTATACCGTGATGACAGAAACAGTGGGGTGTGACTCACTGATATTATAGAAGTCTTGGGATGCCTACCGATGTACAGCTGGGCGAACCATTTTGGGTCGTCCACTCTCGGCTTGAGTCCCCGTGTGGGCTTGATGGATGTGCGCTACTGACTGTTCAGAACAAGCACGAAATAGCTGTACAGTGATTTCATGGCTTATACGTTCACCGCAAGATAAATCATATCTGAAATCGAATCTCCCACCACCCATATATCCGCCATTACTAGATGGGGGTGATGATTGGAGACCGGCTTATTGCTCCTCTTGGGGTAGAGGAGTGAAAACAGCATCATACCAGGACGATCATCTCTATATCACTTTGACCTGAAGCGAAACCGTTTTAACTTCAAATGAAATATACGTAACTCCGCATAAAGTTACTTACTCTTTCACAGACTTCAATGCGATGATAACATCTTGATGATCAGTTCAAAAACGATCGAGGAGGCATAAGACATTACACTGTATACCTGGAAATGGAACTAAAGGCCTGCCTTGATGATGCGGTGATTATTATAGGTGAGACAAAGAGTAAGTTTGGTAAGACGCATTGATATGATTTTCGATCTAACAAAACTTCCTGAGCTATCGGATATGAACGATGGGGAACGCATTCCGCGCATAAAATTGAGAAAATGAGATCAGTGTTCAATGTAACTCAGGTGCCAGATCGACTCATATCTACAATTTAATAGTGCACTGGATATGATTTTTCTGTTCCGTTCTCTTCTATTTATTAGCCGACGAAGTACATACATTTCTGGAACAGGGCTGTTGCCAATAAAAGGCTGTCAGTTGGGGGAAAGCTGAGAGAGACAGGGTGACGATACACTCAGGACATTAGAAAGGGTTATTGGCATGACCACAAGTGGATACGACATCACTTCCGGAGGAGCCAGACGAGAGGTCGCTAGATGAAGTGTGGGGAAAAGAGCTAAATCATAACAGTCTGGAGAAAGCCAGTTATTATTGGGGAATCTGGAAGATTTGTCAGCTAGTCTAGCGTTTGGGATAAATCTTGACAAGCAATCGATGTGTCATGCGAATGAAGTAGATGAACAAGCAAAAGAATAAGATTTCTTCAGTAACAGTGGTCTTGGAATGAATTGAAAGATTGGAGAACGGTTAAAAAATATGCACCTTACAGATTTTACAGGGTTGTTCAGCAGTTTATGGGGAGAATGAACTAGATGAAACAAAATTATTCTATTACTTTGATGCTTCAGCGGCGTTCGCATGTGTTGTTTTTTCGTTTGAGGGTCAAGATTGGTGCTCCAATACTTTCATGTTGAAATACTGTGATGAGTGTTAATGACACTACTTTGTGTTGTTTTATTACATCTGTGAATGCTTGTACATAGAAATTGTGCAGAGTAGAGTTCCGGATTACGTGCCAGTTCAGCCGGTGTTTTACTCATTCAGTGCGTTTGTTGGGGGCGGAGAATCTACTAATTTTATTGCAGATAGTACTAGCTCTCGAGTGAATTTCCGATTATCACAAACACCTCGGTCGGTTGTTGAATAAGTCATCACTTACTTACAAAGGATTCCCTGGGAGAAGTGGTTTAGCGTCAAAAACTGCAAGAGTAATTAGAAGGTCATGTAGAAATGGTGTTCCACATTGAACGGTAATAGTGTGTTTCCAGTGCAATGCTTCAGTCCCGCTTTAGGTTTCTGACTCAACGCAAAATGAAATGTCTCGACACAATACTCTCATTCAACATTTTTAAATGAATGAGTGAGAAGTCGTACGTTTCGTAGAGTAGAAGCGTGGAACCGAAGAGTAAATACCAAGCAAAATTAGAAATAGGATGAGGACGACGAAAGTACTGTTCGGCACAGCAATCGGTGAAATTGGGACTCAATTAATTGTAGACGAATTACGAAGTTGCAACATACCGGATAGCGTTCCTCGCCAGGCAATGTTAGCGATCGGTGACGCTCTTGTACGCAAACACCTTGTCAGGTTGATACTATTTGCATTTTTCTCTTCATAACCTTTTTTCCTCAATTATTCCCGATTGAGGCTCCCACTGGCAGATAGCAATGAAAACCGCCGCACCCAGTACGTGTATACTGGTTACTTGAACTGATACGGCGCGCCAGTTAGCTCCCTTATGGAATCCAGTTCGCAACCAGTTAAAGCAGAAAGCCAATACTCTAACATCAAAGGAAATCACGACCGTAAGGAGATCACGGAACTCTCATTTCTCCATTATGAAGACATTCGTGGCAGCTAAAATCAGTAGACAACTGAGTCAATAATCCTTCGATCACGACTACTGTCCGTTGATTTTGACTACTGCCGGCTGTTCCAGTAGTAAAAACTGGAATTGCACCGGATTGAAGTGGTCCGAAACTCCAATCAGACTGCACCTAACGAGCACGTATGCCCCGTAGGTTCTCAATCGGGTTCACATCCGGACTGCAATCTGGTCATCTCATGACCTTGATCCCACAGAACAACAGCCAAAATTTTGCAATGCATGAGCAGTGAACAGAAACATTGTCGTGTTGGAACTTGGTGTCATCTGGTAATCTACGGGTCAGTAGCGGGAGCAAAAACTGTTCCAGCGTACGAATATG
Organism: Fasciola hepatica; assembly: GCA_948099385.1. Classification (NCBI taxonomy): domain Eukaryota; kingdom Metazoa; phylum Platyhelminthes; class Trematoda; order Plagiorchiida; family Fasciolidae; genus Fasciola; species Fasciola hepatica. The sequence goes on from CANUEZ040000008.1 coordinate 10,820,863, forward strand.
CTCAGCGGAATGTTGTATCCCCTCATGTATAGCCGACACATTGCCAGCACGGAGTTCCTCTTCACATTACGCTGTATCTTCACCGCCGAGTTCTTATGCTCCTTATAGTGAACCAAAGCTCAATCGCTTCAAAACGTTCTCCTGGCTCTGCCTACTGGATCTTCGGACTGTTGCTGACCTCCACTAGAGTTTTCTCCTGTGCTTACCTTCATGAATTACAGCAAAAGTATTTTGCAGTTACAGAGAGTGTAGTGTCCTGAACGGATCTAACGTGTTATGCACTGTACTGACGCTGAACGCTGTCTACCCTTTGCGTGCATATTCACGCGTGTCGATTTATTCTGGCCAGCCCAGTCACTACCTCAAGTCGATTGATCCTGATTGCTATTGATTCTTAGTGGTTTGTGGATGTACGATCGACGTTTCAATTAAATCTACGCCCGCAGATTTCAAATGAGGTATTCTTACTAATGCGGCGTTGTTTTGTGAACTTAAAAGGGGTTTTCTTTAATTTTCAGCCGAAATTCTCCAAACTCATCATCATCCAACTTCCCCCCCCCCCCCAGTCTACGGTATTTTCCGTAGTTGAGGAACCTTGCGCCACAGCTTAAGAGCCTTGCAGTATTGTCGAACCGTGGAGCAAGACTTTTAAACTAGGACGTTTGACTCTTAAACTTTGGAAAGTACTGTACGACGACAAGGTGATTCAAGAGGACACTGACTCGTAGTAAAAACCGGTTAACTGTTTTTTGTAGCAATTCGCCTAACTTTCTTGAATTTTCTTGATGACAGGTTTTGAACGTTTCTTCCAATTTCGCTGGAATCTAACAATCGGTTCACTTTCTAAGAACTCCCAAATCGCTTTCGATGACGGAAAGACGAGGTGTCTGTCTGGACACTGATGGCAGTTTGTGTAATCTGATCCATCTTCATGCAGACTGACAACTAAATCTCAAGCCTTTTTAGGTCACCAGATGATACCGATTCAATTTACCCTTCAATCATGTTCGTGGCATGGTAGGGAGGCTTGCCACCGGTAAAACATTGGAAGATCTTGTTCATCATGACAGCTTGCCAATAACATATTTTGTATGTGATAAGTGCCTCCAAATGCCTCAGTATGGTCGAGGATGAGTGCTTCAGACTCCGAGATGACCACTCGTCCTGAACACCTCTCGAAACTCTCGCAGATGATCATGCGTTTTCCACAGTCACTGTTAAGGAAGCCCTGCTCACTGCCTTCTCGTGGCGGAAGGGTTCCCACTAAAGTGAGAGGACGAAAGCGAACGCCTGGCGCTCTCCACCGGGTTGGCTAACTAAGAGTCAGCCTAGGGGAGGTGGCTAAACCCCGATTCCAAACCAACTACGGGTGGCGTATGAGGCGTACAATAGTATACTCAACGGCATCTGTGCCGGAGGGATGTACTGGGAATCCAGGATGTTTGGCCTCATCCGAAGGGCATATGAACTGAGAAACCAGGCACCGGCCCCCAGAGGGCTACGATACTCCCATATTGTCCTACTGCTTTTTAGGTTAGACATTCTGGTCAAAGGCTCGGGGTGGGGCCCCCTAAGTCAACCCTCTACTTCGGTCTGGGAAACTAGGTGCTATGCAGTATCTCCACATATATGATTACTCGTTCTCGCTCTCGATTCTATTCACTCACTCAAGCTACACAAGTTATGACCGAGGTGATGGCGGTCGGACAAAACCAACTACCTATTACCACACCACCTATATTCACCCACTCTAGGCACAACAATATTAATACTATTCGATGTACTTCTCAGGTTGCCATTGATAAAGACACTGAGCATGCAAATGAGATTCCCCCTTCAGTTGTGTGCAACTCATCAAAACCAATACTGAGACCAAATGTACCACTGAAGCTTGCACCTTCAACGTACACACCCTGATGCACATAGGCCAACAAACAGCCTTAGCGTTTACACTCGTCTGCTGCTTATCCGAGACCCGCATCCAGGACCCCACCATTGTGGTTCGTCTGAATTCGCCTTCAGGACGTGCTTTTACTCTACGCTTATCCGGAGACTCTGAGGCTTCTGCATCTGGTCATGCAGGAGTAGGAATCGCTTTGAGTACTAAAGTTGAGTCTGCGCTATGCGACTGGATCCCAGTCAACAGCAGATTATGTTCGATTCGCTTAGAAGGTTCGTTCAAAGTTAACAAAGGCGGCGGCGACAATCGTTGTCTGTTTATTGTCGCTGCCTACGCCCTTACTGACTGCAGTCCGGATACAGTGAAAGATATATTCTACCAGCAGCTTCACGAACTTCTTCGAAAGGCATCTCATAGAGGTATAGGGGTACTGGCTGGAGATCTGAACATCCAGATTGACCACCTAGGTCCAGACGAGCGAATGCTTGGAGGCCAAGGCGGTGCCAACCACCAACGCACGGATAACGGTAATCGACTACTCCATTTGTGCGCTGACCATCGCCTTTTGTTGTCGAGTACGAAATTCCGGCACAGGTTTCGTCGCACAGTTGCATGGCGAACGCCATCTGCTAATCAGTCTTGGGCACGAATAGACCACAACAGTGAGCTACCACTGGCATGGTTCAGTCAAATCTTGTAGGTCGTACTGGAACACACATCTAGACTCAGATCACGCCCTAGTGTGTGGCGAGTTCATAGTACGGTTTTCCGCCAAGTCAAAAGTCCGCCGTCAACGGGTAGACGTAGACCAACTTTGCTGGACTTTGGTCCGGGAGTGATATTAGAATGAGCTTGTTACCCAGCTAAGTAGCCACACATACGATGACGTGTCAGACCGCTGGCAACACATCCAAGACGGCATAAAAGTGTCGTGTGGATTAGTCACACGGCATGCGGTCAAGCACTGGATTTCATCAGGTTCTCTGGAATTGCTAGACAGTCGCCGGAATATCCCTGCCGGAAACGAAAACCACTATGCCCGCGTCCAACTACGGCGAAATTCGACTAGAAGCTTGCACAGAGACCGAGAGAACTGGTGGTCGGAACGCGCAGCCGAAATGAAACAAGCTGCTGCCAACGGCAATGCTCGGAGGCTTTTCGAATTCATCCGATCTACTGGGACCGAGAGTGAGCGAAGTGATCTGCGGGGCCAACGGCCAACCAATCCACCAGCTTTCACGGCGCATGGACCGATGGGTAGAATAATTTGAAGAGCAGTTTAACTGGCCTTCAGCACCAGTGCCCCCACTCTGTAGCCCGTTTGAACCAGTTCAGGCTCCATGAACTATCTGTACTATCCCACCCGTAGGAGAAGAAGTCGATCGTGCGCTCCACCTCCTGAAATGCAATAAAGCTGCCACCCCTGACAAACTCCCTCCGGCCCTCTTCAAAGATGGTGGTGTACACCTCTCCAAAGCGCTCACCAGCTTATTCTCCGAGATTTAGCGCCACAATTATGTTTCAGAAAGTTGGAACTGTGCATCCATCATCCCTATATACAAAAAAGGGGCTAGAAACATCTGTTCCAATCATCGAGGGATAAGCTTGATCTCGGTCTCATCGAAGTTGCTAGTATCGGTAATCCTCCAAAGATTGTCCCCAGTGCGTGAACAACAAGTCCGTGAAGAACAGTCCGGTTTTTGTCCCAACCGCGGGTGCATCGATCAAATTTTCACCATCCGTCAGATACTTGAGCTCCGCCAAACATATCCTAGACCGATGGTAATCATATTCTTGGGCATCCGGGCAGCTTTTGATTCCGCTGATAGGACAGCTCTCTGGGATTGTTTCATCAGACAGGGAGTGTCTGATAAGTATGTGAAAATCATCCATGCTCTATACCATCAGACTTCAGGCCGAGTACAAGCATATGGCTCATCGTCACCTTGCCTTCCATTTGGAAGTGGCGTGCGTCAAGGTTACCCAATCTCACCCTTCCTGTTCATTTTTGCAATCGACGACATCCTAAGAGGGGCACGAGGAAATCAGAAGAACGAAGGCGTTTAGCTCTTACTCGTTAACTGACTTTTAGACTTGGACTATGCTGATGACATCGCATTGGTTTGCGACGATGCTATTGTGGCACAGTGCGTCCTAGACAACCTCGCGTCGTGTGTATTACAGTACCGGATATGCTTTTCACCCTCCAAGTGTAAATTGCTTCTACAAGACTGGCAGGAACCCATCCCCGCACTTGCCCTCGGTAACGATCGGTTAGAAGTTGTTTGAAAGTTTGTCTACTTGGGAAGCTATATAACTGTCGATGAACGGATTGGAGACGATGTGGACAACCGAATAACGAAGGCTCAAATGGCGTTCTGCAATTTACGTCACCTGTGGAGGTGTCGTGACATCTCTTTCCGATTGAAAGGCAGGGTGTACAAAGCTGCTGTACGTAGTGTGCTCCTATACGCTTGTGAGACGTGGCCTGTTCGAGTGGCCGATGTCGACCGGCTGTCCGTGTTCGACCATCGATGCTTGAGGAGTATCTCGCGAGTTTGGTGGCAACAGCGAATAAGCAGTTTCGCAGTTCGAAGGCGCATCTACGGAACCGGGCGTGCCGCGCACCCAATTAGTGCTACCATATCACTTCATTGACTTCGCTGGCTGGGATATGTACTACGTATGCCACCTCATTGACTTCCCCGTCGCGCTCTATTAGCTGAGCCTACGGTTGGCTGGAAACGACAATGTGGAGGCCAAGCCATGACATGGCACCGGTCTGTCAAAATGTTGACGTCAAGATTTGCTTCTGTCGGTTCCTCATGCTTGAATTGGAATCTACAGGTAGTTTTATTTCAGGAATAAACGAATGCCAAGGTTGTACTCTCCGAAACCGAGTGCAGTTGGATAACTAGGGTGCTAATCTCATCCGCGACAGAAACTCTGTCGGAAACATGCTAAGAATTCTCTCGGAACTTCAAAAAGCGTGTGTCTTCGAACTGTGCTGCAATACACGAAAATTCCAGGGCTGTCGTCATCGGTGAATGAATTGAAGGTTTTTATTGGATCTCAATATGCGTGTTGTGTGTATGGTATAAGTCAGGGCATCGCAAAATTCCTACGCGAAGCCAAGTTACTAATCTAGTGAACGTGTCAAGCCTGGACAACAAATGAACAGACCACTCGTATATATGAACCAGCCGTGTGCACACTTACAACTCTTAATCGTTGATAAACACCAAGAGTAGCAATGGGTTCAAGGCCGAGCCTTGTGAAATTCCACCCCAAGGTACTTGCCATCCAGAGTAAGACTGCGGCTCTCAAAGAAAGGGGTTTCTGTTGTGTCCTAGAGACTAAAAATAATGACGCGCCAACTATCAACCCGATTCTTACACTACGAGAAGAGAGGACGGATTGAATAAGCGTGCTTACAACGCCGGAGGGCATCCAAAATAATAGCACATCATTGAGCACTTGACTCACTTGTTTTCATAGCTACTGTTTTGAACAGGCTGGACCGAGCTTGGACATTGATAACAGGTAGTGACCGAAGCAGCACGCTTCAACGTGGCCCCATGGGGCAATGTGCTACTTGGGTGATTAGCCAACAACTAAACAACTGTGTCGCCTAAGCACCAAGACAATCAGTAATACAAATTGAACATAGAGACGGCAACAATATGAAATTAAGAAGGGAAAAGTTATGAAGAGAAAAATAATATCTTTCTTGAATCAGTGTATTAAGATGAGGCAGACTGAATTGTCTCCCTAACAACCTCCCTTGCAAGAAGTCCCGAATCCAAGTGGTTAGTTGTTCTGTCACTCATAGGGATTTCATTTTTATAAGCATACAGTTGGAGTATTTTGTCAAACGCTTTGTTGCAGTCGATGAGGAGGACGTCCGTAGCGTTCGGCTCAGCTTACACAGGACAGCTAACGGTCACGGCCAATCGAGGGTCCAGAACTCTTTCGGCAGTATACACACAAGTCATGCACCCACCACTGTACAGCGTATTTTGTCGAATCCCCATTAAAATAACAGGGAAACACGAAGCTTCACCGCCCATTAACTGCAAGAGATATTATGCATTAGGAACGCTCATCGAGTAATTATGCAACAAACGAAAATGTTCAATGATAGAACACTTCAGAAGGACCCCAGTGGCCAGACCCATCCGTCTGATGATATGTTCAAAACTCACTGTCAGAGATGATTTCGTTCCACTTACGATCTAGAGTCCCTTTGAGTGTTTGCACGGTCCCTAGTTCTATCACCTCTTCTGGCAATCTATTCCAGTAGCTTACCACCATATTGCTAAAGAAATGAGATCTAGCTACCAACCCAGATCGAACTTTCACCGGCTTCTTCCCGTGACCTCTTGTTCGGGAGCCCGAAGCCATCTCGCATATGCTCTCCGAACTAAAACCAGAAAAGCTTTTTTGGTATTTCTAATGTCTATTAGATCTCCTCGTATTCTCCTATTCCTAGAGAAAAGTCCGAGGTCCTGGAATCTGTGCTCGTACGCCTTACTCCTCTGACCCTCAGTCATACGCGTTGCGAAGCGTTGTACCTTCTCCAAGCAGGCGGCGTCCTTTTTTTAAAAGAGCGACCGTGTCTGTATATAGCATTATAAAAGAGGTCGAACTATAGTCATGTACGTGGGTATGAAAACCTCTAGTCGTCTCACCGCGTGCGTTTTGTGCAGCTACTGTACGCCGATCTGAGAGAATCTGAAAATGAGCGGAGATGCTATCGATCTTTGGCTGAAGATGTTTTCAGGTTGACAGATGGCTCGTGGACTAAAGGCCACAATCTCGCAACGGATAACTCTCACTACTCCTCAGCTGGCCCACGTTCTTCAGGCGTGAGGTACGACTTTCGTCGGTCCTATCCGCTCCACGTGAACAGGATTACCAGAGATGCTTCAATTGCTACAACTGAGTCAGTATTTGTGTGGGTTTTTCTGGATTCCTTCTAATCGTGAGTTACTAGTGAGATACCATCCAGAAGAAGAAATGCGTTCTTTTACTTTCCATGATGCTCAGGAGCGTCGAGTTACACTCTTCGCCGAAGAATACGCTGCGGTCTATCTGCTTTTACAATCCTCACAGGTGTGGCGTGCATATCGCAAACCACATGCACCTTGTGCATTCTTATCGTTGTGCTACGCGCAGATGACCAATGACTGGATGGGAGAACATCGGACATAGCCATACTGAACGCGTGGATCTGCTACCACTTTGTCGAATTTGAGTAGGAAACATTTCTTCATGCGACCACCTTATCAAGGAAGAACTGGTTCATGCCCGAAGAATGCATGAGGAAATAGCACGTAATATAAAGGAAACGAAAGAGATACATCACATTGGGATGTCACAATGAAGTCAGCGTAATGTGCTATTCGTGTGCTACTTCATTGTGTAGACCATGCTGCCCTATAAATGCAGCGCAGAGAACTTGTGAAATTAGGATTCACGCTCACCTGTTAGCCTACACATTATGACGTTCGAAGTGTTGTTTAGCTGTCACTGAAAAAAAACAGACCGAACTGCAGTCTATCATTCGTCTGGCCGTAAAATCCACTAACATCGTGCGGGCCTGGTGAAAACTGGCTGTAATTCCGATCCATTTGAACTAATATGACCGCATCGCGGCTCTCATTTCGTATTGTTACTCAGGAAGTCAGTCTGTGACCGGAATGCGATTTCACGCGCTTCGTTCAGCTAGCCCACTTGGAGCGCAAAAGTCGTCTGAGAGGCCTGGCTCTGTCTACCGGTCTTGATCTCGATCACCTAGTGATGGCGCCCCTCATTGACAAGTCACGTTGCTGTCCATGAGCCCCTGTAGTTTTAATATTAAAGAGTTCGTTGTCAGGCGAAAACCCACTACGCCTTTAGACAACGCCGTTGCTTCTGTCCGGCTACTCGCCCTCCGCCTATCCGATATGGGTGACCCTAAAGAGGTGCTTTGCGCTCCAATCGGCATAGCATTTTGGGTCATCGTAGCACGCAAACCCGATCACCACGACAAGGTACCAACCTCGATCGTTCTAAATACCAACTTCGAACCATATTTTATCTGATAAGCTGTTACTTGGTTGTTCATGGTCCGACATAATGGCCAATTTCTGTTTAAGTGACTGGCCCAGTTATCGGGATATTTTGTATCGTCTCGATGGATCCAATGAATACTATGAAAGAATCACACTGCATATTCAAACTCCAAACGCTACAGAAGCATTTAAAATGATATTTTCTCATGTATGTGAATCATCAAATGCTTATCTAAACAAGTGACGAGAAATTCACAGCCTTCGAAGTCTGTGGTAACCTATATCAGTTCGGCCGAATACCGTTCAGGGTAACTTATGGAGTTGCTTGTTCTCAAAGAATAATTTATAAGAGAATGCGAGATGAGAACTGAGATGTTACTTTCGCTTATGAAGACAACGTAACTGTATGTGAAGCCACTGAAGAAGAGTACGATACAAATAGGAAAACTCTGGACGGTCGCTCAAAAGTACTCGTTGACGTTCAACGAGTCGAAAAATACAATTCGCTTACGAACAATAAGATTGCTTGAGTCCAATTTCTCCCACAAGATTATCCGATCCGACTCCAACCATCGGGAAGCCTGCCGTTGTCCACAAATTTGAAGTCTCAACATCGACTTATGGAGTTGTGTTGCCTACTACTCATCGTGTATCCCATTTTTCTCTGATAAGATCCATCAACCCATCCGCAATCTTTGTTTTCTCTCTCCCGCCTGAGGTTCCCGAGCCGTTTGGAAATATCAGAAAGAAAATCGAGCAGTCTGTAGTCGTCTCCGACGACGATACTGTTCCCTTAGTCCTATAAGCCGATGCCTCTGATGTTGCCATCGCTGCGGCGCTTACTCAAAATGGATGACCAGTGGTCTTTTCACAAACACCTCTCAGCGAACAGCGTCATTCAGCCGTTGAAAAGGAGGCACATGCCATCATTGAGTTAGATTATCCGAGAGATAGGTTACTTGAAAAGGTACAAAGCTGATGGACTGGATGGGTTGTCTGCATCTTTTTTCAAAGATGGGGACGAAGCTTTGGTTATTAGAACTACTCCGGATAATCTGGGATTGTGAGCAGATTATTAGGTAGTGGTGTGAATCGGTGATTGTGCCGATTTGCAGTAAAGGCAGAAGGTCCTGTTGTGAAAACTATAGAGTAATTAGCTTGATGAGCATCGCATCCAAACTGTTCATCGGGCTTACTCTCCACCGCTTACCCATGCCCTGAAAGTCCCACGCTTAGGAGTCAAGCCGGTTTCAGACCCGGTCGGGGTTGTATTGACCACATCTCTACTCTTTGATATATCTTAGAGCACAGACACACCTTCCGTAGGCCCACAATCTCTGTCTGACGGTGACTGTCATTTAAGGGTGCTTCGGTGAAATTTATTTCTATTTTCCAATGTTTGTATGTGAACGGCCGAAGCCGAGTCGGTGCTTACGGCCGTCTTTCACCCGAGTTCATTGCGAGAAGTGGCGTTCGTCAGGGTTGCCCCCTTCTGCCATTTCCCTTCAATTTTGTAATTGAATTGATTCTTGAGACAGCCCTATCGTCGTGTGGGAATAGCGGCATCAATCTTTACTCAGGCGGTCAAATGTTTGATTTGGAATACGCGGGCGATATCGTTCTTCTGAGTGAAGATTCAGGTAAGTTGCTAGCCTTCCGAGGTAGTTCAAACAACAGTGTAGCGATGTTCTGGATGCACTTTGTACCTTCAAAGTGTAAAATGCTGCTGAGATAGGTTGGAGCTACGACAAACCTTCACTTGGCGGGAAGCATCATCAGTCATCATCGTAAAACTTTAAACAACAGAGCGAACCCCACTGACCGCTACTTCTCTCACTATGTCGCACGTAGAAATAGAAAGAATGAATATGCAAGGTGGACTGTGGTAGGGGAAACTCTAGATGAAGTAGATAAATTTTGTTTCCTGGGTAGTAACATCTCACCGGGTGGACTGATAGCGAATGAAGTGTCATCACCTATACAGAAGGCGCGATTGGATTTTGCCAAACTCTGCCATCTGAGGCCCCGATGCGACAACCGAGTGTCTGTTAAGAATTGAGTGCACACTGCGACTGTTAGATCTATTCTTTTATACGGCTCAGAAACATGGCCACTGAGAGTAGGAGATAGGAGAAGACTATCGGTGTTCGATCACCGATGTTTCCGTAGCATTGCCCGAGTATGGTGGACAAACCGTGTCAGTAATGCTGAAGTTAATTGTAGGCTTATGGGAACCAGAGGTCAGTCTCTGGATCAGGTACTGAATCTAAACAGGTTAGAGTGACTGTGATATGTGTTACGCATGCCCACCAATAGACCTCCTCGGTGTACACTGTTTTCCAAGGCAGGCAACGGCTGGAAGATAAATCAAGGTGGTCAGTTCTTGACATGGCAAAAAGGAATTAAATCCTTGACCAGTAGACTCGGCCAAGTAGAGCGTGTTAGACTTCCGGGTCGGATCTCACGCGACCCGTCTTCCAGATGACTGCAGACATCAAGTGATATGGTCAGGTGTCGCACCCAGTGGTGTAGTTACATTCGAATTCTTTCCCTGTCTTCGTGATTTCCGCTTCCTACCTTGTCTTCGGCTCTTTATCACTTCATGTTTTCATTCTTTTTGCTCCTTACTCGACAATGCTGGAAGGATGAGACCGAAACCAGAGCACAGAACTGAATTGATATTTGAAAAACAATAAATCAAAGCCTATTCGGATAAATAATTATTCATTTCTTCATTGTGACCCATAACCTCTCATCGCCAGTATATTGCTCCTCGGTGTCCATACTTATGATCATTAAAATATTACTTCCGCAGAATTGGACTCCTAACGTGCATCTGAAGTGTATTTTCCTCTTGAACATGAGACCACTGTCAGGTATCTCAAAATCACGAGCGCCAATATTTATACCTCCCTTAGAGTTTCAGCACCATCGAGCTGTTTAACCTTCGTTTATCCTCCAACATCAGATGTTAATGCGCATAATCCATCAAATTTCTTTTCCTTCAATATCCTTATTCAAGGAAAAGGAAATTCATGGATTATGTGCGGTGGTGTTGTCTCACTGGAAAGCACGGACCTCTCTGATCTTCCGGAATTGTAGAGAGTAATTAGTGATTCAAATTTCTGATGTATGAGTCAGCTATCTACTGTCCTCCGAGAACTGCCAGCCGTGATTCACGGTCAGCAAAAATAGCATCCCCGAGTTCCCACCGAAGCCTCCACGTCCGAAGTCAAGCTTGCTCTCTCGTATGCCATACCAGCAGTGCAATAGTCCGTCGGGGCCGTCGAAGTTGAACGTGTTTTCATCACTAAATTTCGCATTGTTCCGTTGAGCTTTCCGTTTGATGTGATTTCTGACACATTTGGCTCGATCTGAAACTTGATGCTCTGTCACCCTACTCTCATCTTTCCATTACGTAGAACTGTTGCTGTACACAGCGAAAACCAATATTCAACTTTAGCGCACTTTTCTATCAAGACATTTATCGCTCGAAATTTCTACGAGACTAAGCGTTCCGTTATCGCAGTTCAGGCCTTCAAATCGTTCTACTCGACCACAAATACCAAGGTTCTAAGTTTCATGGTGGCCTTGTCGATTCGTACACACCACCCTAAACTGTACAAACAACGCATGCTTGTGACCAACTTATCATTGCCATGGTAACGAAGTGTGATAATTGTTGTGTGCCTATGCGATAGGCGTGTATGAATGCGTATGTTTCGTGGTTTGGCCTTTGTTTTCTAAACATATCATTTTGCTGTAAAAAAAACACCGGCTGCAATATGCACTTCGTGAAGATGTGGCAAAATGACCCAGGTTATACTGTGCAATCTTTATTTCCGACTTCTGTTTTCAAACTTGTTATTTGGCTGGATGCAATACGTAAAAGTTGCCTTTTGGTCTTACTTCGTATTCCACGTTTCTTCTTAGGTGTATAACTTTTCGGATCTTTCAAAAATTTCCAGCTAGCTTTCTTTAATTTGTGAATTCTTTTAGAAATCCTGCTTATCCTAATCCCTGAGTCATTATAAGCACGTTTTTTTATCTGTTCCAACTCTGATACTCGTCGCTTGTGAGGCATTCTGTTGTTTTCGTGAATGAAAGGTCAAAACTTGCAATTTGATTTGATGAAATGGATGAGCTTCGTCCAAAAGACACCTGTGATATTACATTTAGTCGATGATATCACGGAGCATCGTCCAAGATATCGGCTGTGATTCATTGCCCCTAAGTTAAATGAGATTTAGCGTGCATTTTTTCGACAGTGATCATGGGGTGTGATTAAAGCATTTCGCACTCTTCAGGCGCGTTATTCGGGATAAGATCGATTCTCCTAGATCTAAATTCAAATCCGCATGCGATTCCACTACAGTGATGGGACAAGACATGCACACCAAAATTCATGAGCTCAGGTATAAGCGTTCACGAGAAAACGCAGAAAAATGGAGGCGCGCTAAAAGCACCTCGTGCAGAAATGGAGTACTTCCTCCTATGACTTTTCTCAGTTGAGTTCGTCACATCGTGAAGTCAAATTGGTCGTACGTTAATGTCGAGTTCGCCAATAAAATGCTCCGCGGTAAGCATCAATCGGTGCGGACATTTAGAATTTGACTCTAACATACTAACTCAAGCTCCTGATCCGACCCGACGAAGAACATTAGATTGCGTTTATCAAGTAGTGGCGTCTCGCGCGTTTCCAACACCGGGGCCGTAGTGGTTTTTATCCGATCAACGTTGTCGATCAGACTATTTAAAACCACACCTCAAAAGCAATCATGGTGCGTATCAACGGCCTTCGCAAATTGTTGAGCATAGAGCGGGCATTAACACCATGTTCACGATTTTTCTGTCGTGACATATGGCAGTTCAGACTGACTCCACTCCGGACCTCGGAAAAGATATTTTAGCGGACTAAGCCCCCGTCCGTAATATGCACTGCGAAGATGTGATCGTTGGGCTTGTTATGATTGTCAATTCGCCACACACACACACACACACTTCGGTACCACCACTTTGACTTCGCTGATAGAAGTGTGCGCAACAAATCTTGGTGTTAGAAGCAACCTAATGTTCAGTGGGCCCAGAAATAGATCGTCACGCCTACCTCTATCGATGTAAGTGTTGATACCTACGTACGCACTCACCGAGTTTTTCTGCCTTTGCTTACGGTGCACGTGCGATTTTCACGGAAGAACTCAACATCCCGCATACTACACATATGCTGCGTCTGGTCATTTCAGAGGCTCGAGTTTGTGTGGTAAATCCAAACACGTTCAACTGTCGGCTCCGATTAAGGAACACCCGAGTATTCTATCGACGATGTGTCGGACTCTGTTCCAGCGGTTGCGTAACTCGTAGAAGACGAAGCCCAAAACCTTAGTCAGAGAACGTGAGGCAGCTAAATTTTATCGACGTCTATCGTAAAACGAATCACGATCGGAAGCTAGTAAATGCATACCTCGATTTGTAGGCAATCCGATTACAATGTACAGGGTGTACTTCGGGAGTGGAGCTTCGAATTTGAAATACTACTACTGAAGACGCTAGCAGTAGTTGAACTTCTACTTTTCCTGAATTCTCGCGAGAAATACTGTGTTGCGCTGTCCGCTTGAGGAAACGATGAACGACATCGAAATTTGCAAGTTATACGCTCAAAGGGTTGTACGCACTCCTGAAGAACACACTGTGCAGGCCAGTCAACGAAGATCAGGTCATGGTAGAATTTTATTGCTCAAGCCACTTGCCAAAAGTGGTAGCAGGCTCACGCAGGAAGGGTCAAGAGCAAAGTGCATAATGAACGACAAGCAGACAAGTATATGGGACAGGTGGAAAAGGATGGCCAACCACAATCAGTGGTCGGTGACAGTGTGAAACGGCAGTTCAATTCATGGGACACAAAGGCGGGGCGGGGTGGGGAGAGAGCGAAGATGACCCTGACAAACGAACAACACAGATTCCTTGAACAGACGACAGTGGACGTGAATCATCGTTACGAGCGCATGAACATTAGACGACAACGAAGACGGCATGGAAAGTGGTGGGTCGGTAAGCAACGCCCACGAACGAGTCAAACACGGAAACGAGTAAATGGGCATAGATCTGATCAGACTGCCGTGGAAACAGGTGAATAAATGAGTCTGATGAGGCCGATTTGAGCACGGAAAACCAGTTGAGCAGTGACCGGGAGGGAACAGCGGGACCAAAGTGTGAACAAACAATGGCTCGTTGGGTACCATAGGTTAGTAGGAAGCAAGGAGAGAAGATAAGACCAACAACGGGTTGAGCACAGGTGCGGGTCCACACTGCATAGAAAAACGTAAGAAAATGTGCGACACAACCAGGCTGAATAGAAGAAAAAAAATTTTTAAGTCGTGAAAAATATTTTGAAGACTTGTCTAAGCCGGTTTAAATTACACTCCGCACCGGTCTACTTTTGTTTATCAGTAGGCACCTTACCGAAATATTCGCTTGGGCTATGGGCGTCAGGCCTAACTGTCTAAACTTTATTTTGTGCATACTGACATCATTCTTGCTAGTAAAAGTTGCCGCGAAACCAAGATTATCGACGGATGAATACAAGCATGTAATCAATTCCTCGGAAGTCTAGAAGCAGTAATCTAGCCTAAAGGTTATGAAGCCAGCGGTCCAAATTGCTTCCCGACAGCCTTACTGTTTGCGATAACAAGTTGGCGTCATCAAAACCAACTCGGTCTGAATATACCGGACAATTAAAGAATCAGATCTGTTGCGCTAGTGACGGAATAGAAAAGTACAACCCGTATGGTAACCATAAAATACCTTGAAGCCATGTAAAACCTTATTGCAATAGATCCTGATACGAACCATCTTGTGTATTACCACTGACGCAGAAAATCTGACATTGTAGCCACCATAAAGCCATAAACTGTTTCCTGTCGGGAACTGTGTAGTGTCATAATGTCTTCAATAATAAACTGATGGATTCAGTTTTACCAAGCTTTCAAACAGATGGATTATCGCTACTTTTGTTTGTTCTGGTGGAATACAAAGTAACTGCAACTTTTGTGTGCACAATAATTTGAGCGAATAGTGTAACTTACCATACTTCGTGTTATCATTTTACTAGTACTAGAACGCCGGGGGAGTTCAAGGGGACACCGGCAAATAGTAAAAATCGAATAACTTTCGACTTTCATAGCAAATTTTGAAGTTTCATGACCTTTCCTGATGATGGGTTTCACGCGTTTCCTTGAAGTCTCACTGAAAAGTACTAATCCGTTGTCAATCTAGGAATACACAAGTCGCTTTCCAGGTTGCTGAGTCGAAGAAATACAAATTCAGTGGCGGTGACATTGGAGATGGCCTCTAGAAACAGGTACAAAATAGATGGCGAAAGCCCAGGCAGTGGAATCCGGCTTGATTCGGGGTGTAAATTTCAACGAGTAAGTCGGAATCCGATACACGGTATCACCAACTTGACATTACTATATGACGAACTTGACTGAGAAAATCTAGAGACGTTGAGGAATTCCCTGGAGTAGAAAACTGTTCAGCATCTAGGACATGAAGAACCAATACGAAGACATCTTTATCAAGGTTCAATTCAAGTACGATGCCGCTCACGGTGTTCTGGTTTTCTGTACTGCAATTGCAGCCTATTCATGTTTACATGAGTAGTAAGTATAGACGCATTTGTAATGATGAAACTTTTTTCCGTTTGCGGTACATACTAATTTGAACGAACACAGAAACAGTCTCCGCCAATCTAGTGTGGCTGCGTTTTCATCTACCCTTCAAAGATGACAAAAAGAGTTACTCGTTTTGCGACTGGGGAGATGAGCTAGTCAATAGGTCGTTCGTTTAGATAACCGCTTTCTCACCACACCCACGCGACCAGGAGAGAGCCACTTACCTCATCTGCACTAAATGCACACCATCAACTACAATACAGCCTACGTTCGGTAGGAGTGCCATCACACGTCGCGCATGTGCACAATTCCGGTTTTACTCCACTCTTAGCTCCATCAATGTGATTTCACCACGTTCCGGTTCACTCCAAGATCTATAATAATTGTCGAGCACATTTACCACTTCCGAGTTGTATATCGCGCCACACTAGTCCGAGGCCTAGAAAAGGCAACCAACCAAATTCGTTCAAAAACAACGTATAGCAACGTCAGAGACTATGCAACCCATCGCTTTGTTCCTAAAAGGGACTCATTAGGACACTCTAACTAGCCTGGGCACGGACCGAAACTGACCTTCAAACTCAGTGCGACCCAGACGCTGACCACTTCGTAGAAGCCGGAAGTGGATAATCCTAAAAACCTTCCATTGATTTGCTGGCCTTGTCCTAACCACGGAACCACGACCACCCCCCCCCCCCCCTCAACCTATTTCTATCTAAACAACACCAAATATCATGACTACCCAAGCACATCTTGACAGTTATAGTTCGTAATCTATGCATTTCTACCCCATGAATATAACTATTAGTCACAAGAGTGATGTTACCGAAAGTGAGCCTGTTCGGTTTTCGAGTCTTCTATTTATACTATTATCTATGATTAAAACAGACCAGGTTTGGTGTCTGCCTTCCAGAAAACACAGAAGCGGTTGGTCACGTGCGGTCTGGCAGCTTTCTCGATCGATACCGGTCACAAAAATGTAAGACAGGGAGTGACTGATTAATTATCGCGACCAGGGTACCGATGCATGCGTGCACATATACAGACGTATGGTTCAGTCGATAAAAGTACACACTATAGCACTGCGCACGATGCAACCGCGCGCACACGCTGCATTCCATCGCGTTCGTAATATGGATCACAGTGACCGCAAGATAGCATGCCAATATTTCTCGCAGTCCTTTACCGATAAATTCGACCAGTGTAAGATCAAGCTATTTTGTGGAGTGAAAGTGGCCGGTGCATCCTTCTGTGTCTGAACATTGATAGCGGGTTGCCAACTTGGTTCACAGACCACGTTACAAAACTGAAACCGTGCGGGCAACACCGAAACCGCTGAAGTCACCGTACGAACGGCTAATTTTGATTCAAGCAACAACAACAACAACAATCGTTGTGGCACAAATATAAGTTGTATGAGAAGGGTGCGACAATTACGCTTTGTTGGTTAGAAAAATAACAGACGTTTTCGTTAGGTCAAGGAATCGTATTTTGTGATAGAAATTGTGAATCATCGTGGTACGAACACCACGGTAGCGACCGATCGCGCCGTGTCAGCAACTGTACTATAAGTCGCCAACACATGAAAATTAAAGCACAGGTTGTGAATGAAGTAGATCAAACAATATGAATGGTGAATTACGGCGTTAGTCGAAATCGGCGAGGTTTGTGTGGAATGAACAGCCCAGCATGGCGCAATGTTCTAGGCGTGAAAAGAATGACAGTGGAAACCACTATTAGTTCTATCCAGAAGCGTATTGGGTCACAAGCGGCTACTGGTAATTATTGAACGATGAAATGTGACCTGCACGTGTAGACGGTGTGGAGGCGACAAATGACTGAATGAAAGGCGGAAATGGTGATGTTCTCGAGATTCACAAATGGTGGGTTCAAACTAACTAGGCGCGACCTTCGTGTGATACGAACATGAACAATCAGGTCAATACGGAACAAATAAGATACGAATTCAATCATCTTTGGGCACATTGGTGAACAAATAGGACATTGATTCATCGTTGTAGATACGACGTATTGCCTCCGCCAGTAGCATACTTATGTCGACTGTGCGAATTTTGTGACATTGCATTTTCTGAATCCCATGCGGCACGGTATTTGTGACCACGACCTCGTCTATCCAGCTTTCCTCGAGTCGTTGAGGTGCGTCTGCGCTGAGTAGACCATGCGTGGCGAATACAAATACCTGGAAGGAAGACGAGAGAAAAACAAACAAATAGTCAGTAGAGCAACTTTGGAAGAAAAAGGACCGGCCGAACCACAAGGCAGACGCGTCGGATGACAAACGGCATTCAGGACATTCGCCTGGACATTTATAGACCAATATCATGCCAAAAGAAAAACGGTACCAAGGATGGGAGTTTACATAGAACGATTCGAATTTTACGGCTTACTGGCTGAGTTAAGCAAACGTTTCATTTGGCATACTGTACGCCGATGTAATTAGTAAGCGCTTTCAGATTTACGGTATATTTTACCACCTGCTGAAAAGCGATGCCTAATAGATCAGGATTCCAGGCAGTTCGCGTGTTGCTAAGTAGCTTCTGCATATCGAACGAGGCATAGGTGGAAGCAACCTTTGCGGGGAGATGCCGTACGTCAGAAAAACATCTGTGGGTCCTCTGAGGCGGAGACGTTTAATGCCTATGAACTAAATTAGCACCGGCGATATATAGAATACAGAACCAAAGTGGCGCTAAAATTGCGACAAGACTGAACGAAGAAATAAGAGGAGTTTGGGCTGGGAAGTAGCCAGCAACTGTCGGACTGAGAAACCCCGATACGTGAAACAAACCGCGAAAACGAATCCATGGGAAAAAGAGACGGCTTCATCAACTAGCCGGAAAAAAGTTGAACCAACGTTGGGAAATTCTTTCTTAGTGCAAACAAAAATGTCGTTCAAACAGGTTTAGGTTTGTTTATGCCTGCACAACATGGAGATGGTGTGCATCTCTCGTTATTCTATCCAAAAGAGTGGGAAAAACAACGGGCAAAAATCCCGATGGGTAGAAATATATGACAGAATTAGCGAAAAGGCACCTGAGAATTCTGCAATAAAATTCGAAGTCAGCAGCAAATTGATGCGCCAATAACAATCAACTGCACTGGCACATACGTTACGGGGACCAGTAAAAAGAAAATTTCTACTCACGAAAATTAGCTAACAATGTTGTATTCATCCAAATACATGGTAACATATTTGACCAGTAGCCTACAAAATTAAATCAGCCGAAAGACAATGGTAAGGAATGCGGTTACATGTATTGCGACCTATAATGGGTGTCTATTTCTATACTTCCGGCTGATTTGCTTTCTGTTCTGGGCGAGATAGGTCAAGGGAACTGATGAATATATGAAAATTGTTTCAGACTGCACAAGGGGCGACTGAGGGCTTCTGATGTGGCTAGAATGTGATACCTTGCTGGTTTGGACTCCTCACTCGATGCGGGAAACAGAGAGCTTCGGTTAAGTACACCAGGTGACTCGTCTTGACTAGGTGGGAAAACATTGCGCTAGTGACTGACTTAATTGCCCTGGTGTTGCATCACGCAAGGTAGTGCTGCTAGTGGGTAGGCATCTGGAAGGGGATGGGAACAAACGAAGCAAAATCGCATATCAAGGTACTGAGTACCTATTCGTGCAGGCAGTGACGGGCTGAAACAATCCCAAGTCACTGTGAACGAGTTTCAGCCGAACCAGTATACTACATCTGCTCCGGGGGATTTTTCGAACCAACAGGCTCATGTTGACAGGTAGAAAGAAAGTAATGTTCAACAAATCAGCGACCAGGTCACGTTTTTCGTATTTATACTATCGGTTGCTTTCGATAGTCAAGTTGTCATAATTGTGGACTTCAGACTTTGACGTTCTGGGATCGAATTAGGCAACTGCCGCTCAGTACCCCCCCCCCCCTCCCACATGGTAGCCTGTCATTCACTGCGACCTCCTTCCACAGATATTGTACTTCGTAGTGTATTAAATAAGAAAAATTATCAATATGAAACTCGAAAATTATCACATTGGTACTGGGCGAAGTGTGAACAGACGAAATCGTGGTTGAAACTGTCACACGTCAGACTGACTACTGAAAGGTAGTGTCAGCTGTCATTTGAGGTTTGATTTACAATTGTGATTTCATCACTAATCCAAGCGCACAAAGTATACTGACTTTTTATGCTGCTGCTTTCCTCGTCAGCACTTGCACAGAACAACGAATACGCTTTCGGTGAGCGGTTTCAACGCATTGCTGCGGAAACGAGCGTAACGGATTGCGACCGAGTTAGGAATTTAATTTCAACACGGATCACAAAGTAGTAAATGACATGGAAACTATCGACCACTGGAGTTACTTTTTTGTCCTTCCCACTCATTTTAAATCGTTAAATATTCAGTGAGCACGGGCTGAATTATGACAATCGGAAATTCTACTAGTTTTTGTACATGAACATCTGAATTCGACAGTATATAGCCAATGGAACTCAATTATCGTGCCAATGAAATTGTCATTTTCCTGGTTTTGGTACACTGCAGACCGACCCATTAGTTGCGTCCCAACAGATCGAAAAACCGCATGGTTGGACGAGGTCCACAGAGCTACACTGAGAGTCAGAATAACTAAATAAGAAATATTTATGAAGACATTTCAATTGCCCAGTAAGTGAGAAGACGCTTGTTTGACCCCCGTTTATAAGCAAAAATGCAACGATTTCACCGGCAAGTCCGTTTCAAATTCAACAGTTTGAACATCGACTCAAAGAATAAATTAAACAGAAAACCACATGGCTTGGGGCGTTGCCGACGGAAATTGGTCACCAATGGCTGTATGAATGCATACATCTGCTTCCGTTAACAGCACTGAGTGTTCATGTGTCTAGCTGATTTCGAGGCATTCTCGATGTTGATAAGGTTGGCTCTAGATACCACTACTTTTTCATTCTACACATCCTTCTGAGTGCGGTGAAAGGAGCATTTTAATAAGACGCCTGGAGTGCAAACAGAATACACAGGGAAGGAGTTCGAATACAACTGCATCAGTGAACGCTGCATCTAGTGTAAATGTAGCCGAATATCTTTACCTATCCTGAAGGCTACCCTCAAGGACCCCAACCCAGAAGCCCAACACACTTCTTCTCCGCCAAAGTTCACCGGTTAAATTTCTCACGCCTTTTGTCGCACTCACTAACTTTTTAATGCGGCTAGCTCCTGCGAGGGGATGAGCCGGCTTCACGGATATATCCATGAAGGCTATTGTGAGTGAGATACAGGGTGGCCGCCCCAGCATCACTCGGCTCATTGTTTGGGATGGCACTTCTCACCCACGCACCACCAAGCGATAACTGTCATGAGACAGGAGACTCATGTTGAGAGCCGGCGACAGATCCAGCTGTTCATGCGTCCTTTGAATGGCAGTTTGGGGTTAGGCATACGGTGTTGGGACTCAGACGTCAGTCTCTGGATCAGGTACTGAATCTAAACAGGTTAGAGTGACTGTGATATGTGTTACGCATGCCCACCAATAGACCTCCTCGGTGTACACTGTTTTCCAAGGCAGGCAACGGCTGGAAGATAAATCAAGGTGGTCAGTTCTTGACATGGCAAAAAGGAATTAAATCCTTGACCAGTAGACTCGGCCAAGTAGAGCGTGTTAGACTTCCGGGTCGGATCTCACGCGACCCGTCTTCCAGATGACTGCAGACATCAAGTGATATGGTCAGGTGTCGCACCCAGTGGTGTAGTTACATTCGAATTCTTTCCCTGTCTTCGTGATTTCCGCTTCCTACCTTGTCTTCGGCTCTTTGTCACTTCATGTTTTCATTCCTTTTGCTCTTTACTCGACAATGCTGGAAGGATGAGACCGAAGCCAGAGCACAGAAGTGCGAGGTTAATGGTTGAATAAACTGAACTTGATGGCAGTCTGCTAGCCTAATGAATTTTACCCCACTCAGGAAAACCGGGTAAGAGGCATGGGCCTTATTTGGTGGCGGGCCACAATCACGCACATCACACTGCAATCTGTGGGTTTTATTGGTTTTCGTGTAGGGAATTTGTCGACACCGAGAAAGCACCACGCCTTCTGGCAACACTGCTGATCGCTTATCCGGTGAGCTGTTGCTCACTTATTTGCGGCTTACCACTGGCGTGATCATTACTTTATCCCCGACGTGGAGATGTGCTTAGCCGTGCATTTTCCTTTCAACCCCCTGCCACGTCATGGACGGATGTCTTCGACCCAGCCTCTAGCCAATATCTGCATTGGAGGATAATGTAAACCCAGGAAGTTCATCTGCTGGCAGGTGTAAAAAATATGTCCTCCCAAACACCTTAACCTGATTAGATGGAGCGATTAGTTCAACACTCCATGCCTAACCTCAGTACTGCTGATAGTGTTTTCTCAACATATTTCAGCAATACTACGAATACATCGATGCTTAAATACTGATAGTTTTTGAGTATCTCTCACCTGTAAGGGCTATGTTTCTAAGTCATATGAAAGTCTTGATCTGACTGCCGCAGTTTACACTCGACTCTTGGTGGATAATCGGCTCAGAATAGGAAAAGTCAAACGGGCCCTGATTTAATATTCGATCATCTGGTAAGATGCAACTGCCAAAGTAACGAAAATTATCTACCTCAGCTGAGGCTTACCCAGAAAGAACAAGATTTGGTGTAAGGTCATCCCAGTTCTGTAGCAGCACTGTTCACTGCAAAAGTGTAAAACGCATTCCAAACATTGCTACACTGTTGTTCAGGCCATCCAGAAAAACTTGAAACTCGCCTGGATGTTCAGCAAGAAATAAAGGATGGTCCGCGTATTATAAGTGAGACAGTTCACTATCCGACCAAAGACCCATCCCACTATTCGGACACGAGGATAGGGCTATTCTCAGAATCATCTCCGCCAAGAAGGCGAAAAACAAGGAAAACAGAGGAGCAGTACTGACGAACCCTAATTTTCTTAGATTCCGATGAAAGCTCGTCCCAACTGCGACAGTGGACAGTGCTGTTCATACACGGTGAATGAAAATGAGACCTCTGCGGTCGACTAAAGTCTCAGGACAGGGACAGGGTTGTTGTCATGCGCGCATCAATTTGCTCATACACAACCGAACGTATTCAACGAGTTTTGATAAATGGATTTCAGTCAACGCGCACTCGCAGCACATTACAGTGGATTTTTTGATCCAAAAGTCACAGTGGCTTACGTATCGAAAAGTTGGTAGATGGTTTGTAGAAAGACACTTGGAGGTAAGGTCGCACGGGAAAATCCCTGTCAATATTGCAAAGAACTTATTGTTATGACGTCATTTCAGGTTATTAAGTATGAAAACAACTAAACTGATCATCCGAGCATACCTTATAGGCACCGCGTTCATGAAGTAAGTCAGCAGCCTTGACAAACTGTTGTACATCATCGATTATATCGTCCAGAATGATTGCAATTCGACCGTGCACATCACCGACCAGAGTTGGTGGAGGTTTCGCTTTCGAGACCATCATGGGCAACAACTCCAGACCAACTTGGGCTGTCGGTCTGATAAAATGAAACAAAACAGAAGAAGCGCGTAATACCGCGCTTGAAGGAAACGACATATAGGAAATGCGGGCTCACAGGGGTGACAACCTGACTGATACAGGCGGAGTTCAACCGTGGAAGTGAAAAGTGTCACGGACAAAACTGAATGCATGACTGATCAGCAGGACATCAGAGGAAATGAGAGGGGTGATCAACTAGCAACAAAACCCGACAGCCAATAAAAGGCAGCGCATGTGACGTTTCGATAGGACATCATCATCATCATCATCATCGTACAGCGTTAAACAGTAGGGCAAGCCCCAATGACCACCGCCTTTCTCACCATATTGCACGTTAAATTAGAAAGTATGAATATACAAGATGGACAGGGAGCGGACCTACATGGGTGGGAAAAGGAAAGAATGTCCTAGTAGCCAACACATGGAATACACAGTCTAACTGTACAAACGCACGTCGATCAGTCATTCTGATTCGATAGAAAGTGACAACACCATCGCCACTGTTCGCGGTTTGCAGCCATATCCTTCAGTGTCTCCAGCCAACTGGTAAAGGGATCTTTTGGACCCCAACCACGAAGACGTGAAGCACCTACTTTTCCTAAGTCTGCTGTACATTTTCTCATTCCTCGCTGCCAAGTCATCTGTTGACCTCCACGTGGTTTCTTCCACTCCCTAGGAGGAACGGAGAATAGGACACGGTACGGTAGACGTGGGCTTGCCATACGTAACACGTGTCCCAACCAACGAAGTCTACTAAGCTGAATACGCTGTGACAAAACGTTCTCCGAATTAGTACCCAATACTCGCTTTCTTACCTCATCGTTGCTTACTCGGTTATTCCACCCAATCCTAGCGATACTACGTAAACATCGATGGTCGAAAACCTCAAGACGACGAATATCTTCAGCACGCAGACTTCAAGTTTCGCAACCACACAACAAAACTGGACGCACTGCAGCACAGTATACACGACCTTTCAACTTCAGTGAAATATCAGGTCGGCGCCACAAGTGCTTCAGTCCAGCGTACGCCCCTCGAGCCTTGGATATCCGCATACTCACCTCAACTACTGTGCTCCCATCCGTCGTCACGCAGCTACCGAGGTAGGTGAAGTGGTCGACAACTGACAGCACCTCCCCATCGAGCATCAAGCTCGGAATTGTTGACGTCCAGTCTTGTAACATCACCTTACACTTTGAAGGTGCAAAGCGCATGCCGAATGGAGCTACAGCTTTTGCGAGATTATCTAGTGCACGCTGAGCATGTTCCGTGGATTCCAACAAGCAGACAACGTCGTCCGCGCAATCTAGGTCACATAGCTTTCCACGCCTACATCCTCAAGATTTTGCAGCGCACTCTCCATTATTTCGTCCATGACGAAGTTAAAAAGGAATGGAGACAAAGGGCATCTCTGTCGAACACCGCTGGTTGTTTCGAACCCATCGGATAGTTCACCGTAAACCCTAACGCAGCCAGAAGTATGAGAATACAATTATCTCATTAGGTTCACGAACTTCTGGGGCATACATTTTCGATGAATAACACTGAAAAGCGATGTTCGATCAACTGAATCGAAAGCGCCTTTCAGGTCTAAGAAAAGCATTATTGTCGGTCGGCGGTGCGTGTGACACGTTTCAAGTAGTTGGCAAAGAGTAAAAACCTGGTCGATGCATCCTCGACCTGGGCGGAATCCAGCCTGCTGTTCGCGGACATTCCTCTCGCGAGCCGGTGTAAGACGATGCAGCAAAATCGAAGCTAATACCTTGGTGACTATCGGGAATAAGCTAATCCCACGATGATTACTACAGTCATTGCGTATTCCCTTCTTGAAGATGGGAACAATCAATGACTCGCTCCATATTAACGGAATACGCCCCTCGTTCCAAGGAGCAAGGCGGTAAGTGATTTTATCAGCGCCTCACCACCCAGTTTGAAAAGAACTGGAGGAAGTTCGTCGGGACCTGCTGCCTTCCCTCGCTTTAGTGATCGAATACATGACTCTACTTCTACTTCTGATGGAGGCTCAAGTGATACCACCCAAGGAGTCACAGTTGTTGACACGGGAGTAACTACACTAGCCTGCGGCCAGCTAAACTGTTCCTTGAAGTACTCGGCCCATCGGTCAAGCCTTTGCTGTTTGTTATGGATTTCTATCCCAAATCGTTTCACTAACCTCAGTTCGCCGTCCACCGATGTCACGAATAAGTTTGAACAGTCTTTGACTGTTACCTGAAGCAGCTGCTATTTCCATTTCTTCGGCTACCTTGTCCCACCAATTTTCGCGATCATTCTTAAAGCTTCGCGTAACTTGTCTCTGCAGCTTTCTCCGCATCTTATTCATCTCCTTACGGTTCGAAAGCTGACGTTTTTGCTCCATTATACTCAGCGACTCTTGCGAGATCCAGTGTATTTGATGGACAACGGATCGAGGACCACAGGCGAAACCTGCTGCAACGTGCATCGCCTGTTTGATATGAGCCCAATGCTCATCTACATTACTGTTCTCCGTGGATCCTAGCTCATGTGCTAACTTCTGCTCATACCGGGTGCAAACTTCTGTATCACACAAACGTTGCGCAGCTAATCGGGTTTGTGGTTTGCGACGATGACCATGGAGCTGGAGAGATAATCGCATTAAAACTAAGGCATGGTCCGACTCTACGTACATGGACCAGTAAGATCTACAGTTCTGAACAGATAGTTTATTCACCACTTGAAATGAAGGGTAGACACTGAATTTATTCACGTAAACGGGTTACCGATGATCTATTAAAACCATCAAACACGTCACACTGATGCAACCTCATTATTGATCGTATCGGGATTTTCTTTTCTGATTCCTTGATATCGCGATCAGTGGCGCTCTTGTATCCACAAACTTTATTCATTCACCTGATACTTTTACTTTTTTCATTTTTAATTATTTCCTTCCGAGGTGGCCACTAGGAGATAGCAACCAAAGTCACCGCACTCGGTGCATGGTTATTGGTTGTCTGAACTGAATTGAACTGAACTGGTTCCTAACTTCAAAGAACTCTAACCCTTAAACGTCTAGTTATCGATTTCGACGAGCTGTCCCCATTTTTAATTCTATTCACTTCAAGTGGATCGAATCTAGGTAGAAAATGCATTGCAGGGAAGAACTGTGAAAGATTAAACGAGCAAACAGAGAACCGCGTGCTAGGACAAAAAATAGAATTCCGTTAGTCTACTGATGATTGTGTGTGCGTAAAAACTATTTAATACGCGGAAAGAAAACTGGATTGGAAAAAACTAGGATGAACAGGTGCAACGGATGGCAAACCATGATGAAAGAAGTCAACGGTTTTGGAAATTTTCTTCTCATATCAGACGAATTTATCAGTGTTAACAGGTACTTTCGTGAATCGATCGGCATATCAGTATTGCCAATCGCAACGGTATTGTTCAGTGAGTCAGATGAATACGACGCCCAAATGCACACCAACAAGGACGCGCATCCGGAATGCCGAAACCCTCTCGATTTTTATGTTATCATATTCTATATGAATGGACAAACCAGATATGAAAAATCTCCAGGAATGACGGATCAGTAACAATAAATATAACGGCCTGAGGGGTATTATTTAACACATCAGTGAAATGGACTACAAGTTATCAATCAATGATAAGAACAATTCAGTCGTCACTGATTACCCGGGCCTCCATGCCGTTCTGCCTGTGGCTTTTTGGAACGTCTTTCGGTCAAACATATACAGGTAGTGTAAGACTGTGATGCATTCGGAAATTTACTCATTATATGGTTTGAGCTTCTTTACTTTTATAGCGCATATCAGTTCATCGGATAATGATGCTCATTGATTCAAATCTTCCTCTTATTACCGTTCATTCTTTGCTGTGCTGTGGGTAGTTGAATGTGTGACTTTGATTGCCAGAGTAAAAGGCTTTGGCCAAAATAAGCCAAAATGTAGCAAGATATGGAAATTTGATTAAACTGACCAACCGGACCACATAAATTATCCTAGTTGGATTGAGTTACTACCTGAATATTTTGGTAGAAGCCGTTTCTTCGACCAATGTGGTTGTGCCTATATGAGGAGGTCAGGAGAAATTCTTTCATGATTTAGAATCTTCACGTTAAATGTCCTTTAAAAATGCCTCTTAACAATGTTTGTCAAACATTCTGGGAAATGGGAATTTCAGTTCGCATTAATGTGGGCGTTGGCACCAAGGTCGTTTGAGCGCGCCTCGTTACTCGCTCATAGTTATCGCGATAGTGATGAAAAAATCCACTAAAAGTGAATTTTCCCGGCATCTCCGTAACGAGGACCAGAGTAGAATTGATAAGGCCTATAAGTTTGGACCTTATGTGAGATATCTTGCTCAGTGTTCTACCGCGAACAGGAGCATCGATTATCGGATAAATCACAGAACCTCCCCCCACACACAAAAAATACACAATTCAGAAGCGGAATACCTAGAAAATCAAATGAATAGGACGATATTATGTATATTACGCTCAAAAAGCAGTGCTGTAACTCACTGTCCTTAATCCAGCGCGAGATTATTTCGGGGCACTCTCTTCTCGCTGGACATGAGGTAGCGGCAATTTTCAACGCGGCTAGTATCACGGGATATGAAAGGTGCATTGCAAGCTTAACAAATGAGAGCACGTATTGGTTTCATCACGGGATTCAAATCACGAGGCCTGTCATTTTGACAATGGGTTTGTTTCTCATGTGAGTACTTGGTATATGGTGATCCGTGGAAGGCTCAGAAAAGTCATTTGACGTAGGAATTTCCCCCGAAAATTTATCTCGTTGGGTGCCGATGTATCATACCAGCCAACATTATTGATTTGGATCGGAATAAAATGTTTAAGTTTGTTGGTGGACTTCAATTACCGACGGCTTGAATGTTGGGAAAATCTCCACCGTTATGACTGGAAAAGTCCCCGAATTCAACGAGAAGTCACCTGAGTAATTGTTTTTCAGGATGACGCTTTATGCTATTTTCACGAGGTTTGCAAATGGTCATGCAAAACTATTTGTCTGTTCATTATTCACTGTGAAATCTGTGAAGGCATAGGCAACTTCAAGATCCAATCCACACAATTGCCCCCTAATAATACCGATTTAAACTTATTCGTAAAAACGTCTATGTTCTGAAGAGAGTATTCAAAGGTTTGCCTACACCCCGGCCACTGGAGTCATAAGTGCATAAGATAAAAAATTATTCCATCACCAACATGGCGGACTCCGTGTCAATGAAACTGTGAAAAATCATGATAAATGGGGGCAGACCAAATGCTTGATACCGTGTATGAACACTGTATTCTTAGATATGTTTGGGTAAATTCTATGTAAAAAAAATCTTGTTCCATTTTCCTTTAGAGGCTCACACTCAGCCGTGGTTGCAACCCGCCAGTATTGGAGAAGATAAGTCTTGACCGACCGGTATCACGACGTTATAGCTTCGTCACCATGCTACTTTTCCCAGAGAACCTCAGAATCGGTGAGCAGAGCACAGTGAGGTGTATGACATCCATATTAACCCTGTCAAGGCGCGCCCTTCGATTGGCTACGGTATGTCTTCTCCTTCTGTTATCTATTTAGTGTTTTTGTCTTTAAGAAGTCATGCTTACCTGTCGCTCATATTGGAAACTTATTTTTACTTTACTCTACTACAGATGGCTCCTTGGAGAGGATAAGCCGGTTTTATGAATATCTCTGAACGCAGCTGTCCATGCGGGTTGACACGGTAGCACGGATAACAGCGCGCGTAGATGATATGATCATGAAGTTTCATGGGTGACTGGCACAAAAGAGATCCCCACTGTCACTCAATTTTTTTCGAGAGCGCACGTCTAGCTTTTGTGCAACTAAGTGCGGACTGCAAGGCAGCAGCCTGTTGATGCATGGTTGCTGGTGACTACCTAGGAGCTCGTTCGCCATTTAATCGAATTGAATCCAACCCAGATTTTGCACAGACCGTGGTTAAGAGAAACAAATGTGTCCCCCTCGAAAATCGTGGAGTGAACAAGCCTCAACTAACCTGAGGGAGCGAGTTTGTCTCTGTAGCCACGCTTGCAGTGGAACTGATTGCCGTAAACAAATCCGGTTACCCGAACGGGATGACTAGCACACGGGTTTTGACCAGATGCGCGAACTCTTTGGTGCTTACATAAACGTCGGCAAACCATCAAAGTGAATATCAACCCGCAGTTTTCTCAGTGAGACGCAAAACTGACCACACTGACCTTTGTCTGTCTGCTCTTGATCGCAGCGGCAGGAAGTAGAGGGTGACACCGCTTTGTTGTCAAGATTCAACGGAAATGGAGGAAATACGCGGTAAACTGTTCACACTAGAGCATCGAATTAAGCTCGCCTATCTGTACTTGAAATGTGAACGGAACATGTCAGATACTTTTGGGCGTTTTATTACCCACTGCCATCGTTTCCGAAGAGTAGCAAGATCGACCGTCAGTGTTTTTATCAGGCTCGAGAGGGCGAGCAGTGTAAACGGCGAACACGGCAATGCTAGATCTCGAACCGCAACCAGCGAATGCTGAGCTGAGGAAATCGTTCGGAAAACCACTAAGCATCCGTAATTTAGCACACGACGACTGGCCCAACAATGTGACGTGAGTTGTAGTTCCGCCATTCGCGTTTGGAAGGAGCGCCGCATTAAAGAAGTTTTCGGGTTTCAGACTCAGGAACTGGAATTTACGGATTTCATCACGACAGAATTACTTTGATCCAGGTTTCTAGATGGAAGAGACACATTTTGGACTCCATTCAGTGACAATGAGATTTTTTGTCTGCATGGATCGAGTGGACGACGCCGCTTCTGGGATGCCGTCAATCCCCAGTGACACACTGCATCCAAGGCACAGTACAACCAGAAGCTAGTGGTGTGGGTCGGAATTCTGGGCACACGAATTGTTGGTCCCTTCTTTCAAAAGCATGTAGCAGGTGAGTGATATATGCATTTTTCCAGAAACATTTTCAGGACTATCTTACAAGCAACTTCTACAAGTAGTGGTGTCGGTGTTGGATTCTTGAGTACGTGAAAGGATTTAGTTTCACCAGGACGGCGCTGCAACAGATTACGCGCGAATATTGCGAGAATACTCAGATGAGGTATTATTCGGGAAACAGAACGGCCGTGGAGGTTCACACAAATGTCCACCACAGTCGATGGATGTTACCCCAAAAAGATTTTCACCTGTAGAACCATTTGAAATACAAGGTTTATTCCAAGCGGCCCTAATCAATACACCGACTGAAAACGGCTAATGTAGAAGAGTGTAGCAACATACCACAAGGTACTCTGATTAAAGTACAAGAATTGTTCATATATATTCACTGTTTTACACAAATAAAAAGAGATGATTCACAGGCAGAAAAAACTTCCCCCTAGAGCCAGTGCGACAGTTCAAAAAACTGAAGATGAACGATCAAAACGATTTGGGAAAGGAATGGATTTTATGGAAGCAGAAATTCCAAGATTTTGCAATCTTCACACAGCTGTTTTCGGAATCAAAGATTATCAGATTGCCATAGCCCGATATTGTCTGGGAGGTGAAGCCAGGCATGTTTTGACGACTTTCTTTTGATATGAATGGAGACCAAGAAGACCCTACGAAAGTGACTCGGAAAACAGAAGAATACTGTTTGGGTCAATCCAGTGAAACGAACATCTCAATCACTGAGAACAGTGACAGAGAACACCCCACGTTTGATATGGCAAGTGTTCCCGCGGAAGAGGAAATTAACAAAACAGACACAGAAAATTCTGAGCCTTTTGAAGAACCGAAAATTTACATCCTAGGGGGGTACGAACCGATGAAATCATACGAAAACCTGCGTGCTGTTTTGTACTGAAGGGGTGCCGAATCTGAGAGCACTAAAACAAGAAATATGTGTTCCAAACGTTTCAGAAAGATCTCATCGCTAAAGATAACGAAAATTTCTACGATTTTCTGGAAAGCTGCCCTTTGAGGTAACGTTGGGTAACACAATCAATCAAAGAACCAGAAGGCGCATAACCAACAGAAATCTGATTGTTACGGTGAATGGCAAAGGTCCACATGAGCCCGGGAGAACAAGAAGGAAAGATGTAAGGGTATGTACTAACTCATCCTTGGTAGACAGACGTTGGCGGTCAGCACCTGTGTAGTACCGAGCCCAAGGCTTGAGTCCACCAAACCACGAGCGACAGGGTGGCCGATCGGCAGCGTGGATTGACAGAATGAGAGATGAATCCTATCAGTCGCGTTTAAGCCTCAAGGCTTGGTCATTCACACTAGTTGGACCAATACGTTGTGTTCAACGCGTGGGTAAATGGACTAACAACCTATGTATTCATTGTTTCACCAATAAACTGAGATGATTAGTATGCTAAAAAGAATTCTCACTAGGGTTAGTAGGACGGATTAAAACACTATTATTCTCACATGACAGAAGGCGGTCTCTAGGACCACATCAAATCAAAATTAGGGAGAAAAGGGGAGGGGATAACCTTGACGTGCACCACTTCTCGTGGTATATTCAGGTGTAAGATTACCGTAAGCACGAACTCGGTTTGGGCTATCAGTTTATAGACTATATGACGGAAATGAATTTCTTTAGTGCATTCTTCAACAAGAGGCAACGCCAGAGAACTGCATCATTAACTGAGTCGGAGGCCGCTTTCAGATCAAGAAAAACAGAGCTGGTGGGTCTACGGAAGGTATCTCTGCTCTAAAAATTGAAGAAAAGGTAGCAACAACGCTGCTGTTGGGCGTGGGGTGTTGGGAAGTAGATATCCGTTTCTGGAACAAGTACTGACTATAAACAGGTTAAAGATGGCTTGAACATATGTTACACATATTCACAGATAGACTCCCAAGGCATGCATCAGTCGACAAAGTTGCCCTGTATCTTCATTTTTTAACTTTACCATAGAGGATGTTCTACGGAATGCCTTGTCTGGCTTTGTAGGCAATGGAGTTGAACTTCTCTCATGGAACAGTTTTTCACTT
Organism: Fasciola hepatica; assembly: GCA_948099385.1. NCBI lineage: Eukaryota > Metazoa > Platyhelminthes > Trematoda > Plagiorchiida > Fasciolidae > Fasciola > Fasciola hepatica. The sequence goes on from CANUEZ040000008.1 coordinate 10,853,041, forward strand.
AGCACACCGATGATATTCTTGCTGGGTAATAACGCACGGGAAATGCAGCAAGTTTCGAATCGCTTGGTGACTGAGGTATCTAGATACGGTATGTGTTTTGCCCCACCTAAGTACAAAATACTACTACAAGACCGGCAGAAGCCTGCGTTGGCCCTCATCTTGAGCGGTGAGCAACTAGAATTAGTCAATAGCTTTAATAACCTCAGGAGCTAAATTGCAGCTGGAGGTAGTGTTGGGGCGAAGACCACATCATAAACAGCAAAAGCTAGACTGGCTTTCGTGGAATTGTTTCACTTGTGCCATCGCCACAACATGTCTCTCATTGAAGTGAAGGTTCTCTACTCCTACAGTACGGTTGCGAATCCTGGTCACTCCGCGCTGAGGACGCTTGGTGAATTATCGCATTCGAACATCGATGTCTCTGAAGTACTGCTTGCATTTGGTGAAACACCGTGCGAGCAACGACGAGGTTCATTGTCGCGTGTTGGGTATGGACAGCCACTCCATGACAGAAGTAATCGCACGTTTTACGCGTGCCTACTCATCGTCTGCGACTCCGTGCGCAATTTGTGCTTCCTGGATGAAACTGGAAGTGGCGATGTGGCGGTCAGACCATGACTTGGTGTACGGGTATGAAGAAATTGAGGTGAGCACTGGCATCACCTAGTGCGTCCCGACCCCTTAGTAGGAACTCAAGGAATGAGGATTGTCGCTGGTTAGAAACACTGAAGGATATGGCCCAGAACAGAAGCCAGTAGCATGAATGTTAAGCAGCGTACTTAGAAAACACTCGGATTCCATAGTCATCGAACAAAACCTCAAAAAACCACAAAAATGCGTGCGGTGCGGTTTGGTTTTATTTACCTTCTCCTCGTTACCTGTTTCTGTATTTGTGGTGTTAGCACCATGCCTGACTCTAGGCTCGGTATAATATAATAATAATAATAATAATAATAATAATAATAATAATAATAATAATAATAATAATAATAATATGCATTATTCCCCGATGCAGGTACTGGTTAGGGGATGGGTCGATGTGATCAGTCTGTGAGATGGCAAAAAGGTATGAAAGCCTTAACAAGTGGTCTTGGCCAAGTAGAACATGTAAGGCTTCCAGGTCGGGGTCCACGAGACCCGCTCACTGGATGGTGAGATACTAAGTGGCATGGCTAGGTGTCACGATCAGTGGCGTAAATGCGTTCAAACCCTTTCTCCGTCCTTATGATTTTATTTCGAAACTTTTCTCTCATTTTCATGCTCCTTATACTTCCGTTCGGTTTGCTTACGACCAGACAATGCTGCAAGATAGCAAGGACTGAAAGAAGTGAACGGAACTGAGTCCAGCTGCTTAGTTGTTCGCCAACGACCAGACAGGCTGTTTATCTGAGACAAGGCTGGTGTTTACAGCGCTTATAAACTACCTTCATATAGCCTGGATAAACGGCTCAACTAGATCAGCCTTTCGTTCATGATTATGGTATATCATATAGACCAGCAGTCTTTGTGTGCTCGAAATCCTCTATATACATGGTTATTTTAAAGAACAACAGATTGCTCACGAGTAAAAAAACAACAGTCACCTGAGAAACTTCAGGATTTTCGGAATAAAACACCAAGAAATGTTCACACACGGTAACTTACCTCTTCTCACTCGCAACCGCATCCAACGGCGGGGAGTTGCGGCCATCATTATTCTCTATATCATCTCGATCCTCCCCGTGGATGACCACCAGCGGCAAACGCAGGCGTTCTGCATAGCTAGTTGCTCGAGGTACTACGCTTGGGTTTCGTGCAACAATTACAGCATTTCTATAGTCCAACACATAGGTTTCTATATATTTGATGAGAAATGGAGATGCCCGCAAGTTGTCGACCGGGACGTCAAAAAAACCCTGAATTACAAATAAAACAAAGTGAAAACGGAGTAATTTCGGCAATTTGCAACAGAACCGTCGTCGTGATCATCATTCCACGGCAAAGAAAGAAAGGAGCCAATGTTCATATTTAGCATATAAAGCCCAGAATGAGCATTCCGAGGAGAGGACCCACAGCTTAAAAACACCGCCAGAAATAATCATCACATGTAATCATTACACCCAAGCGATAGACGACTCTCCTGTAGCCCGGCTCATTACCACGCCTGATTCTTTGAGGCTTTATGTGGTTCGCCACTCCAAGTCTCAGGATCACGGTTGCCGATTCTACCCAAAACAACCAATCATGACAATGAACAACCATACAAATACCCACTTTTACTCTCACTGCGCTCATGCACAAACAAGTCTAACGTTCATTACTCTCGCTAATATTCTTGGAGTGAATAGTAACATTGATGCTGAACACCAATTTCCGAAACTCGAATATCTCCTTCTTCAGATACCACCAGTCCTGCTTTCTGATCTCTGCATTGCTCACTCGGCTATTCCATCCAATCTTAATGATACTACGCAAAAATCGATGTTCGAGAACCCCAAAATGACGTGCAGCAGTCCAGCGCATCTCGCCCGAGCCTCGGATATACGCGTGCTCACATGAATTATTGTGCTCCCATCCGTCGCCACGCTGCTGTGGAGGTAAGTGAAGCGGTCGACAACTGCCAGCACCTCTCCACTGAGCATCAAGCTCGGAATCGTTGACGTCCAGTCTTGAAACACTTTACACTTTGAACGTGTAAAGCACATGCCAAATCAAACCACAGCCCTTGTGAGTCTGTCTAGTGCATGCTGCGCATGTCTCGTGAATTCGAACAGACGGACAAGATCATCGGCGTAATCTAGATCACATAGCCTTTCACTAGTTGCCAGTTCAACGCCCACATCCTGAAAACTTCGAAAGGTATTCTCCAGTATCGCCGATGACGAAGTTAATCAGAAATGGCGAAACGGGACATCCTTGTCGAATACCGCTGGTCGTTTCAAGCAGACTGGACAGTTCACCGTAAACCCTTACGCAGCTAGTCGCATGAGAGTACAATGATCTCAGTAAATTCACGAACTTCTGCGACATATCCTTTTGGTGAAGAGCACTGAAAAGCGCTGTTCGAGCAACTGAATCGAAGACGCCTTTCAAGTCCAGGAAAGCCGTTATTATTGGTCAACGTCGACTGTGACGCATCTCAAGTAACTGACGAAGAGTAAAAATCTTGTCGATGCATCCTCAACCTAGGCGGAATCCGGCCTGGTGTTCGCGGGCGTTCCTCTCGCCAGCCGGCGCAGTAAAATCGAGACTAATACCTTGGCAACTATCGGAATTAAACTGGTCGCACGATGATTACTCATTATCATCGTCGTACAGCGTTAAACAGCAGGACAAGCCCCACTGATCACTGCCTTTCTCACCATGTTGCACGTTGAATCAGAAAGTATGAATACACAAGATGGATAGGGAGTGGAGCTATATGGGAGGGAAAAGCAAAGAACGTCCTAATAGCCAACAAACGGAATACACAGTCTAACTGTGCAAACGCACATTGACCAGTCTTCTGATTAGACAGGAAGTGACAACACGATCGCCACTGTTCACGGTTTGCTGCCACATCCTTCAGTGTCTCCAGACAACTTGTTGATGGATCTTTTGGACTCCATCCATGAAGACGTGAGGCACCTACTTTCCCTAAGTTCGCTGTACATTTACTCATTCCTCGCTGCCACGTCATCTGTTGACCTCCACACGGTTTTTTCCACTCCTGAGGAGGAACGGAGAATAGGACACAGACGGTTGGCGTGTCTACCATACGTAACACGTGTCCTAACCAACGAAGCCTACTAAGCTAGATACGCTGTGGTAGAGATGATTACCACAGTCACTGAGTATTCCTTTCTTGAAGATGGGTAAGATTAATGACTCGCCCCGTAACAATGAAATACGCTTCTCGTTCTAAGTGTCACGGAGCTAAGTCTTAACTGATTTGATCAACGCATCACCCCCCATTCGGAAAAGAACGGGAAAAAGTTCTTCGGGACCGGCCACTTTTCCACGCTTTGCTAATCGAATGTTTGATTCTACTTCGAATTCCTATGGGGGGCTCAAGTGATACTCCCCAAGGAATCGCAGCTGTTGACATAGGAATAACAATAGCGCAACCAGCTAAACTGCTCCTTGAAGTATTCGGCCCAATGGTTAAGCCTTTGCTCTTTGTCACGAACAGGCTCTCCATTTCTATCGCATATCGTTTCATTGAATCAGGTTCACCGTCTACCGGTGTCGCGAATAATTCTGAACAGCTTTTGAATGTATTTCTTATTATTACATGCTTGCGCATGAGCGCAATGGAAAGGGTATATACCCCATAGCCACGAAGACTCACTGCACTGTTAAAAATGGCCGGAAACCAGAACCTGAGACTTGGAGTGAAGAACCACATAAGGTCCTATTAGGTTAGGTGAGGTGCCGATCCGGACGACAGTTGAATCGCCGTCTATTGCCAGCCGCTACTTCCACTTCTTTGGCTACCTTGACCCAACAATTCTCATGATCATTCTTTAGGCCTTTCGCAACTTGCCTTTGTAGGTTTTCTCGTATCTTATTCATCTTCCTACAATCCGAGAGCTGAAGGTTTTGCTCCATTAGAATGACTCTTGAGAAATCCAGTGTCTCTGATGGACACCGGATCTAGGATCACAGGCGAAACCTGCTGCCACATGCGTCGCCTGTCTGATATAGGCCTAGTGCTCATCTACATTACTGTTCGTCATAGTTCCTAGCTTATGTGATAATTCCTGTTCATAATTGATGTGAACTTCTGGATCAGACAGCCACTGTACGGCTAACCGGGTTTGCGGTTTGACTCAATGACCACAGAACTGGAGCGGTAGTCGCATTAAAACTAATGCGTGGTCCGACTTTACGTACATGGACTAGTAGGACCTACAGTTCTGGACAGAACCGCACCACCGGTAGTTTACTGCAATATAATCAACCTGACTCAGAGTACCTGCAGAGTAAGAGCGCCATGTCGCTGTGCGACGTGAGCTGTATCAGAAATTTATACTAGACAGGAATAACCGACCATCTGCACAAAACTAAAGAAGCCCATTCTCGTTATTTGTGCGCTCAGAGGGTAAGGTACTACACCCACCTAAACAAGTTTCCGACGCACTAAGTTTGCCAACTTGTGTATTAAAATCACCAACTAGCACTACAATATCAGAGCTTTTGTTCTTGCGAACGAGAATGGTGAGTTCGTCGTAGAACTCCTCCTTATGCGCGTCACAGCCGCAGTCTGTTGGGGTGCATGCCAAGATCACAAACAAACTGCGCTTGGCACAGCTATCTTTTCGAACACCAACCGATCTCTGAAGCCTTATAACACATAAACGACCATTAACCAGTTTCCAGTCTAGAAGGGCAGCCTCAGCCGTGTCACTTAAGACTATTCCTACACCACGTTGACCCAAGCGTGCAGGAAATACCTCGATGAGATACCAGAAGCAATCAGTTGAATCACTGCTCGAATCCAGGATACGCGGCAGACACCAATCGCCAGAGAATCTATTACGAGCGATAGGCACGTTTACTAACCGGCCTGAATGAGTGTACGCATGTTAAAGGAGCCAAGACTCACGAGAGTCGATCAAATATAGGCTTCGAGATAGACTATTCACGGCAGTATTTGGCAATGAGCCGTTGCGAGTGTGGTGTACTAACTGCCTTTTATCACTGTCCACACGTAATGCGCATTTTGATATTATCACATTTTCTATTTCAACGCATATGCTCAATCTGTTGAGCGAATAAAGCCTATATTGTAGGCCTTTAATCTTCTCATTCTGGAGTAGTGATTGTTTGATGGAAACAAGATATACAACGACTAATCGCAATGTACAATAATCTATTCGTTTAATAATGGACAAAATTTTACGACCCAGACATTTCGATGTTGATCCTTCGTCACAAACGTCATCAACGGCCTGAAAACATTCATTCCGCACAATCAGTACTTTCATCGCTAAATCTTCAACGCCTTATTTGGACAAGCTTGATGTTCTGATTAACGACGTCACGTCACCAGTATGCGAATATATCGCCGAGTGCAAAACGTACGGAACTGCAATCGATAGTCTTGAAGAAATCTAAATAAAACTGAAAAACGAGGCTTTTACTCGGCGTGTTGTCTTCTTGTAAACAGGAAACAGGTCAAACTCTGGACCAGTTCTTACAAAAGCTAAAGTTGTTAGCAAAAGACTATGCTCTGAAATCTGCCACAGCCGAACAAAATCAAAACGACGCTTTACGCAATGCGTTCATCAGTGGAATGCAATTTAACACCAATCGACGATTTCAGGAAAACAGGTCGCTGGATCTCGATACTGGGTACGAAAAAGCTCGTTCGTTGGAAATGGCTTGCCAACAATCTCATTCGACTCACCCATCAGATTCTCTGTATTCTGCCTCAACATGTAATCCAGATGTGCTCGAGGAGTCACGCTTTCACCTGCTTGAGTCGGGTCTAGCGGAAGCCTTAGCAATTGATCGATGCTTCTTCTATGGATATGGCAGACACCATCGTTCCAAGTGTCCCGCTAGAGACGCTGTGTGCAAACTGTGTAATAAAAAGGGCATTACCAAAAGGTGTGTCGGTCAGCACCACACACCAAAACTACGTCGATAACTAGTTTTTTGTTGCCTTCTATAATATCAGCTTCCACTCCTCCTTGCCTTTCCAATGCAGTAGTACAAGTTTTCATCAACGGAGTACCTCTGCAAGCTTTGGTGGATACCGGCAGTTCAGACAGTTACATAGCAAGTTCTGTTGTTCAGAAGCAGTGTTGAAAGATTGAAGGGTCACGCAGTTCCATTACCATGGAACCCACTAGTCTTACAACTTACACACGTGGACGCTGCATTGTGACATTGTCTTAAAAAAGTTCTACCCACCTTCTTAAACTTTCTATTTTGCCCAACCTCTGTGTCGATGTGCTTTTAGTTGATGTGTTCTTACGTTTGCATACAATGTTACTAATTCCTTTCGGAGGCGAAAGTGAGTCGTTTTCATTGTGTAACCTTACCGCTGTTCGTATTGACCCGCCACCTCTGTTTCACAACCTACTACCCAAGTGCACCCCAATCGCCACCAAATTACGACGACATTCCGCCGCAGACGAAGGGTTCGTCAAGATGGAAATCGAACATCTACCAAAAGAGCAAATCATAGAATCGTCCAACTCACTTTGGCGCACTCGGGTACTGGTCACTACTAACGAATGGCATAAACACAAAATGGTAATTGATTACAGCTAGACAGTCAGTCGATTCACGCTCTTTGATGCCTATCCACTCCTACAAATCGATCAACTGGTCGAAAAAACCTCAAGCTATGCTGTTTTTAGTACTCCAGATTTGAAACCTGCCTACCGCCAAATATCGACCCGGGAAGAAGACAATGATTTGACCGCGTCTGAAGCCTGTGGAAATTTGTTCCAGTTCTGGCGGATTTCTTTTGGTGTTACCAACGATGTTTCGTGCTTTCAAAGGGCCATCAATTAGATCAATACGGAATCCCTCTCAGGCAGCTTTGCATACTTGGACAATATTACTGTTTGTGGTGAGGACGAAGAACAACACCAGAAAGACCTATCGCGATCTTACGCTGCTGCCGGTAAATACAGACTGACATTTATCGACAGCAAAAGCACAACCGAAGTGAAGCTGATTAGACTTTTAGGATACGAAATTTCCAACAGGTCGATTGAACCTGATCCTGATAGACTTGAACCTCTTTACAACCTACCGCTTCCAAACGATTTAAAGTCTCAATAGCGCGTCATTGGGCTTTTCGCATATTATTCACAATGGATATTACATTATTCGGATAAAATTAGGCCTCTAGTTAACAACCGAATATTTCCCTTACCGAAAGAAACTGCAACGTTCTACAAGTTCACGAAAGACGAACCGTGGAGATCTGTAATGTCAACAGTAGATCCCAAGTCACTCCTTATGATCGAGACTGTTTCTGACATTGCTATCGCTGCAGCACTAACACAGAGCGGTAGACCGGTTGCTTTCTTTTCTATGACATTGACAGCTAGTGAGCGACATCATTCATCGGTAGAAAAGGAGTCGTGTGCCATTGTTGAGGCCATCCGAAAGTGGCGACATTATTTACTTGGTGTACACTTTCAACTAATTATGGACCAAAGATAGGTCACGTTCATGTACGAAATAAACCCCCGGGGGAAAGTAGAGAATGATAAGATACAGCGCTGACGCATCGAATTATCGTGTTACAACTTCGACGTGGTTTACCGTGGCGGCGAAGACAACAAAACAGGCGATACACTATCGCGTGGATATTGCGGCCCCGCATGCGATATTACTCTGAAGGATTTACATGATTCGCTATGCCATCCCGAAATAGCCCGCTTGATACACTTTGTATGGTCCGGGAATCTTCCCTTATCAGTTGAGGGTGCAAAAAAAAAACGGTATCCAGCTGCTCTGTCTGCGCTGAACTAAAACCGAGACTTTGCAAAATACCTACAAGAAACATGATCAAAGCCTCATTTCCATCTGAACGTTTGAATGTTGACTTCAAAGGTCCGCTGCCTTCGGCTATTCGCAATAGGTGCTTACTTACGATAACTGAAAAGTATTCTAGATTTCTATCCGCCTCCCCTTGCCAGGACATGATGGTGTCAACTATCAGACATATTTTGCCAATTGTTTGGCATGCCTTCGTACATCCACCCAGACCGCGGTCCTTCGTTTATGTCTGAACAACTGAAACATTTCTTACATACTATGGGAATTGTGACCAGCAGAACGACAGCGTACAACCCACAGTCTAATGGGCAAGTAGATAGCTTAAATGGCACTATATGGCGTTGCATTTCTCTCGCCACTAAATCCAGGTCTCTGCCCATCATCAAATGGGTAACTGTCCTCCCAGATGCACTCCATTCCACTCGCTCCCTGTTGTGCACTGCCACGAACGCCACCCCACACAAACGTTTGCTACGATACAACAGGAAATCCACATAGGGAGCCTTTTTACAAAGGTGGCTTACTGCTCCTGGCCCAGCCTTCATAAGACGCCATATCCGTTCGCTGAAGTATAAGCCTGCTGTCGACGAAGCGGAACCCGTCGAATGTAACCCAAGGTATGCTCATGTGCGTTTATCAGACGGGCGCGACGAAGCAGTTTCTATTGACAACCTCGCTCCAAAAGAGCGGCAGCAGCGTAATCTTGGTGACATGTTTTTGCGTCAAATACATAACATATCAGACCACCACACAAATAGTGATGACCCCGTTCATACAGAAGTGTTAGGTCAACATATCTTTAATAACACACTACAGTCATCGCTCGCAGATAAAAAGCAAAGAGTACGGCCGTACTATCTCCGAAATCGTGAAGTGTAAACATCTGTAACTGCTGTAATCTAAAGTGTAAGACTCAGCGAGAAAGAATGTGTACTAACTGCCTTTTATTACTGTCCACACGTAATGCGCATTTTGATATTCTCACATTTTCTATTTCAGCGTATATGCTCAATGTGTTGAACGAACAAAGCCTATATTCTGCGCCTTTAATCTTCTCATTCTGACATGACAATTTTCCGATCGAAACAAGATATACAATAACTAGTCGCAATAGACAACAGCGAGCATCGAGCGTGTTGACAATGGAAGGATTATGAGTGGAAAGATGGGACAGAGACAGGTGGTTGAAAATAGAAGGCAAAAGTTGAATAGAGAGAAGGAACTCTGAGCAATAGATTACTCATTACTATCTCTCCCCCCCCCTCCGGCTCGACGCAATGGGCAGAGCGATCTTGATTATCCTGCGCGACGACCGATGCGCTATAGAATTCCGCATTCGTGCAGTTCATGGAAGATGTTGGACGAGTACTGTTAGGGTGTAAAGCCGTCAAGCAGAAGCACACTTAGGGTCCTCAACCAAAGCCCTCAGTTCTGACAAGAATCTGTCCGCTAGGCAGCGGGGTAGCTGAGGGGAAGCCCATCTGCTTGGATCAATTATTCCTTCACTGATTTCACGGACCGAGTTGCCGGCTCAAATAGACCCCCCTCCACCTGGTATTGTACATTACAATAGGCTAAAGCTTGGCATACACGGAGAGGCAGTGGCAACACCTACATTACCTGACCTACCGCCGGCCGCTCTAGAGGTAGATACTTACGGTTACCACACTTGCGCATGAGTGCAGTGGGAAGGTTGCACCTCATAGCCGCGAGGACCCACTGCATAAATAGGGATAGCCGACAACCATACATTGAAACTTGGGATGGTGGAGAACCACATAAGATCTCAATAGGTCAGGTGTCATAACAAACCAGACGACTGTGGATCTATGTCCACCACCAGGACTACGATTCAACTCACAATCGACATTATGACGACAACGAATGCTCACGTTACACGAAAGGTGGCAAGTAGTTGTTGGTGTTTTCATCGACGTACATTCAAGTGAGGCGTAGTGTGAATGATAGGAGATTACGATAGTGGCAAAGTAAGATCTGCATTTCTGGACAATAACTTATCGCAATGCGGTATATCTTAATCAACTAGTCATGAGAGCTAGTTCGTCACATTCCTGTGCCAAGAATTATGTCCGAACTTTGTATCTAACAGAAACGATTGGTAGTCTGCACATAACTGAAGTTCTAGGTCACTATCTGCCTATTAAGCGTATAGAATATAATGATCACCAACTCAAATGAGCTCAGTAGAATGAGTACACTCAGTTACCACATAGGCACACTACACAAGAACCGACAATCGTGATCCTGACTTTGAGTGGAGAACGACGTAAGACCGCTAGGTCAGACTAGATGGTATAGTGACACCCATATGCGGAGTAACACCAAAAATCAAGCTATGATATTTCTAGAGAACAGGGTTGGCAAAGCTACCCACGACAGTTCACCATATGTCTAGCCGGTCATGTTTCTGATTGATCCTGGCTGGCCATCAACAGTCATCGCAGAAGCATCAGAGCCTTCACGGAATGGTGATTTACCTAACTTTAGGCGCATGCAGTGCTTGTGTGGATTTATAAAGCAGAAGCAGGCATGGCTACCGGACCAACAGAGCGTCAACGACTGGACATGCTAGACAAGTGAGGATTCCACTGAGTGAATATCAAAGACACATGACCCAATAAAGTCAAATCACCACCCCGTCAAGAGACCTGAAGCCAAATCACGCATGATGTTGTCCTACATATAGAACACCTACTACTTATAGGTATTGCAATATGACACATGGACTATAGGTGCACAGCTCATGTTGAGACTGTGGCCTATAAGCATGATAACATGCCTAGCAGACACATGCAATCAATTGTATTGATTTACAAGATGACAGGTTCCCTCTTCCTTTGTTTAACCCGAACGTTTTGTGGTTCTCCACTCCAAGTCTCAGAGCCTGGGTGCGGGATATCCCTAGTAGCGCTTGGGCTTATAGCTGTAGCCATATATAGCCAATGTATGGGCTATGTCCCTTCCACTGAACTCACGAGACAGCATGTCAGTATTAAAACATGCAACACTGGTTTCCTTGACATGCGCCATATGATTCCACCGATGACCATTCATGAAAGTGACATACCTGGATCTCTTTCGCGTGTAAATCCAGGGTAATCAGGTGGTCTATTCCGGAGGCACACAGCATTTTTGCGACCAATTTGCTGGTGATAGGACCTCTTTTTCTTCGCTTGCTCTGCTTACAGTAAGGAAGGTATGGCATAACTGCGACAACTTTGCGTGCACAAGCAGTTCTGGATGCATGGGCCAAAATAAGAAGTTCCATTATGTCATTGTTCACATCCTTCGTGCCAGACTGAATGATATACACGTCCCTGCCTATTAGTTCCATAACATCAAGACAAGCGTCAGTTACCTCTCACGGTTTCTCTCAGCTCCACAGCAGTCTCACGATTTGTCCGGAAGTAAACTGAACACTTGCCAGGCTGTACATCAAGGTGGCGGCAAACACAATTCACAAGTTCTGGATGGGAATTACCAGCCAAAATAACCATGCCTCTTGACCGCATGGATCCCATCCCAACCAACGTGCTAGGTTTCCTAGAAGAAACAATCCCTGAGCTACCCCTCATTATGTCGGAGGCGGATTCCCCGGCAAACGCCCACTATAGTCTGCAGGGGGTTGCTTGCGTTCGATCTGAAACAGCAAAAATAGAAAACTCCATGAGCACAAAGGCTCAGTAAGTGCATCAACAGGACCCTACACTTACGTTAATCGAACACCAATATGGCTGCCAACAGGCTGCTCACCACACTGCTTCCCCCAACGAAAGAACATTGTCCGCAGTGTTATGTCTTGAAGTCTTGAAGTACTACATCATCACACATAGACCGGGAGTACTCGTTTTGTATGGTCTATTCTTCGGGGGGGGGGGGGGGGGGGGCAAAACACAAATCACTATTGGCCAGTGAACCTCAAAATCAATCAATTATTAAGGCCTCCAAGTTTACTCGGTCCCATTGGCAGGATCGCCAAATTGTATTTTGCAAGGATCAGTGTTCTTCCGCAAGGGGTTGCTCGTGTTCGATCTGGAGCAGCGAAAATAGGAAACTCCATGGACACAAAAGCTCAGTAAGTGCATCAACAGGATCCCACACTTACATTAATCGAACACCAATATGGCTGCTAACAACCTGCTCACCACACCACGATGAAGGCGAAGGGCAACAGTAAACGCACACTTGTGCTGAGATACGTCTTGAAGTTTACTTGCTGGCTGGTGATTGGCGGATCTCCGGTCAATTCAATTCAATTCAACTGCAGTACGCAAGCAGAAAAGAGAGTGGATCCGAGAATGAAGTATAATAACACATAACGATACTGTGGAAATGACGGGGTGAGAACACGCAATAGCAAACCCTCTAGCACTAACTGTGTTCATGCACAGAGTTTGCACACTTTTTCTCCATTGTATGGTGATCAGCCGATCACTCCCTGTGTATCACTTGTTTAACTGTAAGTTTCGTGCTCGCGACAACAGCAAGCGCTACTTCCGGCACACAAAGCGTGCGGTCTTCGTATTCAGGCCCTGTGAGAATACACGCTACTGGCCCTCCATGGTCTTTTCTCGTTGACTTCTTCGACGAATGCGATCGTAGAAGCTGGGGGGTTGTGCTCTCCAATAACTGGTGAGTCCTTTTCATTCATGATTTCTGAATATTCCCACCGAAGTGACCCAGCCAGGTCACATCTTCGGTAGCTTTTCCTTCCCTTCGTCGGCCATATTTTCGGTCTAACATTAGTTAGATTTTTTATCACTTCTTCGTATCGCCACCGGGCATACTTTTCTTAACTCCGTATACATTTTGTTTTCATAGTCATCATCGTATCCGTCTGTTTTTCATTCCCATTGATTCGGAGATTCCGTATATCCGGCTTGGCCAACAAATTTTTGGGATTCCAGGCTAGCTTCCTTCCACAGAGTACCCATCTCCCAATGAGTATAGGGTCTAAGCCCGGGTATGAACCGGAGTGCCACGCGGCGCACGTGAAAATACCGCATTTCATAACAAAAGATCCGGAGGTGTTCATTGCCATCCTCGAGTCTCGTTTCCAGGGGGGGCCGCATTTCTAGTCAGCGGTCCAAATAAAGTAAGTCGTTCTCGGCAATCCCTGCTACTATAATCCCACAAATCCGGGATATCGTTACGTACCAACCGGATCACGGGCCGGACGGCACACTCCGGGAAGCTCTGATTAGGCGTGTGGCAGCGTCGGAAGAGAAAAGCGTCCAACACGTTCTCTCCAAAATCCAGCCGGGAGATATGACCTCACCCCAGTTGTTGCGGAAGATGCCTTCATCGGTAGGTACGACGTCCATGGAAGACGCAGCCGTGCGTCAACTATGGATGCAGCGGCTTCTGCCGTATGCTCAAATTATAGTTGCAATTCTAACACAAGGTCAGACCCTGGCAAGTGGGCGGAGACTGCGGGCAAAGTCCCCGAGCAGGCACGTGCTTTTGCACCACAGTCCCACGCATTCACCAACGCCAGATCCCTCTGTTACCCCTGTGTCGACGACCGCCCAGCACTGCGCACATGGTAGCAATTCCGACATCAAGACGTTACGCCAGGAGGTCCGCCGTTTAATGCAGGTGGTCGAATAGCACAAGACCACCAGCAATAGTCTGTTTTCACGAAGCAAAAGCCGTCGCCGTTCCACCCCGAACGCCCCGACAGCAGGCGCACAGTCCCGCGAGTGTTACTGTCACCGCAGTTTCGGATCCCAGATGCGTAAGTGCGAGCAGCCCCACACTTACCGCGCCCGCCAGGGAAAATTCTAGGCTGAGAAGTGATGGGGACGAACTCCTCTGGAGCCTCTGCTCCTAGTCGTCTCATATACGTGAAACAACACAGGACTACCGGTGTGCGTTTCTTAGTCGACACGGGAGCACAGGTCAGTATAATACGGGTTTCAAAACGGTCCACTACAGCTCTAACACTGTAAGCAGCCAAGGTTACCTAAATCCCAACATACAGCAGTCAATTTCTCACCCTGAACCTTGGATTACGTCGTCCCTTCCCCTGGGTTTTCGTCCTCGCCCAAGTATATCAAGCTATTCTAGGCTTAGATTTTTTAGAAAGTCATGGTTTAGTAGTCGAGTTACATCAAGTTTCGTTGTCGGTTCTTTAACTGAGGCTCAACCGCTAGAGATCCTCAAGCCAATGCCCACTTCCAAACCAGAATTCGGTAGATAATTGAGCAAGTACTCTAATCTTGTCCGCCCGACCAACAACCTGCCTGCAATCACCACTGACGTGGCCCGTCACTTCGTTACGCAAGGGCCCTCGGTCTACGCTCGAGACTGCAGGTTGGCTGCAGACAAGCTCCTTGTAGCCCACTCCGCGTTTCAGTCCATGCTCAGCATGGGAATTATCCGGTCCCGCAACAGCCCGTGGGCATCATTCCTACACACGGTCCCGAAGAATTCGCCTGACTACTGGAGACCGTGCGGGGACTATCGCTCACTCATCCGAGTGGCCAAGGCCAACCTATATCCTATTCCGCACATCCCGGACCTTGCGGCTGGTTTGGGGGTCAAGATACTTTTCAGTCAAATAGATTTAGTGCCGGCATTTGACCAGTTGGCAGTAGCTGGGGCCGATATCCCAAAAACAGCAGAGCCGAATCCCTTCGGTCCTTCCGAGTTTCTACGAATGCCGCTTGGACTTGGCAACTCTCCTGAAGCTTCCCAGCATTTCATCGATATGATATGTAGTAGTTTGGATTTTGCGTTCGCTTATCCTGACGACATCCTGATTGCCAGCTCGTCTGAGATAGAACATCTAGCACATCTGAGCAAGCCTTCGATCGTCCATCTCAACACGGGGTCACGGTCAACGCGAATAAGTGTGTAATAGTCTTGGACGCCACTGAACTCCTGGGCCACGAGGTTACTCCCACTGCAGGATAAATTGCAGGCAATGCTGGACTACCCAGAACCTACTTCATTCATTGCTGCCCTGTTCCTCCAAGCTCGTCGCACCGATCATCTGTTGGAATATTCTATCTGCCCCAAACAACTTATTAGATTTCATGTCATGCATCCGCATAGGGGGCTTGATCCAACACGTAACAATCCCAACTAGAGGCAACAACATCCCTGATCTGTTGTTCGGTATTGGTTTATCCGACGTTTCAGCCAGTACGCTCGATCTCTTTCCAGGAAGTGACCACAGAATGGTGTCCTGCATCTTCGTGGTTCTGCAAGCTTTTGATAAATCCCACTCACCCAAACATTTCTCTTCAGCAGTCAACCGGGACAATCTTATCTGCACTCCTCGATCGTTAGACTGGGGCGACTACTTCCTGCAGAGCGACTCTCAGCTGGCTACTGACTTACTACATTCTAACCTATCATACTTGCTGTCCGAAACCCTTACAACTCGTATCATATCAAACCGAGTCCTTAGTTCAGTCCTGAGCCGAATGCGAAACAAATATCTCAGGCTCCAGAAGGTGCATCACACCGAAGGTGACTTATCGTCATTCTTGCAGCTCCAACGCCTCTCGGTAGCAATCAGAATTAAGACTGACGACGTGCTCAAAAAACAAGAAGTATCTGCCTTGCAATGCCATGATACTTCCTCAAAGTTGGCACGCCTAATGAAGAACAGAAATCAGAGCAAACCAGCAGGTATCCTTTCTCTAATTTTAGCAAATAAAGATCACATTACCTCACCTGTAGCAATAGCCGAGGCGATTAATTCATACTTTGCTGCATCCGTGACTACGGACTTCCTTACGTTACCCCCATGTATAGACCTTGTCACTTACTGTCTGATTTAGAATTTGCTCTAAAATAGGTGACCAACCAGCTTACCCGTGTCCGGAATTCCTCACACCTTGGACATGATGGTGTTCCACCGACACTTCTACGTCTTGGAGGAACTGATAACGCAGCCCTACTATTGAAGGTCCACAATCTATCCATGTAGCTGGGCGTATTTCCCTCACAAAGGAAGACTGTGGTCAACATCCCGATCCATAAGGAGGGAGCAATACATGACCCCCCGAACTACCGCCCCACCAACTACACTCCAATTGCTTCTAGGTTAGTGGAACGCCTCATCAAACAGCGGATGTCCGACTTACTACTGTCCCATAACATCATCCATAGTGGGCAGCATGACTTCTTAAAGTCACGTTCATGCACCAGTAAGATTTTTTTAACCTCATTACGGCGGCCGCCGACAACAGTGAATCTATCTTCATTATATACCTTGATGTGACAAAGGAGTTTGACCGCGTCCCTCACGATTCATTACTAACCAAACTCAAAGCTCATGGCTTGTCCGGTTCCCTTTTATCGTGGCTAACATCATATCTATAGAACCGCTCACAAGTGTTTTCCATTTATGGGTGCTTCTCACAGCCTGCTCCAGTCACTAGTGGAGTTATACAAGGCAGTGTACTCGGTCCTTTACTTTTTCTCATCTACATAAATGATATATTTCCCATCTTGCACCATGGCGCCCCATTCCTCTTCGCTGATGACGTTAAGATTGTCTATGAGTTTCCTCATCAGAACCTCAACATTATTCTAGATGAAATTTCTAGTGACCTAAAGCGACTCGGGGATCGGTGCAATTCATGGAGTATGGACTTCTCGGCTTCGAAGAGCTGCTACACAACATTCAGATGTCAAGTGGCCTCCGGAACCCTGCTTATCCACGACATACCCATCTCGTACAGCCCTTTAGTTCGAGACCTTGGTCTTCATTATTCTTGCAGCTTTAGGTTTTCTGAGTTTGTTCCACTCCAGATTGCAAAGACGAGAAGAACCACTGGTCTCATCTCCAGAACCTTTCGGCTAAATGATTGCAAACTGCTCACTCACAAGTCTCACGCCAGGCCTCTCCTTGAATACTGTCCTATTATCTTCACCAACATGACGAAATCCGACCGCATTTCTCTGGAGTCCGTGCAACGTCAGTTCACCAAACAATCAGTGGGATTTTCCTCCAGTTTGTGTTACAAGGATCGATGCATCCTACTCAGTCTTGACCCTCTATGGCTGCGTCGCATGAAGCTCAGTTTATGCTTCCGGTTTAAGCTGTACGACGGTACGGCCTTCTCATGTACTAAACCCATTCATCTCACTCCCTCCACGAAATATGCCCTACGCAATCGGTCACTGCAGCTCTCTATTCTTAGATCAAAATTAGCGTTAAGATCTAACTTTTTCCTCATAAAATATCAAAGTTATGGAGTAAACTCCTGCTAAACATTCGCAAGAGTCTCTCAATTTCTCAGTTCAGAGGCTCGCTGGATCACTCCTTGACTGTTCCCAATGTGATCCTTCTTACCGGCCAGACCGTCATCAAAGAGGTGACCTACGAAACCGGGTTTGGTTACTAGGATTACTGCACTAGAAGTTTCATTTCTCGCCCGATGACAAACGCCAGTGCAACTATTTCTTTTACGTTATATTGCATACAATCTATACCACGGTAGCTACAGTTTGCTGACTTTTGTAACTATACCTAGTTTAATGCTTGCCGGTTCTCCTAATTTTAGACAATGTTCGTGTTCTATTGCCAACCAAAGTTCTTTAGTCTTAGACGTCTCTGCAGCAAATAGTTATGTGGCTTTGGACCCTAGGACACTAAGCTCCGCCGACCACCACCTTACTTGATCCTCCACTCCTTCCCCGTTCATTTTGACTACCACCACTCGCCTGGGTTTTATGTCCGGCCTCATTTCGTCTTTCTTAATCATCTCATTCCAGAATCTCTTAACCCAGAAGCGCACCTGCTAGTATCTGCTTGATGCCTGTCCTCTCGTCTCATCTCTGTATCTACCATCCGCCAACCACAAACATATTCCCCCTCATGCACCACACTATTTCCCACCAGCAGAGCAAAACTTATCTACACCAGCTGGCCCGGAATGGTCTCTGATGGTCTTAGGCATGGTCTGGCGCTGTATGAGACTGATACACGTATGCTAGCTTGAGCTTTACAAAATTGGTTTTCCTACGTCGTGTGTTTGCATAGTCCCACTCTGCATTTTCCCAGCCCATGCTAGCGAAACCCCTGATGTCAACGGCACCCATACCATAGAGTCGTCCGAACGTGGGGAAAACAGACCACCCCCAGCAGTTGCGAAAAAGGGCAATTACGCATAAAATTATTATAGGGCGGGAGGGCTATGGAAAGTTCCTATATGGGATCAATCACCCCTCTGTTAGGAAACAGAAAAGAAGAAAAAACTGGAAAAAGACCAGTGGAAACAAAAAAGTCCTCGTGGGATCGATTCGATCTCCAAATACCACTGACGTCGGGCTGTAAAGGAACTGAGCAACTTTCCTCTATGGGCATGCCTCCCATCAGCTCAGACCTGATCCTGCGAAAGGAAAAATCCCACATCGTCCTTGTTAGCTCCACAAGCTTTTTGGTTTTCACGCACGAGACTGACTGGGGTGACAGCGCACTGGACTCTCCACATACGTTATCCACCCTCCACTCCAAGTTTCAACCACCCCATACCCTCCCTAAGCGCACCTTGCTCGCATGTCGACGCCAAGTGCAATCGCTACCCTAGCCGTGAATTTTAACCCATTGATCTGGACAGCGTGTAGACGTACCCGACGAAAAACTGTGACCGCGGTGAAGCCCTGGAGAGGAACAAAGAGAAAAGGACATAGTGAAAACCGGTCACATTTTCATCCATATCCCTTCATCTTCCGTCATCTTCCCTAGAAAGCGGCTTTCTCGATGTCCGAGCATCCAAGCCACGTTCAGGTTTACAACCCCACCTAGCAGTAACCACAGCCTACTTCCAACTTCGATCACAACCGCAGCCTGGACTTTAAGCCCACTGACATGGATAACATATGGAGGCAACAGATGACCAACACCTGCCTCACTTACGTCTACAAAAAATGAACACGGAGAACCGTTCATATTTTCCATTCCCTACTAACTGTCTCTCCTCACTTTTACAACAAATATGATATTCATGCAACCAACTCGTCATGAGATTTCCCTGCTCACATCTAAGTTTAATCTCAGTAGGCCAGCACTATACAGTAGGAGCACAGAAGAACTCACGTCTACATTTCTCTGCATGACAACAATTTTCTCCAACATATCACCACCGATGCCCTAGTGGTTCTTTCCGCAACCTTGTTTAATTGTTCTTCATAACTTCTAATTGCATGCAGACCATTTGTCCTTTGGAATACACACGCAGCAGCCCACCCGGTTAACGCTATCTTGATGGCGTGTTGTAGTACTGATCAACCCTACGTTACTTGAACTCTCCAGTGAAAACCCACATCAGAGTACGGAATGTGCCACTGACAGTTCACATAAACCCAACCAGTTCATTATTATTTGTCGCTATTTATTCTTATAACGCAGCTAGAACCACGTCCAGACTGCTAACATCATTTATTTCGGGTTTATCGTCGCCTACTTTCTCGGGCTTCACTTTCGATGACCAAGTTCCACACTTTGACCCGTACCGACAGAGGCCTAAATGGAATCTTTCATACGAAACGGGATTGCAATCGAGCCACGCGACCTAAAACACTCCCAACTGCTTACCAGTAGATTGATAGGAGTCTACTAAAGCAATACCTCTACTACTGGTGTCACTGTTGGAGTCTTCACAAATAACAGTTCACAAGCTACCTCCTATTGGTTGCTCGACACGTCCCTCACCCCTCGTGATGAACCATACCCATGGGATGCTGCACATCACCTTGGTCTCATGTGAAACAATCAAATAACAGAGCCAGAATAAGCAACATAGGCATTAGTTACTCATTAAATCTCGATACGCCATCCAAACACGAGTCCACTTATCCCCCTCATCCGTGGTTCCCAATAATGACGCCGAATATCACTGAGAATCAATAAGTCAGTATATTTTTGCCAGCTTAGCAGAACAATAAGGCGCGAATCTATGCGGAGGTTTACCATTCAGTTTTCTGTTGCGAGATTTCATTTTTCTTTCGAACGGTGTCCGGCTTGAAATTGATTCTTCACTAATTCAAGGTCTTCAATTTGCACTCTAATTTTTCTGAATGATACGGGTTATTGATCTTGAACCTAAACTCACCTTTTATACGGACTGCTGTTTCCTCCACATTCATCGACGTTTCCTAGTCCACTTCCACAAAGTTTGTTCATATCTTCTCGTTTCATGATGCGCTCCGTTTATTGAAACCGGAAATATCCGTCATTCCGGGCCAATATCGTCTTTATAGAGAGCCGTTCTTTTCATATTCATCAAAGTTCACGAGAGCACTCCCATACATTTCTTTCATTTTTACATGTTCAGATCTTGTTCCGTTCATAGAACCCCAATA
The DNA here is from genome assembly GCA_948099385.1 of Fasciola hepatica. Lineage (NCBI taxonomy): Eukaryota > Metazoa > Platyhelminthes > Trematoda > Plagiorchiida > Fasciolidae > Fasciola > Fasciola hepatica. The sequence continues at coordinate 10,873,873 of CANUEZ040000008.1, forward strand.
GGCCCCCGTTATGCACAGCTTGCATTATTTTGGTTTATAACGCATCCTCAACGCTATATTTTCACGACATATTCTGTATCTCCTTGGGCCACCATCAACCAACTCGGATTCGAAACCAAACCGTATTTGCCGCACAAACCATTATCGTTTCCATTGATTCAAACTACCTCTTGCTATATTGTTTTGTTTCTGACGTTTCTGACTACCTTCCCTGGAATTCGTGTATAGTTCATTGTTTCGAGTAACGTCGTACACCATGATCACGCGCTGAAGCGTGCTTCTCGAACATGGTCCAGCAATATACCGTTATTATTATTATAAGCAGCTACGGCACTTCGATGAGCTGGTCAGCTTCTATCGTCGTTTTATCCCAAAATGTGCTCCGCTAATGCAGCCACCCACAGACCCGTTAAACGGCAAAGCGAAGCAGGTGGTTTTCACAGAAGCCGCACGAGATGCTTTTGCTATGCTGCAGCGGGCCATTGGCAACATAGCCCAGCTATCACACCTTGGACCAACTCCCATAACCTCGTTAGCCACAGACCCATCAGACGAAGCCGCGAGTGTGCTGTTGCAACAATAATCGGCCGACACTTGGCAACACGTCGCATTCTTCTCCAAAAAAACTACAACCGGCTGAGTCCAAGTATAGCGCCTTTGGCCGCGAAATGCTTGTAAGACACGTTTGAGCAATGCGTAGCCGATTTCGCAACGGGTCCCGAAATCAAAAGGCGATTATCCGTGAAATTCTACGATACCGGATTATCGTATGAACAATGACACAAACAGATACAAACCTCAATTATGCAATCACAAGGACTCAAAAACGAGAACCGACTTGCGACGTGCGAGAAAGGAGCACGTGCGTGATGCAGGTACAGAACAAGGATATGACGGAGCAATGCGCTGGGCGCGAACAAACAAGCGTTGGTACGTATAAACAAACAGTGCATGAAACAAGTCGATAGTGTAATTAAGTGAGTGATGTTAAGGAAACATGGAAACGGCAATGATTTTTGAGGGGTATCCACGACCGGTCGTCACACCGCCCACCGAAATCCTCCCGAATCTTAGCCGAATCAAAGGTTTGGAATGAGGGTACTGATTCTTCCTACCTACCTAGACCCTGCTGTCAGTGGGCATACCTACTACCTTGTTGTCAACATTCTACTCACGTTCGCACTCGATCCGGTGGCCACACCGAGGCGGGGTCACTTCACGTCGTCCATGAAAACGGCTGATTGATGGCGGGCGAGAGGGCGGAACATAGGTGCAGTCCCCGGCTGAGCCGTTACCCGTCGGCAGCCTGTGTTTGTGTGTGTGCGTAGGTGGGTGTGTGGGTGTGTGTGCCATGGGTGAGCACCCTGATACACGGGCGAATATTAGTGACCATCACTTGCGGGTGAGATATTCCATAATATCAGTGATAAATGAGGAACAATCAGCCCTGATAGAGGTCTTGAAGTATTAACTTGTATTATGTAAGCCTGATGGGTGTGTGTCTGGGTACGATAGAATCGCAGCTACTACTACATATGCCAAAGGCCAATAACTTTGCCTAGTAGTATAATACCAGTTAGCCCTCACGAACACCGAACCACAATACCAACGACCCCACATTTAACTAAGACCATTGTGCCTCATTTCCAACATCCGTACTCTCGTTATTTTGCTCACGCTAACCCTCAGCTGGAACATCTCCCAGACTGCGATCCTCCCTTTTTCAATTTCAGAACCACCCGGCCATCACGTTGCCTGGCTGTAATATATCGTGCAGACAGCTTGTCTTTTTCTCTGCCCGTCTACAACCACACCAAAGGCTGGCTACCGCGAATACGATCTAGCAACGGGGTTCACCCAAAACAAGTCCTGGTATCACTGCATACGTTACTCTGAGGCTTACTGAAGAATTCTCACTACAAGACCCTCCCGATGTCGAAGCTGCCGTGCGAGGACTTCTAATTATACTGTGATCGGTCCAGATTCGGCGATGCCCGCCTCTTTTCCATGAGAAAGCGAACAAAACCGCAGTCAACCCTTGCCCAAAAAGCCCAACATGGACACAGAAAACCCACAAGAAACTCAACAAAATGATGTATTTGCCAATTTACCAGCATAACCTGCCTATTGCAAAGGTCTTTACTCTTGTCTTGCCTTATTTTGTTCCGCATGGACACGACATTCCGATTGTTGCTTATTCCTTCCTGGAACTCCATCCATCCTCCACCAGCGGCGAACTGCTGACACCAGATGACACACATCACCTCTCACGAAAATTGTCTCACCCTTTCAAGGGGTACTATTCCTTTTCACATCCGCAAGTCTATGAAATTTAGTATTCCTCTGCTAACCTTCGTGAAATTCTTCCCTGCCTCCTTTGTCTCAACGTCAATTACCTTTTTAAGTGAACATGAATATGCAGTGCCGACCTTTTCCTCGCATTATTCTTGTAAATATCGTATTTCCTGCGTCCTAAGCCAATGTCCGTCTGAACCTTCCTATATCCGGCTGATTCACTACTATTGCCGCCGTTGACTTGAAATCAATTAGTGTTCGCCGTGTGTTCTTTGCTCGTTTTGATTCATTAAAACTCTCGGCAGCCTTATTCCATTGTTACCGTGATTTGCTAATCTCTCCTTCAATTTTGTGAAATTTTCCATTTCATTCAGTGATATTGTAAACTCTGATCATGCTTACATGCGTGCTTCTTGACCACGGTCCAGAAATATACCATTATTATTATTATTATTACTTGCAACGTCAAGGAAGAACGGCGAGAACTGCAACGTGTTTGACGAAAGAAAAGAATTATAAACTTGTACCATGTAAGTGTGTATGTGTCACGATGTATGATAGTTCAATACTTTGGTATGTCGTGAGTGCCCCCACACATGTGAATTTCTTTTACTGCCTCGAAGACGCATAAGGGATGGTCTGCTGCGTTTCCTTGTTATAGGCTTCTCCGTCTTCACTCTCGAGGAGGCTGATACTGCGTACATCGCGGATTAGCGCTCCTTTGGCGGTCTTTACTTTCACGGTTCTTATCATTCTGTCAGAGCTTTTGATGGTTTCCACAACCACGCCCAAAGGCCGGGTGCCGAAATTTGCGCGTTCGTCTGCGATCACCACCACATCCCCAACCTTGAATGGTCTTGTTTTGACCAGCCACTTCTGTTGAGCTTGCAGAGCCGGTAGATACTCCCACAGCCAGCGCCTCCAGAAGGTCTTGGCAAGATAACTTTGCCTGCTCCCATCCGTGGAGGTAGCTTCCGCGAAGGTGTGTCGGTCCTTGGAAACCTTCGTTCGACCTTAATATCAATAAGTCGTTCGAGGTGATCTCCAGATGAGTGGGGTCGCCGTTCACTACTGGAACCAGGAGGCGGTTGTTCAGAGTTCTCTCGACCTCAGTCGTTACGGCGCTCAACTTTTCGTTGTCTGGCGTCTGTTGCCCAGTGATCGACTGCAGTATTCACCTGGTAGACCGGATCAGGCATTCCCATACGCCGCCTCGATGACTGGCCTGCGGGGGATTGAAATGCCACCGTACGCCATAGGCCACGGTTCGATTCTACAGTTCGTCCCTGTTCATGTTTTTCTGCCAGCGCTGCAGTTCTCTTTGAGAGCCCACAAAGTTCGACCCACCATTGGAGTATATATCTGCCGGTACGCCTCTTCGGTTGATAAAGCGCGGCAAGGCTTCGTGGGAGAAAGTCGGTTATCATTGAATGAGCAACTTCTAAGTAAAACGCAAGTGACTTCATGCATGTCATGATACATCCGTATCGTTTTTCCAGCCTCTTCCCGCACTTGATCCACAAGGGCCCGAAATAGTCCAGCTTGGTGTCACTGAACGGCCACTAGCCCGCAGTTACCCTGTATTCTGGTAGCAGGGCCATGTGTTGCTTACCAGCCGTGGCATTGCGTCTCCTACAATGTACACAAAGTCGAATTACACGTTTTACAGTCGCTCTTCTTCTCAGCAACAAAAGGCGCCTCCGAATGACGCTTGTCACGTCAATTTCTCCGACATGGCCCTCCACGGTGTGGACGTGTTGGGTCATTAGCCCTAACGCAGGTTGTCGATCCGGCACAATATGGGGTATTTCGTGTGAAAGATCAGGTGAGAGCTGTTCGGCCTGCCGTCTACCCGTAGTAGTCCGTAAGTGAGTCTGAGGTTTAAAAGCTTCAAGTCGCCTCTCGGAGATGGTATCCCTCTGTCCACTGGGCCCCTTCTTCCGCCCTCTCGACCTCCCGGGTGAAAGCCTCACATTGCATCATCTTGAATATATCGTGTTCTGCGGCTCGTAGTTCATCGGGGCTTATCAGACCCACTCGCATCCTGCCGGAGGGAGGGGCGGACCCCTTTCATGACTAGCAAATATCCCTTAAACTCGGCCAAACAAACTAATAAACGAGGTGTCTTCATCCAGGAAGAAAATCTGACCAATCGTGACTAAATGAATGTCTCTTCGACGACCCTGGTCGTCATCACCACGCGTTTGACCTCCGGCTCCAATTCCGGAGGGGGGTTTAGTTTATACTCAGGCCAGTCCTGTTTAGGCATTTGCAGGGACTTCGGTCTTTCCGTCAACGTGTCGAGTTGCCGGAAGTTGGTCGCACCTCGGGAGCACAGACAGTTCATGGCCGGTTCGTCGTGGATGATCGTGGGTCGATTAGCAACGAAGGGTTTGCATCAACTTTATGGTTTGCTATTCTCTTCGCATGCATCAATTTCCCTGAGTGTACTTCCATACAATCTCTTTCTCTTCCTATTTGAAACTTCGCTGTTCGCAGATATCCGGTAAACCGCCGTTTTTCATGGTTTGCATCATTTCCGTCGATAACGCAACTTTAGCGGCACGAATGAACTACCTATTCGATATCCCAGCTGTGCGCCACCGCCCAGCGCGAAACCGAAACGGGTTCAAAGTTGGCGCAGAAACCATTATTAGAGTGATCCATATAAACTATCGCTGGCTATGATTTTCTACAGCTGGCACTTTTGGCTTTTATACCTGAAGTTTGTGAATATTTCATTTTACTGAGTAACGCTGTACACCATGATCATGCCCCTGCTCGTGTGTCTCGACCAAAGCCGATGGATATACCATTATTATTATTATTATTACTATTATTATTATAACTTAAACGGCTCATGAAGTTGGTAACGTGACACAGTACTATCGTCGAGTCCATCCGGAAACTAGCCGACCAAAATGTAGAACTCCAAGCATCTGTTTGCCACTCGTACTACCATAACCGCTGACACGGCTGCACTGAGTTCAAGGCGCGCGATCGAGACCGACTTCAGTGGAGCAACGCGGGCTTTAGCGAACAGGATCCTCGTAGCATACTGACCATCCCCGCGCACCATCAGCCGTATACCACGGCTCCGTAACCGACCTCGGATGCTTCCGAAAGGGAGTGCAGTTCTCCTGCCCGTGTTGCTTGAACAAAGGGCAAATTTCATGGGATCATTATGTCCCCTAGTTTCTTTAAGTTGTTCAGAAATTCTTCCCAGTCCAGCAGGTCTTCTCGGTCCATCGGCTGATCCCCGCTGCGGCAAGATCTTTCCGGTTAACAGCCTGGGTGAGAAGAAACCGAGCGGGTCGAACAAACTGGAGACAGCGGATAGTATACCTCGACGGGTTACTGGCAGTTCGGGAACGTTTAGCTCGAAAACGAAGTCTTCCGTTTCCGCGTTCCATTGTATTCCTAAAGTGCTTTCTGTAAAGAGTGTGGAGCCATCCAAATCTCCAACCCTTTCGGCCCTCTCGTGCTGCGGAATGACCTCGAGCACTTCCGAAGCGTTCGACATCCATTTTGTTAAATGGAAGCCGCCCTCTTCCAGCAATCTTATTAGGCTTTGAATTGCTCTGGGGCTGATTCTATATCATCGGGTGACCCAAGATAGTCGCCGACGTAGGAGTTTCTGCTGACTCTATCTACCACCGACCGGTGGAACAAATCTTCATGTTTGTTCGCTGATTCTCGAAGGGCGTAGTTCGCACAGAACGGTGATGATATAGCTCCGAAGGGGTGGACGGTCATACTAAAATTTATCACTGCGTTGTCCCAGTCGTTCTCTTCGCACTACAGGAAACGCAACGCATCTCGTTCTTTTGCCGGTATTTTCACCTGGTGAAACATTTCCCTGATGTCGGCAGACAAGGTCACTCTACCCACTCTGGAACGGCACAAAACTTCGATTAGTGGTGTGGTCCAGTCAGGTCCTTTTAGTAGGCGATCATGCAATGACTTGCCCTGGGGTTTTGCTGCACAGTCGAAAACCACCCGCAGATTTTCGGGTTTCTTGTGGTTGATAACCGGGTGGTGAGGTAGATACCAGATTCCCTTCCGGCAGTCGGTGGTAGCTGGCATCCTTTCAACGTAGCCGAGAGCTTCGATTCGCTTCATTAATTCTACGTATCGTTCCCACAGATCCTGGTCTCGAACGAAGCGTTCTTTTAGTCGAAGTAGTCTTCTTAGACCACAGTTTCTGTCATCAGCCCACGGGTCAGTTGGCGTGCGCTATGGTAGGGCAACCTCCAACTGTTTTTTAAGCCCCAAGTTCCTTGCTGCACTGTTTACAAAGCAAAGTCGTCCTCTTGAGAAACAGATGGTCTGTCATCTCTGACGTCGTGAAACGCCTTTTCATACAACAGCTGCAGGTGAAACTCTGCGCGGTTCGTTTCGGCAGATAAGTAATTACTGGAACCACGTCCTTCGACTGGATCACATAACATGCATCACAGAGTAGTGCGTGCGACATAAGATGCCTGGCGGTTGCCCACTCTCTGGCATGTCACAGCCGACGAGGAGGCCCATTTCGTCGTCTTCCCAGTCTACAACGGTTACGTCCTGCAGGTGAGGCCAGCTGGTCAAATTTGCGTTCACCGACCTCGGTGCTTGCACGGAGATATCAGCCAGTGTAAATGCCTCCGCTGATTCGGCTTGCTCGCTAGTTTCTAAGGAAATGAGCTGTAACCTCAACCGGCAGACAGTCTACTTGTGTCCCGCCCACCGTGCTCACTGCTAACGAAGTCGTACTTTTAGCGAGCAGGTTTTTGTCGGCAAACCTTTCCCTTGCCAGGGTAGTGTCAGATCCACTGTCAACGAAAGCCAACGCTTTGGTCACCCCAGTTGGGGTCACCACTCTCACGGCAACTACTCCTAAACGTACAGGTTTACTGTCAGACCGCGGTGCTGAACAAATCACACTGGGCTTAGCGCTCCCCTTGGGTTTAGCTTCTCTCGCCTTGTATACCAATCGATGGTATCTGTCCGCGCAGCCCTCGTGACCACATCTGGTCCCTGTTCGACAAACTGCCGCCCGGTGCGTGGTGTTGAGGCATATAAAACACGCTCCTGTCGTCCCCGCCATTCTCCAACGTTCGTCTATCGTGGGACTGATGAACTTGGGGCATTCTAGCAGCCCTTGGCTAGCATCACAGGACCTGAAAGTTGGATGCGCCATAGCCTCACGTGAAATAACGTGTCCAAGGCTGGTATTTCGGATGTTCCCGTGAAGTGGTCTGAGCCTGGCTAGTGCTAGATTGGTTTACTCGGTTACTGTCTCGGATGAGTTGGCCAAATCTACTGTCGGCTATCTTGAATTGCCCGTCCAAGTATTTGGTCGTCTTCGAAGTTAGCCTCATGATCGTTTCAGCTTATACGTTCCGCTTCTTCCGCCCACCGACCCTGTAGTTCGGGAGAGAGGTGACGGACTATGCCCTCCAAGGTATGCATTGCATCGAGGTCAGCCCTGTAACCTAAATGGCCGAGGGCTATTGAACAGTTCTGCGTTTTGATCACCAGGTCGGTCATTGTATAGACGTCGCCCTTGGTTCTTTTTGCCTCCACCATCAAGCCTCCTATTAGATTACGGGCTACTTTGAAAGGCTGGCCGAACAGCTCTTCTCAAAATATTCCTTGCTTTTGTGTAGCCTTTTTCCTGGCCGAGCATGGTACACTCATCGATGGCTTCTCTTGCTCGGCCTCGACAGTAATGAGTCAGATAGAGAATCGTTTGCCCAGGGTCGGTTATTTTGTTCCCGACGAAAGTTTTGAACTGCCTGATGAACTTGCAGTAATGTCCGGATCATCCTTCGGAAACTGTCAGTTCTACTGTTGGCAGATCGATCTTTGTTGGCTTTGGTGTTTTATATCCGGCTACCGGAGTAGAGTTTCCCATTTTATTATGTCCTGATCTGTTGGATAGGTAATAGTCGCCGGCCTTCTGCTCACGCTCTTTCTGCATACACTTCTTTCCTGCTTACTGAGCCTGTTGTCCAGCTGATAGCAGTTGTTGTTCTAGGTCTAAAATCCTTGGCTTAAATAGACCGACATTCTTACAATCCATAATACCGTCAGTAATACATGAACCAGCACTGACAGGAGTGGGTGACCTGGCGTTAACTAAAGAGTCAAAAGCACCCAAAACATCCCCAGTGATTTGCCGTATTACTTCCTGTCGAGATTCCAATTGCTTTGATTCTTTTCTTGGCACTTTGCGTATTTTCTCTTTCTAAATTGATCAATTGAGTATTGTAACACACGTTTGAGCAATGCGTAGCCGATTTTGCAACGGGTCCCGAAATCAAAAGGCGATTATCCGTGAAATTCTACGATACCGGATTATCGTATGAACAATGACACAAACAGATACAAACCTCAATTATGCAATCACAAGGACTCAAAAACGAGAACCGACTTGCGACGTGCGAGAAAGGAGCACGTGCGTGATGCAGGTACAGAACAAGGATATGACGGAGCAATGCGCTGGGCGCGAACAAACAAGCGTTGGTCCGTATAAACAAACAGTGCATGAAACAAGTCGATAGTGTAATTAAGTGAGTGATGTTAAGGAAACATGGAAACGGCAATGATTTTTGGGGGTTTCCCACGACAGGTGGTTACGATTCTGTCTATCTACCTAGGACTCCTTTGCTTTAGACGCATTTTTGAGGGACGCGAATTCGTGGTCCACGCCGACCATAAACCGATCACCCATGCATTTGGCGCCACCACGGCCGGATACTCTCCCAGAGAGTCTAGACACCTGGATTACATTATTCAGTAAACAGGTGACGTGCGCCATATCTCAGGTGTTGATCATTCTGTCGCAGATGCGCTAACTCGCATTCACAGCCTGGAAAGCATCGCCCCCGTCTCGATCAACCTCGAACTATTGCATCCGATAAAGCGGACGATCCTGCGGTAGAGCCGCTCCGTAGCACTTCGTTGCTGCTGCTCCAGTCGGTTTCCATCCCTTCAGCCGAAGTTCACATAACGTGCAACTTGTCCAAAGGCCACCCAAGGCTAGCAGTGCCGTCAGCTTTGCGTCGACAGGTTTTAGAAGGCTCACAAGGCTTTTCCCACCCCGGTATAAAGGCCCACACTAAACCCGTCGGTGACTGTTACGTTTGGCACAATATGGACCGTGATGTGCCTGCATGGACCCGTACCTGCATCCAATGTCGACAGCCGAAAGTGCACAGATACACAAAAAGCCCATTATCAAAATTTCCACCTGTCTACTTACGTTTCCAACACATGCATATCGACCTAGCAGGGCCGTTGCCTCCGTCAAACTGTAGCATATATCTCCTTACTCGTGCAGGTCCTTCCACCAGATGGCCGTTAGCTGTACCTTCGCACAATGCAGCGAGCGAAACAGTGGCTCAAGCTTTCTTAGAACACTGGGCGGCAGCTTTTGGTTATCCAGTCATGGGTACGTCAGACATCGGCTTGCTTTTCAAGGGAGCCTTCGGTAGTCTTCTATAACGTTTAGGTACCCGCCGCATTCATACCACCTTCCGCCTTCAGTCAGTAAACGGAATGGTAGAACGTTTTCATCGGCAACTGAAGGCAGCCCCGGCAGCTCATAAAAACCCAGACTGTCAAAAATCACTACCGATAGTACTTTTGGGTTGCCGCAACGCCCTTGATACCGATCTACAAACCCCACCAGCCGAACTGACGTTCGATGGCGTGCTTCGACTTCCTCGGCGACGTGGCAGCCCGAAAGCCCATCGTCACTTTTGACTTCGCCGATTACGCCGCCAGGCTATCGCATCAGATGTGTAAGTTACACCTTCTTACGGCTCGCGAACCAATCACGAAAGTTTACGTTCACCCACCCCCCCCAAAATCTGTGTGCACCTCCTCCCTAGAACAAAAGCACGAGATCCTCTACAACCTGCTTTCTCCGGCCCCTATAGAGTCCTACGCCGCCTGGTGAAAAAATCCGTCATCGGCCACAACCGCAGAAAGGCTACAGTTACCATGGATCGAGTTAAACCAGCTTTTCTGGATGAATCCATTCCATCCGGTCACCTCATCGATTTCTTCAGGACCAGCACCCATATCTCCGGGGTCCCGTACGCCGACCGTACCGAAGCCGCTGACCCAATTGCCCGGCCGTCTTGACACAGCCTGCAATACACAGCCGCCTTCAATGACTTCCACTTGCGGGCTGGTGATCAAGAAATTCGTTCGTTTCGCAGATGAGGCACGTTGGATCCCATGAAAAAAGAAAGAACAGAGAAACAAGAAAAAAACGCTGTTGTGGCTGCCTATTCCAGGTCCGTCTCCCACCTTGAGGCCACTTACCTTCTTTGTCGCTAAACAACTTTCGGATACTGCCACTAAAAGCCTGCAGTTTTAGAGGGACTTGGGCTGTTTTTCAAAGATACCCGTTAGCTAAAGGCAGGATACCGACTGCCCTCCTGTAATTTTTTGCATACGTCATCCACTGCGCCTGCATTAAAGGCCCACTTGCAGGATGCATGCACTTCCGAAAAGCCCGATCGCAACACCCCTTCAACAAGCCGAACCTCTACTAGGTCATTCACTGGGGTGAACGGAGATAAAACTCCAATAACACCTTCGCCGTAAGAGCCGGACAATCCTACCTCCCGCGTTGAACCTACAAGGTTTTTCGGGTTGGGTAGCCAGCTAAGACGGCTCTTCCCGGCGTCTCGCTTCGAGTGCCAACCGCCACATTCTACCGCGTGTGAATTTTTGTTCTTTCTTCTGTTTTTTTCTATTTTCCTCCTTGGAGGACCTGTGTTGTCAATTCATTTTTAACCTAAATGTAATAGTTTGAATCAGTTATTCATTTTTACTTCTCAAAAGTAATTCTTTCAGCTCGGAGTAATATTACACGTTTCTTTTGTTGCCATGTTTGTTCTGCCCATCAGGTGATGGGATGCCATACGCAGGCAGTACCACGTGATCTGGGGATTTCGGAGCTGTGGTCTGAATCTACGAACAGTTTCAAAGTCACGAAAAATGGCAATATTCATTTATTTTGCTTGCGCTATCACAGGCGAGATACCCGTTGGCTGGCTTCATCCCAGGAGTAACTTAGAACCTCTCTCGCTGAACAGAACAACTGAGATTCATGCCCAATTTCCCTTTCGCCCGTCACACGATCGCTTTCTCCAGGATTCCCACAATCAGACTATCAGAACTTGGACTGCTTGATCTCGCTGCATTCATACAACTTATTCTACTCCCAACGGTGCGGGACGAAGTCGGGTCTACCGCTTTGGCCGGCGCACATAGGGCCTGCAGGACGTCTGCAACGATGTGCGAGCGCAAATAGATTGGCGGATCGCACCTCCTGTCTCCAGAAATTGCTTTCAGGTTTGCTGTCCAGGCACGGTCAGTCCGTCCACTAGCAACGCTCGTGGATTACAAAGCTCTATTCTTATGCTCATACTACTGCCGTAACCATTTGCTCCATTCCTTTCCAGTTATTCCCGGTCTCCCTCCGAACAAGCTCTCCATACTGACGTCATATCCTGCCCGGTACAACCTGCCACTATCTGTGCACGCACCAGTGAACAGCTTTCATGCCTGCCCGCTATCCATCTTTTCCTCTGCACGCATTTGTTGCCTGCGCAAACACTTCTAGTCTGCCTTCCCGGAGTCGCAAGTCCATCTATTCCTCTGCCCTATACATAACCATGCCCGTTCCTTATGTTAAAACCGGCTAAAACTGCTCAATTATTGACACTTTTATTGTCACCGTTCATTGCCTCACCGGTCACCAAAAAACTTTCGGCGCTGACATATCTTTCGGCAATCCTCCAGTGGGCAGCGAAGTGATTATTGATTATCTGCACTCTTCATCAGTCCATCCAATCGCCTCCACAATGCTTTTACATTGAGTTATTCGGGTTTCGCAAATCACACGTTCCCTCCATGTTTGAACGTCTCCAGTATACTTCTCATGCAGCTTCGCCGCTCAGTCACCATCGTTCATCACACCTGTCAAACTGTTTGTTAGAAATGTTACACTTACCGTCTACTGACTATACCATCACCCTTCTTACAACCCCATTCTGGCAGTCCCTTTCTCCCTCCAGATGTCACATTCGTGTCCTATATTACCGAAACTGACCCTGCATCCAGCCTCTAATACCCACCGTTATCTACACCGGCTGATGCATTTTATCCTATGGTCGTCGATCCACCGCTGTCTTCCACGATATACCTGGGCAGCTTTAATGATCTGTCATTTTAGCACGGTGCACACTACAGGGCGTTCGTCTATTGACGTACAATTTCCCGTGAATTACTCTACCATCGCTCTCGCAAAACCAAACACCTGTGTATTCGCCGTAACCACGCAGTCCATATTGATTTTCGTGCACTTCCGCTTTGACATTTCTTACCAACCCTATATAAATTTGGCAAATTGCTGAAAGCTCACCCGTCTTCCTCCGGCCGTTTCCTATCATCACCGCTCTGGTAGTCTCCCTCCCAAGAAATGTGCGACTGTTTGCTATGTGTCTGATTCTTCCAGTATCCAGCCGCCACTTTATATACCATCACCCTTTCGGACCGGTATATTTCCGTGGTAATACCTCCTGAAATACCTGTCATAAGGTGAATGATTAGCCGAAATCTTCGACGAGATTTCTATCCATATGTCTCTCGTATGTTGCAGCCCATAAGTAACTCTTTCTACTCAGCTCGATAAATTCCTCTCTTTATGAAGACCAACAATATATCCTTTGAAAGTGTTCAAATTTTCACCTGTGGTAATCATTTCCCATACCATTGATGCATGTACTCCTGACCTTCATCCGACGTCACTCAAAAGTAGCCGGACCGAATACTCGACAATGAGTCTCCCATTTGCTGGGCGTTATTATCATTATAATCCATTTCAGTGTTTTCCTATAGTCCTCTGAGTGCACCTATTTTATCCTATTGTAAACTCTGACCTTTCATCTGGGCCCTTTTCTGCTGTATTTGACCAACCACAACGCCGACTTTCCTCGTCACTGAGCCATGCGACCACCCGACGTTCAAATTTAGTTTCTACTGCCTCTCCTGCCAAATGTTTCATTATATTCTGAATCCGGTGTCCCGTTCTCGTTTCTGGCACCAAACCCATTGGTTTCGCAGCTGGCAATTCACGGCTGCCGTGTGATCTGCCTAACAAAGCTGTCATCAGGTCATTTATTTACCCTCTACTCCATTATCGCTTCTGCACGCTCTTCGCCCCTGCAATAGCTGCATAAGGCAGTTCAAGTCGATTTACCGAAAAAACTCTATATCCTTACTGTTACTTCGTGACATATCTATATCAATGAAAAACCGATGAACACTAACTGGCTTACAGCGGGCTAATTCTTTCATCACCGCTCCTAGAATCTCTCCTTCTATCCATGAGATTTGTTGGTCTGTTTCCTTGTGACTGCCTAAGTCGGCATCTCAGATTTAGACTCAACAATCACACTGGCCGTTGATTCATTGCGTTTTTTATATGAAGATCCATTCTTGTATATGCATGAGTTTTCAGTCCATATACTTTTCACACCCTGCTACGTGCAAACGACTCTTTGAATTCCCCTTGATGAACTCTTCTTCTCCCTTCCTCGTTTTCTGTTACAAATATGATTTGATAGGGCTGGAATTTTTAATGTTGTGACCGCTTCCGGTACTATTTATGCACTTACTCCCTCTTTATAACCGACTCCAAACACTGTCAGCCGGGTCGACCATTTGACCCTGACCTCCAAATTCGCCGGGCAATCCTACCTTTTACATTTGCTGTAACACCCTCTTTAATATTCCGCACGCACGTGTTGTACCTTTTTGTAAATTCTCATTCTAACGTCTATATAATCATCTGATCCTGAGCTCTAGCAAGCTTCGGGCGCATCCATAATATACAATTATTATTATTATTGCCGGACTTATACATCGAAGCCCTTCTTGCCGGCAGTCTCGCAGGAGGGGGCCTCTATAGTTATCGGCCGATCACGCCCTGTTTGACCCTTGCTCAACTGTACTTTCGCGCACGCGGCAGCCGCAAGCGCTACGTCCGACACACTTCCTCGGCACAAGCCAGAGTGCGGTCTTTGTATTCAGACCCAGAATACACAATGCTGGCCCCCATGGTCTATTCTGGTTGACTTCTTCGACGAAAGCGATCATAGAAGCTGAAGGGTTGTGACCCGAAATAATTGGAAAAATGTATTCCATGAGTGCCTTTGGTCACTGTTGACAACCACCAAGCTCAGCTTTGGTAACCATTCAGAATGCTTGCTCGAAGACCACCAGTGGTGAAAGACTGTAGCACTTTCCACCCCGGGGTAAAAATAAAATGCCCCGTTAACGAATCAAACCGCGCACAGTATCGCTGTTCGACCAATCAGCGTCATTCTCAACCCGGCCCCAATCCTCCCTACTCCCCACTCCCCTGTTACGCCAGCGAATCTCCCGTAACTTACATTTAACTTGTGGTGACCTCAATATTCTGACAAAATAACCGATTTCTAAACATCATTTTGGACCTATTTTCTCTACAATCTTTCCTGACGTTTGACGACGACCTCACGGTTTTGTTCGGTTGCGTATTTTTACTAGACTGACCCTTCCGAGGGTTCCGTCGACCCCGTTTTGAGTCATCTTCACTTTCGGCCCTTCGCCGATTGTATGCGCACATGGTTTGCTTTCTGCTAAGGCGTTACGTTCATTTTCGTTCGGTGTATTTCTCTTATCAGTACTGCTTCGATGCCACGATATATAGAATACACCTTCGCATCTTTCAACCGACTTGCGCCTTCTGTATTCTTCCGACAAAGTGGATTACGCTGGTATTTCGTTGTGGGACCGAATGAAAGGCGCGTCCCTTAGCCGCGCTCGAAAGTTTTCTATATTGGCGAGCCCGAAACCCCCAGAACCCTCCTGGATTATTTGCCTGCCCGGTGAGTCTGCGATTTTTTCGCTGCTTTGCTTCCTGTGTTTTGAACGACATATTTTTCAAGGTACATTACAGCTACATAGCCAGGCCCCAGAATAAGTTGCGGGTTGACACAGATACCATTTTATCTGCCGTTACTTTCAAACCAGTGACCTCTAACCCACACAACCCCGAGGTTCGGTTTGCAGCATTAGATCTGCAATTTAAAGCATGCCGGATTAACGGCCAGAGCAGAAGCTTTCCTCATGCTCCAAGGGCAGTCCCGGGCGATGTTACTGCTTCAATGTGGGTTCCGATACTTAATCCTCCCCAGGGGCAGCCGTACGATCGTCTTAGGGATGCTGTACTGCGACATTTCTTGTCATCGCCGGAAGAGCTCCCTCGTCAGCTGCTTGCAAGGCACCTCATAGGGGGCAGCGAAACCAAAAATCACCTAGCTAACCTCCAGCGCCTGGCAGGGCCTACCGATAGGGATTCGGAGGTAGCTACGGAATTCTGGTTGGACTCTTTACATACTCATTTTCAGGCCACCGTAACTGCCCTCCTTGACAAATCGTCATCGGAACGAGCAGCCACCTTTGCTTACAAGATTCACGAGAACAGAAAGAAGACATAAGCCGCGAGATGCAAAGGGCTATGCTATGCACGGAAAACTAGGCATATCATAAACTCGCACACCTGCCTTTTGACACCCGTGCCTTTATTCGGAAGCTTTGAACACCATTCACCCCACAGGGCTCGTTTGAACTGGATAACAGGCTTAAGAAGATTTTAGTGACTTCTGAAAAATGAACTCAGTTGGTGTTAAGTCTCTTTTTACCAAAGTACCTCTTCGTGGGACACTCGATTATCTATGTGATTCTATCTCTTCGCATAAATTTAATTTACCCATTCCTGTTGATAGCATCAAGGACCTCATTCTTCTTATTTTCGTCACAAACTCTGTTCGTCCTAATCTTCCTATTACTCACGGAGAGAAAAGCGCCAGTAGCTTATCTTTTCCAGATATTCTAATTACCAGAGGTCCGGATGGAACATCGCGAAGGGGTAGTTACATCAAAGCTAAATGTGATGGTCACTATTTACAATTATCCAGCTTTGCACCAATAGCCTACAAACGTGAAGTAGTCCGAACTCTCTTTAACGAGAAGCAGGAAATCTGCACCAGTGATCGAGTGCAAAACAAAGATGAGTTCACAAAATGATTGTTGTTGACCATTGATTATCCCGAGACGTTCATCGAGCGTCAACGAAAACCGAGAAAAGCATGCAAAAAGCCAATTATTTTACCGTTTAAAGATGACCATATAATTATTCAAATAAGCAGAAATCTCAACTCAGCCATAAGGCTTAAATACACAGCGGCGCAATTACCTCCGTTGCAGGTCACCAAAAGGTTAAGCTTCAAAAATCACTCAAATAGTCTTGTCTGTCCTAATATCTTACATGTTGTCTATCAGTTCACTTGCATTTGCGGTGACGCGCACATTGACTGGGCGGATTGCCGCTTGGCTCAACGAGAGTCGGAAAGTACACCCAAATGGTGAGCAAAACCAATGACAATGCAATGCGGTCGCAGAAATTGGCGTCAAATCTCCAGCCACTTCAGTTGAAAAACACTTAATTGCCTCAAGTCTCAAAGTTGACCCAACAAAATCCTTTAAATGTTATTGCGCAATCCAAAATCGAATCTGCTTGCGCTCAGTGAAGCTTTGCTCATCATAATGCATCGGCCGGCGCATTGTACACAAAAACGGCTGAAACAAAGTATTTGTTTGTCTCAACACTAACCGAACGGACTTCTCCCTCCCCCTGCCGAAATTCACTCATATTTTTCAGCCAAACCCTGTCTGATGTATGATTTTTCTTGCTGTATGACGAACTTAAATGCTTTACGCGCGCGGTAGACAGGAGCAAACGAGAAGCTTGCATCTCGCGACTTATGTCTTGCTTCTTTTCTCATAAATCGGATAAAGGGGACCAGTTTCTACATATTTTTGGAACTCTGACAAAATTTTCTGTCGTGTCAGGAATGAGGCTAACCCTCTGACGGTCACGACTTCTCTCAGTCGTCGGGATGTTGATATGGATGAATCGCCGAGGAGGCCTCAGCACTCCTGATCCATCCAGCGTCGGTGGTCTTTTAAAAACAGAGTTATTGCCCCAAAACCAGACCATCCTGCCAGGAGATTTTTGGTTTCACTGCGTTTTTGGAACAGCCACCCTGGGTGCAGACAGCGCCGTTCAAGCGCGGGGGAAAACGCCTCTGTGTGCGAAAAAACGTGACCGTACTCACCGGCAACCAGCCTCGAGTTAGCCGTTTGTTTTACTTGCGTAATTCATGTGCTAACGCTGGGTACTAGTTGATACTGGGGCCCAAGTTTCTGTCTTGCCGGTTGGAAAGACATGCCGCTGGCTTCTTTGATTCGGCTGTCCATGGTGAATGGTTCTCGCACTTCTATCTACTAAACGAGACAGTTTGCGGTCAACCTGGGACCAAGATGACAGTATCTGTGGATGTTTACCTCTGCTGAGATTCCCACAGGCATACTGGGAATCGATTTTCTGCAGCATTATGAATAACTCGTTGAATCACGTAGGCCGCAGCCTATCCAGCTCTCGTCGGACACAGCTTACGGGCCTCGCAGCTTGAACAGATGTACACCGAATCACAGGTTTGTTTTCCAACGATCCTCATGATCCTCAGTCTTTATTCATTAAAGTCCCCATTTTGAATAAAACTCTTGGAGAAGTAGATACAGCGACCGATCGTGTGGCACACCACGTCGTTACTAATGGACCATCAGCCATGACACAACCTCGCTTGCTGGCACCAGACAAACTGGCTTTCGCCAAGTGTGAGTTTGCCACCTTACTTTCTAAAGGTATTGCTCGTCTTTCTCACAGTTTATGAGCCTCAGCTCCACACATGGTTCTTAAGAAAGATGGCATTAGCTGACGACCATGTGGCGACTATCGCTCACTTAGCCCGGTTACTCGTTACGCTATCTATCAGATATCCCGCATACACAGCACCACGGCATCACTTCGCCGCACGACTCTATTCTTTAGAATTGGTTTAGTATGGGCCTATCACCAGATCCCGGTGACCTCTGAAGATGTCGAGAAAACCCCTGTCACGACTCCTTTTGGTTTGTTTGAGTTCCTATGTATGCCTTTAGGTTTGCGAAATGCTTCTCAGATATTCCAGAGGTTCGTCGATGGCACTATGCGAGACTTGGAATTTGTTCACTTCTATATAGATGAGTTGCTAATCGCATCGTCGAGCGTAGATGAACATTTCCAACATTTGACGCTACTATCTCAACGTTTGTCCAAACATCGAACAGTAGTCAGTCCTGATAAATGTGAACTTGTCAAACAGGAACTTGTGCTCCTCGGCCACAAGATCACTCGAGAGGGTATTAAGCCTTGCGAGAATAAAGTGCGTGCTATTCTGGATTACACCATACCGCCCACAATCAAGGAGCTTAAGGCATTCCTGGGGTTATTTAACTTTTATCGTCATTTCATACCCCATGCTGCCGAATGTTTGCTTCCACCAACTGACCTACTTCGTAGGAATCCACGTAAGTTGTTGCTTACGGATGCCGCACGAGTAGCGTTCTCGGAGATTGAAGCGAAGTTAGCTCACACTACGCTTTTAATGCACAAAGCTCCGTCTTTCACGATAGGCATAGCGATGGATGCATCCGACTTTGCCATCGTAGCGATCCTGCAACAGTCTGTTTCTGGGATTTGGCAGCCAATGGATTTTTTCCTCTAGGCCCACCCTGCCCCACAGAAACAAAGTATAGTGCCCTAGGTCACGAATTGCTGGCAGCATATAACGCCGTTAAACACTTTCGCCATGCAGTCGAGGGTCGATATTTCATCCTCTATGCCGACCATAAGCCCTTGACGTACACATTGAATACTAAGTCTGACCGTTACTCCCCACGAGAAGTCAGACATCTAGACTATATTTCTCAGTTCACGACTGACCAACGAAACGGTAAAGGTGAGTCGAACTGCGTTGTGGATGCGTTCTTGCGTATTCCAATTAACGCTATTAAATCTCCGGTTTCCGACAGTCCTGCCATGCCTGCAGCACAAGCACAGGATACCCTATATCTGGAAGCTGCTCAGTCATCGCCGCTACAGTGTCAGTCCGTGCCACTGGCCGCCAGTGGTGAAACTATAAAGTGCCACATTTCCACTGCCCTACCTCGGCCAGCAGTACCCTCTACATATGGGCTTCCCCTGCTCGTTACCCCACATGGACTTTCACGTCCGGGCTTCGCAGCCAGTCTCCGACTAGTAGCTGCAAGATACTTCTGGCCGTCCGTGAATAAAGATGTTCTTACCTGGGCAAAACAGTGTCCACAATATCAACGATCTAAAGTACACAACCACGTAGCTTTTCCTATGGGTACCTTTTCTACGACTGGTGCTCACTTCGACCATATCCAAGTAAACGTTTTGGGTCCATTGACGCCATCTTATGGGTACATCTATCTATTAACGTGCATCGATAGATGTACGAGGTGGCCCGAGGTTAATTCCATCATCACCGTCACGGCCGAATCAGTGGCTCGACATCTGATAGAACGATGGATATCTTTATGTGGTTGTCCTTTCGCGAAAACTATCGATCGAGGGCAACAATTTGAGTCCGATTTCTTCTCCTTAATAAATCACATGCTCGGTACGGAAAGTATTCGCACGACCGCGCATCATTCGGCATCGAATGGTTTAGTCAAAAGTTTTCATCGCCAGATCAAAGCGGCTCTTAAAATGCACGGGGGCCCCAACTGGTACAAAAAGCTCCCATTATTTATGCTTGGTATCAACTTGCATAAAGGCAGGTACCCAAAGTTCCGCCAGCAGAACTTGTATAATGCACGACATTAAGACCGCCCGGGGCTTTCTTTACGCCACGGAGTACAGATTCACTTGCCGTACAGAAGTACGTTCACCGTTTGTCTACATACTTGCGAAATCTGGCTCCGGCGAGCACTCGAATGCAGCAGTGACAGGTTTCCATTCCGACCGAACTCTAAACTTCTTCGCGTGCATTCATTCGTGAACGTTCGGTACTCCAACCGTTACAACAGACCTCAGAGAGTTTACCTAGCGTAATCTCTCGTCGTATTAGGACCTTCAAGGTTGATCGACACGGTCGCGTCGATACAGTTAACGTCAACCGTCCCAAAGCCCCATACTTTGAAGATTGCGAGTCATTCGCTGGCCAGGTTCGATGCCAACCCTGCGCTGTCTATTGACGAAAATTCCGTGTTCTGTCGGGGTCTGCGTTTAGCGTTGACTGCTACGACTCCTAATGAGGCTATCGTCCCACATTCAGCAGGGCACCCAGTTGGTATTGCTACGGCTTCCATTGCGATTGTCGTTTCACGTTCAGGTCAGCAGCGTACGCCCCTGAACTCGTCCGTGAGTAAGGATTCCGTCTCACGCTCCGGCGAGAAGATAGTTTGCCCAGCAAGTTTATGCGACTGGGTCAAACACGATCTTAATCAATGCACTTCGCAGTGGTAACTTTCGTGTTTATCGTTTCGACACGATTTGCCACAACTCATTAGTTATCACTGTATTCCAGTCGAGTCCACTGCGGCTGCTACACCAGTTTCCAGTGTCTTTTCATTCATGGAACCTCGCCATAGGATACGCCTTGCTTGTCCCGCGAAATCCGGAGAATTTTGGCACCGACCTTTGCATTCTGGTTCGGTCCCATCGTTGTTGTTGCTCGCCACTGAATGACCTGCTTGCTTTGCTCCAGGATATCATACGGGTTAACGGTTACCGGACGCTGTATATCGTTGGTGTGGCACACCTGGATGACGATTTATGCAACCGATGTCACTGAGTAACAAATCTGGCTTACACTCGACCATCATTCTACGGATTGTGCCCATCAGCATTCTACGGTACTGCTACATTCATGTATTTTGCACACACTCACGAACACGAATGTCGTTTGTGTGCCTTCACCTCCCTGATATTTTTCTGTAGCTTTCCACGCTTTCCAGCGGGAGCTACTATCGTAACCTTGATCGTTCTGAGAAAATTACCGATTTCTTAAAATCATTTAAAAAGTACAACTATTTGGAATTTCGATTTTTTCACTTTTCGTGTTCGTCATGCTGGGTATTTGTCAGTTCCTGAAATACAATCGGAATAACGGAATTAGCTGTTGAAAGCAAATTTTAAAAATAATATAAACTTCATCACATGGCTAAATTCGACAACCTTTTTATTTCACCCTACTACTAAACCTACAAGTCCATTCTGCTACATGGATATACTAGTATGAGTGAGCGGTGGCAGACAATCTTTGTTTAACTGGGTTGAACGCCTTGTGAACCACTCCTCTGCCGAAAACGCGAACTTCGCTGACGTTTGTTACGCTGCTACTGTGGAGTGTTTTGAACAGTCATTGATTAAAGTTTTTTCCACAAAGGGATTGACTGAAACCCGATAACAATTGCTTCTTTGATCAACTTACAAAAAGCCCCTCTGGTAACCATCCTTCGTATCCATAAGCCTTCCACTACAACAGACATGGCATATATCACTCACGTGCGGTCGCTACCCGCAACAACTGTTCAGCGCACTCCCACTAATAACTGTCTGCTCCACAGTACAGTCTGAGGTGTGGTCGTCAGTTTCCATGGAGCAAAAACAGCCGATCGGACTGCTCGGTGAAAAAGACGTATAACACATGTGCATTCCTCAAATTGCGCCCAGAAGAATGCACACCCCGTGCTGGCAGGGAATACATTGAATTTTTGGATCGCTTACAGTGACAAAGTACTTTGCATTGCCCGGTTAAACAAGATACGTTATCTCGCCCTAACTACCGTATCGCAATTACGGCGTACTTTCTGAAAAGCTTATCCTCTTTATAAACTGGGGGCGCGGTGTCCCTCATTTTGGTGAACCACCTAAGGGGCACAACATATGGCGAATAAACTTTGATGAGATGCAAGCATCAGCAGCAGAATCGTTGGTGTGGACCGCTGCAGCCCCGGTTAGTGTGGAATTTTGCTGGTCCACAATACTGTAGAGGGTCATTAGACTGATATGCACGTTCGCGCCTCCCGTTCGTTCTTGCAAGCATAGCAAGGGTCCTCCACGGTGTGATCATGAGTTACGTGGAGCCCTCCGGATGGGGAACCGTGCATGGCAACAATATGGGGATACGGGAGGTGGGTGCAAGCGGCACTAAACCATCCGAAATATGTGTTCGTCCATGAAGCCACGCTTGCCAAAGACTCCATTGCTGCAACCGAACAGCTTTATGCAAATCTGAGACGTAGAATCCGCGTCAACAAGGTTATCCCACTCTAGTCGTTCGGGAAGCATTTGCTGAAACGGACGCTTAAAAGGCCGAGGTCCTCGCGCGCCTTTGTTCACCTTTGCGCTCGACAGGGCCAACATCTTCGTCGCCACTGCCACAAAGTATATGTCCCCCATGCTTCGGCCCCCCATCTAGATGATGGCGCCAAAGAACTGAAAAACTGAAAGTGCATCAGTCGCCCGAACCAGGTGGCATCCATCCGGCAGTATTTCACGCACTGGTCAACAAACTAGCATTGACTTCAGCCAGTTTGTTTAATCTATCACTACGCACCGGTACTTGTCCTGGCGGATGGAAGACCGTAATAATCTGTCCATTGTATAAAGGGGCTTGCGGAAGGTAACCAAAAACCGTTGCCCAATGAGCCTGACCTGCATTTTGGGAATGGTGATGGAAAGGCTTTCGTCTGCGCGAACCCGGGAGCACCTTGATTCATGCCTGCTTGTGCCCCGCCTAGCATGGCTTCTGTTCAAAGAGGTCGCGTGTCTCTAACTTGTTGTTGGCACGAGAAGGGTGAGCAGAGGCTACGAAGGGCGGCCACTACACCGATGTTGTATTCATCGATTTCAGTAGAGCCTTTGACAAGTTACCTCGAGACCGACTGTCAGAAAGAATTAAGGACACTTGGCATTTAGGGCCCACAGCCTGACTGGACTGCGGATTTTCTGAAAAAAACTGATGTTTTCAGTCAGAGGTACCCAATGGAAGTCAGGTTGGCTTGCTGGAGCAAGTGAGGTCCCTCGGTGATCGGTTCTTGAACCGGCACTGTTTCTGGCCTACGTCGACGACTTGCCGTCAGTTTTCCAGTCGCCCTGCCTCGTTTATGCAGATGGCACGAAATTTTGGCGTGTCGTGAAATTACGTTTATTCCGAGAGGTTCTGCAAAGGGATCTGGATGAGCTAGAACATTGGTCTGGCGTCTGGGCACCACCGATCAATGTGCCCAAATGCGCATGCATGCCCATTGAGAGGAAAGTATTAGAGACAGAGTGCCGCATCGCGAACGAGAATCTACTGCAATCTTTGTGCAGAAGGGACCCTGGGATTACGCCATCTTCGCTCCTCAACACCCGAACTCATACGGATACGGTTTGTGCCCTCCCAGAGCTATCCTGGTTGCCGCACATTGGTCATTTGTTCGGCTGAGCCCCAAAGCTCCCTATCAGTTTACGCTTCCCAACTTCGTCCAGGACTCGAATACAGAGGCAACGCCACCTACCCATGCAGTATCGGCGAGATTGTGAAACTGGAGAAAGTGCAATGCTTCTAGACGAGACTCGTCAGTGACTTACGTGAAACTACCTATGAGAGCCGTCTGGAGTCTCTGGATCTCTTCCCCGAGTACTATCTGTGTGTTCGTGGCAACGTTATCAGTTTGAGGAGGATCCTCCGTGGTGACGTGGGTCCGGAATTGCAAGCCAACCTGCCCCGTCGGATGGACGACCGGCTGCGAGGCCAGTCCCTCAAACTACTGAAGCTTTCATCGACTGGTCTGCCGCTAGTTTACCGTCTTTCCTGAAGGACGACCAACCCACGGAACGCCTTACTGGTGTGACTAGTGGCAGAAAAGAATGACGCTTTATTCAAACGGCATCTTGATGTGCATCTGGAATCATTGTTGGGGAATCCTTCCTGACTGTGAACCTAAAGAGTCAACGAGAAGAGACTTTCATCGGAAGTTCCCCCTGCCCCAACCAACAAGAGTGAAGAGTGAAGATCCATCGAAGTGTATTTTTGGTGTTTTTTGGTGTCAGCGCAACTGATACCGGATTACATCATGTTGTTGCGCTTTTAAAGTGTAGCTTTTTCGTTTTAAAAGGTTGTGTTGGCCTCCTACCGGTGTCCGGCGCGGCATTTTTATACGAGCTCGGCTACCACTGCCGAAACGAATAGAACAGAGGTTGATCCTACCGGTCAGGCAGTAAGCTGGGGCAGTAAGGAAAGCACGGACCTGAAGGAGGATTGGGGGAGCCCAATGAAATCAGTGTTGCCTTTGGCATTAACAAAAGTGCTCCAAGCTGGTGAAGGACTTCTAGCTACACATCAGGTACGCATCTCCAAAGTGGACGTACCCTACTGTTGAGAATTCGCAAGTGAGTGCCCGCGCATAACTCGAGAAGAACTAGGTAAAGGGGCAGGAACATGAAACTGGAACCAAGATTAGAGGGAGAGAAGTTGATCAATAGCATAGCGAAAAGGGAAAGCTTATGCCAGATCAGAATACTAAAGAGGCAACCAAGCCCAGAGGTATAGAAAACAAGGGGGCGGCATGTCCCAAAAGAGTGGAAGAAGGCCTCCTGACAATGGAATGCCTTAAGCAGCAGGTTAAATGCCTAGGTGCCGAAGTGCGACGCATGAAGCCTGACACGGAGGTCATGGCAGACAGAAGTAGGAGACTGCTATCTCACAACCTTAGGGCAAACTTCGTAAACGATGGTAGAATAAGAAAGGGTGATAACCGCTGGCGCGTGACTGAGGTTCTTAGGATGGCTGGTCTGCCTCCTACGATACCGATAGTCAAGCGACATGGAATAGGACTAAGGCGTGAAGGGCAACCAGCGCAGTCACGGCCCCTGGTAGTTGTTTGCCACAGTGTCAAATGGACAGATATGCTGCTATCCAGGGCAGCAGCAATTGGGGCAGCACTCGGGGGATAGGGAAAGCTACTCTTGACAGTCCGGCATTTGTCAAACACGGTAAAGCCATGGTCTCGTTGAGAACGGGCACACCTGATCTGAAGCGGCCGGCTCTCCTTGTGGCAAAACTGGAGATAACCCCTCTTGGTAAGTCCACATATAAAGCCCAAGGGGTAATTCATGTCTCGAAGGTGGTGTCAGGCTCCGGCAAACAACGATCCAAAGTTCACGTAGTCCTGAAGAAAAAACAAGGGAGACTCACAGGGCATCCAGCCCGGTTGGTACTGAAAAAGTGCAACCAGCCAGTACGATCCTAAAGAAGATCTGAAAAAAGTGTACTCTGGTGCAACCAGCTAGGTTGTAGGTACCTGAGGGAACAGCCGAAGACACCATTTGGGCCGAGGTGGTCAAAAGACCGATTCCCGCCATGGGTACTGTGAATCGGAAGAAATATGCGTCTGCAGTGCACGTCTAGCCAGGCACCGTATCGACAAGTGAGAATGAAAATGTCAAAGAATCCGGCGCGTCACTTAATATTCAAGAAGCAGCTCCGCATACACACATAATACTAATGATGTTAGTTTATTTCGAAGAAGCCCGAAGCATGCCCTGAGCTTGATCAAAATTTTTACAAGCAGCGGAACTGACAGAGGAAATTCATGGAAATTTAGAAAAACGCAAGACAAAGGAGGGGAAGAAAGAACCAGAGGGGGGGGGTGAGAAGGAGGCAGGCGTATGCATACCAAGGAGCAATGGGGGGAGTTTAAGTGAACCCGGGGATGGGTTCAAATATGTGCCCGGCAAATTTTGCAGGTCAGGGCCAAATGGAGGAGTTGGCTGAGCCAAGCGGGGGAGAACAGAACCTGGGGGTTCTACATAAAGAGGACCGAAATCGGCATGAGAAACTATCCTTACGAGAAGCGACGAAGAACAAAAGGAAAAGGGGAAGAAGGAACAAGAAATTGAGTCGAATGGCTAGGGATTAGACAGCCATCAACTATGCGTTATTTCAATAAACGGACGGTGTCAAGCTGGAAACAGGGATCTAGCAATGCAAGACGTAAAGAGTGAGTCAGGTGGCAGCAATGCCGCGGGAGGATCGAGATACAGCAAATATGAGGCACAGATATAGAAAAAACGGAAGCATATCAAGAAGGGCGGCGGCACGGTGGCAAGAGAACTGGCTGGCGAAGAACTGCAGGAAGCAGAAAAAATATGTGGACATATATATGTATATATGTACATTCAAATATAAATATACATATATATATATAAGAGTGAAAGCAAGTAGCGGTGGGGGGATGTAAAACGGAAGTGGCGGCGCTTGGAAGGGACAGGTAGGTTTGGTTTAAATGATACGAAATTGACTTGGACGAACCCTGACGAGTTTGTTTATGGCAGGTGAACATGGGGGATCGACAGAGAAGGAGAGCCAACTTTGGAGGCACAAACGTGTTGGTTGTGAGCAGGAGGTGATAGACGAGGCAATATGAGGGGAAGGATCGACGAACACAGGTGAAAGCGAATCTAACAGTCCGATTATTGCGGGTGTTGAATTAAATGACGTTCGAAAATAGGCGAAGCGGTAATAAACGGACGTACATTATGCAGCAAGATGGCCGTAAAAATAGCTGGAGAACGCAGAGCGACTGAAAGTACAGGGTGGTTGGTGAAGTGTAAACTATCAGTGGAGAACAGTAACTTGGGGGTTAGAAGAACTGTAGTGCAAAGATACGTCAGTTGTTACAACAAATAACATAGGAGAGAAGTGAGGAAGTAGAGGATAAGAAAGATCAGGTAATGGCAGATCACATGGTTTGAAACTGTGAGTGAGAATGATGACTTTACGATGACTTTACACTAGGTGGAACGCAGAAAAGCAGCACAGCCTGAAAGGCACAATGAAGATGCCTGTGACGAGCAGTATACGAAGCAGATCAGAGCGTTGACCAAAGAAAACCAGGTAAGAGATGATCAGTCAGATCGTTTCACTGCAGATGACACAGGATGAAGACCGAGAAGAGGAAAATAACTCGAACGGGAAAACCTGTGATGGAACAAAAATGCACGAGAAATAGTTGTGCTTCGGAGTTGGGAGAATGGAACTGGACGGTTGAGTGCCTGCAAGCCAATACGTAAATGGATTGAGCCAGAAGTTGCTAATCGGGGCACTGCCTAAGAGGAAGATCCACGCGAGAATTGCGGATTCAAACACGGAAAATGTGGTGATATTGAAAAGATAATGAATTTGGTCGTAAAAACATGCAAAGGTTGGAACGGCGAGTTCCTATATGGTGATTGAACATAAATACGGATGTGCCCGGTGCGTAATGGTGAAGGGTATAATATGAACAAAGGAGGATATCGCAAAATGGTAGCTAGTGAGGTATGCGATCACTGAGCTTGATAAGTATATGGAGGTTACAATTGAATACTGATTAGGAGCTGACAGAGGCAAAATAGGTGGAGAAGAACGGGGTTCGGGCTTGGACCGGGTTAAGTGGATAGGGCGGGAGTGACATCATGCAGTTGAGGTTGTCATTGTGAAAGACGATAGGAACAAAAACAGAATGGATAGGTGTGCATACAGAGGTAGAACAACACGACAGGGAAGTGATAAGAGTGTTGACAAGGACGCTAGATGACCGAATCGTGGCAGAAAAATGGTAGGATTATGCAATCCGCAGCTGACAGTGAAAAATGTGGTAGGACGAAGGGAGTTGGAGCGTGCAATCCGCAACCGGTGCTAGTGAGTGGAGCCGATCGTGCGCTGGACACCCAACTTGAAAAATGCTTCGTGATGTGAACACGGGAGGTGTGATCCACCAGCCTAATTGCTCTCGCACATCGTTGCAGACGGCCTTCACGCCCGATGTGCGCCGGTCAAAGCGGGAGATCCGACCGCGCCCAGCACCGTTGGGATTGGCTTGATTGGTCATTGATGGTTGTACGGAGGGCTGAGACACCACTACAAGGCATATGGTCAAGGACCAATTGGACTGGTTGTGGGAACTTGGCCAACAGAGCCAGCGGGAACAGCGAGTGGTAGACGACCATACAGCATTATTATCCAGGTGCACCAGCCAGGGAGATGATCAGTATGGTGCCCGGGGTGGTTGAACGGCACTGAGGATCATTGAAAAGAGAAATGAGATAGAGAAATACAGTCTGGATATGGCCCAGCTGAAGATTAACGGTTACCGAAAAAGAGCACAAAAGTGGAGCAAGAGCTCGTCGATGCAGCAAATCCCTAAGACAAGTTGAGGCCATGGAACGTGAAACTTAAAAAAGAAGCGCATAAGTGGGAGCTGAAAACTCAATGGAGAAGTTATTATTTCACCCAAAGTGGTCATTTACCTGGAAAGACAAGGTTTTACAAGAAATTATGGAAGGAACTTAGCTGGAAGATAGGGTGGGGGCAGATTCCGTGACGTCATAACTGGATGTTGGGTTCGGTTAGTGAGCCACGTCAAGCGGGAGAAATGTGACTGGATTTTCCAGTTCAAAATCCCAGAGGTGGTGATGGAAGTAGATGTGGTGGGACCTGGTGTGGAAAGGAGGTAACATAAGCTAAGAGCTATCTAGGAGCGTTGGGTTACTTACCATGCTTGTGCTAATAATTACAGGATGGTAATGAGTGTATATATGTATATATTTACAAGTATACATAAACATTTATAATATATATGTATAGACGTATACTATGTACATATATATATGTGTATATATGTACCTGTCTATATAGTGGACCAGAGCGTGGTTACTGACGCAGTTCCTATATCGTTGTTGAGGTTGGTTTCAGGGCCGCGGACGTAATATAACTAAATAAAGATAATCAATCAAGGAGCGGATGTGGTATACTGAAAAAATGTGGGGAGTATTACCGTGGCCCCTCTAAAAATGCGAACGCATCTGGAAGGACTTATTTCAAAGTGAAGTTGACAGGATCCTATACGTCGGTAAGGAATACCAATTAGTAGACGCAGACATGCTTTAAATGGGTCGATGGCGAAGTCTAAGAAAAAGCGGTCAAACAGAGCATTCCGAATTCAAAAGCGATGAAATTATTTAGGAGGGTAAGGTAAAGCGAGGAAGTAGGGCAATGGCTTTAGAGTCGGGGCCTTCCTCGTAAGCTTGACTTTCGGTTGGGTGAAAAGTGGACAGAAAGGAATTTATCTATATAATGTACGAATGCATAATTTGACGTAGAAGATCTGATGTGCAAGAGGAGGTTAGTTCTGATTCTGGAGTACGTGAAGAGAAGGAACTTAGAGCGTAGAACAGTCCTCGCGGGGTTTGGTAATATTATACTGTCCATTACGGAGAGAATATCCAGTACCCCGGGGAGGGGCGCAACTGCTTGGAGGAATAAGGTTGCTCAGTCAATAGTTTATGCAGAAATACCAGGGTCAGCTTCATGCAACGGAGCCACAATGGTTCGATTTTGAGAGACAAACATCGTTCCCTGCAGTTTAAGTTTGACGACCACCCGATAAGATGCTTTGTGAATCTTCTCTGAATACATTCAACAATAATCCTGTCAGATATTTGCATACTGTAGAAGATTAAAGGAGAATATTCAAAAAGGGGCCTGGCATGTGCTTTGAACATGTAAAGAATGCTCTCCCTAAACTGAAAGAATCTGAACGGAAGAACAAGACACTTTTGAGCCTTCGCCGTTTGGAAGACGGCGTGTTTGGAAAAGTTGAAAGAGCAAGAATAAGTTAAGCCAAGGTCTCTTACTAAGGGCTGACTGTCGATGGGTGAACCGCCAACTCTTAAGGAACCAGGAGGAACCTGGCATTTGTAAGTAAGGAAAATACACTTGTTGGCGGAGAATTTCATCGCTCAGGTTGAGCACCATTCATCAGGAGCGGCTAAGTCAGCGGAGATTTTAGGGATAGAAGTACTGAGGTTGCTAGGCAAAAATGTGTAGGTTACCTTGATGTCGTCGCCAACAAGAACGGCGTGCCAATAGGTATTGCCGGAAACATATCAGTTATATATAGGAGAAAAAAAGTGGGCCCAAAACTCTGCCCTGAATAACACCGCTAGTAACAAACCTAGGGTTGAAAGTGTGCCCGTTTATCAAGACAACCTGTGAATGATGAAATAAGTAAGATAGGAACCAAGAAAGTCATAGATCGATAATGCCAAATGATCGTAGCTTTGTTAAAAGGTGAGGGTGAGGTACACGATCGAACGCCTTAGATAAGTCAAGATAAAGAACAACAAAATATTTTCCCGTTTCAGCAGGGTCAGTGTTGAGAGTCGGAAAATCATGCTGACAAGTCAAACTGGACCGTGAACGGTGGAATCCATGTTAGTTTTCATTATTCAGGTTGGGGTCTAATAAGTACGTAATAATAAGATATTTAACTGTTTCCATTTGAAACATTGGGTCCCCCTGATCCAGTTCATCAAAGCAAACATAAGGCATAAATTGCGAGATGCAAGCATTTATTTTAATCTTCTCAATTGCGTACGTAAAACATGCGAATTCGTGTTCAAATGGAGCGCAGAGCAAAACAGTGGAATAGATAGTGTCAAGCAAAATTAGGAAACGATCCGGTAAACCTAATTGGTTACCACCACGGCAGGCACACTTTGTGGGTCAAAAGTTTCTGTGCACACAGTGGGGCATGGTTTATAGGGCAATAATTAGACACCTCATGTAAGGTTCCCCTTTTGTGGATGGGAACGATTACCGGGCGCTTCCAATTAGCAGGTATGGTGCTACTATTAAGTGGAAGAGTGGAGAGGTTAAGCAGTGACAGGGGGAGATTCTGTCCGCCATTGTCAAGAGCAACCGGCGGTAGGCCATCGGGGCCTGATCGGGGGAGGTTCACTATTGCATATTAGCCTAGAAATACTTCTGACATCGAAGGATATCGTAGAAAGGACCGGGTAAATAATCGGTAAGGGTGTGGAAGGGGCAGTGCCAGTAGCCTGGGCCATGGCTAAAGCAAGAAATGCATTGGAAGCTTCGGCTATGCAAGGTGATGAGGTGATGAATGACTCATCATCCGGAATCCGGAGTTGGATGTCGGCCTTTATATCAGCATTTCCAGACTTATGCAACATTGAAAGAAGTTGCGACTTGTTAGGATGACTCAATGCCTTAGCTTCTTGGTCACGAAGTCGCGTATTGTCTTGTCGTGTAATGAGAGCGGAAAGGCTGTTTTAAAGAATAAAATTTCAAAAGTTGTTGGAAGCATATAGTTGCTTGAGAATTCCATGATACTTCTTTTGGAGAGGCAAGACAGATGATCCCTTTTCAGATACAGCCCGGAAAGTATAAGGGAATTTGTTCATACAGTCGGGAGAGGAGTAGAAAACATCTGCAGCATTCTGAGATTCATGGGTGAGAAAATGATCACCCCAGTCTTTTTGGCGAATAAGCATGACTAGCGAAGCCCCAGTTTTGCATAAAGTTTGTTGTTGATGGTGCATGCGGTTTACTGAGGGGCAGATGACAGATAACCATTTTATGGGCACTGTGGGGGAATTTACGTGTGACCAACACGCCGATAAGAGGCACGTCGTGGTAAAATATCAGTCCAGTGTGTTCCCATTTCTGATAGGTTCGAAAAACAGTTGCTTCCAGCCATCAAGAGGAATACCAGTAATTTGGCCCGTGGGATTAGGAACAGCCAAGCGGGTGGACTAACAAGCATGAGGGCGATTAAAGTCACCCACAATAGGTTTTGTTCCGGAAGGGAGGAATGAGAGGTATTCGAAAGGTCTAGCAGGGAGTTGAATCAAAGAAGTGGGGGAATTTGGCGAGCGGCACACGCAGCCAGCGTTAGGAACAGCACTTTCGAGGCTGATAGTGAACCAGAGAAAATCGGAAATAGAATCAAGGGGCCATGGTGTAAAGTTCCCTGACTTAGGCTAAGCACCCAACACCAGGCCGGTTTGGCCTGTTAGTCCTTAGAAGACAGTACCCTACCAAAGATATTTGATCATCAGGAGTGCTCTCGAACAACCAGAATTCCATTTTCAAGATAAATTCGAAGGTATACGTGAGGAAAAGTTTTTTTAGGTGCAGAAGTTCACCAAGAATAGAACGAGAGTTGAGTAAGGCTAAAGATGTGCCATTTGTGGGAGATGGTATAGGCACATCAAGGAGGCAGTGTAATTTGGAAGAAGGCAAGCTATAGAGATTGGAAAGAGTGGATATCAGGGTCAAAGGGGAATACATTGATGTTGAAGCTAGTGGAGGTTCAGATGAGGTGGCTTCCAGCCAAGCTGAAGTTTATGCTGCAGTTAGAGGGACTGCTTAGGGGCAGAAAAACTGGGCATCGACGGAGGGAGAAATGTTGGAGCAAATGGAGAAACCTATGGAACTTGGATGGTCGATATCAGGCGGAGGTGACTAGGAGCAGTTGAGAAATACCGGCCGGTCAGAACTTAGCATTGACCGAAGGGGGTTCAGACAGCCAGGTAGAAAATATTTGAGGAAGAGAGGTGTAGGGTGGTAGGTTAAGTTGCACGTTATGGGAGGAGTAGGGTAATTTCGGTGAGACACCAAATATGGAGCAGTCATTACCGGGAGTGGTAGAGGTAGTTTCCAGGTGAGGATTGCAACGTAAGACAGGGTGGACGGCGTGTGGATGCCGCATTTCGGTATTGGCATGCAGCGAACGCGGCGAATTCGTAGGGACCGCCAAAGCTTAGGAGCAACTGATGCTTTTTAAGGTCGAAAGCGGCCTCGGGGAATTAAGGCGAGTTGATTTAAGAGGAGACTTTCGGATGAAGGAAGGGTTTGTGAGGAGGGTGGGGAGACTGGTTGACCTACTCCTCTGGTTGATGAGTAATTCATCACCGGAGGGAACAGAGGGCGAGTTAGGGTTCGGGTTGTACCCAACAGGCGATGAGGTGGAAGAGCGAGGCAATGGTTGGCGTCTTTTACTGGGTGGCGGTAGGGGGGAGAAGCGAAAATGTCCAGATCAACAGTAATGGGATCAGATTTCAGAGTTCAGTGTGGGAGTGGATAAGGAGGCAACGGGTGACTGTGAAGAGGTGGAGGGCGCGTTCAGAGATAAAGCAAAGGAGGCTTGAGAAGAAGCGATGGAGCGATTAGATCTCTGAGTCGAAGGCCCAGGACTATCGGACGCCATTCTCGCGGGGAAAGTCGAGAGGAATCCAGTCATTTCCCTATGGAGAGTGGTTTTATCTTCGGCTATTTTTGTCTTTGTGGGAGGAATCAGAAGTTGTGTTAAGCATGTTTTTGAACTCTAGCAGATAGACCATCTAAAAATTGTAAAAGGATTGGACAGCGGCGGCGATAAATGCGCTTACGCAGCAAGGAATAAGGGCCATACCACTTGCATTTAACAACGCATGCTTGACACGCTTGAGAGGCATTCTCTCTGAGACACTAAGCATGACGGCCACACGGAAGTTTCTCACTCTTACGAGAACTTAGGATACAACGGAGTCGATAAAGCGGCCAGCCGCTGTCAGGTTTTTCAGAGTAGGATGTTCGATGAGTTCAGTGATGCACAGCAGGGGGTGAGTTTAGATACCGTATCTTCCAACGTTAGAAACCGGGACTTTATACCTGGAATTCCTCGGTCTAAAACAACTGTTCTTTCGGTCGCCAAGCCCACCAAGCCACAGGGCTCAAATGAACATTGTTTTAAGGCCACCGGAGTTTGAATAAGCTTATTTTTCCTAGTAACTGGAATATGAGGGGATGGGGTACTGTTGGAAGTCTTCTTTATTGAAAGTGGCATTTTAGAATACCAAAAAGACGCAGTGAGTGTGGCGGGAAAGTAACGGCAAACTAAAGCCAGGTTAGAATTTACTGCTGAAAGCAAATTCCCTGAACCTCTCTGGGTTACTTGAATGCCATAAAAAGCTGTAATTTTTAATATTGCCTAAGATAGTTGGGTGAAAACTATATCAATAGCAGCACGCAATAGGGGCAAAAAACGGGGCATCACCTCGGAGGTTCGGTCCGAGGGTACCTCAGCAGTAAAATTCGCAAGAGTCTGTAGTGAGGACCAGGTGACCTTCATTTAGGTACAAAAACATCTGCATTTACCCAGGAAAAGGTGGAAAGCACACGACTAGGATCGCAGAGACTGAGGTCGTGCACTGACTGAAACTTCCATAAGACCAGAAACTGACAACATGCCATTTCAGGGTTATGCCGCCTACAGACATGATAAAATAGATGGAAGACGAGGGGCGGAGTAGCCCTACTAATACGGATCGACGTAGGCCAATGGAAGGTCCCATTCCAACTGGCACCTGTTAAAGTACAGCCAGGTCCTGGTTTATCAGGACCGAGAAGAAGACAATCTGCATTATCTCTGTCTACAGGGCACGGATAGTAGCAGATTAGGAACACCTCGCCCACATAGTCAACGCTTCTGACAGCCTTTCACTATTACCCTCTTCGTCAAACTCATTGCTGACCATATCAGGGCACTGATATCTGCTGAGATACCATATCATCACCCCAATATTTCACGAGCTTCGTTTTGACCATACAAGCAGGGTGCTTGGTCCAGCACGTAGTGGCACTAACCAGAAGAAACAGTGTACTTGACCTGATATTTACCATTGGCCTATCGGATGTGATAACTACCGCCCTCAACCTTTTCCCGGGAAGTGACCATATAATGGACCCATAGGCCCCATACGTAGCATGTCTCAACAGCCCCTGCACTCGATCAACTGGATGAACCTCAAGCCCATGATTCGATCCCTCAACTGGGATGGCGACTTCCTACAGCACGACCCTCAGCTAGCCAGTGACTCACTCGGCTATAAGCTACATAGCTGCTTGTCTGCAGTCGCCACCATTGGGACCAACCGCTCACAAGCCCGCAGCTCAAACCAAACAAAGCTGCAAAATAAGCATGCAAAACTGCGAAAGATCTATAACAAAACCAGAGGCCTCTCCATATTATTGCAACTTCACTCTCTCTGTGTAACCACCAGGCTTCGGACTAATGAACTATTGAGAAAGCAAGAGATTTCGGCCTTGAATTCCTTCGATAGATCGTACCGACTGTCCCGACTGCTAAAGGGCAGAAATCAGAGGGAGCCTTCAAGGATATCCTATATAATTTTGGGAAACAACACGCGAATAAATCTGCAGCTGAAATCGTTGAGGCGCTCAATACCTTCTTCACAGAATCCATGACCACTGACGCCACTCCAAATCCGTCACCCGTACCCCTCATCACCGAGCAAGTTCTCCCTGGCATTGAATGCAGTTTGAACGAAGTGGCCCATCTACTGCTTCGTGTTAAATCATTCTTCCACCCTGGATATGACGGCATCCCCCAGCACTTTTTCATCTTGGTGGAATTGACGTCGCTGCTATCTTTATGAATCTCTATAACTTATCCCTAATCATGGCATTTTTCCATCCCAGTGGAAAACCTCAACCATTATTCCTATCCACAAAAGTGTCTAGTGCATGACCCTTCAAGTTATCGTCCCAATAACCATACCCCTTTAGCTGCCAGAATAATGGAGCGTTCGATTAAACAGCGGATGTCCGATTATCTCATTTCCCATGGCCTCATTCACAGCGGTCAACATGGCTTCCTAAAGTCACGTTCCTGTACCACATGCCAGTTTGATTTCTTCAACCTACTGATCACGGCAGCTGACAAATGAAAATCAATGATTATCATCTACCTCGATATGACCAAGGCATTTGACAGAGTTCCTCATTCCCGGTTGTTAACAAATCTCCGGACCTACAGTACCCATGACCGGCTTTCATCATGGATCACTTCCTACCTGTCGGACCGAACCCGGGTTGTGTATGCTAATGTTCATCTATCGCAACCGGTGCCCGTCACTGGTGGAGTCACTCAAGGAAGTGTACTCGGTCCGCTATTTTCCTTACCCTATATTGACGACATTTTTTCGATTGTGCAACACGGCACACCTTTCCTCTTCGCTGACAACATCGAAATCGTTTATGAGTTCCGCCATCAAGATTTGAGCTCTGCGTTGTCTGGAATAGACAATGGTCTTGAGAAACTTGATCAATGGTGCACTTCATGGTAGATGTGCTTCTCTACATTCAAAAGCTTCTACACAACCTACAGATGCAAGTCCCTCCCGGGTACTCTGTCACTGAACCAAGTACCCATCGCCCCAAGCTCATCAGTGAAGGGTCTTGAGCCTCGATACGCTAACAATCTACAATTCTCGGAATATGTCTCATTTCAGACGGCCAGGGCCAGACAGACAATAGGCTTAGTTCTCAGATCATTTAAAATGAAACAGTATTTTCCTTACATATCAATCCCGTGCTAGACCCCACCTCGAATATTGTCCTATAATCCTCCCTGGAATGTCTAAATCGGATAGAATACGCCTGGAGAGGGTCCAGCGTACTTTCACGAAGAAGCCACCAGGATACTCTTCCCCACTGAGCTAAAAGAGAGATGCGTTCTGCTTAAGCTTGACGTGTCATGCTTAACTTGTGTTTTCTACATAGACTTATTCATCGCTTTGCATTCACTTCTACCAACTATATACACTTTTCGCTACCCTCATCTCACAACTTGCGCCAAAGAGACTTCAGTCTGACCATCCCACAGTCCAGGCTGGCAATAAGATCCAACTTCTTTCTTAATAAATGTTCAAAGCTTTGGAATAAGCTACCCCTGACTATTCGCAAATGTGCGTCAATAGCCCAGTTTAGCCAGTCCCTAAAATCACAACTTACAGTTGGCCGTATGTTATCTTTGACTAACGCCAGCATATCTGCGGATCGAGCCCGTGCAGAAGTCATCGAGCTTTAGAACTCAAGCTTCCGTCTCCCCTCCCGCTCTCTGCTATCCGCCGAGCTGGGCTTCGAAAACGGGTTCCGCTACTAGGATCATGGCACCATATCCAAAACCTATCGTTTCCTGCCTAACGACAGACGCTAGACTCACCTTTTATTGTCACGTTTTTTACGTATACCGCACACAACCCACATTGCAGAAGGATACAGTTTTGTCGTTCACAACTATAACTAGCTAGATACCTGCCGGCCCTCTCTACTTACCCACTTTCACCTACTATCACCTAACCCCTATACAACCCTGCCTTGTCTAATTCACTAGTCGGTCTTCACAACTATGTCTAAACAATTACTGCCTCCCTCACCTTATAGAACTAGGGCAGCCATGTAAAACAACTTTTCTCTAGCTGAAGGTATTTAGCCATTCATGTTTTCCCCTAGCACCAAATGGTTCAGTGGTGCTGGATCTTAGGACATTAAGTCCCACCACCCACTACTTCACTCCTTGATCCTTCGACTCTTCTCTTATTTATTCTGGCTTCCGCTCATCTCAGCTTCCTTGCCCGGCCGTAATTTGCTTTCCTTAATCATCCGGCTGAAAATATTTCGTCCCATACATCGACCTTCCAGTAGCTACCTGTTGGTCTTAATTTCCTCCCTTTACATTTCCCGCCATGAAAGCTAGTCCGCGTCGTCAAGATTTCTGAATCCATCACCTAGATTAGACTACTTTCCTCTCTCCGCGTGTGCAATAACGTTCATCGGCGCAGCCTAACTCAACCGCACCAAAACGGCCTCTGGC
The DNA here is from genome assembly GCA_948099385.1 of Fasciola hepatica. Classification (NCBI taxonomy): domain Eukaryota; kingdom Metazoa; phylum Platyhelminthes; class Trematoda; order Plagiorchiida; family Fasciolidae; genus Fasciola; species Fasciola hepatica. The sequence continues at coordinate 10,911,688 of CANUEZ040000008.1, forward strand.
AGTTTTAGGCACGGTCTGGAGCTCTACGAGATTGAAACGTATATGCAAGTGTAACGAACGTTTGAGCAATGCGTAGCCAAATTCGCAATGGATCCCGAAATCAAAAGACGATTATCCGTGATATTCTACGATACTAGATTATTACATGAAAAATGACATAAAAATATACAAACCTCAATAATACGATCACAAGGACTCAACAACGAGAAACCGAATAGCAGCGTGTGAGCAAACAGCACGTGCGTCACCCAGGTCCTGAACAAGGATGTGCCAAAGTAGCGATCTGGGAGCGAACAAACAACAATTGGTCCAGAAAAACAACCAGTTCGTAAAGACAAGTCAACAGTGTAGGCAAATGAGTGATGTTGGAAAAAACACTGAATCGCGAGGGAAAAGGGGGGATTTTCCACGACCGGCTGTTACAGCAAGCGCGTACATAACAAAACTCGCTGTCCTACTCCGTGTGTTTGCTTAGCCACTCTGTATTTTCTCAGCCCATGCAAGCAAAACCCCTGATGTCAACGGCATTTTCATCACAGCTGCGTCCGGAAGCGGAGAATAAAGACCACCCCCAGCAGTTGCAAAAAAGACATTGCAGTGGAAAATCACGGTCAGGCGGAGGGGTTACGGGAAGTTCCTATATGAGCTCAACCACCCCTCTGTTAGAAAAAAACGTGGAGAACGAGAAAGACCTGGTGGGATCGATTTGATCTATATATACCATTATTATCGGGCTGTGAAGAAAATGGGCAAACTCCAAACATGAATGTCTCGCATCAGCTCAGATGTGACCCTGCGAAAGGGAAAACCCCACACTGCCCTTGTCAGCCTGAAGTAATTGTGGTTTCTACGCACGCGACTGACTGGAGTGATGGCGGACTGGTCTCTTTATATATGCTTACTCACCTCCCGCTCTAATTTTCAACCACCTCGTACCCTCCCATGCAAGCATGGCATGTTTTTTGACGTCAGCTACAAAACCACTGTGGCTCTGGACAACAAGTCGATACATCGGACGAAAGGCACGTCTCATCAAAGCGCTAATTATATCCATGTGGATATTATCGTATATGTAAACATACATGTAAAAATTCAGAGTAAAGCGACCGTATTTTTCACCCATTTATCTATTTTTCTTCCTTTTCGTAAGAAGGTGGCTTTCCTCTTGTCCTAGAATCCAGCCCATTCTCCAGTTTACAGCCCTACCTAACAGCAACCTGCGGCATTAGACCCATAGATACCCCACGATAGGATTTGTCATACATCCTCTGGATCCATCATATAAACTCGCCATTTGGGTGCCCCAGTTGCTTCCCTATGACCTGTAAAACACTACTGTGGGATTCGTCATATATCTCCTAGACCCATTATGCTAACTTGCCATTCAGGTTCTTCGTGTTGCCCAGCTGCTTCCTCACGCGGCCCTCAGACCCTACAGTCCAAATGCACCTCCAAGGCTTTAATAACCCCGAAAGGTAAGGCTTCCTGGTGAAAGACCGAATCGGTAATCATTGACTTTGCCCGGTAGTGCAAGCCCAGCTAGCCCTCACGAACACCGAATCACTTTACCAACAACTCCTCATTTCATTAAAACCATTGTGCCTTATTTCCAACCTCCGTATTCTTATGTTATTTTGCTCACGCTAACCCTCAGCTGGAACGTCTCCCAGACTGCGATCCTCCCTTTTTTAATTTCAGAACCACCCGGCCATCACGTTATCTGGCCGTAATATATCGTGCAGACAGCTTATCTTTTTCTCTGCCCGTCTTCAACCGCACCAAAAGCTGACTACCGCGAATACGATTTAGCCACCGGGTTTATCCACAAAAAGTCCTGGTATTTCTGCACATGCCCCTCTGAGGCTTACTGAAGAATTCTCACTACAAGACCCTCCGATGTCGAAGCCACCGTGCGAGGACTCCTGATTAAATAGTGATCGGTCCAGATTCGGCGACGTCTTCCTCCTTCCGGTGATGAAACGGAGAACAAAACGGCAGTCAGCTGTTGCCCAAAAAGCCCAACAAGAACACAGGAAAGCCACAAGAGACTCAACGGAATGCTGTATTCGCTAATTAACCAGCATAGCCTGTTCTATTGCAGAGGTTTTCACCCCTGTCTTGCCTTATTTTGTTCCTCGTGGACACGGCATTCCGATTGCTGATTATTCCTTCCTGGAACTTCATCCATCTTCCACCAGCGGTGAACTGCCGACACCAGAAGACACACAATAATTCTCATGGAAATTGTCTCACCTTTTCAAGGGGTACTATTCCTTTTCATGTCCACAAATCTACGAAAATTAGTATTCCTCTGCGAACCTTCATGAAATTGTTCCCTGCCTCCTCTGTCTCAACACCACTTACCTTGTTAAGTGAACATGAATATGCTTTACTGACCATTTTTCTGCATCATTCTTTTGAATATTGTATTCCCCGCGTCCTAGGCCGCTGTCCGTCTGAACATTCCTACACCCGGCTGATTCATTACTATTGCCGCAGTTGAGTCGAGATCAATTCGTACTCGCCTTGTACTCTTTGGTAGCTTTGATTCATTTAAACCCTCCTCAGTCTTATTCTATTGTTGCTGTGATGCTCGAATCTCTCTTTGAAGTTTGTGAATTTTCCATCTCATTCACGGATATTGTAAACTCTAATCACGCTTACATGCGTGCCTCTTGACCACGGTTCAGAAACATACCATATTAATAATAATAATTAATATTATTGTTAGTAAAATGCCAGGCGCAGAGCTGGCACAAAGCAAAGGGTTCTTCTCACTAAAGGATCTCGACCTACCGGAAATTAACTGGGAAAGCGAGATCACACCGACGGGGTCAGCGGGTGACAGTCTTCTGAAATGGGTCCAGTTGCATGCAATTAAGCAGCACGTAAGCCAGGCTACTGGACACAGAAATGGAAGCACCCGTCTCTTTGATTAAACCATAAGGCGGCACCATCAGGACGTTAAAAAATAATTAGGAAGGGCCACTGGGCAAACGTGATTATGTAGACCTAAGGGCCACACTAAGACTTTGCGAGGCGCCGAAGGAGATCGTGTCACGTCAGCACTATGGGGGAGTCAATATGGGTGAGCTAAAGAGGGCAGCCGAGGAAGTTTAGTGGACACGGAGACACACAAACCCCTTCGTAGACGAACGTTAGGAGGCCAGCAAGATGGGGTTACTAGAACTTGCAGAGGATTTTGCACCTCTGGGGGTGGTAAGCAGTGAAAATCAACTCCTATGGAGGAAGTCAAAAGTCCGAAAAGCTATGGTAACTCGTGTGCAAGAATGGGCGAATTACAAGCTGTATAACACTCAGATGGTACGGAAGAGCTACAAAATGGCCGGGAACAGAGCTCGAGTGATCCAGAGATCGGAGAAATATTCTTTTGAGCGTCTGTTAGCAGCATCGGTCAGCATAAACCCAGAGCGGTTTTACGCTAACGTGCAATCCCACAAAAGCGTGGGGGAAGGGTAGCAACTTTGGAAGTAGTACAGGGACGACTAACTCTAAGCGACGAAGACAAGGCTGAAATGCTCTTGACATTCTTCAAGAGCGAATATCGACCAGCAAATAATTTGAAGAAAAGAATGGAAGGACCACTGGCGCTTCTTGTGACGGAACTTGGTGAGGGAGAAGAAGAGGTGTACACGGATCTACAGACCTCAAACAGAAACAAAGCTGCAGGACCAGATGGGATTCATCCAGCATCGTTCAACCTCTGTCCAAGGTCCTGAAGGCTCAGGTGACGAAGCTGCATGAAACCTCAGTTAGAGAGGGAGCTGTACCTGCAGACCGGAGGAAGGTGTTATAGGCAGGAAGATACAAGACCGGACCCCAACAAGAGGCCGAAAATTACCGGCCGGATGGCCTTAATTCGGTTACGTGTAAGAGTTTGGAGCCAATGGTTGGGAAGATCTCTGGGCATTTGGTTCAACATAATCTCGTATCGAAGGCTCAGCATGGGTTTTTGGCAGGAAGACCTTGTCTGACGAATCTCCTTCTTTGTTTTGAAGTGATACAAGTGTGAAAAGTCTTTGGTCCCGGCGGGATTCGAACCCACCCATGGTCACTACCCTTGCTTTAGTACCACAAGTGCTCTACCAGATGAGCCACGAGGCCACGCCGAAGGACATTCGGCTTTCTGCTCATGGGTCACACAGTATACCCACCCAAATCACAGTAGCATATGGCATCCATCACGGTGAACTAGCACGTAATTTGACTGCCTAAAGCAGTCCGGTTAGTACGAAGGGAAATCCTGCTGAAGGCAGTCAAATTGCAAGCTAGTTCACTGTGGTGGATGCCACGTGCTACTGTGATTTGGGTGGGTATACTGTGTGATCCATATGCAGAAAGTCGAATGTCCCTCGGCGTGGCCTCGTAGCTCAGCTGGTAGAGCACTCGCGGTACTAAAGCAAGGATGGTGACCATGCGTGGGTTCAAATCCCGCCGGGACCAAAGACTTTTTACATTTGGATCACCTCAAAACATTGTCGAAATCTGCCAAACATCAATACATTGAATCTCCTGCTGCTTGTCGATGGGGTAACCAAGCGCGTGGACGAAGAACGGTCGATTGCCTTGTTACCTGGACTTCAGCGAGGCGTCTGATTCTATCAATCACAGATTTCTAAACGTCAAGCTGCAGTCTGTGTGAATCGTTGGAAAGGCAAGGCACTGGGTCACTGGCTTTTTACGGAGCAAACTTTTGGTGTTAAGGAGGGTAGTCGTGTTCCAAAATCGAAAGATGCAACTAGTGGAATGCCACAGGGCTTAGTGCTCGGCTCTCATCTGTTCCTCACCTTCATCGGCGACCTAGCACGTGAGCTTACGAACCCCACCTTTATATTTTGGTGATTACGCCAAGGTAGCTGAAGTAGATACAGTACATGACGTGTTAGCAGTGCAAAACTGGTCACGCAAATGAGGCTGTCCACTAAGCCTCAAGAAGAGCCAGTGCTTGACCACAAATGCGGGAGCTGGTGAGAATGGTGGGATCTCTGCAAATGGTCTCTCAGGTCAAAGACTAAGCCATTCGAATAGACTACAGATTCAAGCCGCCAAGGTAGTGCACTGCAGCAGCCAGTACGGTCGGGAGAGAACTCTTTCGAGTTTAATCCACTTTGTCTTGTAGAAAGCCGGAGATTTTAGTCCCGATATACCAAGCCATATTGAGGCCGTACATGGAGTACTGCATGCTAGCCCTGACGCTGTGATACCAGAGGAATACAGACTGTCCGGAGAAAGTGCAAGGGCTAGCCGGTAGAATGGTGTCTGGGCAAGGAGGGTCTGGCTACACAGAGTCCCCGTGCTCTGGATATGTCTTCAATGAAAAGGCGACGCGTTTGCGAAAACACAGCTACCTGGACACACGATTGACTCTAGACAAAAAGCCCTGTGCAAGCTGAACTAAAATGAAGTGAACATCAAGTGAAAATTCACGGTTCGCTGCTTTTGTCTTTTTTCATTTCAGTTTGGTTCGGTCTGCACAGGGCCGGAAGTGGCCGAGGCCTTTCGGGAGTCCGGATTTCCTTCGGCTATATGCATTTAGGCCAGCACCCACAGCTGCGAGCTTGGTGAATTCTTCCTGTCTGTTCAACTTGCTAGAGTCGTCCACTGATCCATTCATTTTTTGAAGGAAATAAATGGAAAAGTCTCCTCACCTTCCAGGCGAGAGACAGCAGTTATGTGAGAGTTCCCTCATAACAGCACATCTTGCTTTGGTCTGCAGGAGGCCTGTCAGCTTTACTGCCAGCTTTCCCCTTCAGCTCTTAAACTCTTACTCCGGGAAGTTTTATACCCTTTCCTCTTTTCCGTCCTTGGGAGCCATCACAAACCTATCCCCAGTTCTTTATCCGAGTTAAACTTTTCAGAATCTTAAAGACCTCAGCGAGGTACGCTCTAGTTATCCTTTTCAGGGAAAGAAGCCACATGTTTGCCTTATCTGGCTCCAAGCCTTTCTTCGCTGATCCCCCGCCATTCTAGTTGCCAGCGGCCGGACTTTCTAAAGACAGGCTGAGCTTTTTTGTGGGAGGTGCTTAGGTCTGCAAGCAGTATTCGAAGTGGAGCCTCACTATTGATCTGTGCAAGGGCAAGAGCGCAGCTGCTTTTTTCAGGAAGTTGTTGACCTAACTCTAAAGAGCTCCCTACGGGCTCTATGAGCAGCCAGCTTGCTCTGTTGCGCCCACCTGAAGCCAGCAATCGTAGCAAGACCCGGGTCTTTTATGTGTTGCACAGCGTCAATCATCAACGATTCATTTCTTCCGGTGAGGCCAGAACCCGCTGTTGTTGTGGTTTGTAGGTGACCTTTTTCCTCGTTTAACGGCGTATCCCGTGTGCTTGCCCACTTGAGCACCTGCTGAACTCGGCTAGCTAGTAACTCCCTCCCACTTGATCAGGCAACCTTCACATCGTCTGCAAGTATGAAACACGGAAGCTTCAGTGCTTTGAGCCAGTCATTTATGTAGGGGAAGAATAGAAGCGGCTCCGGGACCGATCTCTGGGGAACACCGCCAGTCCCGTAGGCTGACCCTTGGGTGAACCTCTCAAACCCTAACGTGGGAAGTCCCGTTCCTCAGGAAGTCAGACATGAAACTACGTAGCAGTCCGTTTATCCCATATGTCTTAGGTCTATCCAGCAGCAGTCGGTGTCCCACTGAGTCGGAGGCCTTGCTGACGTCTAGATAGCAAAGTTCCGCCATTTCTTCTTTGTCCAGTAGTTTGGTGGCTCCGTCCAAAATCCGAGAAGGTTCCAGAGATTTGATCTCCTTTTTAAAAACATGCTGTGCTTCATTCAGCAGCTTGTGTTCTGCCAGTTGCCTGCAGACGTGTTTTTCCACATTCTCCCCCAGCTTTCGCAAAGAATACAAGGCTTTCAGGCCTGCAGTTTTCCCCCTGCGAGGACAGCTTATCTTTATAAGTGGCCACCACTGCCGCTGTCTTCTGGTCAGCTGGCAGTATATCTTGGCCAACAGCGGCGCCGAACAGCCAACAGAAGTGCCCACTTATTTCAGCAGCCAGGGCTTCATTGTGGCTGGGTGTACGCCACCTGCCCCTGCTGGCTTGCCTACTCCTAAACCTTCTAGTATAGTCCTCGTCTCCTCCATCATTATAGACATACACAACATGTCAAGTGCTTTCAGCGGGTATTCTGGGGTCGACTGATCCCCCATATCCTTTGGATGCTCGTCTTTGAAGTATTTGCTGAGCTCCCCTGCTTTGCTCTTATCATTGCAGACTTCCGTCGTATCGCTGAATAACATTGTTTCGAATCCTTTTCTGAGGTTGCCTTTCGATTTAGCACACCTACAATATCTCTGGGGGTTTAGCTTGGCTGCTTTTGCCAGTGCTGGCTCAAAGGTTCTCTGCTCCGCTTTAAGCCTTGAAGGCTGAGTTTCGGTGTTCGGAGTATAGTACCCATGCTTTATCACTTCAGGCTGCCTTAAACTTCATCAAACTCCTGTCGCAGCCTCCTTCCGCCACTCGAGCTTGTCCCAATGCTTGTTTCCTTACAAAAGAACAAACTCGTCCGCAGCTTCAGTAGGTCTTGTCTAATTATCTTCCACTTCTCTTCTACCGAGGCGTTTTCATCATCTACACCCCATTCCATTTTTTCCGCCTCGGTTTTCAATTTGACAGCATTCAGCTTTACAAAGTTCCTGCGCCGTTTCTCTATGCAAGAAAACGGGTGTAAACCTCGTCAACACGTGGTTTCTTTTGCTCAGAGGTGAATGAATACTGAGCCCATTTATGTCGCATTCATATTTCGTGACCACCAGGCCTAGAAAGGATGGCTGATTTCCAGTTATGTATCCGGTGTTTTCCCTTATTTGCTGAATTAATGTTTGCCCTTGGAGCCACTCGATAATAGACTCCGCCCTGCGGAGAAAGCGGCTTTCCGTGTCCGATTTCACTCCTGGCGGGTTAAAGTTTCCAACAGTTAGTAACGCATGTGCTCCTGCTCCTTACTTCTAGTTTCTGTGGTAGATCTATGTTTTCTTCCGCTTCTGAGCTTGGATTCCTGTACACCGAGGCAATTGCGGTTCCCCCCCCCCGGAAGTTTTGAAAAGGACAGCACATAGTTGAGTGTTAGTTAGACACAACCTGACCTCGGATTCCCTGTGAAACAAGCCCCATCTAATAGGAAGGGTAGGACCGCCGCCCATCACCTCACCAAATTTGTGTTATTGATAGAGCAAGTAGTGGATTTCCACTGCATAATTCCAGCGACTTTTCAACTGTAATACTTTTAAACCGCCTTCCTGCACTTATTGGACTAGAAGATCACACGCGACTTCGTGACCAAGAAGCTAAGGCATTGAGTCATCCTAACAAGTCGCAACTTCTTTCAATGTTGCATAAGTCTGGAAATGCTGATATAAAGGCCGACATCCAACTCCGGATTCCGGATGATGAGTCATTCATCACCTCATCACCTTGCATAGCCGAAGCTTCCAATGCATTTCTTGCTTTAGCCATGGCCCAGGCTACTGGCACTGCCCCTTCCACACCCTTACCGATTATTTACCCGGTCCTTTCTACGATATCCTTCGATGTCAGGAGTATTTCTAGGCTAATATGCAATAGTGAACCTCCCCCGATCAGGCCCCGATGGCCTACCGCCGGTTGCTCTTGACAATGGCGGACAGAATCTCCCCCTGTCACTGCTTAACCTCTCCACTCTTCCACTTAATAGTAGCACCATACCTGCTAATTGGAAGCGCCCGGTAATCGTTCCCATCCACAAAAGGGGAACCTTACATGAGGTGTCTAATTATTGCCCTATAAACCATGCCCCACTGTGTGCACAGAAACTTTTGACCCACAAAGTGTGCCTGCCGTGGTGGTAACCAATTAGGTTTACCGGATCGTTTCCTAATTTTGCTTGACACTATCTATTCCACTGTTTTGCTCTGCGCTCCATTTGAACACGAATTCGCATGTTTTACGTACGCAATTGAGAAGATTAAAATAAATGCTTGCATCTCGCAATTTATGCCTTATGTTTGCTTTGATGAACTGGATCAGGGGGACCCAATGTTTCAAATGGAAACAGTTAAATATCTTATTATTACGTACTTATTAGACCCCAACCTGAATAATGAAAACTAACATGGATTCCACCGTTCACGGTCCAGTTTGACTTGTCAGCATGATTTTCCGACTCTCGTCACTGACCCTGCTGAAACGGGAAAATATTTTGTTGTTCTTTATCTTGACTTATCTAAGGCGTTCGATCGTGTACCTCACCCTCACCTTTTAACAAAGCTACGATCATTTGGCATTATCGATCTATGACTTTCTTGGTTCCTATCTTACTTATTTCATCATTCACAGGTTGTCTTGATAAACGGGCACACTTTCAACCCTAGGTTTGTTACTAGCGGTGTTATTCAGGGCAGAGTTTTGGGCCCACTTTTTTTCTCCTATATATAACTGATATGTTTCCGGCAATACCTATTGGCACGCCGTTCTTGTTGGCGACGACATCAAGGTAACCTACACATTTTTGCCTAGCAACCTCAGTACTTCTATCCCTAAAATCTCCGCTGACTTAGCCGCTCCTGATGAATGGTGCTCAACCTGAGCGATGAAATTCTCCGCCAACAAGTGTATTTTCCTTACTTACAAATGCCAGGTTCCTCCTGGTTCCTTAAGAGTTGGCGGTTCACCCATCGACAGTCAGCCCTTAGTAAGAGACCTTGGCTTAACTTATTCTTGCTCTTTCAACTTTTCCAAACACGCCGTCTTCCAAACGGCGAAGGCTCAAAAGTGTCTTGTTCTTCCGTTCAGATTCTTTCAGTTTAGGGAGAGCATTCTTTACATGTTCAAAGCACATGCCAGGCCCCTTTTTGAATATTCTCCTTTAATCTTCTACAGTATGCAAATATCTGACAGGATTATTGTTGAATGTATTCAGAGAAGATTCACAAAGCATCTTATCGGGTGGTCGTCAAACTTAAACTGCAGGGAACGATGTTTGTCTCTCAAAATCGAACCATTGTGGCTCCGTTGCATGAAGCTGAACCTGGTATTTCTGCATAAACTATTGACTGAGCAACCTTATTCCTCCAAGCAGTTGCGCCCCTCCCCGGGGTACTGGATATTCTCTCCGTAATGGACAGTATAATATTACCAAACCCCGCGAGGACTGTTCTACGCTCTAAGTTCCTTCTCTTCACGTACTCCAGAATCAGAACTAACCTCCTCTTGCACATCAGATCTTCTACGTCAAATTATGCATTCGTACATTATATAGATAAATTCCTTTCTGTCCACTTTTCACCCAACCGAAAGTCAAGCTTACGAGGAAGGCCCCGACTCTAAAGCCATTGCCCTACTTCCTCGCTTTACCTTACCCTCCTAAATAATTTCATCGCTTTTGAATTCGGAATGCTCTGTTTGACCGCTTTTTCTTAGACTTCGCCATCGACCCATTTAAAGCATGTCTGCGTCTACTAATTGGTATTCCTTACCGACGTATAGGATCCTGTCAACTTCACTTTGAAATAAGTCCTTCCAGATGCGTTCGCATTTTTAGAGGGGCCACGGTAATACTCCCCACATTTTTTCAGTATACCACATCCGCTCCTTGATTGATTATCTTTATTTAGTTATATTACGTCCGCGGCCCTGAAACCAACCTCAACAACGATATAGGAACTGCGTCAGTAACCACGCTCTGGTCCACTATATAGACAGGTACATATATACATATATATATGTACATAGTATACGTCTATACATATATATTATAAATGTTTATGTATACTTGTAAATATATGCATATATACACTCATTACCGTCCTGTTATTATTAGCACAAGCATGGTAAGTAACCCAACGCCCCTAGATAGCTCTTAGCTTATGTTACCTCCTTTCCACACCAGGTCCCACCACATCTACTTCCATCACCACCTCTGGGATTTTGAACTGGAAAATCCAGTCACATTTCTCCCGCTTGACGTGGCTCACTAACCGAACCCAACATCCAGTTATGACGTCACGGAATCTGCCCCCACCCTATCTTCCAGCTAAGTTCCTTCCATAATTTCTTGTAAAACCTTGTCTTTTCAGGTAAATGACCACTTTGGGTGAAATAATAACTTCTCTATTGAGTTTTCAGCTCCCACTTATGCGCTTCTTTTTTAAGTTTCACGTTCCATGGCCTCAACTTGTCTTAGGGATTTGCTGCATCGACGAGCCCTTGCTCCACTTTTGTGCTCTTTTTCGGTAACCGTTAATCTTCAGCTGGGCCATATCCAGACTGTATTTCTCTATCTCATTTCTCTTTTCAATGATCCTCAGTGCCGTTCAACCACCCCGGGCACCATACTGATCATCTCCCTGGCTGGTGCACCTGGATAATAATGCTGTATGGTCGTCTACCACTCGCTGTTCCCGCTGGCTCTGTTGGCCAAGTTCCCACAACCAGTCCAATTGGTCCTTGACCATATGCCTTGTAGTGGTGTCTCAGCCCTCCGTACAACCATCAATGACCAATCAAGCCAATCCCAACGGTGCTGGGCGCGGTCGGATCTCCCGCTTTGACCGGCGCACATCGGGCGTGAAGGCCGTCTGCAACGATGTGCGAGAGCAATTAGGCTGGTGGATCACACCTCCCGTGTTCACATCACGAAGCATTTTTCAAGTTGGGTGTCCAGCGCACGATCGGCTCCACTCACTAGCACCGGTTGCGGATTGCACGCTCCAACTCCCTTCGTCCTACCACATTTTTCACTGTCAGCTGCGGATTGCATAATCCTACCATTTTTCTGCCACGATTCGGTCATCTAGCGTCCTTGTCAACACTCTTATCACTTCCCTGTCGTGTTGTTCTACCTCTGTATGCACACCTATCCATTCTGTTTTTGTTCCTATCGTCTTTCACAATGACAACCTCAACTGCATGATGTCACTCCCGCCCTATCCACTTAACCCGGTCCAAGCCCGAACCCCGTTCTTCTCCACCTATTTTGCCTCTGTCAGCTCCTAATCAGTATTCAATTGTAACCTCCATATACTTATCAAGCTCAGTGATCGCATACCTCACTAGCTACCATTTTGCGATATCCTCCTTTGTTCATATTATACCCTTCACCATTACGCACCGGGCACATCCGTATTTATGTTCAATCACCATATAGGAACTCGCCGTTCCAACCTTTGCATGTTTTTACGACCAAATTCATTATCTTTTCAATATCACCACATTTTCCGTGTTTGAATCCGCAATTCTCGCGTGGATCTTCCTCTTAGGCAGTGCCCCGATTAGCAACTTCTGGCTCAATCCATTTACGTATTGGCTTGCAGGCACTCAACCGTCCAGTTCCATTCTCCCAACTCCGAAGCACAACTATTTCTCGTGCATTTTTGTTCCATCACAGGTTTTCCCGTTCGAGTTATTTTCCTCTTCTCGGTCTTCATCCTGTGTCATCTGCAGTGAAACGATCTGACTGATCATCTCTTACCTGGTTTTCTTTGGTCAACGCTCTGATCTGCTTCGTATACTGCTCGTCACAGGCATCTTCATTGTGCCTTTCAGGCTGTGCTGCTTTTCTGCGTTCCACCTAGTGTAAAGTCATCGTAAAGTCATCATTCTCACTCACAGTTTCAAACCATGTGATCTGCCATTACCTGATCTTTCTTATCCTCTACTTCCTCACTTCTCTCCTATGTTATTTGTTGTAACAACTGACGTATCTTTGCACTACAGTTCTTCTAACCCCCAAGTTACTGTTCTCCACTGATAGTTTACACTTCACCAACCACCCTGTACTTTCAGTCGCTCTGCGTTCTCCAGCTATTTTTACGGCCATCTTGCTGCATAATGTACGTCCGTTTATTACCGCTTCGCCTATTTTCGAACGTCATTTAATTCAACACCCGCAATAATCGGACTGTTAGATTCGCTTTCACCTGTGTTCGTCGATCCTTCCCCTCATATTGCCTCGTCTATCACCTCCTGCTCACAACCAACACGTTTGTGCCTCCAAAGTTGGCTCTCCTTCTCTGTCGATCCCCCATGTTCACCTGCCATAAACAAACTCGTCAGGGTTCGTCCAAGTCAATTTCGTATCATTTAAACCAAACCTACCTGTCCCTTCCAAGCGCCGCCACTTCCGTTTTCCATCCCCCCACCGCTACTTGCTCTCACTCTTATATATATATGTGTATATTTATATGTGAATGTACATATATACATATATATGTCCACATATTTTTTCTGCTTCCTGCAGTTCTTCGCCAGCCAGTTCTCTTGCCACCGTGCCGCCGCCCCTCTTGATATGCTTCCGTTTTTTCTATATCTGTGCCTCATATTTGCTGTATCTCGATCCTCCCGCGGCATTGCTGCCACCTGACTCACTCTTTACGTCTTGCATTGCTAGATCCCTGTTTCCAGCTTGACACCGTCCGTTTATTGAAATAACGCATAGTTGATGGCTGTCTAATCCCTAGCCATTCGACTCAATTTCTTGTTCCTTCTTCCCCTTTTCCTTTTGTTCTTCGTCGCTTCTCGTAAGGATAGTTTCTCATGCCGATTTCGGTCCTCTTTATGTAGAACCCCCAGGTTCTGTTCTCCCCCGCTTGGCTCAGCCAACTCCTCCATTTGGCCCTGACCTGCAAAATTTGCCGGGCACATATTTGAACCCATCCCCGGGTTCACTTAAACTCCCCCCATTGCTCCTTGGTATGCATACGCCTGCCTCCTTCTCACCCCCCCCCCTCTGGTTCTTTCTTCCCCTCCTTTGTCTTGCGTTTTTCTAAATTTCCATGAATTTCCTCTGTCAGTTCCGCTGCTTGTAAAAATTTTGATCAAGCTCAGGGCATGCTTCGGGCTTCTTCGAAATAAACTAACATCATTAGTATTATGTGTGTATGCGGAGCTGCTTCTTGAATATTAAGTGACGCGCCGGATTCTTTGACATTTTCATTCTCACCCGTCGATACGGTGCCTGGCTAGACGTGCACTGCAGACGCATATTTCTTCCGATTCACAGTACCCATGGCGGGAATCGGTCTTTTGACCACCTCGGCCCAAATGGTGTCTTCGGCTGTTCCCTCAGGTACCTACAACCTAGCTGGTTGCACCAGAGTACACCTTTTTCAGATCTTCTTTAGGATCGTACTGGCTGGTTGCACTTTTTCAGTACCAACCGGGCTGGATGCCCTGTGAGTCTCCCTTGTTTTTTCTTCAGGACTACGTGAACTTTGGATCGTTGTTTGCCGGAGCCTGACACCACCTTCGAGACATGAATTACCCCTTGGGCTTTATATGTGGACTTACCAAGAGGGGTTATCTCCAGTTTTGCCACAAGGAGAGCCGGCCGCTTCAGATCAGGTGTGCCCGTTCTCAACGAGACCATGGCTTTACCGTGTTTGACAAATGCCGGACTGTCAAGAGTAGCTTTCCCTATCCCCCGAGTGCTGCCCCAATTGCTGCTGCCCTGGATAGCAGCATATCTGTCCATTTGACACTGTGGCAAACAACTACCAGGGGCCGTGACTGCGCTGGTTGCCCTTCACGCCTTAGTCCTATTCCATGTCGCTTGACTATCGGTATCGTAGGAGGCAGACCAGCCATCCTAAGAACCTCAGTCACGCGCCAGCGGTTATCACCCTTTCTTATTCTACCATCGTTTACGAAGTTTGCCCTAAGGTTGTGAGATAGCAGTCTCCTACTTCTGTCTGCCATGACCTCCGTGTCAGGCTTCATGCGTCGCACTTCGGCACCTAGGCATTTAACCTGCTGCTTAAGGCATTCCATTGTCAGGAGGCCTTCTTCCACTCTTTTGGGACATGCCGCCCCCTTGTTTTCTATACCTCTGGGCTTGGTTGCCTCTTTAGTATTCTGATCTGGCATAAGCTTTCCCTTTTCGCTATGCTATTGATCAACTTCTCTCCCTCTAATCTTGGTTCCAGTTTCATGTTCCTGCCCCTTTACCTAGTTCTTCTCGAGTTATGCGCGGGCACTCACTTGCGAATTCTCAACAGTGGGGTACGTCCACTTTGGAGATGCGTACCTGATGTGTAGCTAGAAGTCCTTCACCAGCTTGGAGCACTTTTGTTAATGCCAAAGGCAACACTGATTTCATTGGGCTCCCCCAATCCTCCTTCAGGTCCGTGCTTTCCTTACTGCCCCAGCTTACTGCCTGACCGGTAGGATCAACCTCTGTTCTATTCGTTTCGGCAGTGGTAGCCGAGCTCGTATAAAAATGCCGCGCCGGACACCGGTAGGAGGCCAACACAACCTTTTAAAACGAAAAAGCTACACTTTAAAAGCGCAACAACATGATGTAATCCGGTATCAGTTGCGCTGACACCAAAAAACACCAAAAATACACTTCGATGGATCTTCACTCTTCACTCTTGTTGGTTGGGGCAGGGGGAACTTCCGATGAAAGTCTCTTCTCATTGACTCTTTAGGTTTACAGTCAGGAAGGATTCCCCAACAATGATTCCAGATGCACATCAAGATGCCGTTTGAATAAAGCGTCATTCTTTTCTGCCACTAGTCACACCAGTAAGGCGTTCCGTGGGTTGGTCGTCCTTCAGGAAAGACGGTAAACTAGCGGCAGACCAGTCGATGAAAGCTTCAGTAGTTTGAGGGACTGGCCTCGCAGCCGGTCGTCCATCCGACGGGGCAGGTTGGCTTGCAATTCCGGACCCACGTCACCACGGAGGATCCTCCTCAAACTGATAACGTTGCCACGAACACACAGATAGTACTCGGGGAAGAGATCCAGAGACTCCAGACGGCTCTCATAGGTAGTTTCACGTAAGTCACTGACGAGTCTCGTCTAGAAGCATTGCACTTTCTCCAGTTTCACAATCTCGCCGATACTGCATGGGTAGGTGGCGTTGCCTCTGTATTCGAGTCCTGGACGAAGTTGGGAAGCGTAAACTGATAGGGAGCTTTGGGGCTCAGCCGAACAAATGACCAATGTGCGGCAACCAGGATAGCTCTGGGAGGGCACAAACCGTATCCGTATGAGTTCGGGTGTTGAGGAGCGAAGATGGCGTAATCCCAGGGTCCCTTCTGCACAAAGATTGCAGTAGATTCTCGTTCGCGATGCGGCACTCTGTCTCTAATACTTTCCTCTCAATGGGCATGCATGCGCATTTGGGCACATTGATCGGTGGTGCCCAGACGCCAGACCAATGTTCTAGCTCATCCAGATCCCTTTGCAGAACCTCTCGGAATAAACGTAATTTCACGACACGCCAAAATTTCGTGCCATCTGCATAAACGAGGCAGGGCGACTGGAAAACTGACGGCAAGTCGTCGACGTAGGCCAGAAACAGTGCCGGTTCAAGAACCGATCACCGAGGGACCTCACTTGCTCCAGCAAGCCAACCTGACTTCCATTGGGTACCTCTGACTGAAAACATCAGTTTTTTTCAGAAAATCCGCAGTCCAGTCAGGCTGTGGGCCCTAAATGCCAAGTGTCCTTAATTCTTTCTGACAGTCGGTCTCGAGGTAACTTATCAAAGGCTCTACTGAAATCGATGAATACAACATCGGTGTAGTGGCCGCCCTTCGTAGCCTCTGCTCACCCTTCTCGTGCCAACAACAAGTTAGAGACATGCGACCTCTTTGAACAGAAGCCATGCTGGGCGGGGCACAAGCAGGCATGAATCAAGGTGCTCCCGGGTTCGCGCAGACGAAAGCCTTTCCATCACCATTCCCAAAATGCAGGTCAGGCTCATTGGGCAACGGTTTGTGGTTACCTTCCGCAAGCCCCTTTATACAATGGACAGATTATTACGGTCTTCCATCCGCCAGGACAAGTACCGGTGCGTAGTGATAGATTAAACAAACTGGCTGAAGTCAATGCTAGTTTGTTGACCAGTGCGTGAAATACTGCCGGATGGATGCCACCTGGTTCGGGCGACTGATGCACTTTCAGTTTTTCAGTTCTTTGGCGCCCTCATCTAGATGGGGGGCCGAAGCATGGGGGACATATACTTTGTGGCAGTGGCGACGAAGATGTTGGCCCTGTCGAGCGCAAAGGTGAACAAAGGCGCGCGAGGACCTCGGCCTTTTAAGCGTCCGTTTCAGCAAATGCTTCCCGAACGACTAGAGTGGGATAACCTTGTTGACGCGGATTCTACGTCTCAGATTTGCATAAAGCTGTTCGGTTGCAGCAATGGAGTCTTTGGCAAGCGTGGCTTCATGGACGAACACATATTTCGGATGGTTTAGTGCCGCTTGCACCCACCTCCCGTATCCCCATATTGTTGCCATGCACGGTTCCCCATCCGGAGGGCTCCACGTAACTCATGATCACACCGTGGAGGACCCTTGCTATGCTTGCAAGAACGAACGGGAGGCGCGAACGTGCATATCAGTCTAATGACCCTCTACAGTATTGTGGACCAGCAAAATTCCACACTAACCGGGGCTGCAGCGGTCCACACCAACGGTTCTGCTGCTGATGCTTGCATCTCATCAAAGTTTATTCGCCATATGTTGTGCCCCTTAGGTGGTTCACCAAAATGAGGGACACCGCGCGCCCAGTTTATAAAGAGGATAAGCTTTTCAGAAAGTACGCCGTAATTGCGATACGGTAGTTAGGGCGAGATAACGTATCTTGTTTAACCGGGCAATGCAGAGTACTTTGTCACTGTAAGCGATCCAAAAATTCAATGTATTCCCTGCCAGCACGGGGTGTGCATTCTTCTGGGCGCAATTTGAGGAATGCACATGTGTTATACGTCTTTTTCACCGAGCAGTCCGATCGGCTGTTTTTGCTCCATGGAAACTGACGACCACACCTCAGACTGTACTGTGGAGCAGACAGTTATTAGTGGGAGTGCGCTGAACAGTTGTTGCGGGTAGCGACCGCACGTGAGTGATATATGCCATGTCTGTTGTAGCGGAAGGCTTATGGATACGAAGGATGGTTACCAGAGGGGCTTTTTGTAAGTTGATCAAAGAAGCAATTGTTATCGGGTTTCAGTCAATCCCTTTGTGGAAAAAACTTTAATCAATGACTGTTCAAAACACTCCACAGTAGCAGCGTAACAAACGTCAGCGAAGTTCGCGTTTTCGGCAGAGGAGTGGTTCACAAGGCGTTCAACCCAGTTAAACAAAGATTGTCTGCCACCGCTCACTCATACTAGTATATCCATGTAGCAGAATGGACTTGTAGGTTTAGTAGTAGGGTGAAATAAAAAGGTTGTCGAATTTAGCCATGTGATGAAGTTTATATTATTTTTAAAATTTGCTTTCAACAGCTAATTCCGTTATTCCGATTGTATTTCAGGAACTGACAAATACCCAGCATGACGAACACGAAAAGTGAAAAAATCGAAATTCCAAATAGTTGTACTTTTTAAATGATTTTAAGAAATCGGTAATTTTCTCAGAACGATCAAGGTTACGATAGTAGCTCCCGCTGGAAAGCGTGGAAAGCTACAGAAAAATATCAGGGAGGTGAAGGCACACAAACGACATTCGTGTTCGTGAGTGTGTGCAAAATACATGAATGTAGCAGTACCGTAGAATGCTGATGGGCACAATCCGTAGAATGATGGTCGAGTGTAAGCCAGATTTGTTACTCAGTGACATCGGTTGCATAAATCGTCATCCAGGTGTGCCACACCAACGACATACAGCGTCTGGTAACCGTTAACCCGTATGATATCCTGGAGCAAAGCAAGCAGGTCATTCAGTGGCGAGCAACAACAACGATGGGACCGAACCAGAATGCAAAGGTCGGTGCCAAAATTCTCCGGATTTCGCGGGACAAGCAAAGCGTATCCTATGGCGAGGTTCCATGAATGAAAAGACACTGGAAACTGGTGTAGCAGCCGCAGTGGACTCGACTGGAATACAGCGATAACTAATGAGTTGTGGCAAATCGTGTCGAAACGATAAACACGAAAGTTACTACTGCGAAGTGCATTGATTAAGATCGTGTTTGACCCAGTCGCATAAACTTGCTGGGCAAACTATCTTCTCGCCGGAGCGTGAGACGGAATCCTTACTCACGGACGAGTTCAGGGGCGTACGCTGCTGACATGAACGTGAGACGACAATCGCAATGGAAGCCGTAGCAATACCAACTGGGTGCCCTGCTGAATGTGGGACGATAGCCTCATCCGAAGTGGTAGCAGCGGTCGGTCAGACAGCTCACAAGGTTCCTTTTGTATCGTAGGGGGACAAAACTTTGGAAATGAGTGTATTGCCCCACCATGTACACTTCCGATACACCCTCCTTTCTATATGTCCGCCCTCCACTCTACGCAACCCCACATCATGGAAGATGAGGAAGTTGCCCGTCTCTGTTTCCACTGTAAATATGGTCATTGCGTGGGAGCTGTTGAATGTCCGCAGTAGTTCGGTAGTGTCTTTTTTGAGTAGCAAATTACGAAACTGTCGTCCGTGTATCTGGTGAACCTATATGGACTGTCGATGGTGCTGCGTAGTGGTCCACTTTCGAGTTTTGCTAAGGATATATCCACCAGAAGGGGTCCAAGTGGTGATCCCATTGATACTTCGCCTTTCTTCCTGCAGTAGTTTCCGCTGTACAGAAACTGTGTATTCCGTGTACATCTAAGAATTAGTTCTTTTAGCTTGGCCACAGGAACGTCGAGTTTGATATCATTATCGGTCAGGCCTTGACAGATGAATTCTACCTTCTCGATCAACTAAACGTTTGTGAATAGGGATTCAACATCTACGGAAAGCATAGCCCGTTCAGACAGATCCTGATGTTTTATCATCTCCACAAAAGAGAAAAAATCTTTCACATTTTACTCCTCTAGTGACTTGTGCACAGGTTCAAGAATTCTGCAATCCACTGAGCTGTGGAGGGATAGGCTGAAGCGCTCATGTCAATCACCGATCTTATGGGTATATTTGGTTTGTGTGTTTTTGGTAGTCCATAGAGTCTGGGTGGTTGCGAGCCGCAGGGCACAAGCTTGTCGTACAGCGTTTGGGAGAAAGCGTTTTCTGACCTAAGCTGCTTCAAGACCTCTGTCAGCTTAGTCTCGGCTTCTTGTGCTTTGTCTTTCTCGCCCTGATGGTAAATGAACTTGATCTCACCAGATAATATAGTAATCAGTGCACAGTATACTGGACTTACAACGACATGCCTGTCGAAGAAGATATCAGAACAAGTCCCTGCTTCTTTAAGCAAAGGAACAGTTTAGACTATCAATTGCGCAATCCTACAACATCTGGCGGATAGCGAAATTCAAGTCGACATGGTGACTGCTTTTAGACCAGTCCTGACAACTCCCAGAGTTCACGCGAAAGGATTACGCAGGCGGTTGCTGATGAGTTCGGAAGCCATAGCAAGTTGACTATTGAAGCCGGATTTGTGTAAGCAGCGTAACCTCGTGCAACCGTTGTTGTTGCCGTGGCCGTAAAAATTGATTTTCCTATGGTTCCCATGTACAAACTCTCCTTAGCCCCATACCTCTTTTTCACATCTTTTTTTTCACACCTCTGTTTTTTACACCTGTCTTTTCACGCCATTTGGTTACACATTTCACAATTATTGTCGTTCACACAACGAACAAGATTCACCAAGCTGAAGCATGTTTGCGAGTTACCGGATATGTCGCACATTTACTCACTCTGCTATTTTAGCTGCGCATATACTCTCTTTTGCCCAGTACTATATATGTCATTTCCTGGGGTAATATATCGAAAAGAAACTTCTGCGTGTCACAAGTTTTTTCATGAACAAATTCGTCAGGGCTCGTCCAAGTCAGTTCCCTATCATGTAAACCAAACCTACCTGTCCCTTCCAAGCGCCGCCACTTCCGTTTTCCATCCCCCCACCGCTACTTGCTCTCACTCTTATATATATATGTGTATATTTATATGTGAATGTACATATATACATATATATGTCCACATATTTTTTCTGCTTCCTGCAGTTCTTCGCCAGCCAGTTCTCTTGCCACCGTGCCGCCGCCCCTCTTGATATGCTTCCGTTTTTTCTATATCTGTGCCTCATATTTGCTGTATCTCGATCCTCCCGCGGCATTGCTGCCACCTGACTCACTCTTTACGTCTTGCATTGCTAGATCCCTGTTTCCAGCTTGACACCGTCCGTTTATTGAAATAACGCATAGTTGATGGCTGTCTAATCCCTAGCCATTCAACTCAGTTTTTTACTTTTCCTTTTTTCTCTCCTTTTTTCGTTTTTCCTCCATCGTTTCTCGTAAGAATAGCCGATTTCAGTCCTCCTCACGTAAAACTCCCAGGTTCTGTTCTCCTCCACTGGGCTCAGCCAGCTCCTTCATCTGACCTTGACCTTCAAATTTGCCGGGCCCAAAGTTGAATCCATCTCAGAATTCACTTCAACTCCTTCCAATACTTCCTGGTGTGCACACATTTATCTCCCTCTCGTCTCCCCTCTATTTCTTCCTACCCCCATTTGACTTGCATATTTCCAGATTTTTCGAGAATTTCGTCTGTCAGTGCTGTCGCTTGTGAAACATTTTGATCATGTTTAGAGCATGCTTCGTGCGTCTCCAAATAAACTATTATCATTAAATGGTTGATTTCAGATAACCAAGTCCCGAGTGTGGTAACAACTTCTGTGCCACAGAAATCAGCCCCTTCTCTCAATTCCGCCATTTGTTACTAATGCTAACAGCATTAGTTTGTGGCATCGTCGTGGTCTTCTTTAGCGAAAGGTCTCTGCTCTTAATGAACTTGTGTCTCGCTTTGGGCTGGCCACCCGAGAGACAGCCAAGTCTTTGAGTCCAGCAAACTATTTTTTCTGGTTTATTTGCACAAACGTTTCGTCTGCCAATTCGACTTTTGTGTGTGCCTTATCGGAGTCTGATTTTCAGTTGCCCCTTGCGTTTGCTCTAGTAGCCTTACAGAAAACTGCCCAGGACCAACTTTGTCTCCAGCGGGCTGTTTCCCCGTGCCTCATTTGCCGTTATGGCCTCGATTACAACCACAGCCTGGTGGTGCGGTCCCTAAGATATTTACTCCCTACCTACCGTTCTGCTTTCACACAGATTTCTAATTCCTCAACTTGCTTGCGTTAGTTTCTTAATGTATTCTAACCCTCTGCTTTCTTAATTCAACCTGTTGTGTCCGTAGCTGGTAGCAAAACATTTAGCAGTTGCGCTGCATTTATTTGTACCAGCGTAAACACGAAACCTGGTCGGAGCCGGCGAGTAGTCCGCAAGCAAGCAAGTGAGTTGATATAAAGAGCTAAGTTACGTGCGCCGTCACTCGCAACACAGTAAGACCAACCAGTGCACTGCAAAACCGACAAGTCAGTACTTCTGGCGATGGAGCATGGCTAAAGATCAGGGCAAATAAGGCGTAGGTCCATTCATGAAGGGAAAAGTGACCGGTTGTCTGCGTGCTGCGCTTGGCTTTAACCAGATTCAGAACCACCCTTTAGACACTTGGCGCTAAGAGGTATAACTCTGTTTTGCATTGAAAAGCCTCACTCTCTAGTTCTAGAAGCTGGTCCGCAATTTTGCTGTCCGTAAACTCTACTAAAAGTGGACGGGCTGGAAGCGCCTGCTGCCCCGGCTCTGATCGCTCCCACGTTTTTGCTGTGTGCACCCTTTTGGAAGCGGTCGCATAGTTCATTCGTTTCAGCCTGCGGATGTCTCTGATCTATCTTTGGTCCGATTTCCGCCCCCCTTTGGCCTATCTTAAGGTGGATCACACGTTGCTACTAATGAGCGATTCCTTATCCAGCAGTAAGTACTTTCAGATGGGCGGCAAGGGAGAGGTTATTCCATCATTGTACACGCGAGCAAACCTTTGTGCTCGTTTCGATCAGACGTTCCGAAAACCACTTTACAAATGTGGAGCTGAAACGTTTTTCAGCAACACAAAGCTAGCTGGATTTTTGGCTCAAATTGCGACGCTGTCTTGTGTCAAAATCCTTGAACCGTTATCCTCCTGAAGGGGGCCTATTTAGCGGTTTCTCAAAGACACGAACCTCAAAACCATCAAGTCATTCCTTCGAACCAGTGGGTTCTTATCGCACTCGAAAATGAGATGCCCCCAGGAGCTCATCCAGATTCAGCACCAGGCAATCAGTTACCAGTAGCATTTGCGACCTCGCTGTGGCTAGCATCATCATGCTACCTGGTTTAAAAAGCTGCGGAGAATCAGGTGCAAATCGTCAACCAGCACAATTAAGTCACAGGCAGTCTCTCCAAGGAGAGCCAAACTTGTTTGGGTGACTTTCATTAGTCATGCTGTAACCCGCGTCACGGATCGGTTTAGGCCACCCGGTGACTCCATACACGTGCAAAACACCAGCTACATTCACCCTAACTAAGAGGACGACTGTTTGGATGATATTTATTTGGGCGCTTTTAAGGTTTTCCGGCTGGAGCTCATGACCCGGTCTCGTTCCGCTCACTCTCCCATCGTAAGGCATCACCAACTCACCAACTCACAAACTCACAAACTCACATTTTATATCGATTGCCGTTTCCTCCACATTCATCAACGTTTCCTAGTCCACTTCCACAAAGTTTGTTCATATCTTCTCGTTTCATGATGCGCTCCGTTTATTGAAACCGAAAATATCCGTCGTTATAGAGAGCCGTTCTTTTCATATTCATCAAAGTTCACGAGAGTACTCCCATACATTTCTTTCATTTCTCCATGTTCAGATTTTGTTCCGTTCATGGAACCCCAATGGGCCTCCGTTATGCACAGCTTGCATTATTTTGGTTTATAACGCATCCTCAAAGCCATATTTCCACGACATATTTTGCAATCCCACGGGCCACCACCAACCGACCCGGGTCCGAGACCAAACCGTAATTGCCGCGCAAACCATTATCATTTCGGTCGACTAAAACTAACTGTAGCCATATTGCCTTGATTCTGAAGATTTCGACTCGCTCTCTTGAAATTCGTGTATAGTTCATTGTTTTGAGTAACGTTGTACACAATGACCATGCGCTTGAGCATGCTTCTCGATCATGGCCGAGAAATATACCATTATTATTATTATTATGATTAGACTCTCGCCGGCCAGTCCCCCCAAGATGTCTGTTCATTCGGACCGACAGTACAGCCTCAAGCTCCACCGGTCTTCTGTCGTCGGCTGAACCCGCGAAGTCCACCGTTGGGATGGGAGAGCCCAAAAACCGCGTGGCCATTCTTTGTGCAGCTTCTAAAGAGCTTCGAGTTGTGGTGCCATCACGTGTAGCCGGATTAGCTGTCCCGCCCAGACTGTAGCCCAGAATACCCCTTCTCGTAGTACCCATTTTGTCTGTGGGTTGCAATGAAGTGTACTAGAGCTAGCCGACGACCTTTGCAAAGAGAGCCTAGCAGTCACCACAAGGAGTCAGTGACCGGAATGGGAGCTTGTTGCGCAACCTGCAAGCCCGTATCAGACGACCAACGGACCTCTCTTCCAGTACATAAAGCTTGTCAGGAGTACTTAATGGAAGAATATGTCGTATTCGTCTAGGCTAGCAAGCAGTTAGCAAGCTTTAATTCCCAGGCGTTGCTATTCTTTCGATGAATGCCTTGACTGACGCCTTATTTACCAGCTTTGTCCCCTCCACTAGGCCATTGCCCGGAGGGCGATGGGCGGCTGTTTGCTTTTTGTCAATATCCAGAGCTTACAGAGTTTGTGGAGTAGTGCACTGTCCAAATTTGTCCTTATGTGAATGTACATGAGAAGGAGGTCCTTCAGCGGCAGATCTACTGCTTGAACACTGCATGAGCAACTGAGGATGCGGTAATCTGTGCGATAGGGTTATCTCGCGCCCACTTGTAAAACGATCAACCACAACCACAAAATACTTATCGCCCTGGGGGTCTTTGGGAATGGACCTATGGTGTCTACCCCTACCACTTCGTTAGGAAAGCCTGCAGATACTGGTCTCAATGGTACTCGAAAACCCTTTTGTGGGTTTTTGAAATTATCACAGTGTTCACAAGGGACACAAAAGGCTCGCGCGTCTCTCCGTAGAAGTGGCCATCAAAATCTCTGCTGGGCGGCGAACTCCAACCTGTTTACTCCAGAGCTACCAAGTAAGTGCTGTAGGTCTGCCACAACTTCTTACGCCATGGACTGAGGGGGAACAATTCGCCTTGTATGGTTTACCCTGAAGTACAGAATTAAAACGTTTTCAGCCAGACTCCGGTTGTCCCACAGTGCCCATGAGCACTTATGTTCGTAGCTGCCTCCATGTCTTTGCCCCTTGGTCGGTCAGAGTTTTCATCAATTCTTTTGTGTATCAGTGCGGTTTTCAAAGCCTTAGCTTGTATATGTGCCCAAACGTTATACGCTTATCCTTCTAGGCCCACCACTTGTTGATCCTCACATGTCAGACAATCTCCATGGTTGAGAGTTGGTCTCCGGAACACAGAATCTGCGTTGGAACGCTGTTTCCCGGGGTGATGTTGGCAGAAGAAATCGTAATCTTGTAACGACTCGTGTCACTCCTTTGTTTGACCTTCCGGGTCCTTTGGACTTTGAATCCTCTGCTTTGCATGGTGTTCGCTGGGTACCAGAAAGCTCCTCCCAGGTAAATATCACCGATAGCATTTCGTGAAATGTACCAGGGCGAGCTTCTTTCCGCCAGTGGTGCGGTAGCTTTTTCTCATTTGTTTAGGTATTGGCTTTCATATGCAATCGAGAGCTCACAACCATCCTCTCCTAGTTTTGATGCAGCCTCCCCAACAACTACTGCACCGGCATTGGTACAGAGAATGAACTTGCCCAATCTCGATGATAGGCTCGAGAGTGTCAAAACCGGGGTAGAACATAATTTTGTCCACAGGTTATGGAGGGTCTCATGGCATTGTTCGGACAATCAAAATACTCTAGCTTTTCCAGCAGCCGGTGAAGTGGGGCAGCAAAGTTGACAGAGTTGGCAACAAAACCCCTGTAATGAAGCCAAATCTAGGAATCCACTGACTTTGTCAGCATTACGGAATACCAGTCAAGAACTTACCTGTTTTGATCCTTGCAGGGTCTGTGCCAACTCCATCCTTCAAAATCACGTAGACTGAGTAGGCAGTTTCCTTCTGCAGAAGCCGATATTTCGAAGGTTTAAACCTGAGGCCATTTTTTAACAGTCGGTCTGGCCTTCCCTCCAGATTGTTCAAAAGCTCGGTAGCAGATTTCCCACATGCAGCCATATTATCAGAATGAACTTTGCATGTGTGCGGAATTAAACCCCCGGTGACCTCCTGCACTAGTCGTAGAAAGGTGGCAGGTGCTTTAGACAGAACAAACTGCACAGTCTGAAACTAGTACGATCCGATCGGTACCCCGAAGACTGTTTTAACTTGATCCACTTTCTCCATCTTGATCTGCCAATACTCCTAGGCCAATCAAGCGACTTGCAGTAAGTTGCTTCAGCAGAAGCATCGAACAGATCACCTTTTCTTGGCCGTGGGAGCGCGTCCCACCCAGGGACAGAGTTCACTTTTCTGTAATCCACACACAGCCTCAGGGTACCACCTTCCGTCCTAACTAGCACAACAGGCGAAGACCGTGGTGACTGTGATGATTGAATGATCTTGTTTTAGAACATATTTTCCGTAACAGGCGCGGCATCACCGGTATCCATCCGATGCTTCCAGCTGCTTGTGCTACCCAGATCTTAGCTGCCCTAGGTGGACACATGAGTGTAGGCTCTGATAAGTTCCGCTGGCTGATCGTTCATTGCTTGATCGAGCGCGCCGTCTAGTATTTGCAAAACACCGTTTACATAGCTCTCCAAATGACCCTCGCCGGTTCCGGTGGCTGACGCGGCTCTTACTCGCTTTGGGTCGCCAATCTGATTACTGGGCAAAACCGAACAATCTGGTGTGACCAATCGACTGCTTTTCAAATCTAACAAGTAGTATAGTGGGATCAATAGGCCTATCCCGAGTAGGACTTCGCAGACACTTAGTTTACAATAGTTACAGGATGTTGCACGTCACACAGCCCCATCTCCAACTTCAGCGTTTTAACCTCCTCGAGCTGATCGTCGTACCTTTGGCTGCAACTAGGGGTTCGTATAGTGCCTGTCGGCGATAATCTTCCAGTTTTCTCAGGACCAACGTTCTAGTCAACGACTGCAAGGTCCTGGCACCTATCATTCCCAGCAATACCGTACCCATTTTACACAACACATTTGATATGGCTCCGGTTTCTTTGTTACGATCACGAACGGCCGGTTTATGGATGACGTCAGCCGAGGGCAGCTCAGCTTCTTGTCTGCCCGCGGAGGCAAAAGGTCAACGCCTCGGCCTTCTGGTGGACGGAGGCAGATATCCATAAAAGGGCCTTTTCTTACTGCTTCTAGTCCACGTTTTCCGCCTTCGATTGAGCCTATTTCTGTCCCTCGGTGAAAAGCACTGCCGCTTCCTGTGCAAGGTGGTAGCGCCATTTCACTCCAGCTACTCAGCTGCCTTCAAGTTACTCTCTAACTCCTGGCAGGAGAGGGGGGTGCGATGGTAGTTTCAGTCATTTGCTGTGGTATCTGATCATCACGCCCTCCCTCATTAGAGATATTTGGCTAGGCCCTTTCTGCCAGGTATACCAAGGCTCGCGTGACCGGCCGAATGTCCCAATCACCCCGCTGGTGACGGGCATTGAACTGTTGTCTACTCTCCATCAGTACCAACAAGGAGCCCATCAGCCTTCGGCTGTGTGTAAAAGTACCCTCGGAAACTGTTCGTCCGACTATTGCTGCGTCCGCTTTCTTGTCAAACGCCTCTCCATTCGACAACTATAAGAGGCTGCTTCCTTGGCTCTCTGGGGAAAGATACCCATGCAATTCTTTGTCTGGTTCTCCCACACGGAGAAATTATTACCAACAGTATACTTTTCGGCAGCAGATATTGGGGTTGTGGTCACATTCTGTGATAACCTCCCGAGGACCTATGTAAACGTTCCCACCACTCGCAGGATTTGCTGTTTCTACGAATTAGCCCATCCTTCAGGCTGATTTTAGTGTCTTTGACCTTCAGGAATCTTTTATTTCCCGAATCTTGGCAGGGTAGCCAGTTGTAGTGCGCAGGCAGGAGGGGGATCCATGATTGAGGTATAATAACAGACAGCGATACCATAAAATTAACATGGTGAGAAAAAGCAATCGCGATGCATCACGTGGCCTTCCACACTGCACTGTCCTTGGTTTCTGGTTTCTTGCCCAGGTCGGAATTCAAAAGGACCGTTTGATTAGCTGCAACACATGGGAAAGATGGCCGTCACCCCGTAGAGTTCAGTCCAGTTCAGTTCAACCCATTTAAGTTTGCACGGGACTCTGTGTGGTTAGGAGCATCCGTTTGTCTGAATAGTTGTGTTGTCGGTGAGTTTCTGGGGCACGAAGGTAAGATCAGGTCAGATCGCAGGACTCGGGACTCAAACCGACAAGGCAGTCCTGGTAATTGTACCAGTGAGCGTCGAGATAAATTCTGTCAGACTGAGACTTCTGTGTTTGCGTTGTGTTCCCGGTGTTTGCTGCGTAGATGAAACGGGGTTCAGACTCAGTTCGCAGTCGGGAGGGTATAGCAAACCCTTGGTTACAAACCGGGTCCTTTTCCAAGTCCAGCTCCTCAAGGGTATCACAAATACAGGCAAAGCTCAGATAAAGTGTTATGAGCGGTTAGTTGGAGAAATGAAAGAATAAAGTGGGAGATAGTGAGGAAGGTGTGTTGACGGGAGTCAAGGAGAAAGGTTAAATCCTGATAGGCAGTGGTGATAAAAGAAAAAGGGAGCTGCATACAGTATTGCAAATGGATGGTATACTTTTGGGTGCACTCAAGTAATATATCAATCCAGAGAAAGCTCAAAATTGCCCGAAAACCTACCACCGACGTGGCAGACACCACCTCAGCCGGCAGTGCATTCCATGAGTTGAAAACGGGGAAAGCAAAGAAATTTTCCCTTATGTTTCTCCTCTGTCTGACGGGATTAAGCTGGTGTTTGCTGAGTGTGGAATCTCGAGCCAATACTAACAATGACTTTTCAAAGAAGGATGGTCTTTCAGTTCGTTTGACGGCTTCTGTTGAATCCCCTAACTCTTTTTACTTTTCATCAGAAGGAGTTTTTGCGCCAATAACCTCTGTGTTGGTTTCTTTCCTCATTTCCGGTAACACCCTAGTGAAGTACCAATGATGGTTATTATGATAATGACAGTATTTGTATGTTTCGGATGAGCAAGAAGCCTGCTAAGCGCATGATCAGACGATTCAAGTGACGTTTGAATCGGAGTTTTCAAAAGGGCACTACTAGCTTATACTGAAGTTTGAAGAAGAATGTTAGGTTGGACCGAAACGACGGTTACTCTGGAAAACGTGAAGGTCAAGGTCAAATGGTGAATTTGGCTGATGGTGATTGGAGTCAGTTGTGAATGAGGAATGTACGCATAGGAAATACCCAAAATGACTACAGCCATCGAAAGTTAAAACGAAATCAAAGGATACTTGTTAGGTTCTTTTGGGAAGAGTTTATCAGGGGGAATTCAAACAGACACTAGCACTCCGCAGAGCAAGAATTGTGTATGGATAGGAAACTGGACAATTTACGAGAATGAATCTTATGATAAATTGCGACGAAGCAACAGCCCATGGGGTGGTAACATTTGATAACAACGCCAAATGCGTCAACCACAAGAGAACAGAGCAATAAATCCGATGGACAGAGGGAGAGGTTTCAAGAGCGGAGATGGAAGAAATAGCCAGAGAGAAGCTGATGAGCATTTAGGGAGTCAGTCAGGTTTTTGAGGGTGTGTCAAGAAGCATCAGCAAGGATATGCATATATAGCAATAAATCTTCTCCCATTCTTGACCGTCACCACATGTCTCGCCTACATCAGTTAGTTTATAAGATCCATTCTCACTTGTTCTTTTTGATGCTTTCCTTCATCTTCCCTCTTTTATGAACTGCCCTCCGGTCGTGAGGTGAGTTATATGTCGACTGTAGAAGCCAAAATCTTGCCGAAGCGATAATGCCGTTTCGAAAGGCGAATCACACTGAGAGGATAAGGAGACAGTTGCGAGACCGGTGAGCCTGATATGAGAAACGGGAATGGGGCTTCCAATTCGGAATGAAATAAGACGGTCAGCGGAGATGGCAGTAGAAATTGGTGGTTGGATGCTGGTAGAGTCAGCTGTATGGCAAACAAGCGACAACTTTGGATGGATAAGTAGACAGGCAAAGTAACGATGCATGGAGGGCCAAGGGAGAGCAAGCAACATGAGGCTAATTAGTCACCTGTGCTCGGTTGGTCGGGAAACATCGATGTGAAAATGGAAGATGAGTCAATAAGGGGTGTGCATAGCTACAGAGATTACAAAGGTGGGTAGTTCGCAGAAGAGATGATAGAGTGGATGGCAGGTAAGTGCACAACAGCTAATGAGCACCACACCGAGTGTGCCATGCGATGATGAAGAAAGAATAAAGTTGTATGACATGTAATTAAAAAGGAAGGGGTTAAGCAAAGCTAAAGCATAAAATAATTCAAGCATCGGCGATGGCGGTGGAATATGGAGGCTGGTTACATACGGAAACATTTACAAGGTTAACCGGTCAAACGAATGGAAAGAACTGGGGGAGAGACTGCAAAAGTGATGAAAGAAAGACCAGCTGAGGACAGCTAACCTTTCAGCTGCTTTTTACCTTACAATAGGTGGATAGCGATATATCAACATGAAGACGATAGTTGTGTGAATAATCGATCTGGGATGCGTTGAAAAGTGATTGCATGGAAGAATAGCACTCATGAGTGGTGATGTAGTAGATAGATGGTAAGTGAACAACTTTTGATGGCTATTTTGACAAGTGTATCTTGTTTGTCATGCTGCTCCGCAAAATCAGGACAAAGCGATTGTGTGATATTGTGTGAGCAAACAGCTAGTCTGGTGGAGAGGACAACTATTCACCAATAACTGACTGACTGCTGGAAGACTGCGGAAGATATTTAAGCGAAGAAAATCGTTTGATGATTGTGGCGAGAAAACGGACAGCGGCAATAAATTTGCCAGTGAATGAATATCAGCAGCGAGTTCTGACCCGAAGAATGGAAGAGTTTGCGGAAGGGACAGGAGAGTAAGCACAAGTAAAACTCGGGGAATGCAGGCGTTGCGGTGCATACAAAAACTGTTGAGCATTTATACAGGCAGTTACGGGGTACCAGAGGGTAGAGAGGTTGGTAGATAAAGGCGAAAGCTATACCATATTTAGTACATAAATGGAATAGTAAATTTTTGCCTGTCAAGAAGCGGTAAGTTACAATGTCAATATTGACAGCGAGCTCGAAGGAAGAAAAACGGTGGTTAGAGAAAGCAGAGCGAATGACACGTTAGAATCAGCAACACGGGCTCAAAATGATAGTCTGTAATCCGCAAACGGTGCTGATGGGTAAGACTGGCAGTGCACTGGGCACCCTCACCCGAAAACCGTTTCAGTCGCAGGGGGTGCGATCCACCAACCTAGTTGCGCCTGAGCATCGTTGCAGGCATCCTGAAAAGCCAGATGTGCACCGGTCAAAGCGGTGGATCTGACAGCGTCCCGCGCTTTTGGGACTAGGGTGAATTGCACCAGTGTTCTGAGTCATAGTAGTCTGATGGCCCGGGCATGGGGATCCCAGAAGGCAATGCTTGTTGGGGAGCAATCGAGGGAGGTGCAAATATCAAACCGTATCCACCTTCAGGTTGTTACGTCCGTCGAGGGAAAAGCTCTGAGTTATTTCTCGTGGGGTAAGGTGGGCGAAAAAGTCCTCTATAGATGAGTTCCGAAGCAAAAGTGGAAAAGTCGCTGCAGTCTGGCAGTTGTGCTGGTCTTGGATTTAGCGAGGGACAAATCAACAACTTCATGCAACCTTATGGGTGAAATATAGAACTGGCAAGAATAGAACTGGGCCACCGCTACTTCAGGGGCTAATTTTCGGGGTGGGTGATAAAATTAAAGGAACTTTGCACGGATCTGGATTCAGATTATCCTGCTACTTGGCGTGAATTAGCAATGAGACGAAAATCGGGGATGAGCAGGCCCGAGTGTGGGGGGATGCCATGGAACAGTGCAACGACGAGGGGCTGTATCAAGTCAAGCAGTAAGGAAGGTTATTAGGGAATAGGAGAACGACTGGTAGCAGCTGATAGGGCTATGCAGAAGACTGGCCTAAGGAGGGCTTGGCGAGGTTCGAGGCAAGTCAGGGCGTGAAAGGTTTCTTCAAAAAGAAAAGCATATGGGATGCGATTTCAAAAAACCCAGCTGGAAGTCATGTCCCACTTCAAAATCTCGGGCCTCAGACATATTGATGGCAGTTAATACCAGGGACTTATTACCCGTGAGACAACGTGCTGTTGATGCTTTCAATTGGTTGAGGGACAGATCGAAAAATTTCAGTAGAGGGTTTATTCCAAAGTCTGGAACATTTAAGCAGAAATAAATGGTATCTCATACTTAGCCTACAATTTGTGACGACGAGACTCAGATTTCTTTGGCGGAAGGAGTAGGGTTTAGTCGATCGGACACAAGGTGCCTCAGTGGAAGAAAATGCTAGGTGACGAATAAGCCTATAGAGAAATCAAAGGTCAAGCCTCATACGGCGTAGCAGTAGATTTTCAGAGTGGGGGAGAGCACACACTATTTTGGCTGACAGTGATAGAATAACCATGCGACGTTTTCGTAATTAAGAGTTATACTTTCTCTAAAGTTATTCGGTCCGTTTGACGAACTCTTGTAAAGGTGATAGGGTAGTACTCTAGGCGGGGTCTGACACAGAAAGGATAGGACGGGGGTTTTGTACCGCTCAGCATAGGCAATCCACATGGGAATCCCGTAGACCTCCTTGCCTTGGAGGATTGAAAAGATCGGTGTTCCGAAGAGTTCAGGGTGCGCGAGGGGTGTAGCCGAAGAACTCGTAAAGATGGGTTGTCGGTAACAGAGGAGTTGTGTGCGAGAAGAGTTCGAAGGGGCCTGACAGCGTAGAGTCATGAAGGTGGATTTCTCGGCAAAGAAGTCCAATTTTCTGGGGTGGAACCATCGTTCAATGCGTCCTAGATTGCACTATGTGCTTCGAGTGGCGTCAATGAGGTCCAAGAGGGAGAATACATTTGTCTTTTTATGTCACCAGCAAATGAGGACGGGATACGGTGCAGTGTTACAGAAGAGACACCGCCATTTTGCATTAGGAATAGAAGTGGTCCTAGCCGGACTTCTGGAATGATGCCACCCGTGACAAAGGCGGTTGAGAGTGATGGTTATCGATCGATGCAACTTGACTGCGGTTGGAAAGATAGCGGAAGAACCCGGTAAGAGTGGTGGATTTGGGGCCCAAAGGCTCCTAGTCTGGCCAGGGGCCGCTAGTGAGAGACGTTCAAACGACATTGCCATGCCCGTGAAAGTGATAATTAGGCATTTTCTATCGCCTGCAGCTTGATGAACACGTTAGTAAGTCAGGTTGACAGGGGTTACAAGACCGAGCTTCTAAAAAGCTATGCTAGCCTTTACTTAGAAGGTTACTGGAAAAAAGCGCTGGAAGGGGCGCTTTTGCACTACGTTTTCGAGTAGCCTAGAAGCCACGGGTTTGTCGTTAATGGGTCGATAGTTAAGGTGACCATAGTGAGGGCATTTTTCGTGGCGAGGAATAATGGTAGATGCTTTCTATTCAGACGGAAAAGCTCCGAATTCCAGAGAAAAGATAAAGATATTCAACAATAATTTGCAACATCAGGCCCAAGGGATCGGAGCATTGCTTGAGAGATTATTTCGAAAAAGGATCTGGATGGAAACTTTAAATTGCAGAATAATTCAGATACTTCACCGAGAGCAAGTTCCGTATGGGACAAAATGAATTAGACAGAGGAATCCACTGGGAATCTAGCAGTCACAAAGTCGATTGTCATAGAAGAGAAGAAAACCGGCTTAAAAGCCTCAGTGATCGCAACGCGATTATCCGCGTGTGTGCCATTTATTAGCTCCAGGCGGAGAATACTGGGACAAGAGCAAGTATTTCTGTTCCCAGTCATACGTGGAATCCGGGGTAGCATATTCGGTCGGCAAAATGCAGGAGCTTCCTGCTTTCTGTAGAGTTCTTCTGTAATAACTCTAATACTGTTGGAGAGCTCGTGCAGGTAGATGAGGAGAGGGAAGTCCTGAGAATCTCCGTGCGAAGATAGGACCTTGCTGTTTTTTAGTTGCAAAGATGTGAGAGCATTAGACCAGCTGTGGGAGGTTCGGTAAGTTGCCATCCGACCTAAACCGTGAAGAAGTTTAGAATATAGCAGATTTGCTGCAAGCCGGAGTTCTTAAGTCGAGAAATTGTCACCTCAGTCCATGGAGCGAGGTGAACCGGTGGGTCAGAGAAACTGGCGGACTGAGTCTGTACTTATAAATAAGGGAGCCGAACTGACAGAACACTACCCTATGGCCACTTCCATGGAATTGATTGGTTACTTTAGTCTCCATTTTTGACAAGCCCAAAGTGAAGACTAAATCCAATATGTTATTCATCCTGGTCGGGGCCAGAGCATGTGGGATCCAGATTCCTGTTCGAAAGCAGGGGAGGAGACTCAATCGGTGGTGGGTTGAGCTGAAAGATTCCCCGTTGAATGCAGGTGTATTGAAGCCACCACCGATCAGCTTAGCACATGGGGGGTGTTTTGGATAGGTGGCTGAAAGCACTATTGATGAATGTGAAGCCAGAAGCTCCTAAACAAGGAGGTCTATACAAACAGCCAGTGTGGAGGTGTGTGTGAGCAAGTTGAACGGTCACCCATAAAGTATCACTGAACCTTCTCGAAAGCAGCAGTCTCTCGCAAGAGTTTGGGCCCGAGCTCTGTCGCAATATTCCAGGTGTGGCCCATCTAGGGTCTGGTAGAAAGGCCACCACATGGAAGCCTCCCTGGGAGCCACGGTGCGAAACAGTTAGTGGGGAACTCCCATTCAGTCTCAGTCGCGGTAGCCAGACACTGCGAAGATGGCTGGTGGAAAACATTCGTCAGGACTTCGACGCCGTCAATGACTGTAACCTTCTCAACTGCTTGTGAGGTATGTGAGTCTAGGGGCCTTGATTCTCCTCCGGTGACCTCGGTGAGATGCCCAAGCTTCCCCAGTTAGAGTGGCAGTTGCCACTGAGTGGTCCAGGCTTATACACTATTCAAATCTTCTTGAACTGATGCGGTTTCGTACTCATCCCTCGGCTTTAAGTCATTTGAAAATAGCTAGCCTGGATTCTGTTCACACTCTTATAGCTGTTTAACTCAGACTGAAAACGGAAGACCCACGACTGATCCCTATGGGGTCCTTCTGTTGGTCGTGGCCCTCGTGGACTTCCCCCCATCCGCCGACATGTAATGCTTTAGGTTTGTGAGATACCCCGGGTCCATTCAGCCACCTGTAACACAATACTCGGAGCTTCAATTTTGCGCAGTAGAGGTGGGGATGGTCTACGGAGCCAAAGGCCTTTTGAGAGTCCGGATAGCACGCCTTGACTAGTTCGTTTCTGTCTAACCCTGCTGTTACCTCACTCATAGAGGACGGCAATTCTGCACTACGCATCCTGCTTGCCAAATGAAGTCAAGTCTAGGCAAGTTACTACACAGGACGGGCGGCCAACGCCAACGGCGGTCCATTATCTTGCACCAGTAGACCTCGCGTCTCACCGGCCTTTGGCTTCTTAAAACTCTTCCTTATCTGTGGGTGAATACAAGTTCAAGTCACGTGGCCTTTATCGAGTGGCCGCCGCATGGAGTGGCAAAGGCATTATTTTATCGGAGTGAATCCCCCGCAACCAGCGCATCCACTTGCGATTCAAAAGTCTAGCTACCCAAATGTCAGTTTTCTTAGAAGGGAGGAAAAGTACGGGATCTCAGGGGCCCGAATGGGTAGTGAATGGGTGGTCAACGAGAGGGAACCAATTACAATCATCCCTATAATAATATTAGAGAAAGAAGAATAAAAAAGAAGGCGCGATATAAGTTCTCCTTTGTGCTATCCGCCGTCTCACGGCCATTCCGGAAGTACGTGTCCACACCAAATCCAACTTCCATTTTAAGAACGATGACAGATCTGCAGCCACCAGTTCCGCAAGCAAGCCTTTCCAGTCGTTTATCACTCAGCACAAAAAGAACTGGACTCTGATATTTTTCTCGGTCTTTGGCTTTTTGAGCTCCGACCCATGATTTCTGAGGATAGAGCTCCTGTCACGGACAAGCAATGACTTGATGGTTCGCGGCGAACCTTTTAGTCCCTTCACTGTTTCTGTTGGGTCCCCCTGCAGGTCCGCGCTCAAGCGAGGACAAATCTTACAAGGCCGGTCTGTCTGATCACTGTAGTTCTTTTGGACCAAAGATCTTTCCTCTGAACCTTCTCTGAACCCTCGGAAGTGTGTAGGTGTCCTGAACTAACTGGAGAGCCCGGGTCTGGACTATGTGCTCGACTTGGGGTCGTATCAGCTCGGTGTAAAGAGGCAACATGACTGGAGCCCCACGACGTCACTGCTCTTTGCTTATGGCACATGACTCTATTTGTCTTGTTGGCTGCTGCCAGAAGCTGCACGGACTACCTGAATATGCCTGTTTCGACCAACCCCGTTTCGGCTCTCTATTTCCTGTGCCACTGGTTCCGGACTGTCCAGCTTCGTGAGGCAGGTCCACCGGGCCCACCTGGCGGCGGTCGCGTACACTTTACTCGGTTCAAGTGTAGGTCTCAGGCTACTGTCCAGTTATAGACAGCATCTAGGTTTTTCGAGGCCTGGGTAGACCCAGAGGGACCCGGAATTTTTGTGTCATGCGTGAAGAGAACATACTGTGACGGGAGAGCTCCCCGTGGGTCATTCGTACATGCCAGGAAGATTAATGGTCCCAAAACGGTTCCCAGCGGTACTCACTAATCGTTGCTATCACTGTGGACTTTTCGTCTTCAAATATGACACAGAACCAGAGGTCACACAGGTGGGTCGCACTACCAGAGAATTTGAGAAAGTCGAAGTGACACACTTCAACTTTTTAACCTTGGACTGGTCCCCTAGTTCCCTCCTCGAAGAAGCTCGGGAGTTTTCTGAGACATCACCTTCCTTTTATAAATCCCTGCTGTTCACCTGAAAGCAGGTTATTCCCCCCTTCCAGGTTCCGCGCTCATACAGTTCTGACCACTCCATCCGCCACTTTGAAATTGCGGATATCAAGCTAGCATGTGGACAGTTAGTCACGTCATAACCTTAGCCATCCTAGTGAATTGGAACGACTTCCTCTGTCTTCAAGGCAGCAGAAAAATGTGCCTCCTTGGGAGATTCGCTGAACGGCTTAGCCAAAGTCCAAGCTAGTATCCTGGCCAGCCGTTTTAGGGTTGTGGGGTGTACGCTGCCTGGCCCTTGGGATTACCCGATCAAGTGCTTCTAGATCCAGTAAAACATCTTCCGGTGGTACCTCAAGCCCCTCCACAAGGCTAGACCAAGGCCATCTTAGAAGCAGCGGTGACCCACATTGGTCCATTCTGCGGGAATCCTAGAAGTACCTTCTACTCACTTCTGCTTTCTGCATGCCTTTCTTAACCCCGTCTTCATTCCCAATCTTTACCCCATCCGCTGCAACCCTCATTGCTGCCTTCCACTGGACATAGTTGTTGAACACTTTCGGTCGTTTTCCGCACCCTGGCAAAGCACAATTCGCAAGATAGTTTCTTCGACCTCTGTTCTTCCATTATCTGCCAGTTTATCCTTTTTGTGCTGGATGAAGCTCCCATGTCCAACAGGTTTCCAATCCCTTCACCATGCCTGGTGTCTAAGCTTCGTTGCCCGGGTTGTACTGCTTTTCCTCGCCGTGACAAGCCTCTTCCCCGAACTCTGCTCAGCGGAGCTACTTCCTCGGTCAAAAGTGGTAAGTTGTTTCCGGACGTTCCCTGCTTTCCTTCGACACTACCCCCAAGTCCCTAGTTGGAGACTCTGCCACCACTAACAGGCCCCCCTCCACCCAGTCTCAAGAAGGACCTCCGACACTTATACGGAAGGTACTCTTTCTGACCAGAGAACACGAAAATGAGGATCCGTTGGTCTTTTTTAACCCAGAAGTGCACCGGTTTTGGCTTCACCTACCTCTGCAGAAAAACCAGAAATAACTGGATCCAATATCCCTGGCTGTAACACACTTTTGAGCAGTGTGTAGCCAAACTCGCAACGGATCTCGAAATCAAAAGGCGATTATCCGTGGGATTCCACGATACTAGATTACTGAATGAACATTGACACCAAACAGATACAGACCTCAATTGTGAGATCACAAGGACTCAAGAACGAGGACCGACTTGCGACGTGCGAGAAAGGAGCACATGCGTCACGCAGGTCCAGAACAAGGATATGACAAAGTAGCACTCTGGGCGCGAACAAACAAAAATTGGTCAATGAAAACAAACAGTTCGTAAAGACACGTCAGTAGCGTAGGCAAGTGAGTGATGTTAAGAAAAAAATGGAACTGCAATGGTTTCAGGGGATTTTCCATGACCGGTCGTTACACCGCCCACCAAAACTCTCCCCAATCCTTGGCAGAGTCAAAGGTTTGGTATAAAGGTACTGATTCTTCCTACCTAACTAGACCCCGCTGCCAGTGCGCGTGCCTAATGCTTGTCCTCAACGTTTTACTCATGGTCGCATCTGATCTGGTGGCCACATGGACGCGAGGCTCTTAACATCTTCCATGAGAACGGCTGACCGATAGAGAGCGTGAAAGGGTAACACAGATGCAGTCATTGGGAGGGCCGTCCTGCCCTGGCTGTGTGCTTGTGTGTGTGTGTGGATGATGTAATCGACGCTACACCCAAGTGCGCGAAAGACCTTCGGTGAAGTCAGCGAAAAAGCAGCGAACACTGTCACATGTTTGATAGGGGTTATGAGGTATAGTGTGCATCGGGTAAGTGCTTATGTGTCTGGATGTACAATGGAAACGCATGTGCCACCACATATCGGAAAAACCTCCTGGAGCGTCAACGAAAGACTATGAGCACTGTACCGTTTATGACGGAGATCATGCAGTATAAACGAGTATAATGTAGTTGTGTGTGTCGGGGTGTATGATGGATCGATACCCCAGTGTGTCCTGAATGCTCCCATACATGGAAAGTTTCTTTAACCACCTCGAAGACGACTGCGGACTAGTCTACTGGGCCTCAACGTTCTCAGCTTCTCCACCTTCACTCTCGAAGAGGCTGATACTGCGTATGTCGCGGATTAGCACTCCGTTGGCTGTCTTCACCTTCGCCGTTCTTATAATTCCGTCAGTGTTTTCGATGGTTTCCATAACTACTGCCAAAGACCAGGTGCTGAAATGTGCGCGTTTGGCTGCGATCATCACCACATCCCCAACCTTGAATGATCTTGTTTTGACCAGCCACTTCTGTTGAGCTTGTAGAGCCGGTAGATACTCCCGCAGCCAGCGCCTCCAGAAGACCTTGGCAAGATAACTTTGCCTGCTTCCATCCGTGGAGGTGGCTCCCACGAAGTTTTGCCGGTCCTTGGAAACCCTCGTTCGACCTTCACGTCAATAAGTCGTTCGAGGTGATTTCCAGATGAGTGGGGTAGCCGTTCATTACTGGAACCAGGAGGCGGTTGTTCGGAATTCTCTCGACCTCAGTCATGACGGCGTTCAGCGTCTCGTCGTCGGGCGTCTTTTGCTCAATGATCGACAGCAGTATCCGCCTGGCGGACCGAATCATGCGTTCCCATACGCCGCCGCGGTGACTGACCTGCGGGGGATTAAAATGCCATCAAGTGCCGTAGGCCACGGCTCGATCCTGCAGTTCGTCCCTGTTTATGTTCTTGTGCCAAAGCTGCAAATCCCGGTGAGCGCCCACAATGCTCGACTCATTGTCAGAGCATATATCTGCCGGTACGTTTCTCTGGTTGATAAGTCGCTGCAGGGTCCGTAGTAAGAGCTGGTGGTCATCGAATGTACATTTTCTAGGTGTACCGCGCGTAACTTCATGCACGTCATAATACGCCCATATCGTTTTTTCAATCTCTTCCCACACTTGATCCACAAAGGCCCGAAATAGTCAAACCAGGTGTCGCTGAACGGCCACCAGCCCGCAGTTACCCTGTATTCTGGTAGCAGGGCAATGCGTTGCTTGCCCGCCGTGGCATTGCGTCTCCTGCATTGCACACAACGTCGGATACGTGTTTTACAGCCGCTCTCCCTCTCAGCAACCAAAGGCGCTTTCGGATGACGCTCGTCACGTGACCCTCCCGGCATGTCCCTCCACGAAGTGGATGTGTTCGGTCATCAGCTCTATCACAGGTGGTCAAGCCGGCGGCAATATAGGATACTTTGTGTTGAAGCTCAGGTGGGAGTTGGTCAGCCCGCCCGCAGCAGTCCATTAGTGAGCTTGGGGTTTAAACGCTTCAGGTCGCCTCTTGAAGATGATATTTCTTTGTTGATTGGTCCCACTTTTTATGCCTTCTCGAGTTCTCGGGCGAAAGCCTCTTGTTGTACCATCCTGGAAGTATCGTATTCTGCGGCCAGTAGTTCATCGGAGCTTATCAGGCCCACCCGTATCCGGCTGGAGGGGCGTAACCCTTTCAAGGCTAGTAAATTATTCTTGAACCTGGCCAACAAAACTAAGGCACGAAGTGTCTTTATCCAGGAAGAGGGTCTGCTCAATCGTGACAAAATGGATTCCGCTCCGACGACGTTGGCCGTTATCACCGCTCCTTTGATCTCCAGTTCTGATTTCGTAGAGGGTTTTGATTCGAACACGGGCCGGCCCTGTTCGGGCATTTGCGGGGACCTCGGTCTTCCCGTCTACGTGTCCAGTTGCCGTAAGTTGATCGCACCTTGGGAGCACAGATCGGCTGGCTTATCGCCCGACCTAACATGCTTCCACTGGTTCATGGATAATTTATCGTGAATAATCGTGAGTCCGTTAGCAACGAAAGTACTAAACCGGCTCCGGACGTTGTTAATATAGTAAATTACTGTCGTTGAGTCCGTCCAAAAGCTAGCCGACCATATGTAGAGGTCAAAACATCTCTTCACCGCTTGCACCGCTCTGACTGCCAACACGGCTGCGCTGAGTTCAAGGCGTGGGATCGGGACGGACTTCAGTGGGGCAACGCAGGCTTTAGCAAACAGGATCCTCGTAGTATATTGTCCATCTCCTACGCACCATCGTCCGTACACCACAGCTCCATAACCGACCTCGGATGCATCGGAAAAGGCATGTAATTCTCTTGTTCGCGTTGCGTGGCCAGGAGTCAAACATCGTGAAATCCCTATGTATCCTAGTTTCTTCAAGGTGTTCAGAAATTCTTCCCAGCCCAGCAGGTCTTTTCAGTCCAGCGGCTGATCCCAATCGACTTTCTTACGGAACAGCCGCTGCAGCAAGATCTTTCCGGGTAACGGCCTGGGTGAGAAGAAACCGAGCGGGTCGGACAAACTGGAGACAGCGGATAGTATACCTCGACGGGTTACTGGCAGCTCGGGAACCTTTAGCTCAAAAACGAAGTCGTCCGTTTCCGCGTTCCATTGTATTCCTAAAGTGCTTTCTGTAAAGAGTGTAGAGCCATCCAAATCTCCAACCCTTTTGGCCCTCTCGTGTTGCGGAATGACCTCGAGCACTTCCGAAGCGTTCGACATCCATTTTGTTAAATGGAAGCCGCCCTCTTCCAGCAATCTTATTAGGCTTTGAATTGCTCTGGGGCTGATTCTATATCATCGGGTGACCCAAGATAGTCGCCGACGTAGGAGTTTCTGCTGACTCTATCTACCACCGACCGGTGGAACAAATCTTCATGTTTGTTCGCTGATTCTCGAAGGGCGTAGTTCGCACAGAACGGTGATGATATAGCTCCGAAGGGGTGGACGGTCATACTAAAATTTATCACTGCGTTGTCCCAGTCGTTCTCTTCGCACTACAGGAAACGCAACGCATCTCGTTCTTTTGCCGGTATTTTCACCTGGTGAAACATTTCCCTGATGTCGGCAGACAAGGTCACTCTACCCACTCTGGAACGGCACAAAACTTCGATTAGTGGTGTGGTCCAGTCAGGTCCTTTTAGTAAGCGATCATGCAATGACTTGCCCTGGGGTTTTGCTGCACAGTCGAAAACCACCCGCAGATTTTCGGGTTTCTTGTGGTTGATAACCGGGTGGTGAGGTAGATACCAGATTCCCTTCCGGCAGTCGGTGGTAGCTGGCATCCTTTCAACGTAGCCGAGAGCTTCGATTCGCTTCATTAATTCTGCGTATCGTTCCCACAGATCCTGGTCTCGAACGAAGCGTTCTTTTAGTCGAAGTAGTCTTCTTAGACCACAGTTTCTGTCATCAGCCCACGGGCCAGTTGGCGTGCGCTATGGTAGGGCAACCTCCAACTGTTTTTTAAGCCCCAAGTTCCTTGCTGCACTGTTTACAAAGCAAAGTCGTCCTCTTGAGAAACAGATGGTCTGTCATCTCTGACGTCGTGAAACGCCTTTTCATACAACAGCTGCAGGTGAAACTCTGCGCGGTTCGTTTCGGCAGATAAGTAATTACTGGAACCACGTCCTTCGACTGGATCACATAACATGCATCACAGAGTAGTGCGTGCGACATAAGATGCCTGGCGGTTGCCCACTCTGGCATGTCGCAGCCGACGAGGAGGTCCATTTCGTCGTCTTCCCAGTCTACAACGGTTACGTCCTGCAGGTGAGGCCAGCTGGTCAAATTTGCGTTCACCGACCTCGGTGCTTGCACGGGGATATCAGCCAGTGTAAATGCCTCCGCTGATTCGGCTTGCTCGCTAGTTTCTAAGGAAATGAGCTGTAACCTCAACCGGCAGACAGTCTACTTGTGTCCCGCCCACCGTGCTCACTGCTAACGAAGTCGTACTTTTAGCGAGCAGGTTTTTGTCGGCAAACCTTTCCCTTGCCAGGGTAGTGTCAGATCCACTGTCAACGAAAGCCAACGCTTTGACCACCCCAGTTGGGGTCACCACTCCCACGGCAACTACTCCTAAACGTACAGGTTTACTGTCGGACCGCGGTGCTGAACAAATCACACTGGGCTTAGCGCTCCCCTTGGGTTTAGCTTCTCTCGCCTTGTGTACCAATCGATGGTATCTGTCCGCGCAGTCTGAGCCTGAATCAAATCGGACGAGCTTTCCGCTTTTAGTTTAATCCTTTTCTGGAAGACTTCACACGACTTTGTGTTCGGCAGACTTTCTCCTCCTCAGTATCGGTGAATGGAGATTGCCTAACTTTTCAGCATCAGGGGTGAGGCCCCGGATGCGTTGTTTTCAGAATCCGAGCGGGCTCCTTCTTTACGTGGGTCCAGGCGTGAAGTGTTGTTCTGTCGTCCTCTCACCAAGGTTTCTCCGGACTTAGAGTGAGGCACGTTCCTGCCTCTTTCCATGTACACCATGAGCATACCCATGTCAAATCATTATGACTCTTGCAGAGCTCCAAGGCTTTTTAGGTGTATTTCTGCATTTTACGTGGAACAACAACAAGCATGTTTCGCAACCTATGCCTTCCAGGGGGCCCAAGGAACATGGCCCGTTGCCGCACGTAAACTCAACTTTGACATTGGGCTCCGCTGCTTTGTGCTGGACCTGCAGGTAATCGTGCCTTTGAAAGTGCCGCTTGACTAATGCTAATAGTGCTAAGAGGCCCACCGACTTGTGTTTCAACCGGAGTTTCCCATAACAGCGACAGATGAAGAACACGAATATCCGGATTCCCTCTCACCATACGTTCACCTAGAGAGGAGATACATTCCAACTGTTGGCTGGATCGGCATAATGGCACTCAGGGTTTGTGCAGGGTAAATCCCCATTCCCACGCTTTCATTTATTGTTGTTCTGCCTTATTTCCACTTTCCTTTTTGTCCTTCGGTGATTTTTTACCCAAGTTTCTGTTCTGTGCTTCCTGGTTATCACCCCTGATTACCGGACAAGATTCTCACCGATTCGTTCTCCTTTTTCACGACGCTGTGAAGCTCTACGAAGTAAGGTTAGATTTCATGGATCCAAGGCAAACCGCGCCGCCTGAAGCTTCGACGTTCCCCTTAGCCACTTCCTATTGCTCGACTACGTGCGGTAACTTTGCCACACCAGCGGTCAACGGTACCCAAGACTCGGCAACTCGCAGTGCTAGACGCTTCACATAATTTAGTCCATCCTGGCATCCAA
This sequence comes from Fasciola hepatica, assembly GCA_948099385.1. NCBI lineage: Eukaryota > Metazoa > Platyhelminthes > Trematoda > Plagiorchiida > Fasciolidae > Fasciola > Fasciola hepatica. The sequence goes on from CANUEZ040000008.1 coordinate 10,955,765, forward strand.
GCCGCTGAAAAGTTAGCTACGGGTAAGTATATCCGGAACGGCATGCGAAACAGTTTTCGCAGTTGGGTCCGTACATCCTTCAAATGCTGTTCACTTGAGGTAAATATATATTGAATGGCTTCAAAAGGCCACCTTTTTGTGATATCTTTAAGGTTTCCCCATATTTAAAAGGATGTCCCTTGTCCTCTCAGCCCAGGTAAGGGTTTCTGCTACCTTATTAGCGTGGCTGACCGTCTCTTCCGTTAGCTAGGGGTTGCTTCTGTTGCCGCTGTGGAACTAGAAACCACGGTATCTGCTTTTACGGAACTTTGGGTTTCACTATGCAGCTGCTCTGTGACGACGACCGCTGATGTCGGAGCAGTAACCGAGTTGCAACAGTTTGGGGAGTCACTGCGTACCACAGGCTGTCGCCCGGAAGCCAGGGGTATGGTTCGGAGCTTCCGTCGTCGGCTGAAAGCCCCGCTCTTCGAAGCTGACAATCCTGACTGTGGGCCGGTGCACTCAGTCGTTCTCTTTGGTTTGCTTTCCACTTGTGAACCTCATATTAACTAGTCAGCTGCGGAAAAGGCCTTTGGTTGATGTCCTTGTTTACCCGGGGATTACTTCGTTAATGATCGCTACAGACCACGGTGGAGCTGCACATACTCAACGGTTGGCAGCCCGAAAGCTTCGTCTGAAAATGCGTTCTCCCCGACCACAGTCTCAGCCGGCTCACATTCAACCAAGACTGTCCAATTGCACCCTTGTACCCATGCGCGTGGACAGTTATGGAACACCTCTATAATGGTCCTATGAAAGTCCATTTAAGGTGTACAGGCAAAGTGATCAAGTGTGTCACACTGACCGAAAAGGTAAACTTGGAACCCTGTCTATCAACCATCTTAAAATGAGGCGCCCTGAGAATGGTCTGGAGGGGAAGGCTGATCATCGATTGTGCTTCAACATTTTTTTTTGCCAGCCACAAGTGCCACCGCCGAATCTCACACGGTGCAATTCAAAGCCATGGAGCCAATGCAAACGACGCGATCTGGCTGGCATACACAACGGCCAAAGCGCATCGCAAATGGCGTTCGCTTTGAACCGCATTTACCTTCTTTGTCATCATACTCATTTTACGAACCACCGAAATAAGTTCCTTTTATTAAGTTTTTACTCATCTCCATTTGCTCGCGTGTTTTAATTTACTCTTCCATTCCAACAACGGGCAAGGTGGATGGAGGAACCCTCGGAAAGTCATGTTGGCTTATTTTGTACGCAATATATATATATAGATCTGTTCCATTTCTGCCACACCCTCTTGAAACCCTAATAGATGACCACTAGACCTGCGAGCATTTTATCGATCTTCTGTCGGCTGCACGAGCGAATTTTGGTATCGGTACGTAGTCCACAGGCAAATAATGACACAAGAAACTCTTAGGGCCGACGAAGACCGACTTGAAGTACTCTTCCAAGTAAATCTGAGGGTCAAGACTGCAGTTCCGTTACAGGAGAGAGGGTTGTTTTGCGACCCGGAGGTGACTGGGTTTGAATGTGCAAGCTCATGACGGGAAGTTATCGCAGACAAACTAGAATAATTACTTATTGGCTCTAGGCTGTTTGTATGTTGGCCGATAACGCAGGGCCATTCGTTGTTCATCAGCTTGCTGTAAGGGCAATTGGCTTCTGCCAGCTGAAAAACACTTTCGACTGTTTTGCTTGAAAGTAGATGAACCCTCTGCTCCGCTAATAAGAGTCGTGTCCGGTGTCCCTACGTCACGAAAATGTGATCAACGGAGTTTCAACACAAACCGCCCTCCATCCATTCCGCTGACTTCCCAGTCTTTTAGTAACCGTTGGGACGCTTTGCTTGTTGCCTTTTGCCCGGCGATTCTCAGGATATAGCTAGTGCAGGGTATTCGGACTGGAAAAAGCCACAGTCGTTCGTAGAGAAAGATGGCAGGCTTGAACGTAGTTCGTAATTCAGCAAGGGTGGAAAAACAATAAGACTGCCAGGGTAAAGAGATCAACCATCCGGTAAGAAGAGGAGTGCCCTTTTGGGCGCAGGTTAACTGAAGCGACTGGCGTCAACACCAGACGGTTCCATGATTACATCTAATCCTAAAATAATGTGAAAAAGCTTAGCAACCTCAAAATTGGAAAAATAGTTTGCTCTAAGCCAGAAGAGCCCAAACACTTCTGGCGATTTAAAGAGAGTATATCGATCAGCAGATAATCTTGAACGGGGGCCTCGCTAGGACATCCAGTGCCGGAAATCAGAAGAGACCAGGAGTGAAGGAGTTCAAGAAACTCTGATCTGTTCATCGACGTTTCATATTACATGCAACACTATTTCATTTGTATGAACCACCCTTACCGAAATCCTGATTGCCCGTTCTATTGCCCTGAATCTTCGTGACAAATTAAACCCTCACCGTTGCCTCGTGTGTAAGTCTCTTAGCTTGAACATTATCGTGACTGTCCTTGGTATTCCACCTTCTGTTGCCAACCTTTTGCTGTAATTTACCTGTGGCCGTTGACGTATTGTTCAGTTTTGTGCAAAAAAGCCGGAAGAAACAGTGTTGAGGTTTGGTTATTGTAAAATTGTCTAATGTTTCGTACTTAGTGCCGTAGTTGCTTTGATACTGCATTATTTTAAATCTTGTTAGGATTGTTTGCTACGTGTTACTCAAACCTCTCTCTGGCTGCACCTCGCGTATGTCCTGACCTACCAGGACAGCAAGCTAGCCTGATTTTGCTCCGGATGCCTATCACGTGAGAGAAGAATGTTCCTATTGTTTTCAATAAGGAGAAGTAAAATGAAAGGTGAACCCACTCCAAAATCTAGGTTCTGCCCAAGGGCCGGCAAGGCCAAAGATGTCCCCGGGTCAAGACAGTCCTACCCTAAGGCAAGTTTTTTTTCTGACACGACCAGAATAACATCCTCCGCTAGTCGCAAGGTGAAACAAGCTGAAATGAGACATTTGGCTATGTGCAGAATTTTAGGAGTTAGACCTAGGAGGGAGGTAAATCTGTTGACAGAGTTTTTCCTGGGCATGCCCACAACAAAGGAACAAACGTGGGCGCCAGCGGCATCTCTTTCGAGCACTTTAGGGAAACTTCAAGTCACACTGAGTAGGCGCTGTGGGGGAACAGGGGGTTAGTGGCGAAGGGGTCGGACTAGCCGCTCCGTGGACAGACATGGCAACAGAATCGGAACTTAAGACGAGTTTAACATGTTGATTGAAAAGTCTTATTCAGCTTACGTTTATATCCCCCCCCCTAAGGATTTATAATTGCTCTTTCTAACATTCTTTGTGCGGATAAATCTTCTAGATTGCCACTGGGCCTAAGTCCGAAGCATTAATGTTTTCCCTCATGGTAGTTCTTTCCTGGTAAGGTAACCTTGCTGAAACTTGGCATGGTCTCACGGACCCGAGACGCTTTTGCCCTATTGTTCTCTCATTTTGTATCCTTAATCACCCCTACGGATCGTGAAAGTTCTCTCCGTTTAAGCTGACCTCTGGCCGCGAAGCCCAGAAAGGCCTTGATTGGACCGGATCATGTTTCCCGAATCCGTGCTATTTACTTGGTCTACAGGACAGGTAGTTCTTGGCGTTTTGTTCCTTCTTTACTAGGCTTGGTTCTAATTTCGGTTACCCACTGGCTGGATGTTAACTGCGGCTCACCGTCGGAGGCATGATCCTTTTGCGCTCGCGTTTTTCTCATGCACAGCACCGCAGTATTTACAGACCATTTTTGTTTTGATTTCGGCTGTGCACCGATTTTGGCTGCCAGATGCTTCGAAGCTCTACGGTGATGTCCAGAATAGGCGGAGCATTGTACTTGCCGAATCGAGCACTGGATCATTGAGCAGGCTTTTATCCGACCAGGACTTAAGCGTTGTGGCCTTTACAGCGGGCAGCGGATATTTCAAGCCAGGTTAGATCTCCAAACCGTGATCTTGTTACGTTAGCACTGTGACTAAGTAGATGGAGGCCCTACGCTGACGCGCTAGTGCCAGGAAGGCCGATCCTGGTGCGGCTTGGTAAGCCCAGGCATCGGATGCAGCTTCCACAACGGCAGGCGAAATCAGTGGGAACCCAAGTGGAGGTTTAACCGTAGGGCCAGATAAATCGGCGTCCAGCAGGTCGCATACCAAATGAAGGTACCAGAAAGCCCACATCCTCCCAGTTGGAAAAGAAAAACATACCCATTAGCAAAAATTTTGAATCTTTACACATGAATCCATTGACCTTGCAAAAAGCCCTGCACAATCAAAGCTCGCCGGTGACAGCAACGGTCTTGCTACCAAACATATTGCGCCTGAAACCGACAGAATAGCACAAGGATCAGCTGAACTGTTAGAGCCCCATGCCGATAACAGACCCATGGGATGTAGTCGACAGCAGGATCGCCACGGCACCTCGACTAAAAAACCAGGAAAATACAAAAAACGGCAGAAGAACTCGGAACTCAAGCTTGTGGCTATTTTCTAACTTTGCAAAAAGTCGGCTGAATACTCATGCTGCGTGAAAGTTTTTGGAATGGTGTAAAGCTAAGATTTTAAATCGTTGGTGATGTTGGTATAGGTTTGTTCTTCTCAGATAGGAGAAACCTCTTATTAGAGCTTTGTGTCGCTCACTAGAAAGTGAAGAAAGAAATGCGTCCTGACACCTAGATGCATTTAGTACAGGATAGCGGATTGAGGACAGCTTATCAACTTCTTTTATTTGCGTCTGAATTAGAGGTGTTCCTTCAAATGCCGGTAATTCACATCCTGAAACTACACTGTCGGATTATTCGCAGCCAATGAATATCGATGGGAACGGGGCTCATAAGCAAAGTGGCTTGTGTCTTCTCCAGCCGACCTCAGGTTAACTTACGGTAATAAAAGTCTCTCAAGCGATTTGTGCCTCACAGAAGCACCAGCAATTGGTCAGTATTTCCGGTGTTTCTTATTGAGGACAGGCTTCATCTTAGCCAGTCTTCAAAAGCTGGGGATTTTTCCGCTTGCTAGACAGCCGTGGAAGGTATTGGCTAAGGAAACTGAACATGCCTCAGCATACTCCTTGAGTACAACGAGTAATAGGTTATCTGGACCGGCAATTTTGCTTACCTTCGCCTTTCGTATCCGTTGAAAGACCACTGCGGGTTCGACAGTTTAGGGCTGAGATGGGCAGCTGAGTACTAGCTAGAAGGTTGACTGCAATGCCAGGCTAAAAACGGAGTTGCGTTTTCCAACATCAACGCTTTCTGGTAGGTGTTTCGAGTTGCTGCCACTGGTGGTTTATGGCTCTTCAAATGCCACGACGACCGAGGTTACCTACAACGGCATTTGTTTACCACTTTTCCATGCGTCTAACCTCATATTTCATCCAGTTTGTTAGTCTTCAGGAGTACGTTCTCTGTTTTTCTCTACAAACCCGTTCCTTTTTTCTTTGCGCCTGCTTAAGTACTAGAGAACAACAATTTGGATATGGACAGTTTCAAAAAAGGAACCATGGTTTCTGCAAGGGTTAAGGCAACCGGTGACGCTGAGACTAGAGAACAAATTTTAGAGCTGATGAATGGCGGTTATGCTAAAACAAAACAAGCCGGATTTGTTTTGCTCCAACGGAATAATTACAGGAACAGTTTGCCTCTCTAAGGCCTACTTCGAAGACCAACTCAAAAAAGGTGGAATTTAAGTTTCAGCCATGGGTGAAGTGGACTAGATCATTGACACGTTCGCACTGTTTGGGACCGCGAGACGTCGACCAGAGACGGTCGGGTCGGAGGACTTGCGGCTCGAGCCAATAAGCGTCCATTAATTCTGCATTCTGGGCTCCGGGAGTTCCCTCTGTGCGGTAACCATAGCATGCAGGCATGAGTGCATCACCGAAGAAGAGTTATGAGCGTTATTTGGGCTCTGCGCAGAAAAGAAAAACCCCTGTACCAAAAGCCCACTGAGTGCATCAATGGACTGCTGCATTTATAGTAACTGAACGCCAAGTGGCTGTTCACAGCCTTTTCGACACCCTGCCTACATTGGAGAAGACTTCCGGCGGTAATGCGCATACTCACATCCTATAAAAAATGAAAGTATTCCATTTGCTGGCACCGCCCACCATATACTCAATTTCACAACATGGCCACAGGCAACTGCACCTAAGAATCATACAGCTAACGAGGCCTCTCTTCTTACTCAGCCCCACCGAGAGGGTCGGTATAATATAGTATTTAGAGATTGATCTTCCTCCAAAAGTACTTCGTAAGCGGTGGACCTGCCGAACAGAGAAGAAGAACCCATAAGCCTAGGCCTCAATGATAGCATCTGTAGCTCGACATTAATGCACCCGCCACTCGACAGGAAAGCCGATAGAGGCAGTGACCATGCCGGAGGTTGAACAAGGAAGCAGAGACAAGCTGGAACGTTGAATGAACTGGATTCCTTGCTCTTTCGTGAAGACACTGAAATGATGAAAGCCAGATTGGAAGAAGCCTGGTAAGTGTATACGCAGGTTATGTGTCCCTAGGTTTCAGCTGAACACCTGAAGACGGCGCTGCAGTTACTGATGCAGGAGGGAACACAGAATCCGGCAGGAGCCAGCAAATACGCTGCACTTAAGCGCGTAAGTAAATGAGCAAGTGAACCAGCAGGCGAAAGAGCTAAGTTACATGAACCCATGTTCAGGAGAGTAAGGTCAATTGATGGTTGAAATATTGGCCAAGTCCACCGGTCCACATCCTAGGATGGAGGGAAGATAATAACAAGCAAGCGTGAGCCAAAACTCGAAAAGGATTATTACTGACTGACCGCGCCAACTGCGCGAATTTAACCAAAAACAACAACGGGTACAAACATTTTCATCAGATGATATGAGAGTGGCGGTCTAATGGAATGCATTACACACCGGGAAGGCGATACACTGGAACTAATCTAACTCGTGAATGGTTGCCAACAGCCTGCTCTCTACACGACTTCTAGGTATGCAGTGCAGCTTAGTATTTTCATACTTTTGTGGTAGCTGCGTGAGAGGGGAGAAAAGAGGTTCACTGTTGGAAATAATGACCTCACAATATTACAGGTTCGGCTCTAGGCCCCAGTGCTGCTTCCACGTGAGTTTTTATCCCAAGAACTCAAATATTGTAAATATGTAAGTGTGAAATTCAAGTCAGGTCAGTCCGCTCGCCTTGAGGCTCCGGTCAGTCAAAACAATCTAAATTCTCGAACCAATGGGAGCGAGGACAAGCTCTCAGGACTACTATTTTGTTCGCATTTTGCTTCCTTTGTTTTTCCGTGGATGAAACGGGGGTCGGACTGAGTTTACCATCTGGAAAGTGTGGCGGCCGTGCAGCAGCAAACTGGCTTGTTTTCAAAGCCGAGCCCTCCCCAGGAGTATCACAATCACGGGGGCAGAGCCCAGAAAAGGTTATAGTACAGGTGAGTTGGATAGAAAGGAAATCAGGTTAAAGGAAGTAGGGGAAGTGTGAGGATGAAATAAGTACAAGAAGGGCTCTTTATCCAGTATTTCCCTTTAATGACCTGTGATTAAATGCACTTAAGGAATACTACAGACCTACAAGGGTTCAACCGTGCCTTGAAACTTACCACCAAGGTGCCAAGCACAACTCAGCCAATAGAGTGTTCCGGGGATTGATAGCCCAGCAAGCAATGGAATTTCCTCTGTCGCTTCCTAACGCTGTCGGCTTCAACGACTTTGACTGGTGTGCCCTGAGTCTGGAGTTTCGTGCCAATATTAACGGCGGTTTTATTCCTAGGGGCAGCCCAATAATTTGCTTGAGAGCTTTCATTTGATCCCCCGATTTTTCTGCACCTCATCGGCCCCATGGGTCTCTAGGTGAGCTCTGTGGCTGAACCTGGACACCTATCCAGTGGAGAGCGTCCGAACTTCCCCAGGTACGACAGTTTCTCGCAAAAAAGCCGGGGTCCAAGCTTGAACACTGTGTGCTAGGTGCGGCTCAACGAGTACCCCATACGAAAGCCAGAGTACGGAAGCTTTTGTTGACGCCACCATGCGCACTAGCCGTTGGGCTGCTCGTCCAACCTCGGCCGCGGCAGTCAAACACCAACAGGACAGCTGGTAGCAATGGCTCATCGGGACTTCAAGGTTAGTGCTATCCGTAACTTTTCCTAACGGGTGTAGGCTTTGTTATTCCAGGAAATTTGACTGTCCCTTGGTGTCCTGGATGCGATGACCACACATTTCGACGTCGTCCGGTAGTTGACAATGAGTGGTCCAAGTGTGAAACCAAACCACATCATATCGATGGGGTGCGATTTGGTTTTCACCCAGCATGGTAGGGTCTTCCATAAGCAGGTGTCCTGGATTTTGCGTACCCCTCAAAACGTCGTTCATATAGATCAAATTAGGTGATGCGTAGAGCTATATGAAAGCCGCTGCCAAGCAAGTAAAGAAGCACTGCGGTGGCGGAGTTCGGTAGACGTTACCAAAGTCCGGAGGAAAAAGCAAAAGTAGTCAGTTAGAGGCGTCTGTTATGGTCTCAGATTATCTTCTCTTGAGGTGCCTCCAGTTCGAGCTTAGAGGTAGCGACCAAGATTGCTTTAGTTACGTGTTGCTGAAATTTATTCCACCCGCTTAGGATTCAGTGGAAGAGGAATTACGCCAATATCTGCTTGTTAGCCCTTGGTTTATCCAGTTTACACTCGCGTCCCCTGAGCACAGTGTTAGGAAAATACGTCAATAATGGTCTATTGGCTTTGACGCGCCCCGCGTATGGCTTAAGGCTTTCTGTTAATTCTCCCGCCGGCTTGTAACGATAAAAGAAGTGAAATTACTGGATTTGGTCTTTCTCGGTTGAAATTCCTTCTCAACCTGCCAACCATCTGAGTGAACATCCTTTCAGCGTCCTCCAATGCCTTTTTGTCGTTCCATAGGCTCGATGACCAGGCTTGTTTGAATAAAAGACCCAACAGACGTTGTATGTTGACACAATTACGCCCACGTCTCTAAGCGTGATCCTTCTTTATAAACTCATCTAAATCATCGTCGACGAGCACTGCTCACGGTTTTGAAGATGCCACGCACGAACAAGCCAAATACTCTCAAGGCAGTAGCGGACTCAGTCTTCTCCGGGGCGGATAGTTTACGATTCTGTTGAGTTGTGTCAGGAACCGCTTTTGGTAAAAGCCCATGGCAACTGAACTTCGGTTTGCGGCGAGACAAAGATTATGCCCAGAAGGGGCAAAGAACTCCGACTCCGACCCAAGCAAACATGTGCGTTGGAAGAAAGCAGGAGCGTGCGGACGGTGTACACAGGCGGGTCAGGCGGTGTCACCGAACTCGCCACTTGTTCAGGTGAACATAGTTTTTAGTATGTGTAACCATTTGTCACGCCGGAAGCACCACGGCAGTGCTACATGCTTGTCGTCGTTGCTTCACCGTCCGTCAGCAAGTGTTTACACTTGGGTACATTTGGAGGCAAATCCTCTGTGAGACACTTTTGAGCAATAAGTAGCCAAATTCAAAACAGATCCCGAAATTAGAACGCAATTGTCCATGAAATTCTACGTTACCAGATTCTCAAATGAATGATGGCACAAAACGGATGCGAGCTTCAATTATGCGATCACAGAGACTCAGAAAACGAGAACCAAATTGCGGCTTGCGATAAAGGAGCACGTGCGTTACGCAAGTAAAAAATAGGATATGACAGAGTAGCGCATCGGACGCGACCAAACAAACGTTGGGCCGTGAAAACATGCAGTGCATTGGAACAAGCAAATAGTGTGTATGAGTGAGTGGCGTCAAGGAAAAATGAAATTGCAGCGTTTCTGGGGGGATTTTTTACAGCCGGTAGTTATATCCCAATTTTAAACCTATACTACAATCTTGGTCAAGCCCGTCTGCAATTGACGTGGTGTCAGCTTCTCTTCCAACTCGACGTCTTCTGCAGTAAGGAGATCCGGGCAGTCTGGTGTGGTTAGCAAGTCGTCAACTTACACGAGGAACAGGAGTCGTCTCGGGAAGTAAGCTTGCAGCACGCCACTGCGTGCTTAAACCAGTCTGAACCTAGCGTCTTCGAACTAAATGGAAAGGCTCTATTACTTAGGTAACCCTCTAGCCATCTCACAATCTGTAGGGTCGTTCTAAGTGCCTCCAGCCTTCTCAGGAAGACGTTTATTCGGATGGTGTTCTCTGAGTTTGCGTTTGAGCCCACGCAAGTATGCAGCGACGCACTTTCGGTGAATTGGGAACTCGATTCGATCAAGTAAAAGGATACGAAGTATGAGGCTAGATTTGTGTCCCGTTTCATGCATCCATTTCTCCAGATTCCTCCATTGCGCTGCATGAGTAAACTGGCAACATCATCCGAAGACTTGTAAAGTTGTAAAGCCATCTCATTCCACCCCCCTAATCAAGAGTTGAACCACTCCGATCTCTACTGCTGTGCTCCTCGGAACTATCGTGTTCTTGATTCTTTTGATGTGTCTGAACCATTCATTCATACAAATTCAGTAACTCGTATGGACCAATGTGTATAAGTGGTAGTATTCCGCTTGCTGATTGTTTCTTCCTGGAACTCCATATTTCTCTCGCCTGCTGCAAACTCCCGGCTCTAGGTGATTCATGCTACCCCTCGTGAAAACTGTCTTACCTTTTCAGGAGTACTACCGCCCTTCGCATCCGTAAATCTATGAAAATTGTGGTACCTCTGCGTACTTTCATGAAATTTATACCCAACTGATTGCCTTATCACCAACTACTTTTCTGAGTGAACCTGAGTTTACATCACTGGCCTTTACCTCGCAACATCCTTGTTAACATTGTATTTTGTGTGTCCTAATACCCTATCCATCTGAACGTCCTTACATCCGGCTGATTCCCTACTGTTGCCTACACTGACGCAAAGCCGATTCATATTCACAGCTTAGTTCGTGGTCGCATTACTTGAACTCTCCCCCCATTGTTCCTCTTTAGGCTTTCTATCTAAAATTGGAGTTTTTCATCACACTGAGTGATATTGTAAAACTCTGATCACGCTTTCATGCTGTCCCATCAAACAGGGTCAAGAAATGTATCATTATCTTTATTATTATTATTACAAATATTACGTCATCTTTCGGCCAGAGCTCTGATAACCAGGGATTTGTAGAATTTTATTGTTTACCAACACAGCGCAGTCGAAATCGTTGGTAGGTTGTCGACATTACAGTCACCGTGGGCACCCATATTCAAGATTGGGTTTACAGCCAAATGAAACTGGATTGATTGCTGGAAGCAATGGGGTGTTAGTCACAGTGTGTTCGTGTGTTGGTCTGTGTGTTTTTGATGTTTATTTTAAGGGTGGGGGTCTAACCACCGTCCATACTGTGTCCGTGATAGTGTGGTCATTTGAGGTCAACAAGGTGTTATGACCCGTTTTGGTGGTTATCCATCCGCGTCGTAGGGGCCATCCATATGCTTGAACTATCTGCCTCATCGTTGCGGTTGTGACACGATTGGTGGGCGGTAATTGCCAGAGCCTCCGTTTAGGGACGCTCGGTGTACGTATGAGACCCACACTGGAGGATCCATGTGTTTTCGTAGTCGATGGTGTGGTTTTCGGATATGGCGTGAAGTGCGATTGCAGAGTCGTGTTCTAAATTTCTTAAAGTCGTTTGGTCCTTTGATCTGCATTTTTCTTTACTTTAGTGTTCTGCCATTCTGGTTTTGACCTGTCTACGTGTTTGTCCGATGTACTTAGCGTGGTGGTCTTTACTGCTCATCATGTAAACACATCCGTCCCGTTCGTGTGAGTTAAGAGTTATTAATTCTTGTGAGATGACTTCGCAACGTGTTACCTATTCAGAAGAAAAAGCTAATACCATACGCACTAAATAATTTCCTAATTGCCCCCGATGTACCCGATATGTGCGAGGTACCAACGGAAGTTTGCCAGTCTACGTCCTCCTTGTCGTGTGTTGTTGACTTGTTCCTTAACACATAGGCTACTAGTCCTCGTGCGTAGTTGTTGGTTTGTAAGGACTGTGTGTAACAGGACAATTGTGTCTACATGATGAGCAGTAAAGACCACCACGCTAAGTACATCGGACAAACACGTAGACAGGTCAAAACCAGAATGGCAGAACACTAAAGTAAAGAAAAATGCAGATCAAAGGACCAAACGACTTTAAGAAATTTAGAACACGACTCTGCAATCGCACTTCACGCCATATCCGAAAACCACACCATCGACTACGAAAACACATGGATCCTCCAGTGTGGGTCTCATACGTACACCGAGCGTCCCTAAACGGAGGCTCTGGCAATTACCGCCCACCAATCGTGTCACAACCGCAACGATGAGGCAGATAGTTCAAGCATATGGATGGCCCCTACGACGCGGATGGATAACCACCAAAACGGGTCATAACACCTTGTTGACCTCAAATGACCACACTATCACGGACACAGTATGGACGGTGGTTAGACCCCCACCCTTAAAATAAACATCACCAACACACTGTGGCCAAGTATTTAGTTGTTTTTCAGTTTTTCATGCTATTCCGTCTGGTTTACTGATTTGACAGTAACAACAACTGGGACACGTCATTTCGAAGGCGGCGGTTATCACCCCGAAAACGAAACGTAGACCATTTGAGGGATTCGAAGTCTCCAACGAGCTTAATTTATCGAGGAGAACCCTACCTAAGTACTCCATTTTTACCCTTTTTCCCCAACCCAATCATCCATCTTATCTCTCGCCATTCTTCGGTAATCCGCAGTTTACCGCACCTCTGTCTTTCACCCACTATCCTTCAGCTGTCACCTTACTGGCATACCTGTATTTTCTGCCATATTGCATATGATTACCCACCGATCACTCCACGAATGTAGTTGTGCGTACCACTCCTGCCCACAAACCCAAAACCACTGTCAGCACTCTTCGTCCCAAGACCCCTCACCTCCACATTGTGTCCAGTACTTGTTCAACACCCCTGTTAGACGTACTGAGAGATGCTATCAGAGAAACTATCGGAATGGATAAATCCATGAATAATTTTTCCTCCCTGCTCGGAGCCTTCGAACGGGTCTTCGGCCACTTAAGCCCATTAGAGTTCCTGATCAATCCATATGTACACCACACCCGGACCATCTTATTCCCGGCCACCAAGTTCATTTACACTGTTATCTCTGAAGGCCTGAAACGCATCAAAAAACCAACAACGCAATGGTATTCAGAATCCGCGAGAGATTACCCGCGTCAACTGCTAAGAATTTAATTTCAAATGCTTGCAGCCTGGATCTGCATACATGCTGCCTTGTAGGGCCTTTCAGAACTTCCCAGCGACACACACTTCCGTTTCCGTTTCAAATGAACACCTAGGCTATTGTCAAAAGTCTTTTGTCTTTGCCAGCACAAGACTGAAACTGGGAACTCTGTTGCCGGTCAGAACCCTATTAAAACTGGGGTCCACAAGAGCCATAACAAAACGACAACCCTGGAATACGTTTACCGAACAACTGCTTTCAAATTGTTAAATTACCAAACGTTGGCTGTCATACTCGGACTTCTGTAGATGGTCCTTAAATCGCTGTTGATCTAGGGATAGGATAAAAATCAGGAAAGTGTAGGGCATGTATGCCATATGATTTGAACTTATTTGGAAGCTAGGCGTGGGGCGGATGGTCTAGATCCTCTGTAGTGTCAAGGAAGATGACGATAAACGTCCTGTAGGAGTCCGTCAACTTTGTGGAGGGGTTAGGAAAGTCAAGCAGCTAGGTTAGACACGGCCTAGGCTTTAAGAAACCTTGTTGATTGGTACTCGTCATTGTTGTTATTATTATTATAGACAAGTGTGGGCAGTACCACAGACAGACGCTCGCTGGCCTGTTCATTCGGTCCCAAAGGCATGTGGAAAAAGAGCCATGCACACAAGCATGGACAATAAAGACAGCATATGTATAGAGATGGAGGGAGAGAGAAACGTATGTATGCGTTTGCACGTAATCAAATGCGAATAGAAAACTGGAAAAACGCATGCCCGGAACTGCGGACTTCGTGGTTGTGTGTGTGTGTATGACCCCGGTTGGAGAAGAGCCTTGGTCAACTTAACGGCCAGAGAACGACAGATCGTCGGGCTTACCCGAAGCAAATCATCACTGCCACCGTCATGCACAAGTGGATGCGCACAGGATGAAGTGAAAGAGAGAGAACAGCGATAAGTTACGTGCAGCTGTGCACGTAGTCCAAGGGGAAGTCAGTGGCCGGGAAAAACAAGTGATACACAGAAGCGCAGACAATGATGACGACGCCAGGGTAAATTAGGAAACACCTTTGAAAGAAAGTACGGATGGGGAAATCGAATGTTGTTTGTGCAGAACGGAGGACAGGGTAAGGGGGATGTGGTTTGCGTGATCTACAACGTGGAATTTTTCAAGGGGGGTGGTAGGACGGAATGGGTGAACTTATTGTAAAATCAACCCGGACACGTGTGCAGAACGAGGCTTGACTGAATGAGCTTGCATACATACATCAAATAATGGTGTTTGTCGTGTTCAGGAGATCCGGGTAGGCAAATCAACCTAGTTACCACGAATCGGACTGCGACCACAACAACCTGAGCTGACGAAGGTTTGCCGAAAAGTCAGAACCTGTCAAAGAGCGCACCACAAGAAAAAATCAATCAGGACAAAGATTTCATTTCGATTTCAAATCGGTAGTGGCAAAGCCAAGTGAATGACCAGAAGGACAGGCGAGGAAAGTCAATGTATCCGAACAGCGCGCGCGGTTGACGGGGAACGTGGGAACTGGCAAACAAATGATGGGAACAAAGCACGCTGATTTCACTTTGAACAGCACAGTGGATTCGATTTAAGTGGTCAGTTAGACAACCAGCGTCGGACACGATGCAACAGCGCCATACAGAGTTCGTTAGAAATCAGATAAGTTGAATGAGAGGGATAGAGATAGAGGGCACGAAAGATCAATCCTGCACAGGGATGATTTGGAGATAGGTTTGTTATTTTGCAAACGGAGATGAACCATGCAGGCGAGAGAGAGTGATGAACAAGCACACGCAGACGTGTGCTTACCGGACCGCTGATGCGCCACCCTACACTCCGCTTGTGTTCCTCTTGTTCTGAATTCTATCTAATCGCCGTTGACAATGACGTTCTAATGGGTCCCACTCACGCCGTTAGTAGTCGGATGGTGCTCAGAATGTCCGCTGGTCAATTCTAAGCTGTCCAATTAGGCAGCCGCAATATCGTCGTGATGCTTTATATCATGTCCGTTCACGTGATTATTTTCGGGATCCACGGGTAGTTGTTCGTCCAGGTCCTCGTGGTCGAACGACATTTTAGCTGGTGTACCTTCAGTCATTTACAATGGTTGACTGTCACATTCTGCAGTGGTGTTGTTCGCATTCACCGCGGTCTGCTCGGTTTCCATATGCTCTTCCAAAGAATTCTCTTTCTCCTCAGGTTGTGGATGCAATTCCGGTTGAGACTCGGTTTCGATTTCTGGCGCGTGCTCAGTGGTATCATTTTCAAGCTCGGTTACCTCCAGAATCGTATCAGTAACAGCCTCTTCCACTGACGGAGATGCTTCTGCTTGTGACTGTTCGTGAGGAACACATTCGACAGCATGCTCCACGGGGCAAGCGGGATGTTCAACAACAGATTCGCTGGCGGGTTGATTCTGTTTTTCCAAAACTTCGGTAGTGACGGAAGTGACTTCTGGAGCGTGCCCCACAACTTGCTCAGAGAGCTGTTGAATCATGGCAGTGCCCGAAACCTGATCAACGAGAGAAGATGCGACCTCGACAACTTCTTGATGTTCCGCGGCGGTAACGGGTGTTACAGACACAGTTGCAGACTCAGCTTGTTAGGGAGTCACTGCAGCGACAGGAGCAGCAGCTTCTTCCGTTGATTCGCTCGGTTCGGTATTGGGAGTAGCCTCTTCGGTGGTATTGTCGGAGGCCTTCTTGGAATTGCTGGATCGCTTGGATAGGCGTCGGTGGATCCGGACAAGAGGATCCTTTTGTAACGAACGTTTGAGCAATGCGTAGCCAAATTCGCAACGGATCCCGAAATCAAAAGACGATTATCCGTGATATTCTACGATACTAGATTATTACAATAAACAATGACATAAACAATATACAAACCTTAATAATACGATCACAAGGACTCAACAACGAGAAACCGAATAGCAGCGTGTGAGCAGACAGCACGTGCGTCACGCAGGTCCTGAACAAGGATGTGCCAAAGTAGCGCTCTGGGCGCGAACAAACAACAATTGGTCCAGAAAAACAACCAGTTCGTAAAGACAAGTCAATAGTGTATGGAAATGAGTGATGTTGGGAAAAACACTGAATCGCGAGGGAAAAAGGGGATTTTCCACGACCGGCTGTTACACCGCCCACCAAAATCCTCCTGGATCCTTAGCAGAGTCAAAGGTTCGGTATAAAGGTACTGATTCTTCCTACCTGCCTAGGCCCTGCTGTCAGTGCGCGCGTCTAATGCTCGTCGTCAACGTTCTACTACTGGTCGCACCTAATCCATTGGATACATAGACGTGAGGCTAGTCTACATCTTCCACAAGACCAAATGACCGATGGCGGGCGTGAATGGTCACATAGACGTTGTCCTCGTAAGGGGCCGTCCGGTCCTGGATGTACGTGCTTGAGTGTGTGTGTGTGCCGGGGTTACAATGAAATCACAGGTATGAGTACACATCAAAGGAGGACTTTATGCAATGTCAACAAAAAACCGCGTGGCAAGAAAACGAGTAAATGTAGCATGTGTGTGTGACCTGAGCTCCGCTACTTCCACATATGCAAGGGGCATTCGGTAGCGTCAACAAAAAGCAAACAAAGAACACTGTCACATGTATGATGGGTTTACGGGATGTAGAGTGCGTCGTGCATGCGTGTATGTATCGGGATGTATAATGGAATCGCACTCATCACCACATATCGGAAAGAACCTTCTGTAATGTCAACGAAAGGACCGCGAGCACCTTAACGTGTTTGACGGAGATTTTGTGGTATATATGGTGTTTCTTTATCCACCTCGATTACTGGTGTGAAAAGGTCCACTGGGCCTCGGGGTTATCAGCTCCTCCGTCTTCGCTCTCGAGTAGGTTTATACTGCGTATGTCACGAATGAGCACTCCGTTAGCTGTCTTCACCTTCACCGTTCTTATCATTCCGTCAGTGCTTTTGATGGTTTCCGTAACTACTCCCAAATACCAAGCGCTGAAATATGCGCGTTCGTCGGCGATCATAACCACGTCCCCAACTTTGAATGGTCTTGTTTTGGCCAGCCACTTCTGTCGAGTCTGCAAAGCCGGTAGGTACTCCCGTAGCCATCGCCTCCAGAAGACCTTGGCCAGATAGTACGCTTGCTTCCACCCGTGGAGGTAGCTCCCACGAAGGTTTACCGGCCCTTGGAAGCCCTCGTTTGACCTTAGCGTCAATAAGTCGTTTGGGGTGAGCGCCAGGTGGGTGGGGTCGCCGTTCATTACTGGAACCAGGGGGCGGTTGTTCAGGATTCGCTCCACCTCAGTCATGACGGTGTTCAGCGTCTCGTCGTCGGGCGGCTGCTGCTCCATGATTGACAGCAATATCCGTCTGGCGGACCGGATCATGCGTTCCCATATGCCGCCTCGGTGACTAGCCTGTTGGGGGTTTAAATGCCATCGTATGCCGTAGGCCACGGTTTGATCCCGCAGTTCGTCCCTGTTTATGTTCTTGTGCCAACGCTGCAATTCCCGGTGAGCGCCCACAAAGTTCGATCCATTATCTGGGTATATATCGGCCGGTACGGCTCTTCGGTTGATAAATCTTTGCAAGGCCCGAAGAAACGAATCGGTCGTCATCGAATGTGCGACTTCTAGGTGTACCGCACGTGATTTCATGCACGTCATGATACATCCGTATCGCTTTTCTAATCTTTTCCCGCACTTGATCCACAAGGGCCCGAAATAGTCCAACCCGGTGTCACTGAACGGCCACCAGCCCGTAGTCACCCTGCATTCTGGTAGTGGGGCCATGAGTTGTTTGCCTGCTGTAGCATTGCGTCTCCTGCATTGCACACACCGTCGGATTACGCGTTTTACAGTCTCTCGTCCTCTCAACAACCAAAGACGCTCTCGGATGACGCTCGTCACGTGCCTTTCCCCGGCATGTCCCTCCATGGCGTGGACGTGTTGAATCATTAGCTCTACTACAGGTTGTCTCGCAGGCAGCAGTATAGGATACTTTGTGTCGAAGTTCAGGCGGGCGTTGGTCAGCCTACCATCCACCCGAAGCAGTCCGTTGATGAGTTTGGGGTTTAAACGCTTCAGCTCGCCTCTTAGAGATGGCATGTCTTCATTGGTCGGCCCCACTTCTTCCGCCCTCTTGAGTTCTCGGGCGAAAGCCTCGCGTTGTATCATTCTGAAAATATCGTACTCTGCCGCTTGTAGCTCATCGGGACCTATCGGGCCGACCCGTATCCGACCTGAGGGCCGTAGCCCTTTCATGACTAGTAAATTTCTCTTGAACCTGGTTAACCAAACTAGCGAACGAAGCGTCTTCATCCAGGAAGAAAACCTGACCAGTCGCGATAGAATGGACGACGCTTCGACGGCGTTGGTTGCTATCACTACGCCTTTGATCTCCAGTTCCAATTCCGTAGGGGGTTTTAATTCGAACACGGGCCAGTCCTGTTTGGGCAATTGCAGGAAGTGTGGCCCTCTTGTCCACGTGTCCAGTTGTCTGAAGTTGTTCGCACCTCGGGAGCACAGGTCGGCTGGATTATCGCCAGACCTGACATGACTCCACTGGTGCGTGGCTGATTCATCGTGGATAATCGTGAGCCGGTTAGCAACGAAAGTACTAAACCGGCTCCGTACGTTGTTAATGTAGTTAAGTACTATCGTTGAATCCGTCCAGAAACTCACCGACCAAACGTAGAGATCGAAACATCTCTTCACAGCTTGCACCACCGTGACTGCCAACACGGCTGCGCTGAGTTCAAGGCGTGGGATTGAGACCGACTTCAGTGGAGCAACGCGGGCTTTGGCGAACAGGATCCTCGTGGTATATTGTCCATCTCCTGCGCACCGTCGTCCGTACACCACAGCTCCATAACCGACTTCGGATGCATCGGAAAAAGCATGTAGTTCTCCAGTCCGTGTCCTATGGCCAGGAGTCAAACATCGTGGGATTCTTATGTCCCCTAATTTCTTCAAGGTGTTCAGAAATTCTTCCCAGTCCAACCGGTCCCCTCGGTCCAGTGACTGGTCCCAATCAACTTTCTTACGGCACAGCCGCTGCAGCAAGATCTTTCCGGGTAGCAGCCATGGTGAGACGAAACCGAGCGGGTCGAACAAACTTGAGACGGCAGATAGTATGCCACGACGGGTTATTGGCAGCTCGGGAACGTTCAGTTCGAAAACAAAATCGTCCGTTTCCGCGTCCCATTGTACCCCTAAAGTGCGCTCGATAGGAAGTGGAGAGCCGTCCAAATCTCTTGCCCTTTCGGCCTTTTCGTGATACGGGATGACCTTCAGCACTTCTGAAGCGTTCAACATCCATTTAGTTAGACGGAAGCCGCCCTCTTCCAGCAATCTCGTCAGACCCCTGAACTGCTCTAGAGCTGATTCCACATCATCGAATGATCCAAGGTAGTCGTCGACGTTGAAGTTCCTGCTGACGCTTTCTACCACCGTCCGATGTACTGGATCGCCATGTTTGTTCGCTGATTCTCGGAGGGCGTAGTTGGCACAAAATGGTGACGATATGGCTCCGAAGGGGTGGACGGTCATCCTATAATTCACCACTGCGTTGTCCCGGTCGCTCCCTTCCCACCACAGGAAACGCAAAGCATCTCGTTCTCTTACCGGAATCTTCACCTGATGGAACATTTCCCTAATGTCAGCAGACAAAGCCACTTTACCCACTCTGAAACGGCACAGAACATCGATCAGTGGTGTGGTCCAGTCAGGCCCCTGTAGTAGGCGATCGTTTAACGACTTGCCCTGAAACTTGGCCGCGCAGTCGAAAACCACCCGCAGTTTATTGGGTTTCTTGGGGTTGATAACCGGATGGTGAGGCAGATACCAGATACCCCTTTTTCTGTCGGTGTTGACAGGCACCTTTTCAACGTAACCGAGGGCCTCGTTTCGCTTCATCAAATCCGCGTATCGTTCCCACAGATTCTGGTCTCGACTGAAGCGTTCTTTTAGTCGTAGTAATCGTTGGAGAACATAATTTCTGTTGTCCGTCTACGGGTCGACCGGTGTGCGCCATGGGAGGGGAACCTCGAACTGTTTTTTGAGGCCTCTAGAGCCTTGCCGCACCGTTTGTAGAGCGAAGTGATCCTCTTGAGACAACGTCGGTTTTTCGTCTCCAATGTCATGAAACTCCTTTTCATACGGCCGTTGCAGATGATACTCTATGCGGTCCGTTTCGGCGGATAAGTAATTCACGGAATCGCGTACCCCTACTGGACCGTATAACATCCATCCCAGAGCCGTGCGTACGGCATAAGGTGCCTGGCGGTCGCCCACTCTTTGGTCAAGCACCCAATGCGCCTCTGGCACGTCGCATCCGATGAGGAGATCCACTTCATCATCTTCCCAGTCTACAACGGTTACATCCTGCAGGTGGGGCCACCGAGTCAAGATTGCGTTCACCGACCTTGATGCTCGCATGGGGAGATCCGCTAACGTGAATGCCTCCGTTGGTTCAATTTCCTCGTTAGTGTCTAGAGAGATGAGTTGCAGCCTTAATCTACTGGCAGTCATTACCTGTGTTCCGCCCACCGTGCTCACTGCTAACGAGGTCGCACCTTTAGCCAGTTGGTGTTTGTCGGCAAACCGCTCTTTCACTAAAGTGGTGTCGGATCCACTATCAACGAAAGCCAACGCCTTGACTATCCCAGTCGGAGTCACTACTCCCACGGCCACTACGCCTAAACGTACCGATTTACTGGCAGATTGTGAAGTTGAACAAATCACGCTGGGCTTGGCACTCGCCTCGGATATGGGTACTCTCGCCTGATGCAGCAGCCGATGGTGTCTGCCCGTGCAGCCCTCGTAACCACATCGATTCCTTGTTCTACAGGCTGCTGCCCGGTGCGTGGTGTTGAGACAGATAAAACATGCTCCTGCCACCCTCGCCATTCCCCACCGTTCGTCTATTGTGGCGTTGCCAAACTTGGGCATTCTGGTAGGCCATGGCTAGTACCACAGGACCTGCAATTTGGTTTCGCCGTAGCATCTCGTGAAATGACGTGTGTGTTGGTCCAAGGCTGGTACTTTGGATGTTCCCGTACAGGGGTTTAGACTTGGCTAGTACCGGGCTTGTTTGCTCGATTGCTGTCCCGGATGAGTCGGCCGAATCTGCTGTCAGCTATCTTAGTTTGCCTGTCTAAGTATTCAGTCAGGTCTTCGAAGTTGGCTTCTCTGTCGCTTCGGCTTATCCGTTCAGCTTCTTCCGCCCACCGACCCTGTAGTTCGGGAGAGAGGTGACGGACTATGTTTTCCAAAGTGTGCATGGCGTCTAGGTCAGCCCTGTAACCTAAATGGTCGAGGGCTATTGAGCAGTTCTGCATCTTAATCACCAGGTCGGCCATGGTGTAGACGTCGCCCTTGGTTCTCTTTGCCTCTGCCCTCACGCCCTCTATTAGGTTACGGGCTACTTTGAAAGGTTGGCCAAACAAGTCCCTTAGAATCTTTCTTGCCCTTGTGTAGCCTTGTTCTGGGTCGAGCATGGTGCACCCGTCGATAGCTTCTCTTGCTCGGCCTCGGCAGTAGTGAGTAAGGTAAAGAAGCCTTTGCCCAGGATCGGTTACCTTATTTTCAACGAACGTCTCGAACTGTTTGACAAACTTGCAGTATTGCTCAGCTCGCCCGTCGAAAACCGTTAACTCCACTCTAGGCAGATCGATCGATGGTGGTTTGTTGTCGGCGACCGGCGTGGGGTTCCCTACCTTATTGCACCCTAACCTATCGGAAGTGTCGAAGTCGCTGGTCTCATGCTCTCGCTGTTTCTGTGCACACTTCTCTGCTTCATGCGCCTGTAGTCTAGCCGAAAATAACTGTTGCTCTAGTTCTAGTATTCTCAGCTTATATAAATCGACATCCTTACGATCAATATTGTTTTCAATAACACATGAACTAGCATTGACAGGACTAGGCGATCTAGCATTAACTAAAGAATCGTATGTACCCAAAACCTCCCCAGAGACTTGCCGTATTACTTCCTGTCCGGATTCGACTGCTTTTGATCCTTTTCTTGGCACTTTGCGTGTTTTTCCTCGTTCCAAATTGATCTATTGAGTATTGTAACAAACGTTTGATCAATGCGTAGCCAAATTCGCAACGGATCCCGAAATCAAAAGACGATTATCCGTGATATTCTACGATACTAGATTATTACAATAAACAATGACATAAACAATATACAAACCTTAATAATACGATCACAAGGACTCAACAACGAGAAACCGAATAGCAGCGTGTGAGCAGACAGCACGTGCGTCACGCAGGTCCTGAACAAGGATGTGCCAAAGTAGCGCTCTGGGCGCGAACAAACAACAATTGGTCCAGAAAAACAACCAGTTCGTAAAGACAAGTCAATAGTGTATGGAAATGAGTGATGTTGGGAAAAACACTGAATCGCGAGGGAAAAAGGGGATTTTCCACGACCGGCTGTTACACCTTTGTCTTTTTTGTTTGTTTCTCTTCTCTCGCTTTGTCACCAGATGCTGATGCCACATCATGCTCCTTGACGTATACCAAACCGTTTTGGTCGTGTTCCACCACAGCGGGATGATAATCGTGGACCGGGGAAATTTCGGCAACCATATTGTTTTTGGTTGCTACATGCTCAACATCTTCATCAATAGAAGGTAAATCCGGGGCATTTGTGACGTCACCATTGACGATCTGTCCAGTTCTGATTGGTTGCGGGACATCACCGTCGGTTTCGACAGGAGCCTCTGTCTTTGTCTTGTGATCCACATGAGAAGTGATGAGTTTTCCTGACGCTTGACCCATGATAAATTAGAATGCGTTTGGCGGAAACGGAGTTCGTAATCACAGAGGACGAGTAAAATCGAGCTGATATTCCGAAACCCGCAACAGAATCCCGGAGCCCGCAGGTAGGGAAGAAAACGGCAACTTTATCTTTCATTAACCGTCCCACTATCCTAGACAGGATATAAGAGTGTTTCATGGGGCTGTAGTTAGTAGGATCACGCAGAGCTCCTTTTTTATGAAAAGGAATTACGATAGGTGTATTCCATGAGGATGGGTAGATGGTACATGTCAACGAGAGGTTTGTTAAGTGTAACAAAATATCTCAATGTCCGGGCCTCCAGGAAAAACAGGGCAGACCAGAGGCTGGTGGTATTTCGAAGCTTTGTGACTTCGCCAGCTGAAAACACTGCGGTTGACAAGGTATCAGTAGCCAACAGGGTGGGATCATGGATCCTGGTCCGTTACGAAAGTAGAATAGAGAAAGTTGTTGCTTGCCGCAGCGAATGACTGCCTGGAGCTAGTATATATTCTCTCTGGTGGGAGCAAATGTGATATTTTGGTGTAGAGCGTGGAGTTTTGATTTTTATTTAGGCCAGAGAGATAGGCTGTTCAATTCGGCTGGTTGGGAACGTGCGATTCCCATTTTTCGGTCCGTTCTTACCTCCGCTTATTAGGTGAATTGAGAGGTGACTGAGGCAATGAAACTGAGAGAAGTTGTAGGTCCTTTTCTAGGCAGGCTGCAGGTTCTCAAGCTTAAATGTGCATTTTTTTGCCAACCGGCCTTTCTCACGGTGATTTTGACTACCTTGGGTGAAAGGTTGTTCAGAAAGCAGAAAAAAGTTGGAGTTAGTCGAATCCACCGCCAGCCGAGAGTCAGGTGATGGGAGGAAGTTATCCAGATCCGATTAAGCAAGATAGTGGGTAAAGTGTCCCACCTTGCACTTTGGGAAGATTCCCGATTTTTGGGACCTTCGTGGTGACGCTGTTGAGCAAAGAGTTCTCGTATACCGGTCTTTCGACTGCAACTAGGAATGTGGATAAGGACATTTGCCCTTACACTCCCCAAGACCTAAATAAAGACAAGGTTAAGTATGTGGTTCCCTCGGGTGGGGTGATTTTTTGTTGCTTCCACCACATGCAGGGATGCATGGGAAAAGACTGCATAACTTCGGGGAAGATTCAAGGGTTTTCCAACAGGTGTCAGGAAAGTTGAAGTTCCGGGCCATGGTTTGAGCAGCCCGCGAAAATTCAGATACGTGAGAGAACCTACGCGTGACTGCATTCACATCACCAATGTTGCAGCCCGGCGGATAGTAGGCGCGGCCAACGACAAGCTTTCTCTTCAGCCATGGTATAGAGATCCGAAAAGGGTCTTGGACCCTATGAAGGGCAGGACGTTGGAGTAAGTATGCTCCAAGACTGTCCCTACTACAAGCAAAACATCTGCCATAGTGTCCCTCGGACATATTGGCAGCGAATATATCATGACCTGATGTAGAAATTTGTTGGAATGAAGTACTCTCGGTAAGCCAAATTTCGGTTGTGCTCGCCGAATCAGGGTGGGGTGGTGGTGTAAAGGAGGAAAAGGATATACGTTTGCTCAAAAAGGAGTGAGCTTGAAACAGTGCTATGGAAAATTATCACTTTGATTGCCATGAAGCGTACCGAATGGATGACCATCTGCTGGGTTTTGGGACACTATAGCTGCCAGTGGACTGCAGGGTGGCTTATGGGAAGGCTTTGTATGGCAAAAGGTGGAACATTCGGAGAAAAAGAAAATACCCCAGCAATCTGAATGGGGCAGGGCAAGAGACTCTCCATAACCTGGATATAGGGAGCAGAAATTAGGGTTTGTTTGGGTCGGCCGTATGTGATTAAGCGGAAATGGATCCGGACAAGTTACCGGCTTGAAAATTTGAATGGTTTCCGCCGGGTTTTCTTTTTCTGTTGTTGGCCAAAGCGTCATTATGTGTTCTTCTACTCGCAGGCGAAGTATTCATTGCCATCAGAGAGTTGAGCTCGAGTCTCAGAGATGAAGGAACATGTTTTGCTGGAAGTGTTATTCTACTTTTTCTCATTCATCACGGCTACCGACGTAAGAACATCTAATCTCATGTTTTGTTCAGGCCTGCAGGGGAACGCTGGTTATCTCATTGATAACCTAGGTTTCGCTGAATTCACTTTGGGTCTTGAGTTGTGCCCCCGAACCGGTGTTGGGTTTCGTATTCCTGCTTGGGTCCGCGCTCGTGTTTTGGAATGCAGGCTGTAGGTGTTGTTCGCAAATATGGCCCGACACCCCTTGACCTAGTGGAGGTAACCAATCATTCAAGCTTTGGAATGACCACTTAGTAGGAGTCCGGAAGTCAAGGGGACAAACACATTGAGGCAAACTGTTTCATTTAGGTCATTCTGTAGTTTATGGCGCTGACTACGCGGATAAGATGGACAGGGGACTGACAAACTACCTAGATCAACGGCGATTTAAGGACCATCTACAGAAGTCCGAGTATGACAGCCAACGTTTGGTAATTTAACAATTTGAAAGCAGTTGTTCGGTAAACGTATTCCAGGGTTGTCGTTTTGTTATGGCTCTTGTGGACCCCAGTTTTAATAGGGTTCTGACCGGCAACAGAGTTCCCAGTTTCAGTCTTGTGCTGGCAAAGACAAAAGACTTTTGACAATAGCCTAGGTGTTCATTTGAAACGGAAACGGAAGTGTGTGTCGCTGGGAAGTTCTGAAAGGCCCTACAAGGCAGCATGTATGCAGATCCAGGCTGCAAGCATTTAAAATTAAATTCTTAGCAGTTGACGCGGGTAATCTCTCGCGGATTCTGAATACCATTGCGTTGTTGGTTTTTTGATGCGTTTCAGGCCTTCAGAGATAACAGTGTAAATGAACTTGGTGGCCGGGAATAAGATGGTCCGGGTGTGGTGTACATATGGATTGATCAGGAACTCTAATGGGCTTAAGTGGCCGAAGACCCGTTCGAAGGCTCCGAGCAGGGAGGAAAAATTATTCATGGATTTATCCATTCCGATAGTTTCTCTGATAGCATCTCTCAGTACGTCTAACAGGGGTGTTGAACAAGTACTGGACACAATGTGGAGGTGAGGGGTCTTGGGACGAAGAGTGCTGACAGTGGTTTTGGGTTTGTGGGCAGGAGTGGTACGCACAACTACATTCGTGGAGTGATCGGTGGGTAATCATATGCAATATGGCAGAAAATACAGGTATGCCAGTAAGGTGACAGCTGAAGGATAGTGGGTGAAAGACAGAGGTGCGGTAAACTGCGGATTACCGAAGAATGGCGAGAGATAAGATGGATGATTGGGTTGGGGAAAAAGGGTAAAAATGGAGTACTTAGGTAGGGTTCTCCTCGATAAATTAAGCTCGTTGGAGACTTCGAATCCCTCAAATGGTCTACGTTTCGTTTTCGGGGTGATAACCGCCGCCTTCGAAATGACGTGTCCCAGTTGTTGTTACTGTCAAATCAGTAAACCAGACGGAATAGCATGAAAAACTGAAAAACAACTAAATACTTGGCCACAGTGTGTTGGTGATGTTTATTGTAAAGGTGGGGGTCTAACCACCGTCCATACTGTGTCCGTGATAGTGTAGTCATTTGAGGTCAACAAGGTGTTATGACCCGTTTTGGTGGTTATCCATCCGCGTCGTAGGGGCCATCCATATGCTTGAACTATCTGCCTCATCGTTGCGGTTGTGACACGATTGGTGGGCGGTAATTGCCAGAGCCTCCGTTGAGGGACGCTCGGTGTACGTATGAGACCCACACTGGAGGATCCATGTGTTTTCGTAGTCGATGGTGTGGTTTTCGGATATGGCGTGAAGTGCGATTGCAGAGTCGTGTTCTAAATTTCTTAAAGTCGTTTGGTCCTTTGATCTGCATTTTTCTTTACTTTAGTGTTCTGCCATTCTGGTTTTGACCTGTCTACGTGTTTGTCCGATGTACTTAGCGTGGTGGTCTTTACTGCTCATCATGTAAACACATCCGTCCCGTTCGTGTGAGTTAAGAGTTATTAATTCTTGTGAGATGACTTCGCAACGTGTTACCTATTCAGAAGAAAAAGCTAATACCATACGCACTAAATAATTTCCTAATTGCCCCCGATGTACCCGATATGTGCGAGGTACCAACGGAAGTTTGCCAGTCTACGTCCTCCTTGTCGTGTGTTGTTGACTTGTTCCTTAACACATAGGCTACTAGTCCTCGTGCGTAGTTGTTGGTTTGTAAGGACTGTGTGTAACAGGACAATTGTGTCTACATGATGAGCAGTAAAGACCACCACGCTAAGTACATCGGACAAACACGTAGACAGGTCAAAACCAGAATGGCAGAACACTAAAGTAAAGAAAAATGCAGATCAAAGGACCAAACGACTTTAAGAAATTTAGAACACGACTCTGCAATCGCACTTCACGCCATATCCGAAAACCACACCATCGACTACGAAAACACATGGATCCTCCAGTGTGGGTCTCATACGTACACCGAGCGTCCCTAAACGGAGGCTCTGGCAATTACCGCCCACCAATCGTGTCACAACCGCAACGATGAGGCAGATAGTTCAAGCATATGGATGGCCCCTACGACGCGGATGGATAACCACCAAAACGGGTCATAACACCTTGTTGACCTCAAATGACCACACTATCACGGACACAGTATGGACGGTGGTTAGACCCCCACCCTTAAAATAAACATCAAAAACACACAGACCAACACACGAACACACTGTGACTAACACCCCATTGCTTCCAGCAATCAATCCAGTTTCATTTGGCTGTAAACCCAATCTTGAATATGGGTGCCCACGGTGACTGTAATGTCGACAACCTACCAACGATTTCGACTGCGCTGTGTTGGTAAACAATAAAATTCTACAAATCCCTGGTTATCAGAGCTCTGGCCGAAAGATGACGTAATATTTGTAATAATAATAATAAAGATAATGATACATTTCTTGACCCTGTTTGATGGGACAGCATGAAAGCGTGATCAGAGTTTTACAATATCACTCAGTGTGATGAAAAACTCCAATTTTAGATAGAAAGCCTAAAGAGGAACAATGGGGGGAGAGTTCAAGTAATGCGACCACGAACTAAGCTGTGAATATGAATCGGCTTTGCGTCAGTGTAGGCAACAGTAGGGAATCAGCCGGATGTAAGGACGTTCAGATGGATAGGGTATTAGGACACACAAAATACAATGTTAACAAGGATGTTGCGAGGTAAAGGCCAGTGATGTAAACTCAGGTTCACTCAGAAAAGTAATTGGTGATAAGGCAATCAGTTGGGTATAAATTTCATGAAAGTACGCAGAGGTACCACAATTTTCATAGATTTACGGATGCGAAGGGCGGTAGTACTCCTGAAAAAGTAAGACAGTTTTCACGAGGGGTAGCATGAATCACCTAGAGCCGGGAGTTTGCAGCAGGCGAGAGAAATATGGAGTTCCAGGAAGAAACAATCAGCAAGCGGAATACTACCACTTATACACATTGGTCCATACGAGTTACTGAATTTGTATGAATGAATGGTTCAGACACATCAAAAGAATCAAGAACACGATAGTTCCGAGGAGCACAGCAGTAGAGATCGGAGTGGTTCAACTCTTGATTAGGGGGGTGGAATGGGATGGCTTTACAACTTTACAAGTCTTCGGATGATGTTGCCAGTTTACTCATGCAGCGCAATGGAGGAATCTGGAGAAATGGATGCATGAAACGGGACACAAATCTAGCCTCATACTTCGTATCCTTTTACTTGATCGAATCGAGTTCCCAATTCACCGAAAGTGCGTCGCTGCATACTTGCGTGGGCTCAAACGCAAACTCAGAGAACACCATCCGAATAAACGTCTTCCTGAGAAGGCTGGAGGCACTTAGAACGACCCTACAGATTGTGAGATGGCTAGAGGGTTACCTAAGTAATAGAGCCTTTCCATTTAGTTCGAAGACGCTAGGTTCAGACTGGTTTAAGCACGCAGTGGCGTGCTGCAAGCTTACTTCCCGAGACGACTCCTGTTCCTCGTGTAAGTTGACGACTTGCTAACCACACCAGACTGCCCGGATCTCCTTACTGCAGAAGACGTCGAGTTGGAAGAGAAGCTGACACCACGTCAATTGCAGACGGGCTTGACCAAGATTGTAGTATAGGTTTAAAATTGGGATATAACTACCGGCTGTAAAAAATCCCCCCAGAAACGCTGCAATTTCATTTTTCCTTGACGCCACTCACTCATACACACTATTTGCTTGTTCCAATGCACTGCATGTTTTCACGGCCCAACGTTTGTTTGGTCGCGTCCGACGCGCTACTCTGTCATATCCTATTTTGGACTTGCGTAACGCACGTGCTCCTTTATCGCAAGCCGCAATTTGATTCTCGTTTTCTGAGTCTCTGTGATCGCATAATTGAAGCTCGCATCCGTTTTGTGCCATCATTCATTTGATAATCTGGTAACGTAGAATTTCACGGACAATTGCGTTCTAATTTCGGGATCTGTTTTGAATTTGGCTACTTATTGCTCAAAAGTGTCTCACAGAGGATTTGCCTCCAAATGTACCCAAGTGTAAACACTTGCTGACGGACGGTGAAGCAACGACGACAAGCATGTAGCACTGCCGTGGTGCTTCCGGCGTGACAAATGGTTACACATACTAAAAACTATGTTCACCTGAACAAGTGGCGAGTTCGGTGACACCGCCTGACCCGCCTGTGTACACCGTCCGCACGCTCCTGCTTTCTTCCAACGCACATGTTTGCTTGGGTCGGAGTCGGAGTTCTTTGCCCCTTCTGGGCATAATCTTTGTCTCGCCGCAAACCGAAGTTCAGTTGCCATGGGCTTTTACCAAAAGCGGTTCCTGACACAACTCAACAGAATCGTAAACTATCCGCCCCGGAGAAGACTGAGTCCGCTACTGCCTTGAGAGTATTCCTTAAGTGCATTTAATCACAGGTCATTAAAGGGATATACTGAATAAAGAGCCCTTCTTGTACTTATTTCATCCTCACACTTCCCCTACTTCCTTTAACCTGATTTCCTTTCTATCCAACTCACCTGTACTATAACCTTTTCTGGGCTCTGCCCCCGTGATTGTGATACTCCTGGGGAGGGCTCGGCTTTGAAAACAAGCCAGTTTGCTGCTGCACGGCCGCCACACTTTCCAGATGGTAAACTCAGTCCGACCCCCGTTTCATCCACGGAAAAACAAAGGAAGCAAAATGCGAACAAAATAGTAGTCCTGAGAGCTTGTCCTCGCTCCCATTGGTTCGAGAATTAAGATTGTTTTGACTGACCGGAGCCTCAAGGCGAGCGGACTGACCTGACTTGAATTTCACGCTTACATATTTACAATATTTGAGTTCTTGGGATAAAAACTCACGTGGAAGCAGCACTGGGGCCTAGAGCCGAACCTGTAATATTGTGAGGTCATTATTTCCAACAGTGAACCTCTTTTCCCCCCTCTCACGCAGCTACCACAAAAGTATGAAAATACTAAGCTGCACTGCATACCTAGAAGTCGTGTAGAGAGCAGGCTGTTGGCAACCATTCACGAGTTAGATTAGTTCCAGTGTATCGCCTTCCCGGTGTGTAATGCATTCCATTAGACCGCCACTCTCATATCATCTGATGAAAATGTTCGTACCCGTTGTTGTTTTTGGTTAAACTCGCGCAGCTGGCGCGGTCAGCCAATAATAATCCCTTTCGTGGCCCGGGCGTAGCTCTTTGCTGCAGAGGTAGATCAACCCCCGGTAGATTTGCTCCGGTGGACGTCATTAACCGGTCACGGCAGCAGATCCTCCACGGCTACTTACCGCGGTGTGATGACGGGCTGGCAATGGTCCCTGTTTTACGGTCGGTAGCCCAAAGCTGTTAAACTGCGGTTGGAAAAACCCACGGTGTAACCCAGGAGCCGATTCATTTTTACCCGAGATCTCGTCAACTGTGTTGGGGCCTCCCTCGCACCAAAGCAATGGGAAGTCCACCAGAATCAAACATCTTCAAACGTCTGTTCTAGGTGTTTTGACATATCCCAGATGTTCCAATATGGGGGATGTT
This sequence comes from Fasciola hepatica, assembly GCA_948099385.1. NCBI lineage: Eukaryota > Metazoa > Platyhelminthes > Trematoda > Plagiorchiida > Fasciolidae > Fasciola > Fasciola hepatica. The sequence continues at coordinate 10,986,813 of CANUEZ040000008.1, forward strand.
GAACTCCCACCGCCACTTAGCGGAAATGGCTTCCAGCTGGAAGAGAGGAGCGATGTTCGTACCCGGACAATAAAGAGGAGTCACCATTTAGAACGAGCCCGCCCAGCAAGTCGAGGAGGCTGCATCCTTACCATCGCTTCACCCGCAAGATCCATACGACATTTTGGGCTTTGTTACTATGGTACTATGCAACTCTGGGAAAGTCTCATACCAGAACGCCAACCAAGGCATGCAGTTGGCCTTGATTCCAGATCAATAAAACAGAAAATAATAGTCGCTTTACTCATCAGCCCAGTACGGGATTTCGCCTCGAATATTGCCGCATTATTTTCTTTGGAATCTATAATCGGATTGATTACGCCGCGAGAAAATTGAGCCTTTGGTTATCAAGAAGGCAGTAAGATGCTAGTCCCAAATGAGCTCAAAGATTGTTGCGTTCTGGTATATTTTGACCAGTCATGGCTTAAACATACTGGACTTATGCGCCCCGTATAGGCTTCTTCATAGTTGTCTTCTCCCTCACTGAATCTGCACGGTTTTCCTAACCTTGTCCCTTCCTCACAGCCTCGGGGAACTTGGATTCATCATCTCACAGTCAAAGCTTGCAGTTGGATCCAGATAATAGGTACCCGAGGCTTGGGAGTAGGTTGTCTCCGGTTATTTATACATGCCCTTCAATGACCCAGCTAGACAACGCCACTCAATCATAACCCACCATCAGTTATCCTTTAAGCTTAAGTAAAACCAGCCTGTTTGAGCACCAATCCCTTGGAAAAGATGTCGAGTATCCGACTTTAATATTTTTACCCCTTTATCATTCAGTTTTCCTTCGTACCTCCGAGCCATTTTTCTACCTCTGCTCACTGTGTAAGTCTATCCACAATGGCAGAGTCTGCATTCATCTGATTACCCCACCGGGCTAGGTTTCTGACAGCCCGCGATCATACCTTTGGTCCGCCAAATGCCCGAGCTCATACACCCCTGTCTGGTTCAACTGAGACGAACTTTTTTATTAAGACCACTACATACAGTCTGACCTTTCTTTATGTTCTCTTACTCTGCCGCCAGTTATGTGTTTGTCGATGTGAGTAACTTTATCGCAGTACGTCGGAGTTCCCCCTAGATGCCTTGGCCTATTATTCCAACACCGTGGCCACCCGGTTCCCAAACTCCTGATGTTAATTTTGCCCGTGCAACTTGGCTTACTTCTAGTTTGCCCCGACTTTTAGGAACTCTACCGTTTTCTATGATTCGCTCCTCATCAACCTCGAACCGTATGGTCGAGTACGTACCATAATCCACAGCGGCATATACTCACCTAGTACGGCTTTGGCAGAATACTTAGCCATGCGGATGACCACCATCGATGCTCAAAATACAAAAAAGCATGTTTGAGTTCCAGTGAACCAAGCCAATAATTTCACCTGGTCTACGAAAGCTGACATTGGTTTCTGCTCGGCTTTTTGCGTTTTCTCGGGACCCTACTGCTTTGGCCGATTCTGCTAGCTCCATTTCACTAACTTATACCACCGACAGTTCATATTGGTAGACTGACGTTGGTTAGCGTCAGTGTCTGGGAGAATTTAATGTTGCAGTCAAAGGATACGTGCCGTCTGGCGTAGCCTTTCTGTGTGCTCACGCGTCCCCATTTTCCGCTCTCCTCCCTCAGGACAACAACAACCTTAGCGAAAACGGAGATTAGGCCATAGCTGCTTCCAAGTGGAAAGAAAGCTGACTACTCCTAGCAGTTCCGAGCACCATGCGCGCGAGGGTGAAGATACGGCGAAAAGGGCCGGGGTGACAAAGGAAGCCATAGACCATCACCCTAGACCACGACCTGCGAGTGGGGAAACCCCAAAATAAAGCCTGCCATCTGTTCACCGGATACGACAGTGGACCTCCTGCTTGCGCCCAGAGGGCCTGATGGCTTGCTGAGCCTTAGGCATACTCACGCCGACTAAGCACCCTCCTTGTTATGGTACCTCAAGTACTCACCTTGTAACCTGTATGCTGAGGCCATCACTAGACTTCAAGTTATTCTTGCGACCGCTTCCCCCCCCCCCGGTAACTTTGGCTAAACGCCCAATGGCACAATAAGATGACATGCAAAACAGAAACGAAAACCAGCAACACTTTTCGCACCTTTCACCTCGAAGGATATTTAACCAATTTTCTTTTACTACTGGTACACACTTTTGCCAGAAAACTACCTAACTGACAATCGTTTACTGGGCATCGCCGTTCTTAAGAATTCGGTAGCAGTTCCCTTCAGACCGTAACCGCCGCCTTTTCTTCGTGGAGGGCTAAACTGTCGACTCAAAACGTACAATGACAAAGTGGAACAAGTCAGGTATCTCAGTATCAGTCAATTTGACAAGAACATCTCGTAGCTCTAGGCAAGGCTCCACCATCTTGAAAGGTGAACATATTTACCCACAGAGGATACCGGTGCCTTGGACCACGGACTTGGAGCACAGTTTTCAGTCTTCCTTAGGAGACTAAGCTAAATTTGTTGCCTAACTGTACTTTAAATAATCTACACCGAAGTTCACGCCACAGGCTGAGGCCTTGCTGAAACTCCTCTCGCAGATAACTAACTTGATCGCAATCTGGCCACCAGGCAAAAAGGTTCCCAAAAGTTTCACGATAGACCATCCGGTGCCTTCTCACACAGTACTCTCCGTCCTAGCGTCACAATCCGAGTCTACTCAATGACAGATCGTAGGCCAACTGTAGCTGCATCGGCCACCAATGTCCGTTTTCCACCCGACATACCTCGCGAGATTCAGCTGAAAGCCTCGTCCAGTGAGTGATAGTCCTTTTGGCTTGACATTACATTCCTGAATCTCTCCGACATCCGTACTCACCGGATGATGCGCTTCACCCGTGAGAGTTTCCCGATAATTATTCCTTGATCTCGATTTAAGCAGCTCGACATTTCAGTGTCGACAACGACGGAGATGTATATTTTCATATTTTAAACACCCCACTGTGTCATTTCCGAGTGGTCACCCACCGTACTACGGCGATCATTTCATTGACGAATGGTTTAGGTCCGGCGATGCCTCCTCCTTCCAGAAGAGCCTCAGATTGGTAAACAAGCAAACTTAAAATACACAAGGTTTCTTTGCTCACAATGCCTAACACGGGAGCAGAAACGTCGGAGACTAAATTAAATAATATCTTCGTCATTTTACTGGCTTCATGAGCTATAAACCCGGGCAAGCTTTACTTCATCTTTATCTCTAGTACAATATTTTGCTCCCCTTTGACAAGGCTTTCGCTCGGTAATTAATCGTCCCTTCTTGGGACACTATCATTCCTCCGGTAGCTGTAAACTTTCATCATTGAATGGCACTTGCCACAAGTGTGAATGAATTGTGGCAGCGAGTTCTGACATGCGAAACGGACGAGTCTGCTGAACGGACAAGACAGTAATCACACGTGAAACCCAGGGGACGCAGGCGCTGGTTCGCTTGCCAAAAGTGATGATAGTTATATGGGCAATCACAGGGTGCCAAGGGGAAGAGGGGTTGGTAGGTGAGGATAAAAGCCTCGCCCTATTTGGTACTCAAGGACATTGCACCGCTAAATCAAATAATTTCTGGACTGTCCTTCCGTCCTTATACATTCCACGGTTATTGACCTTGCCCTACGCAACCCCTGTTCCTTCAACTTCTCGGAACCGGCGCAGCTCCAGATTGCTAAAGCCAGGTGAATACTAGGCTTGACACATCGACGTCACTGGCTATCGGCTAATCGCTTATTCATGTTTCTCCCACATATAAAGGTACTCCTAGAACACTGCCCGATTACCTCCGGCTGCTGGCCATGTCTCTCTATTGTATCTCCTGAGGACGTTCAGCCCGCCTTAGCCAAAATCCTGCTGGGCATTTCCGTAGTCCTAGCTCACAGTCAACGCTGTGACCTCCTACACACTGGGCCTCTGTGGACTCACAGCTTGAGGTTCAGCACAGTCTTTCTCTTTAAACTAGTTCACAACCAAATCTACACTTCTTGTCGTACCTCATTTGCTGCCCCTGCTCTTATCCCCTTCGTCACCGAGCCTCTCCTTTCTCTGTCCCTCAATCCGACCTCAATCTGAGGTCCCGATACTTCCTGTCATTCTATTTCAAAATCCAGAACAAGTTGCCTCTTAGTACACGCAGTGCCTCTACGTTGTACGCTTTTGAGCATGCAATTCTTATCTACTTGACAGTCTCCGATGATATATTTTTAGCAAATGAGTGCGTCTTCAGCCATCCGGCTTTTGAAGAGGCCTCACACCGCAACTTCACTACCTATGCAACACAAGCCAGCACCCTTATTTTATGCTGACTCTTTTCTTTGGCTCGGTACAACGAACTGTGGTCATTGCCACCCTTGATCAGCAGCAGATTCGTCCCCTGCTTTCGGTATGATAGCTCTACCCCTAACCCACAATGGTCTGCACATCCGTCCTGACTCTATCTGCCTCTTTCTATCTTGCTTTATTAAGTTGGCCCCATCACAGTTCCCCGTCAACTACACCCGTGCAAATGCATCCGGTTGCGGTCAGTCAAACACCCTACTATTTCCCAACTAGACATAGGGTCCCACTGCATCGATTGGCCCTTTGTCCGCTTTCCATATAATTTTTGTCCTCTCCTTCATCCGCCGATCCTCTTTTGGGGCCCGCCCACGCTGCTTTTCTGTTTTATTTCTTTTTCCAGTGATCATCAGTGACGGTCAAACTCTCCGGGCACTGTACTGATCAATTCTGTGGCAGATGCATTTGGTCAATAATGCTACATGGCCATCTACCAATCACTGTTCCATCTGACTCTACCGTTCAAGTTCTCTCAATCCCTGGCCAATGGATCCTGGATCATGCGTCGTTATAGCGGCTACTCTGTCCAACTGTACAACCACAAATAATCACCCATGCCAATCCCAAAGATGAAAGACGCGGTCAGATCCACCGCCTCGGCCGGTGCACATCCGGTGTGCAGAACGTCTGCAACGGTGTGCGGGGGCTACTAGGTTGGTGGATCGCATCCTCTGAAACCAAAAACGGTTTTTAAGTTGGATGCTTAGTGCACTGCCTGTCCCATCCACCAGCACCATTTGCGGACTACAGAACGTCACTTCTGAGACGATATCGTTGCTGCTAATGTGTAATCCGCTCCGTATTCTACAACAAATGTTTTCCTTTCGTCAAGCTCACTCTCAATACTGACACTGTAACTTGCCGTTTCATCCCCGGCAAAATTTATTGTTCCATTCATGTGCTAAATACGGTGTAGCTTTCACCTTCACCTACCAACCTCTCTTCCTTTCGGCACCCTCTGATTGCCTTTATAAATACCCAGCAGTTTTGTCAAGCGCCGCAATGCCTGCCTTCCCCGGGTTTCACGTGTGATTACTGTCTTGTCTGTTCCGCAAACTCGTCCATTCCCCACGTCGAAACTTGCAGCAACCATTCGCTCACTGACACATTTGTTGCCGCTGTCCGTATCCTTGCCACAATCACCAAACGATATTCCTCGCCCAAATATCTTCCGCGGTCTTCCGGCAGTCAACAAGGTAGTTAGTAAATAGAGACCCTCTCCATCAGACCAGCTGTTTGCTCACACAACATCACTCCATTGCTTTATTCTGATCTTGCTGAGCTGCATGAAACACAAGACACAGCTGTCAAAATGGTCATCAAAAGTTGTTCACTTACCGTTCACCCATTATGACATCACTTTTGCGTGCTATTTATCCAAGAAATCAAGCTTCAAAGCATCCCGGATCGATTTATCCAGCAACTATCGCCTTCATGTTGATACATAGTTATCCATCCATTATACAGTAAAAACCGGCTGGAAGCTTACCTGTCCTCCGCCGGCCTTTCTTTCATCACCTCTGCTGCTTCTCTTTCCCTCACGTTTTGCCACTCAGTTGGCTCGTTTATTGCAATAATAAAAATAGTAATAATTGTGTATTTTGGATGAGCGTAAAGCGTGCTGAAAGCATGGGCAAAGGATCCAGTTGATGTCACAAGGAGCGTTTTTAAGATAGTAGGATATATGTACACAGAGGGTTGACCGAGATTGTTTACTTAAATCAAGGGGAGGATAATACTCAGCGAATTTGAAATTCATGGTGATACTGTTTATTCGGCTCTCCAGGTAACCAGCATCCATATCCTACCGTCATCTCCGGTGCTTGAATTGTTTTGTGCCATGGTTGTTATTACAGTCATGCCTTCTCAGTTAAGTATCATGCAAAAATAATCATTTGTCATCATAGCACAGTACGCATAAAGCAATTTTCATTAGCTGATATGCACTTACCTGTCATCCACTCTATCACCCCCACTGCGAACTATTCACGTTTGTAACCGCTGTAGCTATGCCCAATACACATTGATTTTTCTCCAACTTTTGCATCGACATTTCTCGATCAACCCAGTATAGGCGAACAATTCGATTCATGCTAATTATTCTCCTCCGGCCTTGCATTCGTCACCACTTTGGCTGTCCACCTATCCTTCCGGAGGTGTCACTTGTTTGCTATACAACTGGTTGCACCAGTATCCAACCACAAATTTCTACTGCCATCTCCGCTGACGGTCTTATTTCATTCCGAATCGGAAGTCCCGTTCCCGTTTCTCGTATCAGGCTCACTGGTCCCGCAACTGCCTCCTTATCCTCTCAGTGTGATCCGCCTTTCGAAACGGTCATCAAGACACTTAACTAACCACTACTACATTGTCGCTCCTGCAAGCTTTTGGCTTCTGCAGTCGCCATATAACTCACCCCACACTGAGTTACCGCCACAAATTCATATACTAGCTGACACTTTTATGTTCCTAAACTGATGAATTATCATCATTCACAGACTGCAGGAGGGGCTTCCTGACTGCATCACGAAGCAATGACTGAAAAAGAAGTACCTACCGCTCCGTGTACCAATAAAATAAACCAATCACCTGGACCTGACGCTCTGTGCCCCTTAGTGATAAGGGAGCAAACTGTATTATCTCAACGAGTCGCAAGACTGCTCCATCCGTCTTTATCAGAGGGGAAGCTCTCCCATGAATGAAAGAAACCTGCCGTTGTTCCACTATGCAATTTTGAGGCCAAGACCGAAGCCGTCAGCTGAGGCCTAGCCAGCCTAACATGTGGCTAGGAATGTTACGAGCTGCCTACTGGCCACGCGAGTCTGAGAACATTCAGGTTGCCTACCGCGCCTAAATCAACTTGGTTTCTGAAAAAACAGTAAGCACCCAACAAACTTCAGACTAGTACGAGAACAGTAGACAATAGTCAAAGCTGGAGTACGCTTCGAGAAAGCAACATTCGCGAACTCTGGCGAAGCCTTTGGCGAAGTTCTGTACGACGGTACAGCAGGTAAGTCCAAGGCTCTCTCTTTATTATGCCTCTTGGTTCTTCGGACTGGGAGCTTTGTGAAGAGGAGGATCTTTGCTCTACAAACAGCACGGTCGATGTTGTCGTGGGGGGGGGTGGCTAACAATGATTTGACAAACAGGCCGCCTCTAAACCTACAGCTCTTCCTGGCTTATACCAACAATCCACCTGTACTTCTTCGATCGTTGCGTCCCACTCAAGCAAGCAAAAATAAGATCCGGCGGGCTGTCACATCGAATTCAGAGAGAATCTTTCTTCCGGACGATATCAGGGTCGTTGAAAAGTGGACTTATCTATGGTTCTTGTCATTCAACACCGAGAAGAGTGGATGTATGCACATGGAGAAACCGTCCAATAAGGCCACGCTGTGTGCCATGCAACCCTTCACTGATCTATCAGCCAAAAGGCCCTCAGGTGAAAGAGAAGTTGTCAATGAAGATCAGCACTAACACAGACAAACGTTGTGCTTCAGAGCCGAGTGTCCTTGGGCCCAATATCCGGTATCTCGAGCAAATCTCTGTTGGTGCTTTCGAAGTGCAGTTCGCCCTTTACGCTCGAAATAGGCTGGAGTTCGGGAGAGTTCAGAGTTTCCATACACCGCTGAAAATGTGGCGAAGCCAGGAAGAATGACGAGGGGAGTAACCTGCTTCTAGGCCTCGAAGTGTTTCACGGGAATGAGCCTGAGCCGTGAGGTCCCCGAATCCTGTAATCTTGTCTTCTTTAGGGCACAGGACTGAGAACAGCAAAGTACGGAGTGGCAGACAAGCACAAATATAATGCCACTGGAAGTTAAGTAGGGAGACCAGTTAAAACGTGCCTATGTCTTTTTCCCCTATTTTTCTATGGGCTGCTTTGGAAAACTTGGTAAGTGGGTAAGGATACGATAGCTCGTGGAAACTATTATCGGTCCATTTTCTTTGTTACAATCATTTGTTTTTCTTTTTTATCTCCGTGAAACTAGTGAGAAGCGAGAGGAACCACACGACTTGGAAGGGTGACTGACGGAAACAATGGATGATATACCGACAGGGAAGCATTTGGATATGGGCGGGACTTTATCACAGGCTAGGATCCAAATGTGCCCTCAAATATGGCCTTCGACGACGCCTCCGTGTCCTGTGGACCACTATTCCATGAAATGTTCGTTTTACAGGTAGGGATTTGGAGAAAAAACGTGCGACAATGGGGCCCCAAAAGTTTCCTAAAATGCCCGAGTAGTTCTTAGGCTTGTGTGTGAAACAAAAGTGTCCACTAATCTTGTGCAGAAAGCGTTGCATTGAATCTTGTTTACCAGACTCTCCTCTAAAAGACGATAATGCGGTATTTGACTACTCCTCAAGTAAAAGCAGAACACATCAACGTGAAGGAGGTTTTCCGTTGATGTATAGTAAACCCCCAGAGTTACAAGCCTTCAAACCTCTACGCTGGAAGTTATTGTCGTTCCAGTGTTGTTGCATAGTGAAATAGGATGTCAGCCAGAAGAGGCAACAAACCCGGCTTGATGTTTTCCCTGGGATTAGAGCATGCCGTAAAAACGGCTCGGTATAACTCACCGGAGGTTGAGCACGCCATCATTTACAGCTGCCTTATTGTGGCCCCAAGAGTTCAAAAGATAGCGCCCTGATATAGACGATTATGCAAGACTAGTAAGGAAATTCTACCTCCCCGGATTCAAAGCGAAAACTGGGATGCCTTCGTATGAGCACGAACACCCAGCTGGTAGCCGAGGAGTTCTGCTCAGTTTCTGAAATTTCGCCACTCCAACACAATGCTCGTTATTCAATAGTGTTGGGTTCGACCTGAACGGGCATGTGCTCAGACAAACGATCTTTCACGCGCGCGCACGCATGTACACAGCTGACGTTTGCCGTGCTTCATCCCGGACTGCATTGACCAATCAGATTGGGTCACATTTAACGCGACCTTGCACTACGTGGTCAGACTGTACCGTTGTCTTACACTTCCGATTATATGCACGACTGACACGCACTTGCTGACTCGTTTGCGTTTTCAAGTGCTGGCTTGTACTGGGGCTTACTGTACTTTGCTGCGGGAATAAACGTTTATCCATACACGTGCGCCCTTTTTCTTTAACCGAATTGTAAACACAACAAATAGGAAGAAAATAAACTCAAGCGTCTCAAATAAAATAAGGCAAACGTTGACTCGCTCACTTCAGAAATATGGATTTCTCAATGTTTATAAAAATAAACTGCGAGGCCTAGAAGACTAAACCTCATTTTGATGGTCAATTAACACAATAGGAACAGAGGGCTTTGAGCCGTTTCAAAAAATTGGATTAGGCAAAACTCAAAAATTCAACGGATCCTGAACCAACCCCATCTAGCTCTTTTCTCACTTTCAACGATAGGGACTTCGAAGGACTACAAGACAAGGAAGCCGAACTGAACATGTTTTTCGCCTTTTTTAACTGGGGAAACAACACCTGTGTCATAGAGGAAGAATAAAATTTCCTTGCCCCTTAAGTGATACATACTTCTCTGTGAATAGGGGAACGATTGATTTTACATCAAGTCTGCTGTCACCCATTTAGAGCTGTTTGATTTTTCTCCACAAAATTCCCCTCTTCTCAAAAAGAACAGCCTCACTGAGAGAACCTTCAGTCATTTCGCGTGACAACAACACCCCTGAATCAAAAAGGTTTGCTTTGTTACCGGTCAGCTTATTTTTCTCCCCGGGCCTTGAAGTATGGTAGACATGCACCCTGTTCACCTCCATTCTTGGCTGCCAAAGTCGGATAACTTGTAATTAGACCAGATCAAGCTTGCGGATTTTACCGTAATTAACTGGACCACAGGGAAGGTACCTTCTACGCCTTCTTTCTATCCAGTAGTTTTCTTTATACAGGGTTTTGTCTCAATTTTGGCGATCAATTAACGGTCAAAGCTATGACAATCATACACCCATATTTTTACTCTTGAACAGTGCCGAAGAACTTCCAGAGTAATCTTGTTTTGATGCAAGTTTGGCTGCAAGTCTGAACAAGAAGCGCCTTTAGCTTACAAAATATTCAGAGAAAGTAGAGCTCGCTATTTCGTGAGTCCAGCGATAGCTCGTTGATCGGAATCCGTCCGGAACAGGGTTACTGCGCTTTAGTAGTTACAGGTCCCATCTTTCTCAGACTACAATAACTACTAATTAAAACACCACCATCCATGAAATTGCGTTCCGCTGTAACTGAAACTTGGATCCCAAAAATCAAATGACTTTACACCTTCCCTCCGGATTGTAATTGTTAACACTGGCCTCAATTAAGTTGGGAAGATCAAATATCGTAATTCCATCATTCCCTTCGGTAAGAGGAGAAACATACGCCCGACCTCATCCACAGCAAAGAGCGAAGCAGCTCCTCAAAAGGCTGACCCCCAACAGGCTGCTGATTACCTTCACCTTAACATGAGGAACTGTCTCTCGAAGATTAGTCTTACCATCCGAAACTCATCGCTTAAGAAATCCAAACTTGCCTCTCTCCAACAAAAGTAGCTTAGGATGCAAGGGCTTTACCTCCAAATCCACGAGTTCCCCCTCATCATGACCAACACGTATTCCTGAAATTATCTGTGGCCTAAGTGAAGTTCAGCTTCCCAATGTGGAAGCTAAATCTGAGATATCCTAATAAAGCGTGGAAACTCACTCTTACATAAATCTGGGAACTCGAAAGCAGAAGCTACTACTCGGTAGGTTTTGTTACTCAGTAAAATTTCGGTCAACCCCTCTGATGCCGCCGAAGTATTCTATCTCCACTTTGATAGTTCCATGGTCCGTGCTACAAGCGTAGCTCCCCTAAACCCTGGTACTATCACCACTTCTTCCTCTACCCCAACATGTGACGTAAACAATAATTCCAGGCTTATTTCACGTTACAAAGCCTCTGCCTATCCGGGACCAGATGAGTCACCCCAGCTGAAACCATTAATGGTAGATCGAACCTTTCAATTGTATCAATGAAATTGTTTGCTTTTTCACTCAACTCCAGTTTGGTGCCATCAAACTGTAAGCGTCCATTCATCGCTCTACGACGCAGAATCCCCTTTCACAAACTCGCTAACTACCGTGCCATTAACCAAACTTCTTCTATTTCCAGAATAGCGGAAACGATTGTTAAGAGCGGCCTTGTGACTCGCTTTCTCTCTTCAAACCATGTCAGCAATAGGCAGCATGGGTTTCTTAGATCGCGATCGTGTATCGCACGCCAGGTTGGCTTGTTTAGCCTAGTTACCAAGGCTGCTGACAGTGGGCAGGCTCAAGTCATTGACTACCTTGATCTTTTGGGGGCCCTCGATATTGATCCACACCCCAATCCCACTGCCTAACTGCATTCGTCTGGCAATACCAACCCACTACTTTCTTGGTTTCAGTCTAATCTCTTTCACTGTTCTCCAATTTTCTTCAACATGTTGTAAAAGTATTATGAGAAACTACTTGGTTGGTCCACGTCTTTAGGCTATATAAAACGATGCCAACATTCGAACCTCGACATATTTCAGCCCCACCGCTTCGGACCATATTCAATCCTCTTGCACAACTTGCTCGATAATTGGCCCTTTTGCTGCAAAATCCCCTAGGCGTTTCGACTTAGGGTTCTTACTATTCCTCATGCTCTGAATAAACCCGTTGTATGTACACACTTCTTTCTTCCCGTCTATTCCAACTTCTACAGTAAGTCGCCCCTCAACTTTCCAGCTTCTGAGGCAAAGTCCTAATTTCCAGAGGCATTCACTCTATATCTCAACGTCACTCGTGCACTGCAGTCATCTAATATATGCACATCGAAAGATATGGCACACGAAAGGAGCCTCGATTTCTAGGTCGGGCCAACTCATTTGAAAACCGTGCACCCTCCAATGGTGGACGCAACCAGCGACAAACAGCCTCATCCATCTGACAGAATTCTCGAAGTTTGACCAGCTGCGGCTATTCTCGTACTGGGTAAACGGGATTGAAATACCATTACTTTCCTACGCCCTGTTTTCCCCTTCTCCCGTAGTCCCAGGCACCCTTATGCTTCGTCACTACTTGCCCTTTCTCTGCCTCTGTTGACCGTTGATCCACAGCAGGGGCGCACCGTGATTGCTCGCCTCTATCTGCTTTTCCTTTCCCGTCCTCCATTCATTCGCATTTTACCCTCAACGTTGGTCAACTGCCCTAACACCGTGGTGGTCACTTCCGTTAAAAATGAACCGGATGAAACTTCTATATAGTCGTTTACCGATCACCGGCCCCACTGGTTTTGCCCTCTGAGTCCCCTCGCATATTTGCCATCTGGTCGCTCTCCCGTAGCCTCCTCTCATTTTAAGCCGTCATTACGTAATGCACCTGCACTGAACACAATAACGGATTACCTTCCATCTGTTTCTTTCTATCACTTCCCCCACCTTTTATCCTACATGAACAGTTCACCTCTGTTGGCATTATATCTGTGCTTCCAAAGTAGTTTTTTCTCACCGTCGATCCACCATGTTCGATTGTCTCAAAGAAAGCGATACGTCATGATTTTCTCAAGTAATTCTATTCCACCTTATTTACTTCTGTATGTCTCTTCTGCTCACTGCTATTCCCGTGTTCTAACACTTTACTCTTCTAAGCTCCAGCTTTTCTTCTCCGTCGATATCCAACACTCCATCGTTTGTGTATGGCATCTGTTTGCTCTGCTTTCTCCAGTTCTTGGCCAATCACCTCCTTTGCCATCATTCCGCTGTCTCTTTTAATGTGCATCTATTTTGAAAATATTTGTGTGCCTCATAGCCACCGTATACTGGTCTTTCTAAAACGTTCTTTCCATCTGACCCACCTCCCACTACCTGCGTGGTTTGCTGCGTGTTTCGCGCTAGGTTTTGTAGCCTGCTATCAACCATTCACTTCAAAAGAGCAACTCTTCATTGCCATCCATTCCTTCTTCACTCACATTTATTTATTCTCCATTGTCTTTCGTTACCACAGCGGTTCCGACGGCAATTCAGTCTCTCGGGTAAGACTCCCATCTTCCACCTATCTCTATTTAGATTAGCCGGGTTCCATCATTTGATCTTGGCTTTCAAGTTATCCGGTGATCCATTTAAATTCATCACTGGTTCCAATAAAAGGCCCTCTTTTATTCTCCAATGCAAATACATTCATCTCACACCTATCTCTCCTAAGTCTATCTATACTGGTTTTTTCGTATACTTTCATAAAACATCACAAAAGATTCACCTGTGTTATGGTCTGTAACATCCGACCATGTATCTGACAAACCTCCGGCCTCCTCGAAAACTAAACGAAGTTCATAAAAGGAGAAAAGATAAGGGCCTACGTGGTAAATAAGAATTAGTTTCAAATTCAGGTTGGAGAAATGGGAGGGACGTGCCCACTCAGAATATGGTGGCACGGAAGTTACCGCGGAGGCGAGAGGAGTCAACACGTATAAGGGCGACGCAGAAAACGGTTTGAGTAAGGGTACTCCGGTTCATTGAATGAAACCCCCAAACGAAGTGAAGGTAAATCGATATTCCAGCGGGGACAGTAATATAGCAATCTGAAGGAGGAATTCTGGGGTATCTGGGTGTTTACTTTGAAGGAATAAACATTTGATTCAGCAGGTGTGAAAGGGCCCTGAAAATCTCAGAATTTATAACTTAGTAACTACATTTGGCTGGAAATCGGATGACGTCCATATGAGGGTAGCCACCGCCATAGGGCTGGCAGCTTTCATCATTTATACAAGTGGGAAAGGAATGAACGCGAAGAAAACATTAAGTAAAATGTCATTATGTTGTCTGATAGCTTGCCATTCTTCTCATTTATTAAGCATGCAAAGCGGTAATTGGAGCCATTTTACATGCAAACAGGTGCTGTGATTGAGAGGTCGGTGATTCATGCTCATTTGAGGGACATCTGCGAGGCAATTTAGGTTGAGCGGCATCATGATGGTTCTATGATATCACAGATCGTCGACATAACCGAGCTGCGCTTTCGTTTGCTGGATCTGATATGGACATTGAGTCGGCTCATCAGAAGAGGAGAGGAGTTTTGTTTTGCGTATGAAAAAGGATGAGGAACTTCTTGGGAAGTTGCCCTATCCCGGGTCCGTCATAGCTGACTTTGAAAACTAGGATTCCAGACGGTATGATGCATCCAAGGGTCAATGCAAGATCAGTCAGTCCAAAGCTATAGGTGAAGGATTCATTCAGGCGGTTCAATGGGAGTCGACGGAGGAGGTCTGTATTGTAAACATAGTTCCACCTGTTGGTTGCTATAATAAATGACGGTGATATACACTGAAGGCGTTGAGATTATATGGACGCGATGAAGGTAAATCTTCATTTCAACGGTCAGTGGCACAATTTTTACATACCAATCGGAGCTTACATTTACAGGTTTAGTTAACAGGAGATCGGGGAAAATTATTATTGGTTCTTCAGTTGTATTGCTGTGAGCTGGTAAATTTGCGGACTCTGGGTGGTTTTTTGCGAGCGCTTTCAGAAAGCTTTATGATTTGCAAGAGGTTCATTATGACGTGATATTTATGGCATGGAAGATCACTTTTTAACAGGGCCGCTTACAGTGGGCGGTTAGGCTGAGAGGGGAAATTGTTGTCAAAGCGTACAGCGGGAGCGGTCGAGACATAAAGAAGCTCGGCGTAGGTCGTAGTGGCCGATGAGTCGTGCTGAGATCATGGTCAAAAGGCTCCTATCTGGTAATCAGCACGATGTTATAAGGTACTTTCTGATATTACGGTTTATGAATGAAACGGTAAGGGAAGCGCAGTGAGTTTTTCTACCGAACGTGCTAGAGGCTCCAAAGAAAACACTCGAACTTATCGCATGCGAGAGTATACGGTGAAAAAAACGAATGGGACAGCTTCTGTCTGAAAACTCCTCCAACCTAAGGTAATGTCAGCTGGGCAGCAATCAGTTATTAAACGAACGCAGCGTTTCGCCTGTGGAGTATGTAAAATGGCAAAACCAATACAGTTAACTTACGCAGAGAAAGGGTAAGCTCTGAAGTAGTGAGTGAGGTTTGAAAAAACCATTCAGGCTTGGCTCAGACACCTCCCCGACTTAAGTTTGTGTTTGCTGCCACCTCCTTCTTAGCTTGATGATCTGACACTTGAGGCAGTCCCGTGTGATGCTCTAGAAATCACACGAAAGAAAAGGTAAGAAGGATTAATTTTTGTAGATTCCTACTTTTACCTGTGCAATGTGGCAGCCCACTCAGATCCAGCTTCCTCACCTGGTTGAGCTTCAGCCCGTGTTGGGAAAAAACAAACCTCGCTAGATAACTTGGCCGGGTGGGTTCCAGCCTTTTACGTGTGTGCAATACCACAGCACCACTTTCATGATACGTTTTCGTGATACTCCCTCAAGCGTACACCGAGGCTTATCGATTTTTTCTCTGTGATCACTGACACTTAAGTACTTTCATGGCCCTTCATCTCTGTTCTCTTGGTATGGAGTCCTTTGGTCACACAAGAACACATGGTCACTCCTTCATATAGATATTTCGGTCCTTGGGGCGCATGGCTACTTTGCTGCTGTTCATTCTCCGCGGTTTCCCCCGCACAGCATTGCCTCGAAGTATCACACGAGCAAATGGCTTTGTACCAGTGACCAAAGTCTACCCAGGACCATCGGGACATACACTTTTGCTATTTCGGCCCCATAACGGTTTTCTCACAAGCACGTAACTGGCACACGTACAATGGTCACGTTTCCCCATGGACATCTATTCGTGCGGGGTGCACACGCTCGAAGAGTTCCGGCTTATTGCACTGATGCTGGACTACATAGCATTCTGTCACACTGTTTGAGGTGAGTGGTACTGACAGATATATTTTGCGCTTCGGGAGTTCCTGTCGTGTTTCCACTTTGATTAGCTACAGTCTTGAGTGACAGCGCCGTGATCTCCACAACCAACCTCTACAGGTTGTGAGCCTACTGGGCTTTAGTGGTGAGAATCACACAGGACCATCTAAATAGATCCTGCGAAAACCAAAAAGCGCATGTCCTGGTCGGTGTAAATCCTGATCAACCATCCAATGCTCCATTGGCCAGGTGACAAGCTTTACTGTTTCTCGATAGAACCTTCAAGTCTCAAAGCAGGGCGTGCCCAAATCGAAGCTTATCTCGAATCAAAACAAGATTGCTCTGCAAATTCTACGGTGCTATTGATAAGCTCAAATACGAGAACTTAATTATATAATTGGTAGTCAGCGTCAGCTACCTTCTGGCCATTGGAAAGCCGAAATCTGGACCTAATCTGTACAATAGAACAAAATGGTCCTAAAGAAATAAACAAGGAATATCTGTGCTTTGGTCTGAGTGATTACGATAACTTCCGCATGCTCATCACGCCCAGTAAACAATTTACTGGGCTTTTCAGCCAAAAATTGAAGGGAATGAGAGGAACGTCTACGATCTCTCAATTTTAGCAAGGAAACAAATCTAACCGTAGTAGGAGAAAAATCGTCCTAAAAAAGTGTAACTCATTTCCATACCAAATCATCGGTAAGTTACCCCAATAAAAGAGCTCGACCACAAGAGTGAAATATAAAAACGTCAGAAGCAGATCGAGTGGTGACTATGAAACGGCCTCGGAACGAGTTGAGTTGGAAATAGCGGACCAAATTCTCTCGGAATATACATGAAAGCAGATATGAAGTCTCTACCATCAAGAACGTTGCATCCTGAAGGGGACTTAATTTGTCGAAGAATGCTGTGAAGAACAAGTGGATAGCAAATGACAGGGCTTTGGGGAAGGCAGCTGGGAAAATCCTGCAACAAGGAAGGCCTACATGTATGACAAAGGACGTTGCTGACTACACTGCAATAAAACGATATGGATTGATGAATTTACGGAGCAACGGCAGTCTGTGGTTAAATTATGCGGGGGGGGGTGCATTGGCCGTTGCATTAAGCTGTTGGCCTGCACATCAAAGCCTGTGTGGGGCTATCGGGAGGGCTGCAAAAGATAGTGGGGGGAGGCCGGCAAGTTCCTTGGATCGCCCTATGCTCTATCACCACTTATGGGTTCAGCTTAGAAACCAAGTCAAAACAAGCCGACTAATAACGGTCTATTTTTAAATTATATCATAGGATGGGCGTGAGCCGTAAGCTGACATCCGCGCTATTTCGAACAAACCCTTAGATTCACAGTCCGATTATAGAGTAATTTGCTGATAACATTGCATTTGAGAGTGAGGCATACGGACCTCAAATTTTTTTCGTCTTTGGCAGAAAAGAAGATAAGTCCATCTGGACTGTTTTCATAACTCCTCACCCGCCATTCTTTACGTTTTCGCATACCACTCCAACAGCTGCTAAGGGTGGGGGGTTCCGCTCGAGTAAGGAGGAAGCCACGGACCGAGTGTCCTTGACAGCAGAGCTATCGTAATTAGCAGTATTAAAAAGGAAAGGGCAATATGCAGACACAAAGAAACCGTTGTTGACAACCACTTGACACTGATCGGACTGATTCTGTTCGTTCTGTCAGTGCGCAAATCTTTGGAGTATCCCTCTCATTGATTTCTCGATTAGTTATTCTCAACGCGAAAGTGACCACGAACAAGGGGCAGAGACTGCGTTTAGCTCCAATGAAAAATAACCAATTTATATAGCATAAGGCAAATGAAAGTATGGGCTTTATCGCTTCATTATTGACTGCCCCGCGTGAAGCCCAAATGCGATTTGGTAAATATGATCACGATACGTCAGTGGTCTGGTTGGCCGGCTGGGTGGTGTGTGACGTAAACTGTAGGCTGTCTGTCAGTGGTCGAAGTGACCAGTGAAGTGTGGCAGACTGATTGGTTCATGGGCGCACGCGCCACGACTTTACTGCTCTGTGGGATAAGCTGTCATTGTCAGTGATAAGTATTCACAGAACATTCTGTCATGAGTTGGAATAATGCGGACGGCAGCCGCGCTGATGACGTTTTCCGGGGAGATTCTCGACTCCCTGATACCATACGCCCACCGCATCCGATGAAATCATGAGCCCCTAGAAGTCCACTGATAACGACTCTCCACTAAGTCAGGAGACGGTAGGTTGCTCGTCAGTATCCCAGACCATGTTTACGGGCTCCAGTGATGAAATGACATTTTTATAATTAGAATTTTACATTTCTCTTTTTTGCATACCAGCAAAATTTGGACTAACAACCTTTATTACTGTCAAAGCTTGTTCTGAAGGGAAGAATATTTAGTGATGAAAAAATCGGACCGCGTTTTGGTCCCAGATACTTGGAAAAGGACTGTCGAGTCCGTAAGTAGTAGAGAACACTCAGTGGGAGTTTAGACCTGAGGAGTTGAACTGCAGGGTGTGCTTTTTATAATGCAGCAAAAGATAGGTTAACTCTTGGACAGAGAGGCGGTAGGGGGCTCGATACGCAACAGTCAACAATAAAGGTAATGAAAATGGCTTATTTCTGAGGAGCCCGGGGCGTGCTCTAGAGCACAGTCATATTACACAAGTGATGGCTGAATCGGTCTTCGTAAGGCCAAGGTAACTTCTCTTATAAGGAGTATAAAAGAAATTTCAACCAGACAAAAAGATAATAAAGTTCAGCAAAGCTAAAACATGAAGTTAAATGATCAAGACCAAAAATCTGGGTGAGTTCCCTCGGAAAGATGAGACTCGTACACATAATTTGTGCGAAGCTAATTGAAAGAGTTCTAATTGTCTCATTCGGTGTCTGGAATCGATAACAGTAACAAGTGGGTGCAAGGGTCAACGTTGACCAGATAGCACCTTCACGAATGACTGGGCTGGGTAGCTAGTGGCAATTAGCTCATCCCACAATGAAGCTCATGTACGACGTAATCGACACTAAATAAGGGCATTTGGGCACCTTGAACCAACTTTTGTTGCGCGCAAAGTTCTGACCTTAGAAGACGGAAGCCAACTGCTTTGGCAGCTTCTAGCTTTCCAAGCCAAATTGCTTTTGCAGCTTATAGTGGAACACCAAGGACTACTGTAGAAGCCGAAGGGATTAATGCAGAGTAATAAGTTTTAAGTAACCGTGCTGAAATGGAACTTCGTTTGGGTCCGATCCCTCCATGTCTGTCTTCAGAATGGATGCACCGAAAACATATATTCGTCTACATCCTCTATTCCGATCGCATGAAGTTGCCTACTCCGCGATTTACATAAAGGTTAGCGAAAAGGTTCACGACAGCTGGGTACAGCAACAAACAAAAGGCGTTTCATTCTTTTGGATTTGGAGAGTGAATTTTTAAAAGAGAAGCTAGGAGTCTTTACCAGGCTGTGGATTATGACAAGGATGTGGATAGAGGGCTCAACTATGTCAAGAGATGGAACCGCTAAAGTAAGAGTGGGTGGGATAGATGAACAGCATGACGGCAAAATGTTATGGTGGGAAGTTATCGCGGTCAGTCACATGCGAAGTGACTCATACATCCGGTGGTGAGAGAGTGCCAGAATGACGACGAAGAAAACAGGCGGCGAAAAACGGATGGGAGATGAGTGGCGTGAATAATTTACAATAGGAGGGTCGTGAAATATCAGCATGGGAGTATAAATATCACAATAAACTGATCTCGGTTATGTGGCTACGGTGGTTTTAGAGGCAAGTGGTAGGCCAACTTGATGACACAGTATATGAAAGGTAGGTGCACATCTACTAATGGACACTTTCATGGGTTATCCTTGTGATAACAGCAAAGAAACAAAGCTGCAGAACCAAAGAATTTTAGACAAAGAACGGAGGTGAAATACTTGATAAGGAATGAATAAAATAAGTCAAAGAAGACTGGTAGGACAGTCGGCTAGACACTAACAGAAGAAAAATGGGTGTCAACGTACTCGATGAAGCTATGGCTGTTTGAGGTTTGATAGTTCAGAGCATTCCACATAGTTCAAGGGTAAGGAATACCCCAGCACTTGTTTGGTAAGCCTATCTCGTATAAATTCATGCTCTGGTCTATCACTCTGTCACATTTCGGGAAAAATGACTGCGCAATTTTCTATAAGAGGTCCGACTTGAGTTCTAAAAATGCTCGATCTTCTCTCCGGCTTTATTTCAGCCGGCTGTGGTGGTATGTTACTTGGGTGGAATGAGATGGCCTGGAAAAGTTCAGATATCCTCGGCTCAAAGTTAAGTAAGTACGAGTAGTCGTCGGTCTTTAAAGACTAAGCAAGAAGTGGTGGGTTCCCCCGAATTTTTCGGGAGCTGGCTAAATATTTGCTATATACAAATGAAGCAGATGCGTTTCGTCGACCGATTCTTGGTTCCTTCAGTTTTGATAACGCTTTTGTCCTCGTTGATCGACCCAGTTGCTTTGGCTCCTGTACTTTATTGGAAGAATTTTCAATTAACGGCAGCGAGTGAGATGGATTGTTTATTTTGCAAGAAATCGAAAAATTACTCGACTTGAGGAATTTGCTCCGCAGGTTGTGGAGCTTCTTTTAGACCAACAAAGATTGCCTGGTCGGCTGCAACCTATTAGACCCTGGGTTTAGGTGAATAAATTGAGACGTGAATTTAGAGTGGATTAATGTTGCCTCACAGCCGTATGCAGATCGTCGGGTGAAAAGAAAGGGTCCGCGTTCTGGGCGCTAACAATGAAAAGTGAATGTTTCCAGTAAGCTCTATGAAATGGTCTTTTGGTGGTTCCTGTCGGTGATTTGTATTGGCACTGAGAAAAGCCACCCGACTAGTAAAAGGTGGCACTCCGGAGTGCTGTTCAGCACCGATATGTGCGCTAGGCGATCCCACTGTAAAAGTGGGGTTGCAAATATTACTGCTCCTAGAAAGGAATGCAACAATTTTAGTCCACCCTCCCAAGCGGATGCTAGCCAAAAAATGGAGCGAATATACTGGGATGTAACAGCCAGGCAGACGGATGTCTGGCACGGTAAAGTCACCCGACGAAAGTTCGTGATCAGATACGCTGTTAATAACGTTTAACTAGCCCGTGACAGGTGGGAAGTCGACTTGATTGTTATTCGGGGTAGATGCAAATGATAACAAAGTTGGAATGTCCTATTGTAACCAGTGGATAAAGCGAATCCGGTAGGTTATCCAGTTCGAGCTGTCGACAGGTTTTCGCCTGTATGGCTTGCCTTAAATACAAATGGGGGCCTTCGCCACAACGTGCTGACTGTTCCTCCCAAAAGCCTGAAACTCGGTGATGGCAATATCCTTGCTTGTAGTGTCTTTTGTCAACCAGGTTTGGTTGACCAAAATAAAATCCTAGTCTACTGTGAGAACTAATAACCACAGCATTCACATCTTATTCATCACTGAAAAAGCCTAAAGCACAGACACCGAGCTCGGTCTAGTGAAATCAGAAGTAAATTTGAGAACTTTATAGGATTCAGGCCTAACATCCATCCAGGAAGAACAAGCAGAGCTGCCTGCGTAGCTCAAGATAGAGTTTTGGGGGAAGTGCAGGAAAACATGTGACACGCCGTGGATGGTTCAACAAGCCGAGTAGATACATCCTTCAAACCAATCAGTCCGGTTGTTAGGTGGGACTGAGTGTGGCTGGTAGTGGGTAGGACCTTTATATTGGAAGGAGGGGGGCGCTTTGTAGGTCAGCTTAGTGTGAGAAGACTCCGAGAGGAGTCAGTAGAGAGAACCCTACTGCTAGCGGGTACTGATGACCAGGAGGTAGAAATAAGAGAAACGAGAGGTAAGTGAGTGAAGAGGGAGTCTATCAGGGCTTATTGCATTGGCACCCAGATATGTAATGAAGCTGCCACAGGTGCTCTGGTTGCATCAGCATGTTTGTGAGCTGTAAGCTGAAGGTGGGATTTTGGCTGAAAGTGGGATAGAAGAGAGTTGGTCGGAGCAGAAGTTGAAAGGTAGTGAGTACTGCCGTAAGTGTTCTGCAGCGGAAAAGGGATTCAGGCCAGTTGGGATAATTGAGCGGTAAAAGTATGTAATTCATGGGAAGAACCTCGCCAAGGTTATGCTAAGGGCCATCTAAAACACTGAATCAAAGGCATGGCAGGAAAAGCGGCAGGAATGGAAATGCATGGAGGTAGCTTTTGCGGCATGCTGTGATGTGTAATCAGAAGATGCGTAAAAGCAGAGCTGGGGAGCAAGTAAGCTGTGGCCAAGCGGGGTGCTTCCAGTCGAAGTAGAGACCCTCAATACAGTTCTTTTTCGGCTGTTACACTCTCACGTGCTTCACTTGGAGCACGTGGATTGATGAGTGGGTCAGACTTATTGGTAGACTCAGCGAAGCTGGTTCCATCAAGTTTTGATCTTTCTACTGGCCGGCGAGATGGTTCTGACTTGGCTAAGCATTTTAGAGAGTGCCTTCGAATGGCACTTGGTGCCAACCCAAGCATGAAACCCGGCAGGGCCTCGGCCTAAATTAGCGAGAGTTTGGGCCGTGCTTGGAAGGGACGTTGGCCGAGCTCGAACCAGGCTCTCAAAGGGGGCCGGCGGGTTCCCTGCGCGTTTTCGAGTGGAAAAACCCGGCTGCAAGCAGGTTGGGCCTAGGCTGGGTTCAAAGTGGACTGGGGCTGGGCTCCACAGTGAACTCCTTCGTACACTAATTTTTCCTGCTTTACTGCCCCAAAACAATTCCTGGTCCTCAGTTGTTGTTTGCGTTACTTTTGGCGTTCTGTAAGGTGGTTACTTTCCACCCCATCGGGAAAAGTGGAGAAAATGGTGATTAATTTTCATATCCATTTTTATGAGAAGCCTAAAGTTTACTTATAGGCTTACACATGAAATATACATCCTCTCTATTCTACCTGGTGCACAAGATTTGTTTTGTGTGTCCAAAAGAAGAAGGAAAAAGAAAGTAATCGCATCTTACAGTGAGTAGCTAGTTGACAGTAAGTACAAAATGTTGAGACCAGTCACTGTAGATTCAAGAAGTCAAGAATCATAAAAACAATAAGGTCGAAACTGTTAAAATGGGATGGCACACCTCACATCAACCCCTTTTTCTCTGGGCTTTGTTACCTGCGAAACAGCAAGGTAGAGGAACCTCGCGGATTCATCTGTACACTGGCCTAACTTTTTTGCTGCAGTCAGAAATGAATAATGTGAGCAGTGAAACACACGCACGTGTCACAAGCTGTCGATGACTGCAAAACTGGGGTGCTAAATCTATCTTCAGAGCTTCCCTGAATCTGAAATATTTCGCGAACCGGCTAACCAGTGGATGACGTACCTCCTCACCTTGTGCAATGGTTGGCTTTCAAGCGTTTGGGACTAAGTGGGATTCCCTCCTGTGTGAAACATTAGGTGTCCGAGTTCATGTGCCCATTTTATGCTGAAATTTATCTCAGGTTGAAACAAGGACCTCTGAACACCAGGTGCTACAGCTATTCCGATCAAAAAGGAAAAAATATAGAGACAATTCAAGTTCAACCTTGGATTCATCGCGTACGAGACACTTCGCGAGACTTTCCCGGGAAATGTCCTTCAAGCGAGTGGGGCATTTACTATCCAGTCATGCTTTCCGTTTCGGGCGCGATCACTTTCACCTGGAGTAAATGGGCAGCCGAGTGTCTTCCATGTTTATCTAATACAAGTTCGTCACAAAGTAATCACAGTACCTCTTATCGAAATTTATCACCATGCAAAATTAGGTATTATTACATTTTCTACCACTCTAATCCGGTTAAGCTGAAGTACCCGCCGGCTGCATAATACAACTGATTCCCTTATACTTTAGTCCAGATGTGAAGAAAAGGTCTCGCACCGGGAGGAATTAAACTGAAACGTATTTTGCATATATATCCTACAGTAAACATATTTCCACCAATTATCCATTAAAGAGGCGAAAATAGTGCTCTCAAAGAGCCCACTGGCAAACCCAATTTGGGCTCGTTTTTAAATCTAGCCGAAGCCCGGCCGGGAGCCGGCCAGTCCTCCATTTTCAGCTCTGCTCGGGCCCGGCCGGAGCCCGCTTCGAGCCCGGCCCAATCCCGGCAATTTGCTTGAGGCAGCACGTACTGAAACCCTATATCAGGACATTCAAAACAAAGCCATACAGAGGAGAAAACGATTGTTTGGAAAACGTCACTCGCCGTTAGGAACTATTTAGATATTGCCCTCAATATACAGGCTGTCGAGGTATTTGTGGCCAAACAACACAGCTGCGTAATGAAAAGCCGTCGTCTATCCCAACAAACCTCTTTGGCTTCTTGAAGTCATCCGTTAAAATCTAAATTAAAAGTATTCAATTTTTGAGTTGTTTATCAAATTTATGACGGTTCATGTATTTCTGTACCAATGCTTTGCTGGTTAACAAGCTCTTCCCAAAACCGATCTCAGAGCAGACCATGGAATGGGCTGTAGAAACAAACTAGACGCAAGAGATACCTCCACTGGCAGACTGGAGGCCCGTGGGCATAGTACGTAATTTGGTTGAACGAGTCACAACCTGATCAGCTGCTACCAACGCTTGGGTAATAGGCAGGGGCGGACTTCAGGGCTCAGGTCTGAGGGGCGACAACTTGCTGAGGGTATACTGTATTTCGTTTGGATTCTTGGGTATTGGTTGGCGAGAACATCTGAAAATAATATATATCTAGTTCAACATCTAGCAACTGAGGTCTATGTGGTGGTTAGCGTGGGGTCAAAAGGGGATTTAACGGACGTTCAGTAAAGTTAGACGGCAAAAATGTGTTCAGCTTAGCATGGGCGATGGCTGACAGAACTTGTGACGGCAACAGTGGATTCAGGGCCACAATTTGTCCACAAAAACAACGCTAACCTGTTGTTTTACTCAATATCTGTCTTTTATTGCCGTTTAGGGCCTGAACGTTATCAGCTTCCGTGCCTATGCCTTTTGGTGTCTCGATACCTTTCCTTTCTTCCGTGGTTCATAACTGTTTGTCCCTGGGACTCCACGGCTGTACACTATTGCCCAATATATATACTTTTTCGCACAGTCTCCACCTCTTTTGTGTGCCTGCGTGTGGGGTGAACGGCTTGTTGGACGCCGGCCCGGTACCTGTTTATCAGGTACTGATACCAAGTCTATTTCGGGATCATTTTAGACAGATCTTCATCTCGCCCACTAGCCCAGATCCGCCTTGCCAGCTACAAGTTAAGCCCGGGCTGGTTAGAATCGACAACTTGATGAGTCATGATGAATTCTTCAGCCAATTCCCCGTGAAAAGTCGAAACAAACTGGAACAATGTTTGTGCTGAATGAGATTTTGCAGTCCATCTCACTAGCAGCGATGTCACGTTAAGCTACTAGCAAATAAGAGATTAAGTTTAAGACTTTCAAATAGATTCAATAGGGTACTTAGAACACTACAGCATTCCTCGTGTTTCTAGTCCTCAGCATGATTTCGGAGGCCATGGTGTCCATGAAGCTTTCACCCGTGATTACATAATGGGCTAACGGACTCGTAGTGGGATCGGAAATGTACCTGGTTGGAAATAAACGGGACAAGGTTTTGTCAGCTAATTCCAGCTGACTAGTGAGCTCGAGATTTTGTTCGATCGCAACAGCCCTTCTGTTCACTTCATCAAAACATTGGCCAGGTTGACAGCAAGGATTTTATGAAATTCGCTACTTGCCGGGCACAGGCGACCGGGTTTATCATGACCACCGGATGAGGGTTTACTGTGGTTAATTGGTGTTTCCCTACTTTCGCTTTAAAAGTAGCTATAAAAGGGGACAAACATTTCGTGATAAAGTTTTCGGAGGGGAAAAGAGTAAGGAGTAGTAGTTTTTAATTACCAGGGTGACACTTGGTATTGGCCGATATGGTGACACAGCAGCCAAACGATGGGGTCCAGCTGATTCAACAAATAAAGATTGTTAATAATTTCTTGCTAGATACGAAACAAAATACTGTAATGGTGTAGAATTCAAAGTTTGGCTCAAATTAAAGTACCGGGGGTGCAGAGCACCCTGAACAGTATCAAAAGATCCATCAGTTCATTTTTGATCATCGCTAGGACTAAAGACTAGTGACACCAGTTTTGCACAATCCAGTAGATTCATGAGTGTACATGACTTTCCGATGTCACATAATAGTTTCGAAATGATTTTACCGCAGTTCTTTGCATCCACATTGAACTGACGCATTCAGCTCCACTAGAACTGAAGGGACCTGCGCGGAAATTATTTGGAGTAACTTGCGAATTCCTTATTAAGCAAAGGATGACCATTATCCCTTGAATCCTCGGGGGTCGCCTCCATAAAGCTCAACCTCGAAGGTGGACGCATCCTCCTTTCCGTCTGCCCCAGCTCCTGGAATAAGTTGCCCCTCAACTTTCCAGCTTCTGAGGCAAAGTCCTAATTTCCAGAGGCATTCACTCTATATCTCAACGTCACCCGTGCACTGCAGTCATCTAATATATGCACATCGAAAGATATGGCACACGAAAGGAGCCTCGATTTCTAGGTCGGGCCAACTCATTTGAAAACCGTGCACCCTCCAATGGTGGACGCAACCAGCGACAAACAGCCTCATCCATCTGACAGAATTCTCGAAGTTTGACCAGCTGCGGCTATTCTCGTACTGGGTAAACGGGATCGAAATACCATTACTTTCCTACGCCCTGTTTTCCCCTTCTCCCGTAGTCCCAGGCACCCTTATGCTTCGTCACTACTTGCCCTTTCTCTGCCTCTGTTGACCGTTGATCCACAGCAGGGGCGCACCGTGATTGCTCGCCTCTATCTGCTTTTCCATTCCCGTCCTCCATTCATTCGCATTTTACCCTCAACGTTGGTCAACTGCCCTAACACCGTGGTGGTCACTTCCGTTAAAAATGAACCGGATGAAACTTCTATATAGTCGTTTACCGATCACCGGCCCCACTGGTTTTGCCCTCTGAGTCCCCTCGCAAACCTGCCACCTGGTCGCGAATCATGTACCTCCGTGGGTGACCTACTGTGACACATGTATAACCCGAATGTAGCAAACGGAAAGGTTCAATAAATAAACTCATCACATCCTTTCCGGCAACATTCTCAAACTTCCCCGCCAGAAGCGATCTCATTCTATTGACTATCTAGTGTTCCCTTGAATGCCTGGTCGGTCCTTAGCTCTACTAACCCTTCCGGCCGTCTATTCAGGCAGTTTACCACCCTACCGCTAAAGAAGTGAGACCTAGCTGTCATTCTGGATCGAATTCCCGCTAATTTCTTCCCATGCCCCTTTCTATTGAGTATGTCGCCTTATGGAATAGACTTTCCGATCTAAGCCCGGAAAAGCCTTTTATTATCTTAAACATCTCCATGAGATCCCCCGTAGACTCCGCCTTTCCATAGAGAAACTTCTGAGGTCCTGGAGTCTCCGCTCATACGTCTTGCCCCTCTGACCCCCTACCATACGAGTTGCGAGGCTTTGTGCGTTCTCCGAGCAGATGGCTTCCTTTTTGTAGAAGATTGACAGTGCCGGAGGGCAGTCTTCGAAAATAGGTCTAACTACAGACATGTACACTGGCACGAAAACCCTTGGCTGTCTACACGGGAACACTAATCTCAATCTGAGGAGCTCATCGCGTGCCTTTTTCCAGCTGATGCACACTGATCCGACCACCTGAGATCAGAAGTCAGCACAATCCAAATGTCTTCAACCCTGCTTACTGCCTTTGTGACAAATGGGACTTGGTTGCTTGCAACCTTCGGGCTTGTCACCGTTCGTGAAAACAATTGGCTGCTCTTGGCATTGGGAGGTAAGCCCCAATTCTGTGCCCAGTTAGGAACAGCACGTGTGCCCGTTCTCAGCTCCGCTCCCCTTTGAGCTCCCACTGACTTCAGATCGTCTGCGAAGAAGATTTGTGACTCTAGGACCGAGGCCAAATCATTATTAAACAGAAGTAGTAGTAGGCCTGGTAGGGAATTCTGCGGCACTCTACTAGTGGCGTTCTCTAGTTTGAAGTTCTTGTCACTTGCTCTCATGTAAAACTTTCTGCCGGTAAGCAAGTCTCCTAACCGGTCCTGAATCTGTCCATTCATAACAAATGACCTCAAATCGATTACTAGGAGCTTATAGTTCACCGAGTCAGATGCCTTGCTAAAGCCAAGGCGACTTACTTCTACCTGTTTACCACCAACCACTCTTCGAATGATTGCGTTTAGTAGGCCCAACAGATCGGTCTAGCACTACCTGCCTCTTGGAAATCCATGCTGAGCTGGGCAAAGCATGGAATTTTCTAGTAGATGCCTGCAGACTTGCGCCGGGATGATCTGCTCTAACACGTTATATCGAATGCAGGTTAGGCTAACAGCTTTGTGGTTTCCCACTTCACAGTGGGGTCATTCTTTATGTGGAGCTACCAGTGCTGCATTTTTCCAGCCTTGTGGGAACCTTTCATGGTCCAGAATGGCTTTATATAACTTGTATACTGGGAGGGATAGTATATCAGCCAGAAGCTTAATGATACCAGGGTGGAAATCATCCGGCCCGACAGACTTATGGATAACTGACCCCTCCAGGTGCTTGCGGACGATCTTCTCTGAAAGATATTGGTCGGTTATGCACGTTGGAAGGGTCAACCCCATAAAACTTGTCTGCACACCGTAATCCTTTCTGTGTACACTACTAGGATACCCACCCGGGACATCTGCTTTGCTCTGGTTGTCTGCTGCCACACCATTACCATGGGCCGTCAGTGGTCTTACTGCATCTCTCAACGAATCTTTAGACGGCACGTAGCTAAAGTACTTCTTTGGGTGCCTTTTGACACAATGGGCCAGCTTCCCTTCATACATCCTTTTAGCAGATTGCAAGGTGTCCACTATCTCATTTCTGTGCTTGGTACATCGAATCCAAGCCTGGTGACTCTCGGAAGCCCTGAAGAGAGCCCAATTCCGGTTTCCACCCTCGACTGACTTGCCTATTTCAGACCTCCATCATACGGCTTGCCTACATCCGTCCTGCACTTCAAGGGAGAAAACTCGTTCTGTAGGGTAAGTAGAGATCCTCCAATCACTTGCCAGCGTTCTTCCAAGCTACTATCGTCCTCTTTGTCTCACACTGGATCGACCGCCCTATTGCGAAGCCTGGGAAAGTTTACACTTGCAAAGCTTCTAATCTACCTCGAGGATACTTTGGGCTGAGGCATGCAAAGAGTGATTTTGATACTCACATGGTAGCTTTCATCCAACGGTGAGTGAACCTGGAGCTCCTCTTCATCATTCTCATGATTCCTTATCACTAGATCTAACAAATACGGAGTTCAGCCAGTCCTATATCTGGTATCCTCTGTTGAGCTGGAACAGAGCATCCGAAAGCGGCCACTGTAGATATCCCTCCAATTGGTTTCCCTGGGTACTTGCCTCAAATACCCAGCATTAGCTTGGTAGGTTGAAGTCACCAACTATGAGGACCTTGTTAGCTTCCTTAACTAGCGTGGTTTGTAGGTGCAGAAGTTGATTTTCACCATCTCGGTTTGCACCCGGGACCTTACAAATATAAACCACATTCGCCTTTAAGTTCGGGGTTGTGAGAGTAACCGTGCACGGTAGTATATTTCCAGTAAAAACCATGTTCTGATGTTCCAAAGGGTTTGTACCTGCCCTTATGAGGACGGCCACAACTCCTTCTACACATTTTTGCTTTCTGTCCTGCCTATAGACAGCAAACTTATTTTGTAATAATACCGGTGCTTGGGCACCCTTAGGGAGCCCTGTTTCCGTAACGACAACTACGGACGCCTTTTGCTTCTTCACAGCGCAGAAGAGCTCCATTCGTTTGTTTCTAATACTAAATGCGTTAGTATATAACGCCACCGCGTTTGCCCCGTCACTCAGGTGTCTCTTATTGTTTAATCATGTCTGGTTCTCAGGCGCAATGCCAGAGAGGACAACAAGCCTTGCTCTGGTCGCCCCCACTCGTGTGCATGGCGCCGGTCAGTTATCCAGGACTTCCGAAGACTCGCAACCCAGCTCTATAGGAGTAGC
The DNA here is from genome assembly GCA_948099385.1 of Fasciola hepatica. Lineage (NCBI taxonomy): Eukaryota > Metazoa > Platyhelminthes > Trematoda > Plagiorchiida > Fasciolidae > Fasciola > Fasciola hepatica. The sequence continues at coordinate 11,017,069 of CANUEZ040000008.1, forward strand.
CATAACATCCAGACTGGCAAGGGTCGAGCTATCCTTCACCTCCGGACAGTACTGCCAAATTTCATCTTCCAACACGTCTTTAATTACAGCTATCTCCGACCCCGTACGTGGCTTCTTTACAGCTGTCAGGGCCAGGGTCCGAGAGCCGAGTGCGGCACACTGCTTTACTTGGCGGTTCCTCACCCTTGCCCTGGTGGGTCCAGCCAGGTAACCAACCGGTGCCAGAACGCCAGGCCTTACTCTATACTCGTCCGGCTCAACTTTATATCTACCCTTGGTTGTACGAGCCACCACTGCCGCCCTCGCCAGCAATCTATCTCTGGTGGCCTCATCAGCGAACTCTACTAGTACCGGTCTCGCATATTGTACGCCCTTTTCACTAGTGTTCACATCCATGTCTCTACTCTTAACACCTTTCTTAGGGCAGATGGGTACGGAACACCGGCAATTCTCAGTAGGTCACAAACTCTCCTCCTGTCGGTGTCCCGCCGGGATCTCGATTCTCTTGTGAAAGATACTTCTTGATTTGGGATCAGGAGTCTGCTTCTTGGGGCCCTGCCCATAGAAAAGATCTGCGTCCGCAGGCCCTTTACCTTGCCTTATAACATCAGGGGCGCGTGATCGTCCACCCTGGCTGACTCATAATTCGCTATGCAACACGTACTCTTCTTTTCGGACTGCCTAGCCTTTCTAGGCTTCTGCACAGTCCACTGGCCTTCGTCGGTCTGCTTCAAGGGAGTTAGGGCAACCACAGCACGGCAAACTTCTGGGTCTCGCCCACTCATTCCAATGACTGTCCTCTCAGGCGTGTCTATTCCGCAAACGACTTTCTGCTGCCTGATTGAGGAGTTTTGGGGCTCATGCCTGTGATGCAGCCTGGTGGACTTTGGTCCTGCCCTTGTGGCTGCAGTTCGAAGGCCAGACTGGCCGCCTCCTTGCAAAGAGCACAGGCCCGCTTGGCCCAGGTGTTTCGTTCATAATGGACATTCGTGTCTTTTGCTGTTCCTGTACACTTTGGGTGAGCCCAACTCTTGCACACCTCGAACTCTAGACCGTTTACCACACGTTTTCCACAGTGAGTTGCCGACAGGGGTCACAGATGCGTGGCATACTAGAGATCACAAAACAGATTGGAAACAGCCCAAATGCTCTTTGACCAAAGGCAAAATCTCTGACTCTTGCAAGTAAAGCCCTTTACCACAAAAGCACAAAAGCACCAAGCGAGAAAAGATCGCTTTACAAAAACACCAAATACTACTCGGCGTTACTGCGAGGAGAATAAAAATATCCTCCGAATAAAACACACCCTAAATGCAATTCTGATATGCCGAGTAATGTGAATTAGCCTGGGATGATCCAAAAAACCATTCGAAAACCCGACTTAAAAGCGACAGCACTGCGAATTCGAACAGCGCGGTACGCATCAGTCCACCCGATGGGGCCAACCACCGATTGGACGTGATTTGGCTGAGAATCCAACAAGTCTTTCTGAGTGTGGATGCTCGGGAGGAATTTTAAGAGGCTTTGGGCTTCGAACTTCCCGAAAATAATTATGTAAATGTTTTGCAACAAAGGATTACGGCCTCCCTGTGGAGCGCCGCAACCATTGATGGAGCTCAATAATTAAATCACACTATTTAACGAAAAGGCTAGAAATTTCGCCAAACTAAGTCGAAAAGGGCAAAAAAGCAAACATAGCAAGACCTCCTGATTTCTTCGTCAAGGTGACCTTGACCCGTATATGTGAATTTGACTGGAAGCATATGCAATGGCCGGTCGCCGCGGGACCAGCTAAGAAGGGAAGTGGAGCCTCGCTGAGTATGAGGGGAAGCCTGAAGCGAAGAACTAGTGCAGAGCGGATGGAAGTTACAAACACCGTCTGCAATTACAGAGGGTGGGCTCCGGTTTGCGGAAGAAATACGAGTTGATGGATTGCTGATTACAACTCCATTAGGGAACTGGTGGATATAGTTCGACTGGAATAAAGCTGTGGTGTGGGGCCGTGTTTTGCCCAGGACAGATGAGGGAAAATGGGCTTTTTGTGTCGGCACTAGCTAAACGTGGGATGCACTTCCTGTCGGCTGGGTAAGGCAAGATCCCGATTAGAACGGGTGGTCAGTGGTGTACTGACGAGGTTGGTCAGGGGCTGTCAAGTTGCTGGGACAAGAAGAGCTTAAGTGGATTGAGAAGGGTAGAAGTAAGTCTGATAACTGGATTCTACCGGGCGGGATACTGGGTGAGTGCCACGAACGTCGTAAGCGATTTACCGGGAACTGTGAAGATTCGAATAGCGGTACTAGAGACTGTTGTGTATGCTTAGTGGCGGATGTGCAGTGCGGTGGTGTATCTGTGGACGGGGTGAAGGTGACATTTGAGTAGCTGGACGCACCGTGTTGCTGTTGGCTACGTGGGGCTTTGCAGGTTTACTTAGGTGCGCGGGAGGTCTGCTTACAGGGACAGAAACGAACTCCGATTGGTATGCCGGTGACGGCAAGGAAGGACGGGTAGTATATTGGCTAGCTCTTACATAATAGAACCCAGGCTGGTTTCCGGTGTGGGCTGAGGGCGTGGAGATTTCGATGCCGATGTGACGTTGGCTGCAGGAAGCGACGGGGATGGGAGATGGAGTTTAACTAGAAGCAGTTGGGGACGATGATGCCGCCGACTGGTTGATGCGGAATGGCTGGATGGAAGCAGTCAGTTTCTCAGCTTGTTTGGAATACAAGCCAATATCTAAGTGGTGGCAGTCAGTGATGTATGATTGCATAACCCAACCATGAGTGTACCCCATGGATAATGACGCAGATTGGGCCGTAATGTGAAGCCGTCTAGATGGGAGCTGAGGAGTTTGTGGCGGCTGGATAAGTCCAGGCTCACACCCACCGGTGACGCACTGGTCGATGGAGGTGTTGTGGATGAGTAGATTGTGGTGGGCGCCCAGTTAGCAAGCATCTCGTTAGACGGTCCGGGCCTGAGACGGTTTTTGGACGGGTTCCTTAATAAGTAATTATAATGATAGAGAATTACGTGGGTAGTCATATTTTTTATAAGGGAGTCAAAAATACAAATATTTTCTAGTTGGCCGTCAGAGACTGCAATGTTTTGTCAAAGGGTTTCGTTTAGGTCGAAAATCAGCTTCTATTGGGTAGCTCTGCTCTTCGGTCAAGTGCACCTCAACGGTATGTTTGTTTCTAACAATATCCAAATAATCGCTTGCGTTGAGTGACGTTTTGCAAAAGATGAATCAGCTGTTTCATATAACGTTATTTTGGAAGATGAGTGAGCCATGATAGTAGGTGTATGCAGCAGCGGGGTTCGGAATGGGTCTTGGTTAGGTTCGGAGTGGGCTTGAGCTGGGCTAGGACCGGGTTCCCACAGGGCGTAACTGGCAGTGGTCAGGCCGGGATACTTAACGGGGTTTATGAGCATACCACCGTACTACGCTATCACTCTACTCTATACGTTTCATACATGAAAAGTGCAAAGGTGACAACAAGTATTATGCAATACCATAGTTTGGTGTAACAAATTATGGAACAGATGTGTCACATATCAACAATGACAACCAAAACATGCCTTTTCCACAGGCTTTCAGCTGGAAGCGAGATCTCATGAAAAAGGGGATATTGCTGGATATCAAATGTCTTGCTTTTTCGGATTCCACTCTTTGGGAGCATGGCAACGGATGTCCAACTCCGGGTGAACCCAATGTTAATCGTAACTTACCAGGTTACACGCTTCCAATACCAAAGTTATAAGTGAGCCACAAAATGTAAAAGATTCATTTCAGCTATGTGATAAATCGGGTTTGGTATTTATTGCACGGTGGATATAGTCACTTCCCCCTAGAGGCTCGAAAATCAACGGCCGTGGAAAAAGCGCATTATGTGTTGGTTTATAAACAGGAGACCACGAAAAACGGAAGAAGCATACAAGGTAATTTTCGCACGCGAAACCCGTAAACGTACTATATTTATCACTTTTTAAACACGTATATATTTCTTTTCGATTACCTTATCCGTTTCTGGCTGTCACATAACAGATGACTCAGAGTATTTATTAGCCTGTGCATCTTGGTCTTTTATTGTTCCACAGCTCACACTTACCTGAAAACGAAGGTTAGTGTGAACGACGCTAGCCAAGTTCATTTTCATTACGTATCTTAGTTCGTCCTTCACACTGTTCTTCAACCTCAGCAGACTGATAGCACAATTATGTACCGCTCCCAATCAAATATTGACTAATTATATGATGCAGTAAATTTCCTTTTCTCCTCTTCCAGGACTAAAAGGAAGAACAGTAAAAAATGACACGAATGGGGGCAAGCAAATGGCAAATATCGAACAATCAACGTATCTTTCGTGGTGTACAAGTGTAACCGATATCAGTTTTTCTGATATTTTAATTTTTATACCATGGAATGGAAAGTAGGGGCACCAGGGGCTAAAGGTAAACTCAAGTGGTTAGGTGGAGATATTCTTACTTGATATAGCAGGCAAAATTAGCATACTTGACAAACCTACAACGAAGTCCATCCGGGATCCGTTCCCAGCCCAGCCGAAGACAGGCCGGGTTTTGGCGGGGTTTGCCCGGTAGAAACCCGGCCTTGAACCGGCCGAGCCCCCGTTGCGAACCCGGCCCGAACCCGGTCAAAGCCGGCCTCCAACCCGTTTGGCCGTTCTCAGCTGAGCCCAGGGCCGCTCCAAGATCGGCTGGGTTTGCTATTTCAGCTATTAAGGGAGGTTAGGTGTAGCTGGATTGGAAAATGGTGATGATGTGGGATTGCCTATCGCCACCTAGGGACTCCCCTCTGCAAGGGATCTTGTTGGTGACAAGTTTCACGCTTTTGATTGGAGTGGCTTTGGCAATAGTCTCTCTCCGATGCATTCCATGGCAATCTTTTCCTTATGGAACGGAAACAGAAGCGAACACATTTCACGCTGTGACTTTTTCTTAGTCTTATGCAGGAGCACTCATAGAGTGGCATGTCGCAGGACAGAAGCAACGGTTGTTTAATCGAAGAAAACGGAAGGGGTTTCGGAACATTAAGGACTGCAGCATTTTGGATTTTTTAATTCTCTGGTGGACCTCGGAACCAGACGAGTCCGGGAAGCTACCGGCCGATAGCAAACTTTGGATGTTCAGGTGTTTCGAAGGATCAGCGATAGGTGGAAGCAGCGACAGCCCCGTCAGCGCATCATCCGTGGTGAGTAGACGTCTTTCCAAGGAAGCTAAATTCTATTCAAGTTTCATACGTTTTATGCTAGCATCAGCGTGTACGTCAACTAGTTTTGCCGCAAAAGCAGCCAAAACGACGAGGAGTCCGTGGGTTTGTTGCTCGTGGATTGAAGACAGTCACTTGGTGGTGAGGGTGGTGATAGCCGCCTAAGGCACTCTTTGGCAAAGAATTCCTGCAGGAATTGAGCTACAGGAGTTGATAATGAGGAACAACCAACTACTCCATATTGGCGGTTCAGAAGCTACTTTAACAGTGAGCTGTAGATCAGTTGGTTGCATCAGAGCCTACTGTCCAAAAACAGTCTCCGAACTACTTTGGGCTGAAGAGATCATCTTAGAGACTACTTTTGCTATCACCCTAGATGGCCTAGTAGAAACCAAACCGGTAACAGCACACGGAATGAAGTGGCGTGGCGCAGGTTCTGATGATCTCCCGTTGGCCAGCAACTTCCTAGGTTGTGATGCTTCATTTTTACACTCTAGATCTGCACCCAAGTATACCCTCTGTCCCCTCCTTTCTCCAGGTTTCCTAATCGTGGTACGGCAGTGGTCCTGCCATGAACACGTTCCATAGTTCCCTTAGCGGCATAGGACTACTGTGGCTCAACTGGTCCGTGAGCTCATCCGTTGGTATCAGGAGCTAGACTGGGGATGACAGGACCTCTCTGACACCGGAAGACGTTTACAGTGGAGGGATCGGTGCACAACCAGTGAAGTCAGGCGCTACATCGACAAAGCCGTCCCTGGTGGGCTTTTGTATCATTCTCTAAAGAGGAGAGTGTTGGCTCTCTAGAGCCTCCAATTGGTGTGGGTCCCCGGGCAATGCCGAGCTTCTTGGTTCCACGGTTACCCCTCCCTCGGAGTCCCCGTCGACTTGACCTGCCGTTGCAAGAGTTGCGCCCCGAGACCTAGAGTTCCGGTCTTGGCCACTGGACGTCATAACTGATGCACTCGAGGGTTGGAATTATCCCACCGAGCGTTGAATGGCAGGGGAAACAAATATTATCGAAATAGATGAAGTAGTTCGTTGTTTCGTGGCTCGAGCTCAATGGTTCCCGGAGCTCGTGTTTTGATCCGTTCTGAAGGAGAAAATGAAGGACAAGAGAGAGCTTTAGACCCACCATCAAAACGGTACTTTAAACGGAGTATCATTCGTAAAATAAATTCTTGGCAATAACTCGGTAGTAGTATTTCAGCCTGGAGCATGGTGATGAGGTAAACGAAGGTCCCGTGTGTCTGGTTGTTGCTAGAGTCTCTGCTGGAGGGCCCAAAGCATCTTTCGGGAGTCTGTCTCCAAGGAAATCACTGTTGGTGGTAAACATCGTCGTCAAGACAAAGTAGCCTCTCTCACTTAAAGGAAAAAGGCCAGAAGTTTGGAAAATACCTTCGCTCAAACCTCTCGCCTTCAAGGGATAGAGACAATGAAGTCAGGTTGAAGAGAAAGGTCGGCCAACCGTTCGCAGCTTTAAGAGCTTTTCCCGGACACGATTCTATATGAGATCCCTACGTAAAAAATTGTTTTAATATCCCAAGGCAGAGCCAAAGTTATTGGGTTAAACAATGCCAAGTTGTCTTTGGATGTGCGGGCAATTTTCCTGTTGATAAGGTTTAGGGATCGGAAGGCAGCCTAGGGTGTACTCAGCTAACTGGGTGGAAAGGGGAGAATGCTGACTATCGAGAAATTTAGTAAGTGAATTTGATCTACGTTATCGGTTCGGTGAGTATCAAGCTTTTCACTATAAAACAAAGCTTTAGGGCTGCGCACACTCAGAAGCCTCAACCAGTCAGGATTACCGAAAAACGGGTACAAAATCGGCTGTGATTGATCAGCCTCTAAATTACTAGTTACACTCTGTGATCTAACATATTTATACGAAACAGTTCCGCAATAAAGTTGACATACCATCTCGCAGCTACGGTCGTTTAGCCATCTCGGTTTGCGTAATTCTGAGCTGGAGTGATTCCAGTATACTTTACCGTTCAAGGTATTGCAAACACCGTGATAGGCTTTGCCTCATGGAGCAGTCTGTTATTGAACAGCTGCACCTGCACGATGTTACATCCGAAATCTAGGATTGAACTGACAGCTGACGGCTGTGGTGCGGCATACACAAGAAAGTTTAGAAAGAGGATCGGTGTACGTTCTTGTGGACGCCTGGAGGCCGATCATTTTACCCATTGATGAAATAATTAGCATATCCGGGAGCTCCAGCTACAGCTCCGTCCGAAGAGTTGAGGATTCTCCCACTAGGCCAAGCAGTCCCGATCAATCTTCAGGCGACCGAGTGTGCCAAATTCCATTGGCTTGTTCATGGCCCCGGCGTAAATCTCCGTCGGTTTATCCGGATGACACAAACGAGGGCGGCGAAGCGTAATTTCTGAGATTAGTTTGAGACTCAGAGGCGTGGTCGCTCGATTGCCGAAGTAACCCCTCCGGAGCCGAAAAAGAGACAATTGCTGAAGCTGGACCCCAAGTCCTTCAAAGCCCGGTTAACTCGTGAGCAGTTATATGACATATCCCAAGTGACGGTTTGCTATTCCCAAGTGCATTACTGACACGTTCATCCCGGTACATTAACCCATTCAAGCCACACGCCTCAACCAAGTGTGGCTGAGATGACCCCTAAAAATAAACCAATGCAAATGGAGCGTTGCTTCTTGTGCGGCGAATTATATCCCCATTCCATTTGCCCTTTCTGCAGTACATTATGTTACTCCTGTGGAAAGACTGGCCATACTAGCGAGGCACTGCTCCGGTCGGAGTGGAGTTTGTTGGGTACAGTCACTGAAGACTTAAAAATAAAGACAATCGACTGTACTCACTGACGACTTCGAGTAAACCCATCCAATGTCTACGCAACTCAGTCATGTCCGTTTTCGGCTCCGGATGTCATTTGTTTTTGGATACCTTTAGCTGCGGGCTTGAAACTCGTGATTTGGTATCTGCGGTATTAACAATAATAATAATAGTTTGTTTTGGAGTGGCCCGAAGCATTTCAGATGCATGATCAAATGTCTCAGACAATTATGTGGGCTATAATTCTGTGATTTTTGTATAGAGAAAAGTGACTAATTTAAGGTGGTTAAATCCTAGACGGATAAACGTGGGATATGTGTGTGCACACTGGAAAACACCGGAAGGAGCTTTGCGGGCCCATTAATAAATTCAAATTATTGCCTGGCAAATCTGAAAATCGAGGTCAAATGATGAAGCCTGACTGATCCGAGCAAAGATAGCTGCAAGCTTGGAGTTTTACTTGAGAAGGACCGAAATCGGCTGAAAAGGCTTTGGTACTAATAGATGAATATTAACTTGATGTGCACGGAAATGGATTAGATAAAATAAGGGATTGCTGCGCCCCGACAAGTGACCCGTAACAGGTTGCAAAACTCAAAGTGGAACATGGAGCAAAAGGAGCCCGTCTTTGAAGGTGGGTAGGATAAAAAGAAAGTTTTGGAAAGATCAGTACAAGGTGCCTTTGGGGTACAGACATTTTCGAAATAGAAGCATATCAAGAGAGGCAGCGGGATGATGGCAAAGGAGATGGCCGGCGAAGACTGGAGAGTGTACAGCAGAAAGTTCCCCTATCTAAACGATAAAACGTGGAACATCAGTCGGAAATCACAATGTGCTGGTTTATTTGTAACAGGGGGAACGTGATGGAACTGAAAAAGGATAAAAGCGGTCTTTAAAACAGAGATGATGCTGGCAGTGGTGAACAGTTCATCAAGGATGGAGGATGAGGGAGATGACTGGAGGAAGCATGTGAGAGTAAATCTAATAATATGTTCACTGTAGGTGCATCATGTAACGGCTGCTGAAAATGATGGGAGCAATAAGAAGTAAACGTGAATTTTGCATCCGCAAGATGATGAAAATGTAGATGGCTAGGAGAGACAGAACAAATGTAGCTAATGAGATACCGTAGCAGTGAGAAATACCGGATGTAAGAGCAAACTGGAAAGTGAATGTGACTGTGGTGCAAGGATACAGCCGTTGTAACTATGAAAAATGTAAGAGAAAAATGGTTATATAAAATACCAGAGAGGACAAGGAAGGGCAGACCACATAGTTTGAAAAGGTTGGTGAAAGTCACGACGAAATGATTTCTTTAAAACGGGTTAACGTGGAGAAACAGAGCAACCTGAAAAGCATGGAACAGATGTCTGTGGTGAACAATATGTAGGACAGGAGATGAGAAAACTGGCCGAAGTTGAACAGGTAAGTGACGACTAGCTAAGCCATTTTACTGTAGATGAGGCACGATGTGAGTCGAGGGAGAAAAGGGCTTCGAGACATGAAGACCTGTGACGGAATAGCAATCACAAGAAATATATGCGCAGCAGAATTGGGACGATGGATGTGGAGGGCTGCCTGTCCGCAGGCAGTTCCGTCAAGGGAATAAACCAAAAGATACCGATCGAAGTACTTTTTGAGGGAAAGACCAAGATAAATTCGTAGAACCGAGCAAGAAAAATAAGGTGGTCATGAATCAGTAATGCGACCGTAAAAGATGCAAAGGTTGGACGGCGATTTCTAACACGGGGAACGGGCATGGGCACGGGTGGTCATGGTGATGAGACAAGAAGAACGGACTGACAAAATGGTTAAGTGTGCAAACGGTGGCAGAATGGTGACCGTGGTAAAAGAAACAAAGTGTTAAGGTGTGCACACGAGAAGTGGAAACAAGAAGCGGTTAGAGTAACGAAATAACGTCAGGTGAGCCTACCGTGGCAGGACGGAGACGGTGGAAGAATGCGACCTGCAAACGCCTACATTAGATGCAGCAGGGCTGTGACGGTGACAGCGTGAAATCCACAATCAATGATGATGGATGGGGCTGACCCCGTGCTGGACACCTAACCTGAGAGACACTTCATGAAGTGAGCGCCAGGAGTATACTCCACCAGACCAGCTGCGCCCGAACATTGTTCCTGAGTGCCCGCTTGCCCGATGATCGCCTGCGAGGACGATGGATCTGGCTGAGCCTTGCACAGTCTGGATTGGCATAAATGGCCATTGATGATTATACATGTGCCACAGTAGTTCACCCACGGAGGTACATGATTCGCGACCAGGTGGCAGGTTTGCGAGGGGACTCAGAGGGCAAAACCAGTGGGGCCGGTGATCGGTAAACGACTATATAGAAGTTTCATCCGGTTCATTTTTAACGGAAGTGACCACCACGGTGTTAGGGCAGTTGACCAACGTTGAGGGTAAAATGCGAATGAATGGAGGACGGGAAAGGAAAAGCAGATAGAGGCGAGCAATCACGGTGCGCCCCTGCTGTGGATCAACGGTCAACAGAGGCAGAGAAAGGGCAAGTAGTGACGAAGCATAAGGGTGCCTGGGACTACGGGAGAAGGGGAAAACAGGGCGTAGGAAAGTAATGGTATTTCGATCCCGTTTACCCAGTACGAGAATAGCCGCAGCTGGTCAAACTTCGAGAATTCTGTCAGATGGATGAGGCTGTTTGTCGCTGGTTGCGTCCACCATTGGAGGGTGCACGGTTTTCAAATGAGTTGGCCCGACCTAGAAATCGAGGCTCCTTTCGTGTGCCATATCTTTCGATGTGCATATATTAGATGACTGCAGTGCACGAGTGACGTTGAGATATAGAGTGAATGCCTCTGGAAATTAGGACTTTGCCTCAGAAGCTGGAAAGTTGAGGGACGACTTACTGTAGAAGTTGGAATAGACGGGAAGAAAGAAGTGTGTACATACAACGGGTTTATTCAGAGCATGAGGAATAGTAAGAACCCTAAGTCGAAACGCCTAGGGGATTTTGCAGCAAAAGGGCCAATTATCGAGCAAGTTGTGCAAGAGGATTGAATTTGGTCCGAAGCGGTGGGGCTGAAATATGTCGAGGTTCGAATGTTGGCATCGTTTTATATAGCCTGAATGCAATAGGAATTTGCAAATTAAGACCTCACACTTATCAGTGGAAAAAATCAACACCCGGGGGTGAAACTAACAGTCAAGTGCAGAAAGGTCCGTGGAAATGTGGCTGAGTGTAGAGGTAGCACCAATGGACCTCGAAGATTGGATCGTCCTTATACCGTCCGCAAACAGGAACAGCGGGCCGCGAAGTACTAAATCCAGTGCGTCATTGACGCACATCAGTAATTGAAGGGGCCCCAATACACTGCCCTGTGCACCTCAGATTGCGACAGGTCTCGGGTTGGAGGTATAGCCGTCACTGAGGACAATTTGAGAACAATGAATGAGATGGGACTGAAACCAAGAAAGTAGTGGGTTGGAATCGCCAGACGAATGCAGTTAGGCAGTGGGATTGGGGTGTGGATCAATATCGAGGGCCCCCAAAAGATCAATGTAGTCAATGACTTGAGCCTGCCCACTGTCAGCAGCCTTGGTAACTAGGCTAAACAAGCCAACCTGGCGTGCGATACACGATCGCGATCTAAGAAACCCATGCTGCCTATTGCTGACATGGTTTGAAGAGAGAAAGCGAGTCACAAGGCCGCTCTTAACAATCGTTTCCGCTATTCTGGAAATAGAAGAAGTTTGGTTAATGGCACGGTAGTTAGCGAGTTTGTGAAAGGGGATTCTGCGTCGTAGAGCGATGAATGGACGCTTACAGTTTGATGGCACCAAACTGGAGTTGAGTGAAAAAGCAAACAATTTCATTGATACAATTGGAAGGTTCGATCTACCATTAATGGTTTCAGCTGGGGTGACTCATCTGGTCCCGGATAGACAAAGGCTTTGTAACGTGAAATGAGACTGGAATTAATAATAATAATAATAATAATAATAATAATAATAATAATAATGGTTTATTTCGGAAGCGCCCGAAGCATGCCATGTGCATGATCATGTAGATACAGGTGATGGAATGGACAGATATAATTCATGGAAATATGAAGACTCTCATGAAAATATTGGATAAAATGGCTCAGAAAGGCAATAAGGTAGGATGAAAATAGTATAAACGTATGCACACCATAGAGATTGCGTGGAGTTTAAATGAGCTCAAGAGCGGATTTGAATGGACGCCCGGTGAGTTTGAAATTCAAGGTCAGGTGGACTGAATGGCTGGTCCGGGCAATTACATATGGAGGCAGACTGGTAAACATGAGAAAGGCTGGAAATCGGTATAAAGAACTGCAGTAGCGAGGAACGATGGAGAAAAAGGTGAGGTGCACTGCAGTGGATTAGATATCAATGAAGCATTGGTACTTTGCAGTGAATTGTCGGCGGACAGGACAAAACTCACCGTAAAACAGGCAGCGAGCAATGCAAGACGTAGAGGGATGATCAGATGACAAAAACGATTTAGAAGAATTGGATACGGTAGATGTGAGGCACAGATGTAAAGTTGATGGATGCCTATGATGACGGTCGTTGGGATGATAGCAAGAGAAATGGCAGGTGAGGAACTGCAAGATGCAGAGCGCGTGCACATAGATATATATGCGTAAGTTTATATATATATATATATATATATATATGTATATATAGACTTATTATGTATATATGTATAGGTTTAAGAGAAGCAGGAGCAATAACAATGGGGTCCTGGAAAGAAATTATCAGTCAATAGGAGGAGTAGGTAATGCTAAATCAATTGGTTGTAGGATTAACTTTGGAATATTGTGGTGGATTAACTTCATGACAAGTGCACATGGCACCCCAACGGAGAGAGAAATGGGATGCGGAAGCACAGAAGTGATGAAGACTGTTAGGAGCAGTTCATGGCAGTTCATGTTGGGGTAGAGGGAGAAGTGGTGATAGTACCAGGGTTTAGGGGGGCTACGCCGGTAGCACGGACCCTGGAACTATCAAAGTGGAGATAGAATACTTCGGTGGCATCAGAGGGGTTGACCGAAATTTTACTGAGTAACAAAACCTACTGAGTAGTAGCTTCTGCTTTCGAGTTCCCAGATTTATGTAAGAGTGAGTTTCCACGCTTTATTAGGATATCTCAGATTTAGCTTCCACATTGGGAAGCTGAACTTCACTTAGGCCACAGATAATTTCAGGAATACGTGTTGGTCATGATGAGGGGGAACTCGTGGATTTGGAGGTAAAGCCCTTGCATCCTAAGCTACTTTTGTTGGAGAGAGGCAAGTTTGGATTTCCCAAGCGATGAGTTTCGGATGGTGAGACTAATCTTCGAGAGACAGTTCTTCATGTTAAGGTGAAGGTAATCAGCAGCCTGTTGGGGGTCAGCCTTTTGAGGAGCTGCTTCGCTCTTGGTTATAGATGGGTTTGGGTAGGTATTTCCAACTAAAACGGAGAGGATTTTCGGCCCGGATCAGAAAGCCTGGTGAATAGGATTGCGATGAAAGACTACTTGCTACCATCTAGCGGTCACTGTCTGGAAATTTATGCAGAAGAGGAACCGAAAATTTGGAAAGGCCGTGACTGAATATTGGATCTAAATTGTTAGAGTTTTTAGCAAGAGATTTAACGCGTTGCGCCCAACACCCGATGTGAGTATTGGGGACAAAGTCTATTCATTTAGGAGGTGCTATCGGCTTTGTCCAAATAAAAACCACCGACCATGATTTTCGCTGTCGATGGTAGTAGCAAAATGTAATGAGAGGCTTCAGTTAAATGAGGTAAGTCAGTGGCAGTAGAGGTGGCGGGTGATGCACACTATCGACGTGCATGACGATAGTTGACAACTGAGTTGGTGCCCATAGAGAATCCGGGATTTAGTCTATTATGTCTAACAGGATGCACCAAAGGGGCGTGCTGTATATACTGTAGGCCTAAAATGAAGACAATCGAGTACACAAGTTGATTGTTACGATTCAATCCAACACAGCGTTATATGCTCACTGTTGTCGGTACTGTTTTTATTGAGCTATACCAAGTTACCCCCTAAGTCACAGCTCCTCTCAGAGGTGTATAACCCCGAAAAAATACAGCAATTTTTTCTGAACACTGTTCTTTTAGGTGACTCGATGGTAAGTGATAATCTCGAAAGTGATCAATGAACTGTCCTCATGCTGGGAGCAAAACGAAACATCAGTCTTTGTCAGGCAACATTGGCAGATTCCAAGGGACAGCTTTGGAAATAATCTCCATACAGAGGCTCAAGAAGCTCACCCTAAAACACATCCAGACTATTCGGCCATCCTCCTGACCTGCGAAATACGGCAGGCATAGTCCTACTAAGCTATTGAGGGGAATCCCAAGAATTAAACCCTCCAAAGGATCTTCAAAACTCAGAAACATTCAGCTAGTATTTTCTGAACTCTAATCTTTGAGTAAATCAGTTGACAGAAGAGATCCTTAAGAGTGATCTCTAAACAGTCCCTCAGGTTAGGAACAAAACTAAACATCATTCTCAGTCAGACAACATCAGTAGACTACAAGATACCGCCTTGAAAATGTTCTGCCTCCCGTACTTTGCGTAACAGCCTTCTATGCTAGAGTACGTTCCAAGTATTCAGCCTTATCTCGACTAGCGTAATACATTACTGTCCGTTGATCTTTTCTAGTATGCGCCAGTTGGACGAAGTTGGTATTTAATCAGTTCAACGTAGTTTTACCAGGTGACTGATTGAAGGGAGCCCACCCCTCGCTGGTAAAGGATGCTGCTTGTTTTCAAAATGGGCCCTTTATGGCTTCGCCACATGAAATCAGGCCTGATTTTTATCTGTAAAATCCTCTACAGCCGGTCATATGCTTCTAATCCATTGCTCTTTAGGCCTGTTTCCAGCTATCCACTACATCCTAGGACTCCTATCCCTCCAACCCCCATTACCAATGCTGGTTTTCGTTCACACTTCACCACAGTGCATTCTCACTTATGGAACAAACTACCGCCATACATACGCATTTCTTACTTCCATCCGCCTGTTTAAAAAGTCTTTGGATAAGCTCCCCACGGTACCCGAACCTTACCGCTGCTCAGTGTAAACATACCCCATGACCAAGCCTATGAGAAGGGTCTAGACTTTTGAATAGCACAAAAGCCGGCATTCTGCGACAGATGAAAGTGGACAAAAACTCTTAGTCTGTCTGCCTTCGACAATCAGAAAGCCAGTTCCAGAGAGTCACTGTTTATCACTGTTTTATGTCGATTCTCGTTTATTCTCACCTGGAACCTTCACTGACTGCGCTTCTCCCTTTTTTATTTATTCCCGGACCTTCGTACTTGTGTATCTTTCTCCTAAAGATTTTGAATACCGCGGAGACCACATTCATCACCAACGCGGCCCATGCCTCCATCTGCCCATCGGCTATTCGCAAGTTACCCAAGTGATGCTCCCTTGGTCACTTTCCGGGATCCCCTGATGCCTGGTTGCCTGGTAATGGACTACCTGATATTTACGGCAACTTGGCCTCACCAAAAAAACTCATACCAACTCCTACGGTACGGGGCGCGGTCAAATCTACCACTTCGTCCGAAGCAAATCAGACTTTCGGGTTGTCTGTATAGATGTGCGGGCGCACACGGGCTGGCAGATCGCACCTCCTGTCACCAAAAGAGGTTCTAAGGTTGAGAGTCCAGAGCAAGGCCAGCCTAACCAACTAGCACACATTGCGGAATAAAAATCAGCGTCCTCCGCATCGTATTGCTACCACCCGTTGCCTCCTCCAAAGTTCCTTAACAAGATCTGCCATACAGCCGGCCACGTTCCAAACAGATGTGCACACGTTTTCGCTCGGCTAAGAAATGTACGCTCCTGACCGCAACGATCAACATTTATCTCCACAGGCTTGCCTTCTATCTATCTGAATTAATCCCATTTTTACCTTCATGAAAACCTGTCCGCTTACCGGATTCAGTAACTCGAAGCATGAAACGGCTTAACCTTCGGATATCTTTATTGAAGACAGCACAACTCCTGATAGACTCTTGAAGACGTCATCCATCCACTGTGTCTCCACTTCATTTGTTTGAACAAAACCATCATCTGAGTATAGCTTCTTTCGCCTGCCAACAATATCACGAAGGACGAAGTTTTCCTACTTCCAGCGCTTCATCTGCGTGGCACCATCTCTCCGTCCCGTTGTATCCTTCTCCTGCGTCAGCGGTCATTCAGTCGTTTGCATTTCCTGACATTCACATTGGTAATGAATTATCCACTGTCCACGATTCCAGCAGTTCGGCAGCTTTCACAGTGCCCCATGTCAGACTTTCTTCAGTATATCTAGCTACGCAATCACCTGCTCCTTCTGGCAGCTCTTCATGCGAACCACTCTTATACGACTCCATCAGTCCACCATATACCCACCTCACACATTCACTTTGTTACAAACTTTTGCTGCTCTAACGCTATTTACCGGTGAACCCAGACAAATCCATATTTGTACCGTTTCGCTCTGCCCCTGTTCTACCAAATTATCTTGGTCGGCTACCAGCGCCACGACCCACTGGGCGTTTTTTCTAACTCTCTATCCGGAAATCAACTACCCACTACCCATTCTACCGTTTTTCTGTTCGTCTCCCTCAAAGTCTCGGGTTGGATTTCCCTCAACGTACACAGTTACACAATTATCTGCGCTTCGTGACGGTTTCAGTAACACACCTTTTAGTTTATTCCGTCGGATATCCAAAGCAAATACCACCAACATGCCCACTTTGTTGTAAGTCTGCATTCCTCATATGTCAGTTTCGGAGTCACCTCAGATAAATCACAGGCTGAACACCATTTCCCTCAAGCTTTACCTATTGCAACTTTTTCCATCCGTTTTCCACAACTGTGCACCTATACCGAATGCCTCTTTGAAGGCAATTTATCCACTTCTTTGCCGGAAATGGACTGTATGTATGCCAGGTTACTGACCATCCAGTTGTTTCTCGAAAGCCTCATGTCAGACTCTTATCAGCATATCCTGTTGTGCGATCGTCTGCGTGTTTTGACAGTACCACTTATGGACCAGCCCTATATGACCCCATAAGACCACTTCAAGCCACTCCTCAGTCCACTCTATTATCAACTTGTGTCCACTGAATAACCCAAAACGAACCCTTTATGTGAGTCTTATTTCACTTACCTGTCGACTTTCGCCCCTCTGCTCCACTAAGTTTCCGGGTCTAGGCATCCACATACGTCCCATTGTGAGTGAGTCCTACACAACTTCTCGCTGGATAGCTAGCGCTAATGCTGTGGTGAATTGGAATTTCTGTTCCACTTAGGTAATTCCTCTCCTCAAAGAAAGCCTTGCAACTCCCTTGATATTATATTTCTGCCGTTCTTTGGGCTGTTTGAGCTACTAGTTTATGCACACTCGTTGTCACTAATAATTTGTCCAATTTTCCGCCAGCGCATCTTCGAAGTTTTCTCCGTCAGTAAACTTTCCCCTACCACTTTGTATCAGTACTACCGGAATTTCTGAGCGTTCTTATTCCATCCCTGCTTTACTTGATCACGTATTCTGGCCGTATAACCCACTACACTCACAGCTGGGCGACGTGTCCATCTGACCTGGAAATTCATTTTTTCCCGGCATTCATCCATGCGACCGTTATAACCCTTACACTATTTGGTACTGCATATACCCAGTTGAATATCGAGGGATCCCTTCTGTGACCACATATGTACAGTGTATTCGTGAGATCAGGCATGCTTCGAGTGTCCCCGAAACAAACCGTTATTATTATTTTTATTATCCGTAAGCGACCCAACATTTCCACCCGAAAAAATTACTCACAACGTTTAGCTTTAAAACTGGTACGTATTTATTCTTGCGGATAACGACCCGTGACCAAAACTCTCCCCCGGGCTTGTATATATTTTCCCTACTCTGCTGTTATCCCCCTGGCCCCGTGTAGCTCTCTTACTCCTGCATATTGCCAAAACTTGTTCCGATTCGCCACCCATATATTTATCACCATAGATAAGCCTACATCTCCTAACAGCCGGCCCGGAGCCACGGTCAGCCACCGCGGTGGCTAGACCACTAAACTCAAAACCTCACTGGGTGGAAGCTCAGCTTCCCTGGTAGTCACACTTCGAGAAGCCAGCAGGTAAACCACGGGAATAAGAAAAAATTCTCTCAAATTAACTCAGTCGATCAGACCGTTGGTCAGCTGGTGTCCTTAGAAATCTTGCCTGACCAGCCGCACACCACACCCAACCCACTTAAGGCTGGCTACGAAGATCTGGAAGCATTTGCCTTGGAAATCTTCAGATGCATAAAAAGGGCAAACCACGAGATCGAGTCTAACATTCCAAACCGAATACCTCTTTCAACAGCTAAAAATATGAACTTAGGGGGTTGCAACCTTGGCTCACGACCGTGCAACTCTATCAGAAGCCGCAAAGCTTCCCCAGCGCACCAACTGCCTACGATCGTTCCAGTTTGCAAATGAAGCTGTCGCCAAGGTCCTTAATAGACGGCAATCTTCAGTCGTAAATAAAACCAGCTTCAAGTGAGCCAAGATATTTTCCGACAAAACCACGCTGCAAAGAGAGGTTCACAGGAGTCAAGCCCAGAACAACAACCCCAGTGTAAATGTAATAGGCAGTCCACCTCAAAACTCTAATCTACCTATCACTGTCCATCACCCGTTGTAGCCACCAATTAAAAATCGCAATGCAACCGAAGATTTAGATAGTACACCGATTTCTTCTCCAAATGGACTACCTGACAAACGCCTCGACTTTCAGAATAGCCCAAACAAATCCATGGACTGGAACAAGGGCCCCAGCATCCACAAAACTGATAAGGATTCCACCCGCGGGGGCATGTACCCCACAAGCCTATATGAAGTCAAGCGGCAAGACTGCGCGCGGCCCAAGGTCCTTGCCGTTTGACGTTGGGCAGATTTACGATGACGGAATCTTTCATGCTACTCAAACTAAGCGGACTGCCGTAAACTTGACTTTCCTCCGGCCGTCCAGCTGTCTTTATTCCAGAGCACCGGAAATACAAGGAGCAGAATGCAGTCAATATCAGCAAACTGAACCCTCTCGCGTTGTCCAGTGGTCTATCTTGCAGCTCAACGACAACACCAGATGCGTGATACTGTCAGGATTTATTTCGAACCCTTCCTCTTTCTCTCCTTGCCATCTATCTGGTAAACTATCTTCCAGCTCACCGGTGACATTCAAATAACCAGACAATCACCAGATCCAGGGCCACTTGGGCTTTAACCTCGTACCCGTGTACTACTTCAAGACCACCTCAAGACTGCAAGATCCCACTCCATCTACTAGCTCCAAGTCCGGCTATTCAATCACACCTACAGCCCTTTGCACCATCACCCCTCCTCCCTCTACACCTTTGTATTCTTATACCCCCGGTGCTCTTGGTAAAGCAACCGTGCC
This sequence comes from Fasciola hepatica, assembly GCA_948099385.1. Lineage (NCBI taxonomy): Eukaryota > Metazoa > Platyhelminthes > Trematoda > Plagiorchiida > Fasciolidae > Fasciola > Fasciola hepatica. The sequence goes on from CANUEZ040000008.1 coordinate 11,036,563, forward strand.
TCTGAGCCCATCTACTGAAATCGCCAGTTCCCCACCGTAATGTATCTGGTTATCACCCAAACCGCCACCGCTGGTTAGCCTGCCAGAACAGATTCACCCTCAGGAATTCACGCCTCGTTGACCAAAGAACAAGGCCTGTCTACGTAGAGCACATGCAAACAATGAGGAAATGGCGCAGTCGGGCAAAATTTTACAGCTATCTTGAGTAGCTCTGAATCCTACTTTTCGATCCCGGCTAAGTGCCTTTTCACTTTCACCCTACTTTGATCCACTCTGTCTCCCTCCATTCACCACTCAGTTACATTCCTATCCGCCAAGCCAGCCACCCTATGGCGCTACCATAGGTCAGTCCCTCCCTGAGAATCATCTCTGTGCCTCACCTAACTTCCCACTCCCACAAGACTCGCTCAATTCTTTTGGTCCAATATTGCCACCCAAAGGTGGCCGCTTCTTCCTGCAGACCCACTCCAAGAATATTCACGGCACTCTGACTAATAGTTCAATAATCGCCTCTCCCTCCCTCTCTCCTTACACTATCCCCTACATGCTTCATTTTACCAGATACCTGAAACAGCTGAAGACTCTCTCCTATCCTTTCCGTATTTATCGCTAGAACCACCACCTTCATCGTCATTGCCAAACCCTTATCATCTCCACCGTCAACATCACCACCAAAACCAACATCATCTATTTCAATCCTCCTTATAAACGCCCGTCCGATAATGAAAAAAACTAAAACCATCCGCAGCATTGCTCAGACCTCCGACTTTGACATTATCGCAGTAACTGAAACCTTTTCCAACGGAATCGGTCAAGTCTGATTGGGTCTTTCTAGTTTGTTACCGGATGTTACGAAGGAATAGGCCTCGCCCCAGGGGCTTGTTTAATCTATGTCAAAAAAACCCTTCTGGCTTTCCCAATCTCACACACAACTTTGGAAACCATTCGGAATTCTTTTCGGCTAAAGATTTTACTACCTGACTTCTACCTTCATGCTGGCTGCATCCGTCGGCCCCTGGTTCCAACTCCATGGATCTTACCAAGATTACTGACGCATTCACCTGCCTCTCATTGCCTCCCTGCTCCTTCAAACCCAGAGCTGGGGACTTCAGTGCCCCGAGCATTTACCGAAATAATCTGTTAGCCTCAGGCAGCTTACTGGACTATGTATCATGCAACAGCGTAAATCGTTAGATCTACCAAGTAACTATCCCAGCCAGAGAAGACAACACCCTGGATCTACTGTTCACCATTGGCTTATCTGAAGTTTCAGCTAGAACCTACGACCTTTTCTTAAGGAGTGATCACAGAATGGCTTTCCGCACCCTCGCATTTCTTCAAGCTTTTGGTGAGTTCCACCCATCCTATCATCTCTCTCCAACAGTCAACTGGGATAACCTTATCAGCAAGCTTATATCTTGAAACTGGGATGACCTCTCCCTACGAAGTGGCCCTCAGCTGGCCACTGACTTACTATGTTCTAACCTATCCAACCTGCTGCCGGCAATTACTACAACTCGTATCATTTCAAACCGAGCCTGTAGTTCGGTCCTGACCCGAACACATAACAAATATCTAAAGCCTTAGAGGGTATATCACACCAACAGTGACTTATCGTCATTCTTGCAACTCCAAGGTCCTTTGGCAGCAACCAGAATCAAGACTGGAGGTAAGCCCAAAATACAGGAAGTATCTGTCCTGAAATGCCGTGGTACTTCCTGAAGGTTGACCTGCCTACTGAAGAACAGAGGTTAAAGCAAGTCCGCTGGTATCCTCTCTCTAATCTTAGCAAACAATGAGCACATCACCCCGCCTGCGGTGACGGCCGAGAAGCCTAATTCCTATTTTGCCGCCTGCATAACTACAGAGCCCCTCACTTCAACCCCATGCATAGACTTTGTCTCTGAAGGCATACTATCTGATTTAGAACTTACTGTTAATGAGGTAACCCATTGGATTGTCCGTTTCTGAAAGTCCTCACACCGTGGCCACTATGACTTTCCGCCGGCAAATATACGTCCTGGGGAGACTGATGTCGCAGCCCCACTACAGAAGGTTTATAATCTATCCAATAAGTTTGGTATGTTTCCCTCACGGTGGAAGACTACGGTCATCATCCCAATTCATAAGAAAGGACAAATACATGACACATCAAGCTGCCGCTCAAGCAACCGCAGGCCAATTGCTTCCAGGTTGGTGGAACACCTCTTCAAACAGCAGATGTCAGAATTCCTGCTATCCCACAACATCATCCATAGTGGGCAGCACGGCTTCTTAAAGTCACTTCTGTGCACCACTTGCCAGTATGACTTTTTTGACCCCGTGACTGTGGCCACCGACAACAATGAATCTATCACTGTTTCATACCTCGATGTGACCAAGGCGTTTGACTGTGTCCCACACGCCTTATTGCTAACCAAACCCAACACTCGTGTCGTTTCCGGTCCCGTGGCTAACATCATACCTGTCAAACCGCTCACTCGTGGCTTCCATTGGCGGATGTTTCTCACAAACTAATCCAGTTACCAGTGTGGTTATACAGGATAGTGTACTCGGCCCCCTGAATTTCTCCATTTATATAAGTTACATATTTCCCATTTTGCTCCACGGTACCCCATTCCGTTTTGCTGACGACTTTAGGATTGTCCGTGAGCTGCCTGGCCAGAACCCGAACTCTATGCCAGATGGAAATTCTTGTGCTCCAAAGCAGCTCATAGACTGGTTTACTTCTTGACGTATGAGCTTCTCAGCCTCCAAGAGCTTCTACACAGCCTGCAGGTGCCAGGTGGCCCCCGGAAACCTGCTTATCAACGACCTAGCCATTTCAAAAGGCCCTGTTGTTCGAGACCTTGGTCTTCTTTACTCTCGTGGCTTTGGGTTTTCTGAGTAAACTCCACTCCAGATTGCCAAGAGGAGAAGAGCTATTTGTCTAATCTCCAGAACTTTTCGGTTAAACTATTGCAAAACGGACACCTACTAGTCCCACGCCAGGCCAGCCCTTGGATACCGTCCCATCATCTTCGCCAACATGACGAAATACGATAGCATTTTTCTGAAGTCCGTGAGGCTCCAACTAGCCAGGCAATTTATGGACTTATTCTTCAGTCTGTGGTACAGGGATAGATTCATCTTACTTAGCCTTGACCCTCTATGGCTGCTCCTCATGAAGCTCAGTTTATGCTTTCTGTCTAAGTCATAACACCGCATGGTCTTGTTTACTGAAACCATTCGTCTCACTCCCTCCACAAATTATATTTTAAGCCTACACTCACTGCAGCTCTCTGTTTCCAGGCCAAATAAGCGTTTAAACCTTACTTCTTTTACATAGAATACTCAAAGTTATGGAATGAACTCCCTGTAAACAGCTGTGAGAGTTTCTCCATCTCAGCTCAGAGGCTCGCTGGATCACTTCTCAACTGTTCCCAGTGTGATCCTTCCCACCAGCCAGAGCGTCACCGGAGAGCTGGCCTGCAAAACAAGTTCGATTACTAGGGTTATGGCACCAAATCCTAGAACGTCCACAAAGACACGATCTGTGGGTCATCTCGATGTATGACTAGAGTTTGCGCTGACGGCAGCTGGCTCACATACCGCACTGACGCCAATTCATGTGGCTTTGACTTTCATTTGTTATTCACTCCAAACACGTTCGCCGTGCACTCGCACATGCGACGCCTGTCTGTATCACGCTCTGCTTCGCTCTTCTCTACCAATCACACGCAGTTAGCTCCACGTATGGCTAATATCGATTAATTGCCTTTGTCCGATTAGCATGCTCAGGCTTGCGTTTGCAGAGCGCTGAGCCTGCATACAACTTGTGCCGTGCATATGCATATCGTTCAGTTTACTGAATCTTAGACGTAACACACAAACTGAAAAGCCGTCGATTTCCTGCACTGTCTGAAGCCAGCGGTCAGCTATGCATTCCCAGAGCGTTGGAGTTGTTCCACATGTCCGTTTCCCACTTACGTCCTCTTTTATAGGTTAAGGCGGAGTCACCACCGAAGAGAAAAGAGGAGCAAGGCAGTGGCTGTCTTATACGGGGAAGACCAGCCAACCCTAATAGTGGCGGATTACTTGGGTCACGGGTAAAGGACGGCGGGAGGAGGACGAATAGGAGGTACGCCTTGTGGGATAAGTATGATCTCCGCTCTTCTGAAAAATACGCAAAAGTATCGAAGATACTTTTGGCTGCGAAGGTATCGGATTCATGCCCTACGCCCCTTCATTAACGGATGAATTTCCCGTTACAGCCACGACTCGACCCTGTTTGTGGGGTTCCCCTAAAACAAATGAGCGTAGGAGCTATACCCTCGGCACTTCTGCCTGACCCTGGGCGGGGTGATAGCGCGCCGAATAAACTCTCCACATAAGAACTGACCCCGCGTGTTCCGGTTTATACCATCCTGGGTTCCGTACTCCGTTTCCAACCAGCTCGCTGAAGCCAAATTCCTCTGACCATGCGAGCTTTCCAAAGTTTAACCATGAGAAATTCCCTGCATTCATAATAATGAGCACGCTTGGCATGTGTGTTGAGGTCACCTACAAAACCGCCGGAGCACTGACTCTTGTCCTAGTGGAAAATGAGCCGATACATAAGACGGTTACCGCATCTCATAAAAGCGAAGTATAGGTTAGGGGTCTCAGCGATATCAGAAGAGTCGACCAAAATTTTACTGAGTAACAAAACCTACTGAGTAGTAGCTTCTGCTTTCGAGTTCCCAGATTTATGTAAGAGTGAGTTTCCACGCTTTATTAGGATATCTCAGATTTAGCTTCCACATTGGGAAGCTGAACTTCACTTAGGCCACAGATAATTTCAGGAATACGTGTTGGTCATGATGAGGGGGAACTCGTGGATTTGGAGGTAAAGCCCTTGCATCCTAAGCTACTTTTGTTGGGGAGAGGCAAGTTTGGATTTCCCAAGCGATGAGTTTCGGATGGTGAGACTAATCTTCGAGAGACAGTTCTTCATGTTAAGGTGAAGGTAATCAGCAGCCTGTTGGGGGTCAGCCTTTTGAGGAGCTGCTTCGCTCTTGGTTATAGATGGGTTTGGGTAGGTATTTCCAACTTAAACGGAGAGGATTTTTGGCCCGGATCAGAAAGCCTGGTGAATAGGATTGCGATGAAAGACTACTTGCTACCATCTAGCGGTCACTGTCTGGAAATTTATGCAGAAGAGGAACCGAAAATTTGGAAAGGCCGTGACTGAATATTGGATCTAAATTGTTAGAGTTTTTAGCAAGAGATTTAACGCGTTGCGCCCAACACCCGATGTGAGTATTGGGGACAAAGTCTATTCATTTAGGAGGTGCTATCGGCTTTGTCCAAATAAAAACCACCGACCATGATTTTCGCTGTCGATGGTAGTAGCAAAATGTAATGAGAGGCTTCAGTTAAATGAGGTAAGTCAGTGGCAGTAGAGGTGGCGGGTGATGCACACTATCGACGTGCATGACGATAGTTGACAACTGAGTTGGTGCCCATAGAGAATCCGGGATTTAGTCTATTATGTCTAACAGGATGCACCAAAGGGGCGTGCTGTATATACTGTAGGCCTAAAATGGAGACAATCGCGTACGCACGCTAGCGGCTCCGAGTCAATTCAACACCGGCTTGTTTCCTCACTTGCGAATCAGTCTGGTTCCATTGTAGCTCCAAGTATTGATAAGTTTTGGAGACCGCTACCCTCAGCTTCAGTACTCAGAAATTGGTATTTGTCGCAATATAGCTCACTGCTTCCATACAACCCACAGACTTGAGCAATTCCGCAGCAGCTGTCGTCCGCTTTCGCAGCTGGGAGAAATTAGCCTAATGATTCTACAGAAGAGCTACTATATCCTGCTATGATCCTGGATTTCCGCAAACGGTCCTTCGATTCTGGGCTTGGACGCCTCGCGAGCCTCGGAGCAATCGGTACCACTTTAGACGGCATCCTAAAATCAGGAGGATGGGCCCGTTCTCCAGCGATTGTTCGCACAATGCTCAAAACAGCAAAGGTAGTATGACCGTAGAGCTAGCGAAGCTGGAAGCAGATAGGTATTCAATGTTCCCGAAGCACCGGTTTTTGCAGAGCTGCCAGAATAAGGGTGTTCTGAAAGTGCTCGCCGAAATGAAACGGAATGGTGCTATTGAGCTTGTGGCCCCATCCACCTGGTCTACTCCGATTTTAGCAGCAATGGGGCGTGATGGGATCACATCCCGATTTACCTGTTATTACCGAATGACTTTGAATTCCCGCTCAAGGAAATGCGCGGCAACTGCTTCTGAGCAGTAGAACTTCATTAAAAGCATGCTCAGTAGCAAGTTATTCTCGAAAATTAACCTGGTTGATGCATACAAATAAAATGCGCAGCACTCCCAGTCTGAACCGCCAACGACCATAGGCATTCAAAGGGGCATGTCCCAGTACAATTTCCTGCCGTTTGGTCTGCACCCATCGCGCGAGAAGTTTCAGGCTTCCATCAACGGGTTGATATATGGCACTGATGGGCTGAAGGGACAAGAGAGCCGTGAGCTTAATTTTGGACCTTAGAGAGAAGAGCACAAGAGCATATAGCCCGGCCGCTGGAGAGGTTTGTCGGGCGAAAAGTGTCGGTCAAAGCAGCCAAACACAAATTTTGCGTCACCGAATTAGGTTTCCTTGATTTCGTTGCCAACGTAAAAGAAGACCAACCCAATCCACATCGTTTCATATCTCTAGAATTGAATCGCCCGAAAATCGACCACACTTAATGTCAATTCTAAGACATCTGCAGCACCGCTTCAGACCCATTTCACTCTTGGCAGTAATAGCCCAACCACTGATTCTGGTCCATTCGTTCGGTGTTTGGCAGCGTGACCAGCACTGTGGGTAGACACTAAGTGCACTCGTACAGAATATTCTCCACCGAACAACGCCAGTATAAGGCTGGCCATCTAAATGGATCAAGCTGATCAAAAATACCCCCAAAGTCGGGATAAGATCTGTTATAGAGCTACGGGTGCCCGATAATCAGCACATCGCTCCTCCTCACTACTGCAGAAGAGGATTGTTCCCAGAAGCCGAAGGAAGCTTTGACTGCATCTTCGACGGCAAGCCGAATACACCGGTACCTACTTGGAGATAAATTCACGGTTGCCGCCAGCCACGGGGCCCTTTAGTTCCTGTACAGCTCAGACAAGTCCACCGTTAAATTTCTGGCTGTTATGATTCCGAGCTGGAACACTGAATTAGCTGCGTTTACCTGCTAAGTGCTGCATTGGCCTGGCGAGACAATCCCGAAATCGGATTCCATGTCACAAACTCCAGTCGCAGTAGTGGATCAGAACCATTTCACTTCACTGGCAAGGCCAGTATTGAGGGGAGAATTGCTGCCACAGATGAAAAGTTACCACTGGTCCATGGTTTCGCATATCATGAAGGGGGTGAAAATCCAAGACGAAGCGGAAGTTTCATCATCCCCTCGTACTGTTAGAGGAATTCGGTATCCAAACCGGCAAAGACTTCTTCCTAGCAGACCGGCCCGTCACTCCATCCCCACCGGACGAGTCAGTTTCGAATGAACTAAACAGGAACTACCTGGGCATAGGTAAAATAAAGTAGCTGGTTCTACGGACGAGCTGGTGACTGCAACTGGAATCAGGCACCAGGGCTGTGCAGAGATCTGCAATGTATGCAATACGAAGCCTAGTCAATGCCAGGCAACTGGGACCTTTCTCCTAAAGGCAGGATCCATGGCAGGGGGTTCAATCTGACTTTTGCGGCCCATTCTTGAACCAATACCAAGGTCCGATACTGATTGACTCATATTTCAAACTACCAGAACCGTTCCAGACGAATCCACCAAGCACTTTATGCGTGGTCCAGGGGCTGCGGAAGAACTTCAGCTGAAAAGAAATTCCCCAGGCACCGGGCTTCCACGGTGGGTCGCAACTCTGCGCAGTGGAGCTGAAAACTGGCCTGACAGAATCGGATGTCGGCACCTACGCACAGTTGCCAGAAAAGAACAGGTCGTTCTCCGAGCACAACCAAAACTGCCCTCCGCGAACACAAGTTGAACTTATTCAGGCCGATGGCAAACAAGGCCATCGGGGGGCCGTAGTTTGGTTGCAGAATAATTAACAACCGGAATAAACTCTCGGGAAAATGGTGGGGGAAAACTCTGTGGCAGCCTTCAAATGGAAGCTGGGCTTGGCGTGAACACACTCCATCCCATATTACCTGTGCCACCGCGAATGCAGACTAGTTTTGATTCTTTAGTCTACTTCAGTTTTATTCTTCTCCCTCTTCTACTAACTTAGTCCACTTTAGGGCGTCCAAAAAATACCTCTCCACCCATAGGCCCCCACTTCACAAGAGGTCATAACTGAACGTCATGCTCTTCCTTGAAGGGAGAGCGCGGTGATCTCCGAGAACTGACTCTATAGAAGTGTGTGTTGTCACCCGTGAAATGAGTTGTTAGCATAGCTATCGAAAAACAAGGGGCCAAGGGAAGTAGAAGCACGGTGAGACCCGGAAGCTCTGGGACATCATTGGCATCGGCCTCCGGCCATGCGATCTGGTTCAATCCGGAGGCCGGCCTATGTTGTATGGAGGGAGGAGTGTTATTCCGGAAGGCGGTGCACGTTCTTGACCCACACACACAAAAACTCGGCGGGCGTAAGCTCAGTAGGTGCATAAGCAATTGAAGACCGCGTAAGCCTACTCTGAAGCAGTAAGGAAAAGAGGGGAAAGGTGCTTTTTGTCTCACGTAAGCCAGGTAAGAAATACCCCAGGTTCCAGTAAACATGGAGAGTGCCTCTTCTGCATCATTCAACAAAAGCCCACTGCCACGCGAAAACATACCAATAATACACAGCCCTCAAGCATTACACTGGCTTCCAACTCCGTGGTTTAAAGTCGATTGTGTAGAAAAATACAAGCCGCGATGGACTCCTAGCAGTCGTTGAGATACGCGTAACACAGTTCAAAAAACGCCAAGCGTCCAGTTGTGGTTTTCAATACGGTTCTTTATAAAACATTCATGAACATGACATAAGAACTGTACAAACCTCAACGGTAACCGCTCCGTGAATAAGAGTCAGCCAAATGCGAGCAAATTCAGGATCGCTTGAGGTTCAAGCAGTCAAGTCAACGAAATTTCTATGGGGACTGTGGGTCAAGGGTCATAGAGCGAATCAACGCACGCACCGGTCAGCGGTCACCCAAGGTCAATGTCCGGTGTGCGGTTCGACGAATGAACAGGTGTGGCGCGGAGCGTTAATGGAAAACATAAATTGGAGTGAGGGTAGGGGTTTCAGATCGATCCTGAGTTAGTGCCTCGAATTTGGTTGTTCCGTTGATTACATCGCCCGCCAAATCCGCCACCCATTTCCTTGGTCGACGTGCTCAAATCAGAATCGAGTCCTGCCTCCCCCCTTCTTACCCACAATTCAGCACCCTTCAACTTCCCTTGGGGCGTCAGGATTTACAGCAGTACGCCTGGGCACCCCCCTAGCCTAAGGTACTGTTGGATCTGCCTTGTACCAGCGCAAATGGTACAATTTACTGTTGCCACAAGTGCTGAAATGCAGACAGGGCAACTGCACCGATCAATCCACTCCTTCCAGCAAACACACTTTTCGTATATCCCAGCTGATGGGTCCATCCTTGGTTCTAACTGGCACGAGGCGCACGAGGCCATCAACCGAAGGCCCACATTCCACGACGACCCCCAGGGGCCATTGCTTTCTCGGTCTAATATCCGATGTGATCATTACCAAGTCACCAACCTTCAAGCTCCGATCCTTCGATATCCGCTTTTGTCTTTCTTGCAGAAGGGGAACATATTCTTTAGTCCACCCGCACCAAAACACGGCCGCGAGGGGTATGACTTGTCGCCATATTTTGATGTATTGGCATCCCTGGTTGCCATCAGCTTCCACACCGGTATTCCCGCTGAGCAGTAGTAAATGATTCTGCGTCAAAGCATAATTTTCCTTGGCGTCAGACTGAATCAGTCTTCCCCATACACCTCCCCTGTGATTATCGGATGGCGGCTAAAAGCTTCACCGAGAGCCTCTTGAAAGCCAAAATTCATCAATTTTTGTAACATTCCAGCTGTTCAAGCATAATTGAAGCTCTTTAGCGGCACCTACGAAGTTCGTTCCTTTATGGCTAGGGACATCTCTTGGACAATCCTGTCTAGCTATAAATCGTGACAGCCAAGATAAATGAGCCATCAGTGAGACTATGAGCAACCCCCATATGTACTGCTTTCGTCTGTAAGCAGGGAAGAGGCATCCATAGCGTTTCTCTGTAGATTGTCCTCGTCGAACAAGGAATGGGCCGAAATAGTCAACACCGACCTCGTAGAACGGATACCATCCAGTCTCAACTAGCATCGGCGGCAAGGGTGCCATTTTTTGGGCACTACAAATTGGGCTCCTCCTACGACAGCTGATACAGGAACCAATTGCCCCTTTGACTGTTATACCGCCTTGACTAATCCAGTATCTTTGCCGTATTGCGGCCAAAACTTGAGAGGTACAGCAATGCCCTTCCATTGTACTGTAATGACGAATGATTAAATCCTTTACCGAGTGTCCCTTCGGCAGGGCTGCAGGATGTTTAAAGCTCGGCTCGTGGATGAAATTATCCAGCAGCCCGCCGACACGCTTAATTTCATCAATTATTACAGGACATAAGGTCTTCAAGTGTCCTGAGTCTGAAAGCTGGGATTTCCAAGGTTTGGAAGCACTGGACTCAAGTCGATTTAGATCATCGGCAAACTCACTTCTCTGCACTTCGCGCACGATATCGTGTTCGGCCTTACAAATTTCATCGAGTGTTATTCGCCCTACCGATACTTCAATGCAAGTCTTCTTACCGTGCGGTACAGCGGATAGTCCTTAAACCAAACTAGCCAGGCCACAACTTTCAACAGCTTTGTCTAGCTGGAAAGCTTAGCAAATAACGGATTCTTCTCCCGATTTATTAAATTACCATCTGCCGTCGGCTTTCTGACCTCAATGTCCGTTGTGTCCGCATTCGACAGACAAGTCGGCCAGAGTGCTTGTGGAAGCCTCAAAAGTCCCAGGCCAGAAATCAACTGTTTTAGTTCTAATGGTGTATGTGACCTTCTCGAAGCTGCCCAGGCTGGGTGCTCCGCGACGGCACGCCGCCACTGGTCAGGTGATGACAACGCATGGATGACGCTTAGCCTGCTTGCCACGAAAATACTGAAGCGAGTAGTTGTGTTGTTGATGTAATAGAGGACAATCGATGAATCTGTCCAAAAGAACGTCTCATCAGATTGCCATCTTACGAACGATTTTACTTGCTGCACCAGGCAAACGGCTAGCTTGGCGGCGGCTAACTCGAGCAGGGTATGGTGACGATCTTTAATGGTGCTACTCTAGATTTAGCCAAAAAAAGAGCAACCAACCGGGGCAATTTCAGAGCAAAAACGAGCATATACTACGGCCCCAAAGCCCGACTCGGGAGCGTCACAAAAACATGTAGCTGGGAATGATCACCCGTCCCCCCTTCAACCCTACCGCATCTTGAAATCTTTAAGTTGGGTAACTCAGTCATGAAATTCAGCAGCGAACTCCACGACTTCACATCATTTTAAGCGAAGCCTTCTCGGCACAGATTTTGAAGCAAAACCTTGGCTGGCAGAGTGGCAGGACTTATTATGCCTAGCGGATCGTAAAGGGCAGAAATAATGGATAACACCCACATTCTCGAAGGAGCTTGACCAATTATGTTCAAGCGAAAACAGAACAAATCTTGCTGGGTGTCCCACTCCAGACCAAGAGTCCTCTGTGCTGGAAATGGTTTACACTGATATCGGCCATGGGTGCAGCAGCTTCATGCTCAGATATGTCCTGCAACACCTCCTCCACGTTTGACACCCATTTTCCTAAATAAAATCCTCCTCTTCCTGGCATCTCTAACTTGACTTACGAAGGCCTTCGCCAACTCAATGGATGCGAACGATATCGAGCGGTCATCAACACAAAAGTTCTCCGACGCCGAGTTGACAACGAAGGGTTCATAGGCTAGATTCCCCTTGGCTGTTTGCTTGAATGCAAAGCTTGCACAAAATGATGTTGCTCCGAACGGGTGAGCTGTAATTTGGTACTCACACAGCTGCTGGTTTGGGTCATCATTGTCCCACCACAGGATTCTTAGGACGTCACGGTCCCGAGGGTTCACTCGAACTTGAGTGAACATTTCTTCGGTATCTGCTACGATGGCTACCCTCTCTTCTCAGAACCCCATAAAATCTCTAACTAGGTCATTGGCCCGCTCGGGGCCTTGTAGTAACCGGTCGCTTAGGGATACTTCCCTGAACCTTGCCGAGCAGTCTAGAACTATCCTTAGTTTCTTTGGTTTCTTAGGGCTGACGACGGCGCGGTGTGACAAATACCGTCTTGGTGAAAACTCAGGGGCCAGCTGTTCGGCGGGGGTGAGGGCCATATATCCCTTGCCTTTGTTTCTAAGCATGACCATTTTATACCTTTCATAGAAAGCTCTATCGCGCTGAAACCTTTGAAAAAGTGCGCGAAGCCTCCGGGCGGCTACTTGATAATGATAATAATGGTGGTTTATTTCGGATAACCCCGAGGCATGCTGTAATGCAAGATCAAACAATAATAATAATAGTGGTATATTTCTTGATCGCGGTCAAGACACATGCACAAGGCATGATCGGAGAACACAGTGATTTATAGCAATGTAGGGTAATCACAATTTTGAAGTCCACGGTTCACACAACTGCAATAGTAGAACGATCAGCTTGGACAGTGTTTAGGTGAACTAGAGAGGACAGTGCCGGTGCGGCCATTGTGAATCGGTTTCGAGTTCGGAACGGGGACGATGCGGTTAGCGGGATAGGTTTAGGAATGCAGATAAAGCGATACTGAAGAAGAGTAAAAGTGCAGTGTTTGTAAGAACCCATAAAGCAACTGGTATCAGACATCACAACATGAACAGGGAGTTGAGGCAGGAATAATACACAATTAGCCTAACGGGTGCCGATAACTGTCTACGACGGATCCGGTAATCCAGAAGGGATCACGGCGATCTACGGAATTTGGTGCGCAGTCGATGAAGATAGAGAGAGAGCGTTGGAGTGAGGGAGATTCAAAGAAGAGTCGGGAAGTTTAGGAGGAGTGGCGGTGTGGCACCAACTGAATATTTGAGGAATCAGTATTGAGAAACTGGTTGAGAGTGTTACCCAAAGAAAATTAAAAACAGGATTAACATGGTGTAATGAAAGTGCAGTCGGAGATGCCTGCAGGATATAATAATAATAATAATAACTATAATAATAATGGTTTATTTCGGAAACGCCCGAAGCATGCCATGTGCATGATCTTGTTGATACAGGTGATGGAATGGACAGATATAATTCATGGAAATATGGAGACTCTCATGAAAATATTGGATAAAAAAGCTCAGAAAGGCAATAAGGTAGGATGAAAGTAAGACAAACGTATGCACACTATAGAGATCGTGTGGAGTTTAAATGAGCTCGAGAGCGGATTTGAATGGACGCCCGGTGAGTTTGAAAGTCAAGGTCAGGTGGACTGAATGGCTGGTCCGGGCAATTACATATGGAGGCAGACTGGTAAACATGAGAAAGGCTGGAAATCGGTATAAGGAACTGCAGTAGCAAGGAACAATGGAGAAAGGGTGAGGTGCACTGCAGTGGATTAGATATCAATGAAGCATTGGTACTTTGCAGTGGATTGTCGACGGACAGGACACAAAACTCACCGTAAAACAGGCAGCGAGCAATGCAAGACGTAGAGGGATGATTAGACGATAAAAACGATTTAGAGGGATTGGATACGGTAGATGTGATGCACAGATGTAAAGTTGATGGATGCCTATGATGACGGTCGTTGGGATGATAGCAAGAGAAATGGCAGGTGAGGAACTGCAAGATGCAGAGCGCTTGCACATAGATATATATGGGTGCGTTTACATATATATATATATATATATACATATATATATATATATGTAGATTTATTATATATATATATATAGGTATAGGTATAACAGAAGCAGGAGCAATAACAGCGGGGTCCTAGAAAGAAACTATCAGTCAATATGAGGAGTAGGTAATGCTAAATCAATTGGTTGTAGAATTAACTTTGGAATATCGTGGTGGATTAACTTCACGACAAGTGCACATGGCAGCCCAACGGAGAGAGAAATAGAATGCGGAAGCACAGAAGTGATGTAGACTGTTAGGAGCAGTTCATGGAAGAGCGAAGATGAAAGACAGGATCAAGGAAAACAGGTAAAAATGGGTCTAATTATTTGATCAATGCAGGTGCGATATGTAGTGACGGACCAGAGAAATCGGGTAGTGACAAGTCAAACAATTTGGAACTGTAAAAGAACACCGTGACGTAACGTTGTCATTACAATGGTGGAACATGGAAAAGCAGACCACACTGGAAGGTACAGAAAAATGCCTGTAGTGAGCAATAAACGGATCAAGGGATGAAAGCAATGACCGAGGAGACAGGTAAGAAATCACCAATCCGATCATTTTACTGCAGATGAAACACGAAGGAGGCGGACAAGGAAGCGGGACGCCCCGAGATAAGTGAACCAGTAATAGAACAAAAAGGCCACAAAAAATGAATGCGCAACGGAGTTTGGGCAATGGAGCTGGAAAGCTGTGTGCCAGCAGACAGTTGAACTGGTGGATACTAATCAGGACATTGGAAAGAACCACAGAGGAATCGCGGAGCCAAGTGAGGAAGATATGGTGGTGGTGATTGGATAATAAATACGACTGTAAAAGATGCGAAGTTTGGAGCGGCAAGTTCTACAATGCGGATTGGTCATGAGTGCGGGTGCGATTGGTGCATCATGGCATTGGGCACGAGGAGGGATTTAACAGAACGACAGGTTTAAGGAAGCTATCAATGGGCGCATAGATGATAGAAGCCAGCAATGACGGCAGGTGGGAAAAGAGTTATTGGCGAGCGTCGACAGAGAAGTGTGGTTAGGACGATAGTGACTCAATGCAGTGAAAGTTGATGTAGAGAGAGGCGATAGGAGGAAGGACAAAACGGGTAGGTGTGCATACCGTGGTTGGGCGACAAAAAGGGGAAGTGGAAACAGATGATAAGAGCTGTAGGTGAACAAACTGTGGCGGAAAAAGGATGAGGAGCATGCAATTTTCAACCGAAAGCATTGGGTTCGGTAGTCCAAGAAAAGTTAGAGCGTGCCATCCGCAACCGGTGCTAGTGGGTGGGACTGGCCGTGCGCTGGACACCCAACCTGAAAAACACTTCGTGAAGTGAACACAGGAGGTGTGATCCACCAGCCTAATTGCGCTCGCACATCATTGCAGACGAACTGCACGCCCGATGTGCGCCGGCCATAGCGGTGGATCTGACCGCGCCCCGAACTGTTGGGAGTAGCACGAGTGTTCATGGACAATTGTACGGGGGACAAAACGACCGCGATGGGGTTGCGTGAACCAGGAACAATTGACCAAGACGTGAGACCATGGACAGGAGAGCCATCGGAAACAGCGAGTGGTAGACGACCGTGTAGCAATATCATCCAGGTGCACCTGCCGGGGAGGTGGTGAGTGCAGTGCCCGAAGTGGTTGGCCGTCACTGAGGATCACTGGAAAGTGAAAAGGGATAGAGAGGCGCAGTCTGGGTGTGCCCCAGCTGTGAATCAACGGATACTGAGGAGAAAGAAAGTGAATATGATGGATAAGGGATGAACGTAGGTGAGCAATAGGGTTATCTTATGATGGCAGGAGGTAGGTTCGCTATGGATCAGTGAGGGCATTGGCCTTAGTTCGCGGGGTGTACCTAGTGGCATGTGGCGCAGAGGTAGTAGAGTTACCGTGTGAGGCCTCTTTCAAAGGCCAGGTCGGTGGAGACGAGCTCATTGGTGAGCAATATAGCATTGGGGACTGTTAAGTGTGGCAAAAGTGCGCGCTTAAAAGCGAACATTGAGGAGGCACTGCGTAAGCTAAGGGGCAGCTTATTCCAGATTTTGGAATAGGCTAACAGAAATAATCGGGACTTCAGACAGAGATTAGAATGAGGGACAGTGAGAGAGAAGGCACGGTGTCGGATCGGGTAGGAGCAGGGCACAGCGAATGAGATGGGATAAGGGGTGTAGGCCAGGTTATGGCTTAGCTTGAAGACGAAAATCAGGTTGAGCCTCATGCAACGAATCCATAGAGGCTCAATTTGTAGGAGCTCACAGCGCTGGCGGTATGTTAGGGCTAGGGATACGCCCAACACCTTTTTGGTGAAGGTACGCTGGACGTTTTCAAGAGATACAATAGAGGAACGTGGCCAGAGGCTGGAGGTAATGGGACAATATTCTAGGAGCGGTCTCACGTGTGGGAGATACATGGAGAGGCGACTGGCCGGTATTAAGAAACACTGATTGATCAGGCCTAGGGTTTGCTTAGCCTTAGCGATTTGGAACGATGTCTGTTCTGAGAAGTTAAAGGAACAAGAGTAGCGTATGCCAAGATTGGTAACCATGGGGTGTATGGGGATGGGCAGGCCGTCCATACAAATTTGGCCGGGTGGTGCGGTGCACTTGTATGGTAAGAGGAAGCTTTTCTCCGCAGAGAATTTCGTGAACCACGAGACGCACCAAGTTTAGAGAACGAGTAAGTCATGCGATATGTTGCACAGAGTCACGGATAGATCACTAGGGAGGAAAGAGTACACTATTTTTATATCGTCGGCGAACAGGAAAGGAGTGCCGTGTCGAATAGAAGAGAAAATGTCATTGATAAAAATAAGGAATAATCATGGGCCTAGGACACTGCCTTGGATGACGCCGCTAGTAATTGGTTTGGCGAAAGATAGGTGGCCGTCGACGAGCACGGCTTGTGATCTGTTAGAGAGATAGGAGGATAGCCAGGAGAGGAGAGGGTCAGTAATACCGAGAGATCGGATCTTGGCCAACAGATGAATATGGGGAACACGGTCAAAAGCCTTAGATATGTCGAGGTACAACACAATTACAGAGTTGCCGGCGTCGGCAGCAGACGATAGGACATTGAGAAAGTCAAGTTGGCAGGAAGAGCAGGAACGAGAGTTCAAGAAACCATGCTGACCAGGGTTTAGCAGGTTGTTAGATAAGAGGTACTGGACAGTGTGTTTTTGATAATTCTCTCCATAATTTTGCAGACTACTGGGGTGTGATTAATGGGCCGATAGTTATTCGGGTCGCGTAATAAGCACTTTTTGAAGCGCGGAACTATAACAGAGGATTTCCATTGAGGTGGGACGAAACTGTGAAGCACGGAGGTGGTATAAATATTAAGTAACAATAAGGGGAGGTCGGGACCACCGAAACGGAGGAGGGCCGGTGGGAGATCATCTGGTCCCGGTTTCGAGGAAGGTTTAATAGAGGAAACTGATTTTTCAATTTCTAGATGGGTGAAGGGAATTGACGAAAGGGAGGCAGAGGTGCAGGGGTGGATTGCGGGAGGGGGAATACCAGGACAGCTTATAAGGGAGGAGGAAAAATGCTCACTGAAGGCCTCAGAAATAGATGCTGGAGTATTAGCGGTAAATGAGCCGCAGATGAGGAACTTGGGCGAGGTATGATTGGAGGGATTGGACCTTTTACTAAGCAGGTTGGATAGGTAGCCAGTTTTGTTTGGGTATGCTGGGACGATGGCCTCTTGTCTTCTCAGATGCGAATCGACCATGCAACTCAGCCCCAGTTGTAGCTGGTTTATGCGCAGAAGAATTGTAAAGTCGTGTGATCTAGCAAAGGTAAGTTGCAGCTTAGACAGCTTACGCTATAAAAGTGACAGGCGTGAGCTGCTCGATTTGGGGCATGGATCGGCACATGGGTTGGCGGTATTTAGGCAATGTAGGAGGCTGGAGTAGAGAGAGTTCATAACAGTGAGAGGATCGGATGAAAGAAAAAATGTGTCCCAGTTAAGGGAGCGGATTATCATTGGTACTAGGGGTCAGTTACAGGAACGATAGGAAGTCAGAACAGGGGGAGAGGATTGCATCGGATGAGAACAGCTGAAGCAGCTGAACTTGCACCTGACAATACGGTGGTCACTACCCGGGAAGTGATCAGTAGTCTGGGTGATCATATCAGGAAAATCAATGGAAAACACTAGGTCCAAGATGTTGTTCCCCCTAGTAGGGCAGGAGACATGTTGGGTCCATCCACCAAGACGGACACAAGGAAGGAAGGTGGAGAGGGCGGGAGGGCTAGTATAGGAGGACCAGCAAATTGAAGGAAAGTTAAAGTCACCCGCAGTAATTTTTGCACTGGCAGGGTAGTCAAGCGCAGCTTCAAAGACATTCACGGCAGAGTCAATTTTTGCAGGCTCCAGACCCGGGGGGACGTAGACGCAGCCAAGGAGGAGGTTCTGACCGGAGGCGTGAATGGATATCCATAACGAATCCTCAATGGGGAGAAGAGAGGGGTGGTCGATGAGACTAGCGTGGATAGTGCATTTTACAAAGGCTAAACAGCCCCCTCCGCGCCTGGACTGGCGGGTGTTCGAGAAGCACTGATACCCAGCTATGCGAACAAGGTCAGGCGAAGCATCATCTGACAGCCAGGATTCAGTTACTAGTATAATGTCAGCGTTTGAGGTAAATGCCAGAGATCGCAGGTGCGATATTTTTCTAATTATTGAGTGAGCGTTAATAAGAACTAGTAGGAATGAGTTCAGTGTCGGTGTGCGCGTAGCATGGATGCCAGGTGCAAGACTATTGGGATTGCTGTGGCGAAAGGAGTTGGCTCTCAGTGGGGATAGAGCGTCAGTAGAAGGGGGAGGGCAGGCAGTGTTGGGTGGGGGCGGAAAGTAGGAGAAGCGTTAGCAGCCGATCGCTGTAGGTGATCAATACGGTGGGTGTGCAGCACACCGCTGATGTAGGCCGGAGGGGTTTCACACGGTGCAGAGGGAGGGGGCACCATATGGCAAAGTGAGAAGTTAGGAATATCTGTCGGAGCGGGGTGGACAGGGGGGAGTGCGTGGTGTAAGGTGCTAAGTGGCATGACAGCGAATGGGGAGCGATCAGTGATATGAGTCTGTGAAAGTTTATCGATATGGTCCATATGGCGACTAGCAATATGGCCACGGGTGCCGAGGGCACCGGTCAAGGAAAAATGAGATCTTGACTGCTGATGACCTACCTGTTGGGCAGAGTCAGTATAAGGCCGGTAGGTCGGTGTGGGGGTGAAGGCATGTGGGAGAGTAACTGGGACATAGTGTGGGGTTGGGGCGGGAAGGGAGTGGCGAAATTTGGAAAGGTTTGGAGGCTCATGAGGGGCAGGGGAGCCGGTAAGTGGGGGGGTGGGGTGAGGAGGCGGGATACAGGTACGAACCTAGAGTATCTGCTGAGGTATGTACGCGGTACTTCAGGGTTAGATGAGGGTTGGTGGAGGTGAGCAGGGGGGAACGGCGGAGGCATGCTGGGGCTATAGTATGGAGGGTTGGCGTCTGGGGGGCAGGGATGGATATACGGTAGCAACGGAGATGGAGGATTGGTGTGACCCATGCGATCAGAGAGAGGGAAAGACAGTGGAAAGGGGTGTGAGGCAGTGGAAGGGTGAGTGGCATTGGCAAGGCCCTGAAGGTCACTCCTGCATATAGGGACGATGGCGTTAGACGAATCCGAATGGTGGCCCAGTTGGCCATCACCTGGAGGATCCGAGAGCACGCTATAAGCAGAAGCCGATTGAGGGTGGGGGGTAATGGGTGAGGTGATTAGTTGGGCAAGAGCGGACCTGGTAGGAGTACCAGGTAGGCTTATGGAGGGGGTTAGAGCGGCACTTATGAGGATAGAAACGAAGTGTCGCCGCTGAGCTAACAGTTGGTGGGTAGTTGGTAGAGTCGTTAGAGCGAGAGCGGCGGGTGACAACACTTGTCAACGGCTCGGAGGACGGATTGGAAGTAGTACGGCGGGGGCTGATGGTTGTACCAGGGTCTTGTCTTGGCTCAGAGGCTATGATGGGGGAGCGCGGCTTTAATACTGAAGTGGAGTGCCGCTTGGGGCCTGTGGTCGGGGAGCGGGAGCTACTGCTAGTAGATGCTATTGGGGGAGATGGTAAAAAAGGGCGTTTGTGTGGAAGCGGAACCGGGGGTGGGGAGTTAGACATATCTAAGTCGACAGTTTGCAGGCAGGCAGGGTGAGGCGCAAGGCTCGCCTTTGACTTCTTGACAGAGGAGCATTGGGTAACCTTCATGTCGGTCACAGTGGGGTCAGCCTGCATGGGCAAGGCGGAGTTACTTCTCAGCGAGCGAAGTATTTCCCGTTGGAGGGGGGTTTTATCAGAGAATATCATGATGTCCTTATACGGCGAAAGTGCAGCAATTGTCGACTTGTTGCTAATAAATTCTGTAGCTGTTAGGTCGTCTGTGAATTGGAATAGCAGGGGGCAACTATGTCGCTGGGACTTTTTACGTAGCCTCCTGCAATGGCATCTATAGTGAGCCATGTTGCACGAAATTAGTATGTTGTGTTTCGCCAAGGAAAGTGGTAAGCGGTCTGGAACATTAAAAACCACTGCGTTCTTGGAGTTGGCAATGCGGTGGCATATTTCAGTAGACACGGAGTCGAGGTGTCCCGCCGAAACCAAGTTCTTGGGCGATGTAGCGGCTACAGGGTCAAGGAGAGTAGCCAGGGGTGAAACCTTTGAAAAGATTTCACCAATCAGCTCGACCTTGTTGCTAAGTTCGACGAAACTCTGCTTAAGGCCATTAGTAGTATTAGAAGCTTCACCGTCGACGCTAAAGAGGGTGACAGAGCACGGCCTGGTTTTTGAGAAAATTGACCCTCCATTAGATAACTCATTGTGGGAGATGCCTGTGATACAAATGCAAGTGAGTCGAATGGGATAATCAGATTGGCCTTTCTGTATAGGTAATTGCGATATTATATAGAAAACCCCATGGAGGCAGAAACCCTCACCAGGAATGCAGTGTGCTTTTAAGGGGCGTGCATAGCGAATGGACACAGAACTGGGAATCTCAACAGGAAGCCGCCGAGAAAACACTGTTGGAGACAAAAGATGCTGACGCAACCAAGCAAATATGCACGGGTGGCGAAGAGGAGGGAAGAGTGCGGTGACTGGGAGAGGCCAGACCCGAAGGAACAGAGGAAGTTGAGTGAAAAAGTGAGATTTTCTGCAAACGTGATAAAAGAATGAACAATCAGGTGGTTGGTATTTTGTTTCATAAAGACATAGGTAGCTGCTGATGGCAGGTAGTGCATGATGAGGGCAGCAGTCAAAAAGGGCTAGGCTCATGAACTAGGGAGGGTAGGTGCGGAGCACAACAGCGAGGGCCAGACTTAAGTCCTGCACGCAGAATGAATTGAACTGTTCGTGTGGAGTACTGGAAATGGATGCTGATGGGTGAAGTCAGGAGTCTGTCAGGCGTTCCAGTGAGGCTATCATGAATGGTTGTAGTCCTGGTTATGGGATTGTGATAACTGGTTAGCCATGTAAGGTGCTCCACATAAAGCGATATCAGGTTTGACTATAGGTTAAACCACGTTCAATCCAATCGATCAAATCGTTCAGTACGTTCGGCAATCCAGGGACCTCCGCAAAGATGTGCAGGCACAGCCAGGATGGCCAATCGCAACCCCTGTCACCAAAAATGGTTTTCAGGTTGGGTGTCCAGCGCACGGCCAGCCCCACGCACCAGTACCGGTTGCGGCAAAAAAAACATTTATACACCCGAAATGCTGCAAATATGGAACCATCTCCCCCAGTTATCACCCATTCTTCATCGTACTCGTCTCCATCGTCGCCTTCTTAACTTACCGTTTCTTACGCTTGGCAAAATCTACTTTCCCTAGCACATAATTATCGCGAGGTTAAAAGACCGTCTCCGTACTCGACTTACCGTTCATGATCCTTTTTCCCGAGGATTCGCGCCAAACCACCCGCTTGTCCCATTCGTAAACTTAACAAATCCCCAAGATAAAACTCGCCGTTTTTTCTTATCACGGTTACCGATATATTTGAAAAAGGCCACATTTATTGTTGCCATACACTTCCGTCCCAAAATGTCCAAACAGTTTATTTCACTGAGGAGTATTTGTCATCAGAGCATTCCAACAGTCGACGATATTGAGACAGTTCGCTCTCTCTATTGGTCCTCCTTTTCGCCCACACGGCCGCAGCGTTGCAATATCCTCACCTTGCAAATATTCACGCCCCCCCCCATGTATTCACATCTGAGAGACATATGTATCGCAGAGTTTTGATCTTTCGCCGTCACATGATCCACCCCTTACAAAGAATACCAACAGATAGTATTTCACCTGTCAGCTACTTCACCGCTCAACTTCGCAAACGTACTTATCGGTTGTTTGGTGCTTTTTCATATCCGGTATTCTACTTTGGCAAGTCCTCGCAGGTAATTTTGATCCTTGCATCTCTCTGGTCATCATGTTCAGCTCCTAGATAACGATAATCATACGTAATTACTTGCTTGTCACTTAAATACTCATATTTGCAAACCGTGTATCTGCGACTATCATGGCCACGCATCACAAATCAATTCGTCGCTTATTTCCAGTTTCCATTTTGGTGCATCACATTCCACCTTTCTGAAAGTAAAAAATGTGCGCAACGATCATATGTTTACGTCCGGCCACTTCTTCCACCATCACCTGGGCAATCTCTTTCTATAAATAAGTCCTTCGCTGGGTATTTAACTGACTCAGCCGATATTTGGTCGCCGAACGTCACGAGGGCAATCTTCGAAAGATTTTTCTCGTTATTTGCCATCAAATTCATTCCCTTCATCGTCTGGTTTCCAATCCAATGCCATGCCACACTCCGCGGAGCGCTTTAGCTGGTTCATGTCTCCCTTAGAAACTTCGTTTTCCTCAAGGTGAACAAAACTTTCGTCAATTCTGTTTGGTTCCTCCGTTGCACAGTCCTTCTTTTTGAATTATTTCAGTAAAAGTCTATTACCTCCGACCAGCTCCACCCTGACTCGGTCGGCTCGGCCACCCGACCTCGAGTAAAGTTGGACGTAGAGTCCGAATTCCAAGGGGATGATTCAGATATGTGCACTCTATATTGTACAGAAGAAAGTATTTTAGTTTTTTTTAATATGGATCCCGGCAAATCTGAACTCAAGGTCGTTCGGCGACCAAATATCGGCTGAGTCAGTTAAATACCCAGCGAAGGACTTATTTATAGAAAGAGATTGCCCAGGTGATGGTGGAAGAAGTGGCCGGACGTAAACATATGATCGTTGCGCACATTTTTTACTTTCAGAAAGGTGGAATGTGATGCACCAAAATGGAAACTGGAAATAAGCGACGAATTGATTTGTGATGCGTGGCCATGATAGTCGCAGATACACGGTTTGCAAATATGAGTATTTAAGTGACAAGCAAGTAATTACGTATGATTATCGTTATCTAGGAGCTGAACATGATGACCAGAGAGATGCAAGGATCAAAATTACCTGCGAGGACTTGCCAAAGTAGAATACCGGATATGAAAAAGCACCAAACAACCGATAAGTACGTTTGCGAAGTTGAGCGGTGAAGTAGCTGACAGGTGAAATACTATCTGTTGGTATTCTTTGTAAGGGGTGGATCATGTGACGGCGAAAGATCAAAACTCTGCGATACATATGTCTCTCAGATGTGAATACATGGGGGGGGGCGTGAATATTTGCAAGGTGAGGATATTGCAACGCTGCGGCCGTGTGGGCGAAAAGGAGGACCAATAGAGAGAGCGAACTGTCTCAATATCGTCGACTGTTGGAATGCTCTGATGACAAATACTCCTCAGTGAAATAAACTGTTTGGACATTTTGGGACGGAAGTGTATGGCAACAATAAATGTGGCCTTTTTCAAATATATCGGTAACCGTGATAAGAAAAAACGGCGAGTTTTATCTTGGGGATTTGTTAAGTTTACGAATGGGACAAGCGGGTGGTTTGGCGCGAATCCTCGGGAAAAAGGATCATGAACGGTAAGTCGAGTACGGAGACGGTCTTTTAACCTCGCGATAATTATGTGCTAGGGAAAGTAGATTTTGCCAAGCGTAAGAAACGGTAAGTTAAGAAGGCGACGATGGAGACGAGTACGATGAAGAATGGGTGATAACTGGGGGAGATGGTTCCATATTTGCAGCATTTCGGGTGTATAAATGTTTTTTTTGCCGCAACCGGTACTGGTGCGTGGGGCTGGCCGTGCGCTGGACACCCAACCTGAAAACCATTTTTGGTGACAGGGGTTGCGATTGGCCATCCTGGCTGTGCCTGCACATCGTTGCAGACGTCCTGCAGACCCGATGTGCGCTGGCCAAATCGGTGGATCTCGCAGCGCCCTGCACTGGTTGGCTTCGCTTCTGTGATATTGGCGGTGTCGCATATATCTAAAGATCGATTAGCCCAGGGGCTTACGACCAGTTTGTTAGGGGTCCTGGTGGGCAGAGCCAATGTAGTAGTGACGAAGTGACGGGTAGGTATCGAATTTTCAGCGGGAAAATATGGGCCAGGTAATACGCCGAGCCATCGAACGGAAGACATACATTAGTTTTTGTCTGGAAAGTTAAAAATATAAATCGCAGTCTGGGATGCTTCCAGCTGGGGACTAACTGTCAGTGGTCAGGAGAAACTTCTAGTATCTAGAAATTGGAACTACTTGGTGGATGGTTCAACTTTGCGGAACACAAGATTGTTTACGAAAGATTATTAAACCCTGAGTGATGTATACGGCAACGTGTGTGGTACGTAGGTCTATTGTCCCCTAACTCAAACCCGCGCGTCAGTAACCCAAGCCATTTTCGTACCCTTGCTTCTCCGAAGTGTATGGATCATTGTTTGATACGAGTGTCGAGACATCGAGCCGTTTTTTAGTTCCTCTTTGAATCTCGGCCGGTGGCCTATTGCACGGACATTTGGTGGAAGTTTATTCCATATTTGTGATTATTTAACAATATATTGGACCGTAGGCTGGTTCTAGAGGACGGCACAATGGCCGAATGAGTGTTGTATCGTAACGAATACCCTAAGCGTAATGGGTCTCGTACCACAGGGGAGGCTTTGCAGGATCTACATCTTGCTAGTGAGTGGAAAAAGGACAAGTTGTTCTTCATCCGTCGGAGTCAAAAAGGTTCGAGATGTAGCAGGTCACAGCGCTGTTTATAGTTGAGACTAGACGAATACCCAACCATTTGTTTAGTAAAGGTGCGATGAACATTTTCAGTGGCAATCCTGTCGATCTGGAGCACGTTGGAGCCAACTATTGAACTATACTCTAGCAATGGTCTAACGTGTGTATAGACACTGAGTTTACTTTCACGCAAACGGAATGTTTTGTGAACATGTCCTATTAACCTGCGGGACCTAGAAACTGAGTGTCTGTTTGCTCCGAGATGTTGAACGAACAGGAGTAGTATATGCCCAAGCCACCTACTGATGGTTTGTTGGGGATCAGATGACCACCTATACTAAACGTTTCGGGAGGGACATGACACTTGTATGTAAGAATGCAGCTTTTGTCCGCCGAGAACTTCATTACCCAATCGGCACACCACGGACTGGGCATCCGTAAGTCCTCCGACATGTTCGCTGTAGTATTACTCAATGATTTATGGTGGGAGGCTTGCAACAAATTCACATCGTCAGTAAATAAAAACGGAGTTCCATGGCGGACCGCGGTAAAAATATAATTTATGTACATGAGAAAAAACAACGGGCCCATACACTACCTTGGATTACACCACTGGTTACAGCGCTGGGTGTGGAAATTTTGACATCAACGTTTACCACTTGGCTGCGCGAGGACAAGTACGGTTCTAGCTAGGCATATAGTGGGTCAACAATGCTGTATGTCTTGGCCTTTAACAACAAACTAATATGAGACGCCCGGCAGAAGGCTTTAGACTTGTCCAAAGAGGCTGAGATCACTGCCTTACGATCACTGGCAGCTATCGTAATAAGGTTCAGAAAGTCAGTTATAAAAGTTGCGCAGGATCGATGTTTTAGGAAACCGTGCTGACCTTCACTTATAAGATGATTTTTTAGAAGGAGATCTGTTAGTTTAACTTTTAATAATCTTTCCGTAATCCTCGATACTACTGGGGTATGATTCACAGGCCGGTAGTTGGCCGGGTCCTCCCGTGTTCCCTTCTTATTAATAAGAATAATAACCAAAGTTTTCCACTGTATAAGATACCAACTAGAGAGCAAAGACAAATTAAATAAATTAGATAAAGTAATTGGGAAATTTGGGCCGCCCAATTTAAAGATGGCCGATGGTAACGAGTCCGATCGGGGTGGAAAGACATTTTGATAACTGAAATAAAGGCTCGATTTCGGAGGGCAGGAATGTTACAGAAGAAAGTAGCTCACATGGTGGTACTGGTGAATGGTAGAAAAATGGTGCTGTGTCACTAGTTGAGGAAGAAGCAAAAAAACGTGTTAGACGCTTCTGCTTTATCCATCGGTTTGTCGAGGCACGTGTTATTGAAAGAGATAGGGGATAGATGAAGTTGTTTTGGGGTTTTTCGGCTTCATCAGTTTTGCAAGAATCACAACTTCCCTGTAATCACGTAAGGCCCGGTGTTCCTT
This sequence comes from Fasciola hepatica, assembly GCA_948099385.1. Taxonomy (NCBI): domain Eukaryota; kingdom Metazoa; phylum Platyhelminthes; class Trematoda; order Plagiorchiida; family Fasciolidae; genus Fasciola; species Fasciola hepatica. Next base: position 11,063,140 of record CANUEZ040000008.1, read on the forward strand.
TTGTATTATTTCACTCTCGGAGTGCAGTGTTAACATTTCAGTTAAACGAGTTGACTGTACAAACAGCGCAAATTCCCTTTTTTAAGATGAACGCGTTGGAGTCTACCTAACTTCAAGCTGAGACGAGACACTTTATTGTCTTCAGGGCGGATTGACGATACCTTTTGATGGGGTTATTCGGTTCAAGCTTCGTTCAAAGATAGAATAGAGTTGATCTGCCAACGGCTGGGGATCTGCTTTCAAAAAGGTGTCCTAATTTTGTCTGCGAATCAGAGATATGATATGGTTTATGCTGGGATGTCGGCTGTTTATCCTTTATGGGCTCGCGGCTCGCTCATCACACCATCTATTCTCATTACGGGTATGGTCCCATTGTTGTTGTATCGCCATCTTGGAAGTAATTATTTCACATACTGAGAGGTACAAGGGTATCCTAAGTGAGAGAAGTCGGTCGGTGACGAATTAGGTCCGGAGAAGGAGATATCATTGTCATTGTTCGTGTGTCCTCGCATAGTTTGTCCGTACCAAGACTGAGCCTTCGCAACTAATCTCTCGTTAACCCTCTCTTCTGGACGGTTATTTATTTTCAGCGAAGTAAATGGCATAGGAGTGGCACACATGGGCTTTTTATCAGTTTTTAAATGGGGGCCTATGGGGACAGATATTAGTGCTGCAGGTTTTATTTCATTGAGAACTTGAAGTCCCGGGGAACGGTCTTCTGGAGCAGGAGGCGTAATGTGAGGGCCCTCCTCGGATGAGCCCGTGGGATTTGTTGATACATGTAGTTGTTTTGGCTGGGGTATCTGTGGGGAGGTGGGGAAAGATTCGTCCAGGTCAACTAACCCTGTGGATCTTCTAGGGGTAGAAGTGCGGGGTTTTGCTGATCCTTGGTAAAGTGCTTGGGAGGAGGGTGACTTCTGGATCTTAATACCAATGTGATTGGATTTATTGGCGGCATATCTTAACATTTCTCTTTGCAGTGGAGTTCTGTCAGCTTGTGTCTTGACTGATTTAAACTGTAAAGCAGTTGCGACTTTACGCCCTTTAGTGATGAATTCTCCAGCGATTTTTTCATCAAAAAATTGGAACAGAAGGTGGCAAGAGTGCTTTTGTGACCTTTTTCTTAGTCATCCGCAGTGACATGGAAAGTGGCCCATGCCCGAGGCTTGAAGGATAGTAGACTTAACCAATGTGATATCTGGCCGTTCAGGGGTGTTGAAGACAACTGCATTTTTGCATTCTTCAGCCGTCACAGGATTTCCGATGCCACTGAGTCAAGAAACTGACTGGCTGATACTGTGTTCTGGGGACTTGGGAGTGCCGAGAGCTAAAGAAAGTAGGTTAGCGGTGTTAATTTTGATAATATATTATCAACCAATGCGATCTGGATAGACGTAATTGCCAAGTTAATTTCAGTGGCACTGCGCATAGTCTCAGCGATTGTTTTCCACGAGAAGGCCAGCCGATAATGCCAACCAACTAGTTTCAGGAACCGTTCTGCAATCGATAGCGCCTTCTGTTCCTCCAATGATGGCGCTTGCTTCGTTGATTCATTGTCAGAGAAGTCCGCATCACACAGCCTTCGAAGCTGTCCTGAGATGGTGCTTTGTTCTTTTATCAGGTTGTTCACGGTGGACTCCCGGTTGTTGGATGGCCCTGGAGGTCCCGGGATCATCCACCCCAAATGAGTTTTGACTGTTTAAGGTTCGCTTCTGTTTCCAATCGGCTGTTCCAAAACCCAGCGAGCCTCTGGTACGTCAGAACCTATCTGTACTCCTACCCTAACCTCTCCGGTGCATCCCACGGGAACATCGCTAATGTGAGGCTACAGACCCTCGACCGACCGCAAGTCCGTACGCGATGATTTAGAGAACAGTCGGTTGACACAGAAGACACGCTCCACTGAAACGTTGGCTGATCATCTGGGGAGACCACACAAAGGCTAACGACCCCCGGCTCTATCTTGGAACGTCCATTCACTGTTCTCATACTCATACAGGAGGGCACCTGAGACAGGTTAACCATTTCCACCAGGCCTTTTTCTATCAGACTCACTTCGGAACCATTACCCATGAGCGCGTACGTTGGCACGGTCCCTTTAGGTCCACTGATTTTCACTGGGATAATGCCGAGTGCTACTTCGTAACCAGTGGTGCTATTGGCCGCACACAGATACGTTTCTGGGCACGCTACACTCAGTTTGTCACGATTTAGCAGTTCTTGGTACCCGGCACTACACCCGAACTTCCCACAAACCATGGTTAGGGTAAAATCCGCTGCACGATGTCCTTCCTGCAGGCATACGAAAAAGCCACCGTTTTTCGAAGCGAATTCCACCTATCTCTAACTTCCATTGCTGCGAATTTTGGGCAGTTATCTGCGTAGGGTCCCTCCTTGCACACAATACATGTTTGGTCTTTTCTACCCACAAATTTTGATCAAGTAAAGTTTACGTGACGATCACTCCTGTACGCTGGGTTGTTAGGTGGGGCTAATGACTTCGCAGTAGCTGACAGAGCTATCCGCCCAAATCGACTTCGGGCTATTCGAGCCTCGGCGGCTACGAGTTTCCTTAGTTGTTCGAAGTTCGGCGCACCTGATGTCTCGGATGTTTTGTCTGCAAGTCGTGCCCATCGATGTTGCAGCGGCCGAGATAGCATACGAAAGACCCCTCTAACGTGACTACTGAGATAAGATCCGCATCCCATTCAAGCTGGGATAAAGCAATTTCGCAGCTCTGCATTTTTTCGCCAATTTTGTCAGTGACTCGGCATTGTCGGCCTTAGGCACCACGGCTGACAGAAGACCGTTCAACAGGTATCGTGCAACGACAAGAGTCTGACCGAAAAGGTCCTCGAGGATTTCACGAAACTTTCGATAGCCCCGGTTCGGGGGCAGCACGAAGCAATCTTCTATTGCTTCTCTTGCTTTTCCTTTGCAGTAGTACAGAAGACGCAGCAATCTTTGGCATTCATCACTGATTCTGCCTTCGATATAATACTCAAATTGTTTCACAATCCTACGGTGCACAGAGTTGACCAACAATAAGACATGAACACCAAAAAGTAAGAGATTGGCACAAAAACTGAGAAAACAATACCCCACTGTTATGTCTTCCAGGTACACCAGCCTTGTCACATGTGACCCATGTCTCCGGGTTGTAGTGTTGCTACGGATTGACCGGTGTGGTTGACCTATTCCCAACGCGGCTTGTTACATGCGGTCCATGTTTCGGCCGGGGCGTGGGAGCTGTGGTCGCCCACCAAAAGCAGCTCCGCCTTCTCTGACAGCCAGATACCTGACTGTGATAAAACCATTAAAAAACAATAATAAAAAGTCTAAAAAAGTGTGGATCATTCTCGGAGCGCCACGTGCTGGATGCCAGTAGTTGTGTATCGTGCTACCTCCCTACCTGAAGCTGGCCCTTGTGCCGCCTGCCATGAGCACCGAATGTAGACCGTTAGAGTTTGCTTCCCTGACGAAAATTCGGACCCAACTCATTCCCACCTCTCATGGTTCCCCAACCAGTCCTCACATCGGTGTAGTCCTGCTTTGAAGTACGATAACAACGAAAAAGATACCACGATAACCATGCAATCATATCCACATCAGATTTCCTTGCCCAAATTGGAGCTTAATCTCAGTACGATAGCACTATCGAGAAAGAGCATAGATGAACTCACGTCAATGTTCCAAGGCAAGTGACCAATTACCTCTAATGTATCACCACTGTCACCCCAATAGTTCCTTCTACTTTCAGACTACTCATTATAGGAAAACCACGATGCCGAAAGAAACAGTAACAGCGTAGCGCTACTCAAACAGTGTTAGTCTTACTCGCTCAGTCTGTTATTTCAAACCTATCTTATCGCTTCGTTGCCAAACTGCGTTCTGCGTAAGCAAAAGGCATTGAGGGTTATCATTTCTAACCACTCTTAACCGTGAAGCCCTAGGTCCTTTATTAGTATCCCAGCGATGCCGTGCTCACGGGCAAATCATAAATCCTTTGAAATACATACACAGTTACCAAACCAGTGTACTCAACTTCGTCAGCCTGCATCAGTATAGCTCAAATTCACTGCGAGCCTATTTTACCCATGCCCCACTCACATAGACCTAACCAATCCACTATTTATCGTCTTCATGTATGATCATAACCCACAGCTGGAAACACGTCCAGACTGCAAGCCCCCTTTATTTCAGGTTCGTTGTCTCCCACTATCTCAGTCGCCAAATTGGCTAACCAAGGATGCCGCTTTGACTCGTACGGACAGAGACTCAAGTGGGACCTACCACAGCAACTGGGACCAAAATCAAACCACACAACAGGAAATACTCCTAATTGCTTATCAGATCGTTCAGCGTTTTCAAACGCAACCAACACGAATTCCAGTTCACGCGCATGCCGCTAATATACAGCCACACTCGGTTGATTGACCGACACATACTTTGCCCTGCCAGACGAAACTTACGCATTAAATGTCGTACGTTACCAGAAGTGACGCTGAATAACACTGAAGGCAAATGCGTCAACACATACATATATATTTGTCAATGAAACAGCATAATAACGCTGAAGTCCATGCAGAGATTTCCCACTTTATTATCCGTTACCACAGGTCATCCTTCCTCCGAACCGTAGCCGGCTGGAAATCGACTCTCCACTTCTCGAGGACGCTCCAGTTGCGCTTTCTCATTTCTGAATAGTACATGTCACTGATCCTGAATCTAAACTCACCTTTTTATGGACTGCTGTTTCTCCCACATCCACCGGTGTTCACTTTCACGGAATTGGCCTCATGTTCCCCTGCTTCAAAACTCATTCCGTTTATCGAACTCCGGTAAATCCGTCATTCAGGGTCTGCATTGTCTTCATGGATCGCCATCCTCTTCGCATGCATCGATTTTCCTCCCTTTTCTTCTTGTTCAAAATATACTCCATCTGCAGAACTTTAGTTGGCCTCCGGTTTCCTTGGCTTTCATTATTTTTGTTCATAAGGCCTCCTTGGCACGGCGTTAACGATTTTTCGATATCTCCACCGCGCACCATTGCCTAGCCCGGACTCGAAACTGGCTCAAAACTGCCGCGCAAACCATTATCAGAATGATCCATTCAAACCTTTGCTGTCTTTGTCTTTCCACCTCTGATACTCTCGACTTCCATACTTAGAATTTGGGAATATTTCATCTTATTGAGTAACGTGTTACACCATGATCATGCGCCAGCGCGTGCTTCTCGACTATGGCCGAGAAATATACCAAAATTATTATTATTATTTCTCTTGCTTTTCCTTTGCAGTAGTACAGAAGACGCAGCAATCTTTGGCATTCATCACTGGTTCTGCCTTCGATATATTACTCAAATTGTTTCACAATCCTACAATGTCGTGCTGCTTCAGCTATTTCTACCTTAGGTAGCTGCATTTTACGTAAAAAATCTCGCTTTTCCTCTGGTAGTAGAAAGTGGGGTTCATGGAGTGGATTGTGATTCTGTTTCTCACAGTCGTTGAGGAACCTGTCGATCTTCTCCGACTGATTAACGGCGTCCGCTCTAAAGGGATCACAAACTTCATCTTGTTCCGAAAGTTCGAAACTCAGTCGTGCCATCTGAACCTCAATTCTCGCCTTCAAAAGACGGTGCTCATTCTCTAATCGAATTTCTTCGATTAGCTGTTTTTAATTCAGCTGAGCTAATAGAAGCACATTCTTCGCACGATTTAAGCTAGATGAAGCTTTCCACTTACGACTAATCAGTGAGCCAGGACAAGAAACCTGATCAAAGGCATGGGACAAAGCGGGTTGGATTTGCCTCGGATCCTCGGGTTCAGCTATATGCGATCGGTTATTAACGGACATTCTTTTAGCCGGCATCTTGATTCCAAGCCCGCTGAGAACAGTAACGGACTCCTAGCAGTCGTTGAGATACGCGTAACACAATCCAAAAAACGCCAAGCGTCCAGTTGTGGTTTTCAATACGGTTCTTTATAAAACATTCATGAACATGACATAAAAACTGTACAAACCTCAACGGTAACCGCTCCGTGAATAAGAGTCAGCCAAATGCGAGCAAATTCAGGATCGCTTGAGGTTCAAGCAGTCAAGTCAACGAAATTTCTATGGGGACTGTGGGTCAAGGTCATAGAGCGAATCAACGCACGCACCGGTCAGCGGTCACCCAAGGTCAACGTCCGGTGTGCGGTTCGACGAATGAACAGGTGTGGCGCGGGGCGTTAATGGAAAACATAAATTGGAGTGAGGGTAGGGGGTTCAGATCGATTCTGAGTTAGTGCCTTGAATTTGGTTGTTCTGTCGATTACACAAGCCGTGCGTGGTGCAGCGCAAGAGGGATCCTCCGTCGTTCCAACTCTTCGAGCCGCTTCAACAAGTGGTTCGTACGCGAAGGCTTTCTGAGTAGTTTGAGTGAAAGCAAAGGAATTCTCGGTCAACCTTTAGGCCAGTGCTGGACAGGGATCGTTTTGCAGACCGGATAAAGGACAACACTCACTTCATGTGTATCTGGGAGCCAGGCCCTCTTACGGATGCGGCCAGTAATGGGTAGTCTCCAAGTATTGAAGTACTATACGGGCTCAAAGCTTCCAGCACAACAGCCCTGATTTGATAGTCTTCGATCGACCGTTGGATTCATCGAGCTGAAACGAGGCTGGGGGGAGGCGAGGGTAGGGCACATGTGGCAACCAAAACAAAAAGCACATGATATCAGGCAATTTCTCACAGTGAACAACGTCTCCACAGGAATCAGAGTATGATATTTATGGGTGCACAGCGGAGTGAGAACTGCTGGAGGAGATAAGTAGAAGCCTCACATTTTCCTGAACATTGGTTCTGCGAAAGAACAACATCTTACGGAGAGGTGTTCACAGGGTGATCACACTACAGATAAAAAAGCCATCGGTAGAGCGGTATGGGGTCTTCGTTTAAAATACTAGCCTGCTGTGACCAAGGAGAGAAAAGATTGAACGGACACAGGAGGGACACTCGTTTTGTCCTGATTGAAAAACGGTGAGACATCGTAGACGGATCACCATTTATGCGTCTTAAGCCAAGGGAGAGTGTCAGGCCGGCAGGATAACGTGGATAAGACAGACCACGAGCAGCCTGGGTGGAAGCTCCCTGAACCCATTTTAGAACCTCAGGATCTCGGATAAAACCGGAGTGCACCACATGACCACCGTACTCCAGCCGAGGACGGATGTGCGTACCGAAAACAATGTACAAATCATTCCCGGAGATGAGCGGGAAGGAAACACAAATCATTTTTATGACCCGAAAAGCCGACCTGCCCCCATGTCAGTAATGGCCGTAGAAGGAAAAGTTACAACCTGGCCAGAAACCGAGAACCTTGTGCCAACTAACCACTGAAAGTATGGCCGCTTCATCAATGAAGAATGTGTGACCAGGCGCTCTGCCGAATGATGCTCTCACGCACTTGTTACCACAGGCCGAGGACCCAAACCCTCGGATCAGAGTTTCTTTTCATCGACTGCCATCCGCAGTCGCTTAAAGCTTGCGGTTCGTTGGGCTACATTGTCCGCATAAATGACAACGTTCGCTAGAAGGGTTTCCGGAAGATAATTTATGTAGGACATTGATAGAAGAGGACTTAAGTCCGATCTTAGTAGGACGCCATTTTAGTACTGAAAAAGGTTGAGGCAAAACATTCCTCGCTTTACTCACAAAGAAGCGGCCAGCTAGGAAGCTGTGTAAGAAGCCATACATGGAGCCCGTAACCCCGTACGTTTGCCGCCTATAAAGGGGAGGGGTACGTGGGACCCAGTCGAAGGCCATACAAATTCGACCAACAGAGCGTGTGGAAGCCGGTCGTCGTCGTAGGCTTTTGCCAGGCCATCCATGACAGTAAGCTTGTGGGCTACGTATGGCCCTCCAGGAAGAAAGGCCTATTTGAACGCAAGTAGGAAAGAACGCACTGTTGCGGATACGCTCGGAGATTTTGCTAGTTATCCTAGTCAGGCTCATCGGTCTATACCTAGGGGCAAGAAGTCTAGTACAATTCTTATAGACGAGTGCAATGACAGCCTTCATTCTAGTTGCTGGGAAAAACACCATCTCCCGATCATCATCGAAAAAGAGCTGCTGAAGTGTCCGCCGTCTCCTTGAAAACACAGAGATGGATTATTTCAGGGTCCATTGAGCAACATCGGTCGGTTCGAAGGAAAACTTACGTGTCTGCACGAATCGGAATAACGGTACGCTAAGGGTAAAGACCAGAAAAAACGTGCCCATGGTGGGACTGGATGATATTTATATACAGCTAAAAATTGTGCTAAAGTGGGAGCCGAAGGTATGGACCACTGGGGCGGGAGATGTGGCTGGGGAACCAGCAGTATCTTTGAGTGCAAGTGGCCTTGGATTTGTGCTCCTAAGCCGACTCATGTACTAAAAGAAAAATGCCTCGTTGGTCCCTGATGGAGCAGGTACTTACCATTGGACTGCCCCTTGATAGAATCCAGTCTTCGTTTTTGCATCTGTTACGGATAATCCTGAGGTCTTGTGCATCACGTGCAAGGCCCGTGGCTTTACATCTATCAAAGGGACATGCTCGTTCGTTCGGATTGCTTCTGGTGGGACGGTAGGGACGTTTACTGGTCTATGGAAGACGAATTCTGGGGACGAATAACCTAACAGCTGAAGAGTTCGTTGCGTTTGTCCCCTACGGTCATGTACTCACACATGCGAGCATGGTCTACACCCCGTGCAATCATGGACGCAAGCCTGCAATCGCACACACACGTACACGGCAGAAGTCTGCCGTGCTTCGTCTCGGACAGCACCGACCAATCAGGTCGTATCACGTGTTGTGTCACCTTGCACGGCTCAATCCGATTGTACAGCAGTCTTACACATACGATTACGAGCTTCACTGAATTTCGCGCTCACATACTTGTTTGCGCTCCCACCTGCTCGCATGTACTGGGGCCTACCGTAAGTTGCTATGGAATATGCTTTTATCCACACACGTACGCCTACCCTCGGTCACAGAATTGTGAACACAACACAGATCAACTCTCGGGACTTTCTGCCATCGCATCAACAGTGATGACCGGGTTAGCTGGGGGCGCAGGGATACACGGACCTAGTCGAAATTGATTCTTCTGAGAGATCTCACAATTTCTGAGGAAAAGGGAGGCGAATTCGCAACATAATCGAACCCAATGTGAACTTGATCACTTTTGCTGAGAGGTGACAACTAGCTCGCCACATCTATTTGGAACCGCCCGCTAGCGATGACCAAATCTAGTGAGGAAGCAGTATGTGTTGTGCGATATCTGGTAGGGCCGTTTACTTTCTCTACCCGCGAGTTCTTGACGACGAGATACTGATAAGAATTACTAAATGTGACACCGGGTATGTCAGCTCCTTTTCTGTCGATGCTAGAGAAGTTGAAGTCGCCAGCCAGCAGCAGATAAGTGAAGTGCGTGTAGATTTTCACGGAGCCTAGTAAGTCAGAGTTCTAGTCTGTCGGTAAGGTTGCATACGCGAAAGCGATGGACCACACAAAGCAGTGGGGTGTGTCCTGGAGAGTGTAGGAACAGCCCACAGACGATGAACGCATGAAAAGGTGGGGGGGGGTTTCAATGTGGCAGGAGGACAAACGGAATTATTCCAGTATGTGATGACCCCGCAAGCACGATCCCTGCTGCGGTTCCGCACAAATATGAAGTATCCCGGAATAGATATCTCGGCGCCAAATATGTCAGGTTTTTTGTAGGAGCCATGACCCGAGGCACCTCATCCACTTCAAGCAGCCGAAGCTCCATGATCTTATTCAGCGGGCTCGGGTAATTGCTGCGAATGTATTTGGGCATATATTTGGGAGCTGTTGCGCGGTTGCCAGGGAGAGAGTTTGGGCTTGAGGAGGAGGAAAGAGGGAGACTTGGAGGGTGGAGGACAGACTTCACGGGAGCCAGGGGAAGGAGGTATTTTGGGGGCCAATTAGAAAGCAAACTTCTTGGAAGGTTAGTAGGCTTTAACTTCCAGTAACCTGGGGGGGGGGCGGTACACCATGCGGGCGATCTGGATCCACCAATTTCTGAAAAGAATGGGCTGCTTTTCTTGGTTTAACTTCGTGATCTTTGTTGGATTCGCTGCTGCGGGTTTTTCTATTCGTAATCCCGATTTGCTTGACAGTGTCAGTTTTCTTCTCTGGCGCGTTAATCTCCTAACTGCGACTCTTCGCAGAGTGAGATCGGAAGTTGGTATCTAGGTCCGGGGGGGGGGCTGATAACCAAGCTCATCAGGCTCGTTACCTCGTCTCTAAGTGTCCAGGCACGGGCCTTCAGTTCGTCCGTCCCAGCCGCCCGTCTTCTGGCCCCACTGTTATGGCTTCCGTCTGCAGTGCATTACGAAGAACGGCCTCATCCGGATTTGGGAACGAGACACTGGTCGTAGAGGAAGAACTACCTTGCATCATAGGAATAGTAGCCTAGCCCGATTTTCGTGATGAAGTGGTTACATCCGCGGTGGGGATGGTGGATATTATTCAAGAGCAAGCCGGAACAGATAAAAATTCGCATAAAATGAAGACGTAGGATTTGAATGTTCTAGAAATCTAAAACCTCTAAAACGGTGAGACTCGCTGAGAGAGGCAACAGCACCGCTGGCGCAGAGTCCTGGACAGAGTCACAGTTTGTAACGCTGACATTATTGCACTCTGTATCATCAAGCCTCGTCTTCGCCGCTTCCCAACCATGTCTCCTCTATAGATGTCTAAGAACAGGAAAGTAAACGCAAAAGTTGAGGCCAAACATGGAAGGCATACCGCTTCAAAACATGCACTAGAAATCGAGCATATATGACGAATTTTGAAGACTCCTGCAGAGCACTGAACAATAATCCTGACGGAGAAGCCTGGGCCTTTTGATAGCTAGGGTTGTTGGGCCCGCCAATCCTCTTGAATCATTGTGAAGGCACCAGTAAAATGAGGAAGGCGACCTCTGTGTGGCGCATTTCATCTGTATTTACTATGAAAGTACCGCAGTACTAAACGTTTATCATATTTGCCGATGAAAATACACGCGAATGGAATTTTATTTCGACAACTCCTGGAAATAGCCGTATGAACTCAATCGGTCCGGTTTGGTGTTGCTGAGATTCTGTCAGTGTTATGCGCCCGCTTGAATCTTGCGGTACGTTTCCGCTTCCGAGCAATGGCTAAGAAGTCGTACGATGTGTTATTCAAATTGTTGCTGATTGGTGACTCAGGTGTGGGGAAAACCTGTTTGTTGTTCCGCTATGTGGAGGATACGTTCTCTTCTTCCTTCATTTCCACCATCGGAATTGACTTCAAGATTAAGACAGTTGAGCTTGAAGGAAAGAAGATTAAATTACAGGTAGGTCCGTGATAATAGGTCCATTTGACCAACCATTAGATATGGGATACTGCTGGCCAGGAACGGTTCCAGACAATTACTGCGTCTTATTACCGGGGCGCAATGGGAATCATGCTTGTCTATGATATAACCAGTCGGAGAACTTTTGATAACATTCAGCGTTGGATGGGGAACATCCAGTCCCTAGCTTCCACAGATGTAGAGAAACTTGTTGTGGCTAATAAAAGCGATATGGAGGATCGGAGAGCTGTCTCTTTGGAGGAGGGAATGTGCATGGCAAAGGACTATAGAGTGGATTTTCTAGAAACCAGTGCAAAGACAGGTGTCAACGTAGCTAAGGCATTCGAAACACTGACGCTTGCCATACTTCGAAAGTCGCCTCCGCGTGAAACCGAAAACCCCAGTGTGTCTTTGGGTCATCGTCTCGTGGAGCACAACTCTTCTCAGTCTTCATGCTCCTGGTGTCCTACATGATACAGACACAGATTTTCCCATTTGTTCCGCAAATCTTGTCCCGCTGGAGGTGTCGCAAGATATCGCTTCAATATCACTTCTGATAGTTCCCAAAAGTAATTGATATTCTCACATGGAAAAGTTAAAGCGTTTCGCAATGGCCCTTCTAATTACTTTCCGGGTTTATTGCAATACATGCCATTTGTGATTCACTGATGTAGGTGTCGGCGACATTATTTTGTCATTTTCGCATCTTCCAGATGAGTATCTTTAACCCCTTTAATGAAAGCTTTCCTCGTTTTCCGACTGTTTTCCTTAAGCTGTTTTGCAACCTGTTAAATACCGACCTAAGGTTATGGACCTTCAACGTTATTTGATCTTTTCCAAAGAACTCATCGTTCCTCAATCTTATCGTATCATGTGTCGCGCACTATCTCTGTAAATAATGACATTGCGATTGGGTGTAACCTACTCCCGCAGAATTCTCACTGACCGGTTTTCATACTCCCACGGGTATTTGAGTGGACGCATCTATTAGGTGTCATATTATGGACTCATCCGCTTCGTTGGACGTTTCTCTTGTTACTTCTGTGATTTGTCGTGCAATAGTCCGGCATTTTTCGTTGATTGTTTTATGTCCACGTGCACGTTTTCGAGACCGGCTAAAAGCGAACAGTACCAATTACGCTGGAGTCCATCTGGTTTGGCTCCCTTATGTTGGATAGCACACTGCTAGTTTTTGTTATCTGTCTTGTTATTTTCATGGTAGCAACGTTAGTTCATAGCCTATCAATACGATATCTTTTCAGTCTTGAATTCGTAATCTAGTTTTGGTTAGTTCAGTTCGGCTTGCACAAGACATGATGGCCACGGTCAATTGAGCGTCCAGAATTTTTTTCGGCAGTATGGGCACTAGTTAGACACACCACTGCGCAGTATATTTCGTCGAGTCCCCGCTAGTAATAGGAAGGAAACGTAAAGCATCACACGTCAACTGCGAGAGACATTATGCATCGTGAGCGTTCCCTGAGTCATGATGTAACCATCGGAAATGTCCAGTGATGAAACACACTAGACGGACAGTAGCGTTCAAATCTGTCCCTCTAGGGGCATGCTCAAAGCTCATTGTCGGAAATAATCTCGTTCCATTTATGATCTAGGGCCCCCTTGAATGCCGGGACAGTCCCCAGTTCTATTACCTCTTCTGGAAATCTGTCCCAGTTGTTTGCCACCCTGATGCTAAAGATGTAGGGTCTAGCTATCAACGTAGATCGAACTTTCACCAGCTTCTTCCTTTAATCTCTTGTTCCGGATTCTGGGACCATCTGGACTTGACTCGGTAAAAGCTAAGAAAAACCTTTTAATACCTTAAACGTCTTATTAGGTCCGCTCGTAGTCTGCTGCTTTCCATAGAGAGAAGTCCGAGATCCTGGAGTCTGCTCGTACGTCCTGTCCCTCTGACCCTCTACCACACGCGTCGTAAGACGTACATTCTCCAAACAGGTGGCGTCCTTTGCGTGGGAGGGTGATCTTGCCTGACCACAGCTTTCTAAAAGGTCTGACTGTAGACGTGTACACTGGCATGGAAGCCTTTGATTCTCAGCAGGACCACGCTGATCTCAATCTGATGAGCTCATCATGTACCTTTTGTGCAGCTGCTGTACGCTGATCCTACCACTTAAGATCAGAGGTCACCGAGATCCAAAGGTCTTAAACCCTGTTTGCTGCATCTGTGGGCCTTGGTCGTGTGCGGTTGTTAGGTTTGTTGTTGGCCGTGACAAATGGTTTTTCCCAGCATTGAGGAGTAGGTCCCAATCGCGTGTCCCGTTCAGGACTGCAACTATGTTTCTGCTTAGATCCTCTCGCCCCTGAGCCCCCACTAGTTTTACATCTGAAGAAAGAAGCTTGGCTACTGTAAAGCTGAGGCTAGATCAATAATAAATAGAAATGCTAATCGGCCTGGTACGGACCCCTGCGATACCAGTAAGGAAGTCCGTTAGCCGTTCTTGAGTCTGTCCGCTTATACCAAATGACCTCAACTTGATCAGTAGAAGCCGATGGTTCACCGGGTTAAATGCTTTGCTAGGGTTTACCTTCGTTCACTTTGTAAGTGAATTCGTCTAAGAAGTTCAATAGATTGGTTAGACATGACCTGTTTAAAAGTCCATGCTGAGCTGGACAAAGCATAGGATTCCTTAGTGGATGCTCGCAAACGTGCCATCGGATGATTTCTAGCACTTTGCATAGGGTGCTGGTTGGATTAACCGGTCTATGGTTTCCCACTTCAGACCGGGACCCCCGTTTATGTAATACCACCATTGCTGCGGTTTCCCAGTCCTCTGACAACCCTGTATGATCTACTTCTCGCAGGAAACGGCAAGTAAAACAAAACCATAATCCACAATTAAGTCCTCGGAACCTAAGTCTAGTGTTTGAGCACGTCATGCGTGTTCCAGGTAAAATTCTGAGCAGTACACCCAAATCTCAAGCATGAATTGAGTTCCAACCGACCGAGAGTTCTCGCAATTTTTTTGTTTCACAGTGGGACGGTTCTTGTAAAGTTAACCAATGGGTTCTCAGAAATAAATGAAACGTCTGTAATTAGGAGTGCTAGTTTGTTGTATCTTCAAATGACAAGGGGCATGAAAAAGGTAGTTCGAAAAAATGCAGCAAACCAGTTTGAATGAGCTACAGTTGCCTGGCAGATTCGAGTTTCCGTTTGATGTCGTCCCTAGCATTTTTTTGGCTGCGTAAGCATACAGCGAAGAAAGTCAGAGAACTTTCGGGCGCTGGTGAACCTAACGTCAGTTAATTAAAGAATTCTCGCATATAATTACGGAGCTACATCGTTCATGAGAGGTGAGTTTGCAAATATGGTGGGGGGATTATAAATTATCTCATGTACCCAGCAATCCGTTGCATCCAGTGAATGGTCGATGTCTCTGGGTTCAGATTGAAACTGCTCTCCATTTTACGAACAGTTTGGATTGGTATCAAGTCTGATCTATTGAGCTAGGTGTTGCGATTGTTTCCTGTTTCATTCTAATCCGTTTATACGTTACAGTGAAAAGAAGCGGATTTTCTGGTATCGGAAACGGAGCATGCGGTTCGGTCTTTTGAATTATTGCTCGTTCACTAGACTTTTTTTATTACATGCCTGCGCATGAGTGCGGTGGATTGGGTATATACCCCATAGCCACGAGAGCCCACTACACTATTGGGGATAACCGATAACCGAACCCTGTGACTTGGAGTGATGAAGAACCACATAAGGTCCCGATAGATCGGGTGTGGTAACGATCCGGACGAAAGTGGGTTACTGTCTACCACCAGATTTTGGTTACTGCCTCGTAGTGTCGTCCAGACTGGGATGAAAAATGTAGATCACAATTTGGTAAATTATCAGCGTAGATTATTGAGACGGGAAGAAGTCGAATGCAGGTACGTTACTAACTGCGGCACCTAGACACGTTACACAGTCTCCGACCATCTAGCGCGTAGGTTTTGTGTGTTTACAGTCGGAAATCTACCACATCCCACTCAGCCAGGCCGACTGGGGTTTACTTTTAACGTTATAGGCCAACCATTTCGATCCATCCTCCAACTGCCGCTGTTTTATTGCATGCACATGTGTGCAACGGAAGAGGTAAATCCCATAGCCTAAGAGGTCCACTGCACTGTTAAGAACAAAAGGCAACCCGACCCTGAAACTTCGACTGGAGAACCACATATGGTCCGCACAGTCCTTAAAATTTGCTTTGTGATTTAACAGTAGCAACAGCAATTCGTGCTCTGTCAATATAATATCCTGCAGTCTTGATTTCATCATCTAGATTTAGTCACTGACACATCGGTCTTAGAAGTTCCATGGAGTCCAGTAGTTTCCTAGTCAAGTATTACTCAGGCTTGGGGACTCTTATTCCGGTCGTAACTAAATTTCGACATCTTGCCGCTTTGGACTCGTTGCCTAGCGTATTCCTCGTGGAAAGTGCTTTCCGGTCCCATTGAATGGATAGTTATTAAACTAGATTGCACCGCTTCTGTATCAAGGTTAGCTTCTGAATCACCACAATCAGGCAGCTGAGAGCCAATCCGGATGGGCTGGTTTTAAGGCGTGTTTATGTGTGAGGTGTATGGGATGACTGAGAGGAGTAGGACTTCTGGGTTGGTAGATTGATGTGCCCTTTTTGGCACCTTCCATTTCGTTGGTATCCATCGGTCACCCAACTCTCCCCTGTGACTACACGAAGTTGAGGCGTGCATCAGCGGTCACACCGCTCGACAGGTGGGTCAAACCAGGTTGGAAGGTAGCCAAGGCCTAAAAGGATCGGTGAGCAGTTTTCAGCATGCAAAGACAATTTCTCTTAAAGAGTTGGACGCGTTTTGCTTGGTCCAACGGCCAAAAGGGAAAACTACAATCAACGGGGTCGCATGAACCCCTGGGTCATGGCAAACAAGCTCCTAGAGAGCCACCGGCAATCATGCATCGAGATCACAGTGGACGTGTCAGGTGTCCCGAATTGGTAGACCACCATCCAAAAGGTGTGTGAACCGCTCGATCGGTCACCGGCTCCGAACACACGATCTTCTTGTTGCCCGACAGGTAGCACTTGGCTGCGCACGGGGCAGAGGTGCAACTTTGAACGAAAAGCCGAGTGACACTGGGGACGCCACCTTGTGCATTATTTTCAAGACTTTTCGTGGATTTTGCAGCTACAATACACAATGATCATGTTACGGCGTCCCCGGGAAGTGACGCGCCTCGCTTTGTCCCAGCGGTCGAGGTGTCAAATATATCAGCAGGGACCTCAATCTTCGCAAGCACATTCACATTACCTGCTAGTGTTAGAACGCTCCTTGACATCACGGAAGCACGTTGCACAATTGCAAAGTAGACATTGCATATTTTCGAAATTCGTCTACCTAATTCTATCACGGAGCATTTAGATTCCCGAAACAAACGACTGTTACCAACTCTATCACAGTGGAACTACGGACAGTTCCGGTCTTCACGGTATCGCAATCGCTGTCAGTAGCAAGGCTATCCCCTTGCATTGCTGTAGCTCGTTTTCGTTCCCCGCTTCTGAAAATATCGGTTGTTACAATCTACGTCCCGACATTAGCATCCGAAAAGACAGCGAAAGGTAAGCTCTACGACAGGTTGCAGGAAAAGGTCATCAATGTCTTAAATCGAGATATACTTGTTGTTGCGGTGACTGGAACGCTCGCACTGGTCCTTTGAAACAAGCAACTAGACACATCCTAGGGAAATATGGCCCTGGACAACAATGCAACAGTGGTGCTCGTCCCGTCAGTTTCGCTGACTACAACGGAATAACTGTCTCCAACATCCCAGGCGACACCTGATGAGGTGGTACTCAAACGACGGTCACACCGCACCAGGTCGACTATAGTGGTACGATCTCGCTGGGCATCCTTGACCGAACTGCCGGTCCTACTGAGATGCAGAGACAAGAAATAAGAATGGCACCAACCACACTCTTGTCCGCGCACGCTTCAAGGTCCACTTAACTAATCATAACAAATTCTGTGCCCCCAGAAGGGTTACCGTATCTGCTGTAGAATCACTGACACAGCAACATGCAGTATCGGACGGTATCGCTGTCCATCTGACGAATCACCCACTCAATGAAGAACCATCGGTGGTGCAACAATGGAATTCACTGGAGTCAAGCAATTTGTTTTCGACAAACTGGGTGCTATACGACAACGACAGAAAGATTGTATGTCAAGGACGACCCTCCGATTATCCAAAGTGACTAGGGATACCCGCTTGAATGGCTTCCCTGGCTTTCAGGAGATTCGGCGAAAAGCCACCCGCTCGACAAGAAAAGACCGAGACAACTAATGATCTGAAATCGCGGACAGTATGAAGGCGGTGGCTAACTGGCGAGTCCTCAAAACTCCTCATTCGATATGCACCCGGCAAACGACAGCCCGTAGAATCACTGCGCGACACTACCGGGCTACTGATCCCAGAACAACGGAAAAATATGCACATATGAATCGGGCACTTTAACGATCTGCTGAGCCATCCGACGGCAAGCTTGGCAAGTCAAGTTCCAACAATCCAGGACGGAATCTACGACATCAGTACCACCTCTCCATCCCTAGAGGACAGTACCGCTGTGATGCACAGTCTAAAGAACCGAAAGACCCCGAGAGAAGACGGCGTCAGACCGGAGTTATATAAATCTTGCCTTCCGACACTAGTAGGGTCCTTTTACACTGTTCTGTTCAATTTGGAGAAACGAACAATCTACCTCGACTGGGAAAACTCAATCCTACTTCCTCCCCTCAAAATAGGTGATAGTAGTGTGCGAGATTTACCGCGGAATCAGCCTGGTGAACGCATCTGCAAAGATAGTCTCCGCGCTCCTGCTGAACCGCTTTTTAACGGTAGGGTACTCACGCGCTCGTCCCAATCAAGGAGGTTTCCGCCGCGGTGAGGGATGCGTGGACCAGATATTTACTCTTCGTCGAGTACTAAAACAACGCTACAAATTTTAACAACCGACGTCAGCCTGTTTCGTTGATTTTCGCACAGCATTTGACTCAGTTGACAAGCACGCTTTACGGGCCATTCTGCAAGCAGGTGACATGCTGGAAAAAACTTGTCGGTTTCATGAGATCGTACTACTCAACTACGCGTGCGAGAATAGGACTTCACGGAGAAGAATCCGGCGAATTCTTTAACTCCGGTGTTCAACATGGTTGCCCGTTGTCGCCAGTCCTATTCAGTTGGTCTACCGACTGGACAGTGCGGCCGGCGCTCATCGATTACCCTGGTGTTCAGTTCAGCCAGACGTTTTCCTAGCTGATTTGGAATTCGCAGACGATATCGCTATCTCAGTAGACAGTCCGACTACCCTACAGCTAACTCTGAATCGTATAGTTTTCTCGGATCCAATATCTTTTCGACTTGCGCTGCACGGTCCGCACAACCAATATACGTCAGCGGGGAGCTGATTGAGAAAATACAGGCATTCAAATACCTGTGCTCCATGATCCCCCAAACGGCCAAGTCAGGGACGAAATGAAGGTACAATTGACGACACTAGCGCAGCGTTTTTCAGCTACCAAAGCCACCACACCCAGTGCATGGTTAATGGTTGTCTGAACAGAACAGAACAGTGTTTGGGGTTGAGCCAAATCTGCCCTGCAGTAATATTTTGTACTTTGAAGTTGGATGACATTCAAAAAAGGACTGCTGTTATTCAGACTATCTAGGAGAACTGTTTATTTGCTTGCTTCTTCTCTAGGAGGCACAATGTCAGTTTTCGGTTGCAATTTTCAAAGAAGATTGGCGAGGCAACTTTGGCGAACACTTATTGTAATGATCTCGCAAACCAGAACAACAACGGTTTATCGGTAATTCCAGACATGTGACCTTAGTACAATACATAAACGAACATGATTGGCCAACTGAGAACCAATCAGAACAAGCCGGGTGGTACTGATTTATCGATTATATGTCAGCTGAACAAAAGGGTCATGAAAAACAGGGTAATACGGAAGTAATGTTTGCTAACTGGTTATGCGAATACCTTTGTAATACATCTCTCCGGAAGTGAGGAGTCACACGTAGGTCTTTTTATGTGACAGGGTGTTCAACTTTTGAATCGGTGCGCGTGTTCGTGTCGAATGCCTGCCCTCTAAAGCTGGCTCGCTATCGATTTCGTAATTTTCACTATGCTGTTGTAGAAGTAGAAATGTGTCTAACAATACATCAGGTGGCAGTTCTTGATAATCAGAGTTTCGGATGTATATCGTTGCCGTCGATGGTTATATGCCTTGTCCAGGTTCGCCCATTACATCTGACTACATGTAGGACATTGCCAATCGGATGCTGAATAACACCGGGAATTCAGCCCCTTTGATGTCCACTGAAGATAAGCGCATTGACTGGGTGACCTGTTTCGAAAAAACCGTCTCTTCACTTGTGGTTCCGATTATTCTGAGCTTCCACTGTGAAATTTCTGGGACCAGCAAATGTAGCTGACGGCATCGCGTCAAGTTGTGTTCTCATACGTCATCCCAAGAACAGCTCCGCTGGTGACTTCGCATTTGGCGCTAATGGGTTGGGTGTCAAGCGATAGGTCCGTAAAAAAGTATCCAAAATAAATTATAGGCTTCCCTCGTCCTGCAATTTCAGTTTGTGCATTGGATTGTGGATGATACATGGGACTACGCACGTGATATGTACCTATACTGTTGCAAAACTGTTTAATCTCCGTTGAGGAAAACTGGACACCGTTATCCATAACAACAGTTTCGGGAACACGAACTAGGATTAAAAAAAACGACTGGGCGCGGTTATTATAGTGAATGTGGATTCTTACGTCAACGGAATTATTTCAGGCCGTTTAGAAAGTGCGTCAAATACGATTAGAAAGTACTGATTCTTCGCAGGTCCGGCCTGGTCTGCATGGATTCGTATGCAAGGCCCAGAAGGTAAAGACCATGTGTAAAGCTCACATTTCGCAGGTGCTTTGGTCGCCAGCGTGCATTGCTCGCACTTGCGGACAAGTTCAGCAATGTTTGAGTCTATATTAGACCAGTATGCGTAGGATTTAGAGGGCCCAGCCAACAAAATCTTGAGTTCGGCTGTTCGCATACTAAATGGGGAAAAAGCAAGATAAACCTCCCGGTACCATACTGTGAGAGGTGGCACAGGAGAATCCTTGACCGAAGACTGCTTTCACATCAAGGAAGACAGTTGCTGGGCCTGTGTGCTTGTTGTAAGACATGTCATCGGGTAAAGATGCGGGTCAAATTTTGTTGGTCTGAATCCGGGTCAGTCCATATATATATATATATATATATATATATATATATATATATATATATATATATATATATATATATATATATATATATATATATATATATATATATATATGTATATACAGGGAAGTCATCCATCATAGGAGTCGATCGCTGTGCGGGAAGCGGGTTGTTACCGTTCAAAGCCAGTGACGGAAGGGTGCTATATCATGTAGTGTAGATTTTCAATAAACCGTTGAGAGCCAGCCCGGATAGCCTTGTGGTTAAGGTGTTCAACTCACAGTCGTTCACCCCGGGTTCGAGTCCCCGTGGGGGCTCGGCGGATGTGCACTGCTGATGATTCCCAACAAGGATGAAACAGCTGTATAGTGCTTCCATGGTTTTCAATGGTGAGTTGAGCGTTGAAGCTGCAAGATGAAACATATTATTTCCCGGATGAGCGGCAACAACCGCGAAACCGGTCGTGTGCTTCCGGGGAAATCTTGTCCACACGTTTACGTACTACTTACTATCAATATGAGCGCTTGCACACGCAGTTTCGAAGGTATTGGGAATTAGGCGGTCTAAATGGATGAGACCAAAAACGTACGGACTTGGCCGATGATTGCAGTCACGGATCGATAGATAAATGAATCGAGACAAACCAGTCGACAAAAGTCACAATCCACGGAGGTTTCAATTAGAACCTGAACGACAGAAGAGATCAGGGTGCTTACAAGAAGTGTGAGTTTGGCGTCGACCATGGATCAGTTTGGTTCAATGTAATAAAATGATATTGTCACATTGTTTATGATGAAAGCGATCTACCGATACTATGGGCTACTATGGAATACTGTTTCATAAGGATTAGAAATTTTTCCATGGAATAGGAAAAATGCAGATGTGCTGTGACAAAAGCTTCGGACCCCCCTCATTTTGGGTTTTCATCATTTATGAGTACTCCAAGAATTTAACCTACCACATACTAAGGGGTCCCATTCTAAACCAGAATACCGAATTTTAGTTAAAAACTGTATTGTAACAAAATATGGTGCAAAAATTGAGCAATAAACCGCGACTAAAGTATCTGACCACTTAACATTTATTGTTACATGCTTGTGTATGGGTGTAGTGGGACAGATATACCCGATGACCTCGAAGGCCCACTGCATTATTAGGGATACACTAAACCCGGACCACATGAAGTCCCAATAGGTCAGGTGTGGTAACGAGCCGGATGACCACTCAAGTGACCGACGGTAGCGGGTATTCGAACCTTTGACCTCCGAAATGGTGATCAAATGCTCTAAACCATTCGACCACCGCGGGTCAAAAGTTGTGGAGATGCCGGGGATCAAACCGGGGCCTTTCACATGCGAAGCGAGCGCTCTACGCCGCAGTCAAATGGTAAAATCCATATACTTCGAAGTACCTCACGAAGAACTATATCACATCTTGACCGATATTTCTCCATTCTCATTCCATTACGATCAACAGTTCAGTTGTCGGCGCATACATATTGTCATCTCTGCATATTCAGCGAGCGAGAATTCCGCATAAATTCTCCAGTTGGTTGAAATCGAGGCTGTACGCTGGTCATGTTATGGCCTTCATCCCGCGGAGCAGTGACCGATTTTTAGTTGCATGCAAATTGTAAATTTGGACCGTACGGATGTGAGGATCCTTCGTAATGTTGGAGTTCAAACGTATATTCCGAGTACAGTTATCATTTCTGAAGTAGAACGTGTAAGGTGGTAGGCGAATTATTCTGCATTTTTTTGGCGTGGCATTCGTTTGAGGGCTTTCTATACGTTTTTTTTGGTTAAGTTACGTAATTTCCTTTCAAATATCCTAGAACGGTGACTTGATCTGTTGTGCTTCCTAATGATTTCTTGTAAACTGAAGTGTTCTGATGAAATGTTGATATGCTCCCTTTCTCGAAATGGTTTATTTTTTCCGGTGGAACAGGGTAGCCAAAGTGGCAATTCCTCAGGGTCACTGTGACTAGGGTCATCAACCTTGTGATTTGACAGTTTGTTACACTCGATGTTCGGGTTGGTGTGGTGGGGGCTTGAGATAATCACAAGGTTGGAGTTATTTTGAATTCACCGTCGTTGCATCCAAGGCGTTAGTACTTTATCCCTCGTGAAAAGCAAACCGAGAAGTTGTATTGAGGTCTTCCGGAGATTGATCGTAATACTCCATTTTGATATTTAACTGGGCCATAATTTAAGGGGTCACATACTTCCGTCGTAGTTAGTTAACTTGCTGTTCACTATATTTTTGATCTAATATACGATTTTTGACTGAAATGCAGTATTCTAGTTTAGAACGGAACCTCTTATTGAAAGATGGAATTCTTGGTGCGATCATAATTGCCGAAGTGATGAAAATCCGGGATAGTGGGAGGAGGCGAAGACTTTTGTTTTGTAAGTAAGTATCTCCGAACCAGTTTATGGTAATCAACTAGCTGCTGCATGATCTTGGCTGATCGAATTCGAACGTGATGGAGAGTGAAGGCAGTGTATCACAGAAGTCAAACAAGCGGTCATCATCTTGGAATTTAGACCCTGACATCCCGGGTTCAAATCTTGTCGCTTTCACATTCTGCAACTTTCGATTGCCAGTGGTCTCGTTGCAGAAATATTGTATATCGTATACTAAATAAATGAAATAAAATATTTAAAAAAATAATTTGCTTATCTAGTAGAGCGATGCTGCCCAAGGTCCAAACACATACGGGAACCATGCATATCTGCATCCTCCGTTGCACTGTTACATGTGCAGATCGATTCCCCCGGATTCCAGATACGATGACGCACGGAGATGCCTTAAACGCCACCTGATTCGAAGCCTGGGAAACAATCGTGAGAAGTGATGGATTGTGAAGTACAGAGAGGTGGAAAAAGCTGCGGCGATTGGGAACAGCTGCAACGTCTTTCGTCTAATTAGAAATATCAGTCCATAAAAGTCAGGCGTTTGTAAACTGATCTAAGAAACGAACGGCTCACTGATTCAAAGTCAGTAGCGTCGTCTGATTCGCCAGGCGAAACATTTCGAGAAGCAGTTTAATTGGCCTTTATCTAGGACAGGTTTGCTAACTAGCGCGATCGTTACAGCTCTAGTCGTAGATAACGGTCCTCTACCAGAAGCGGAGGTTCTCCGTGAGGTAAGCTGTCCTAAACGACATGAGGCTGCTGGGCGGGATGGGTTGCATCCGTCTGTTTTCAAAAACGGTGGCTGAGCACTTTCATCGGGGTTGACAAAACTCCTTGGTTTGGTATGGGATAGAGAGCAAGCTCCAACGAGTCGGTGTGAATCGTTGATCGTGCCGATCTGTAAGAAAGACGATGGGTCCTCCTATGAAAATCACAGGGGAGTGAGTCTGTTTAACATCGCATCCAAACTGCTCACTGATATTATTCTTCACCTTTTACCTAAAGCCCGCGCGAGAATCAAGCTGAGTGTAGACATGGTGGAGGTTGTGTTCAGCACATCTTTACTCTTCGATAAACTTCAGAACATAGGCACACCTTCCATAGGCCTACCGTCCTCGTTTTTCTTGGTCTTAAAGCAGCCTTCGACTCAGTCGACCGCACAGTTCTCTGGCACATCCTCTTGTTGAAAGGTGTACCAGAGAAATCCGTTTCCATCTCACAGTCCATTTTTAATGAACAGCCGAAGCCGAGTTCGGGTTTACGGGGCTCGTTCACCCAAGTTCACCACGGGAAGTGGTGTAAGTTAGGGTTGCCCCTTTCTCCTTTTCTCTTTAACTTCGTGATTGATATGGTCCTAGAGACAGCACTTTTGTCATGTGCAGATTGTGGCATTGCACCTTCCCCGGGTGGAAAGATATCAGACCTTAAATATGCGGACGACCTAGTTTTTCTAAATGAACATCCAGGAAAGTTGAAAGCTTTCTAGACAGCTTGACTGACTGCGTAACAATGTTCGGTGTGAGTTTTCCACCTGCAAAGTGCAGGATGCTGTTGCAGGACTAGGCTGGTCCAACGTCAAGTCCTTCAGTGTCTGAGGAGACTATAGAGCTGGTAGATAAGTTCTGTTATCTGGGCAACTGCATTTCACGCAGAAATCTGATTTCGGATGAGGTGTCTTTGTGTATACAGAAGACTCGCTTAGCATTTGCCAATCTGAGTCATCTGTGGCGTCGACATGACATTCGTTCATCTATTAATGATCGAGTGTACGTTGCAGTAGTCAGGCCATTGCTGCTATATGGTTCGGAGACATGGTCACTGTGTGTGGAGGATATACGAAGTTTGTTGGTATTCGAACACCGATGTCTTCGTAGCAATGCTGAGGTTCGACGGAGAGTCTTAGGCTCACGAACCAAATCATTAGATAAAACAAGCTTACGAAGTTGATGTGGTTGGGAAATGTGTTGCGCATGTCCCCCGACAGGATTCCTCGGCGCGCAGTGTTCGTTGAGGCAGATAACAGTTGGAAGATGAGAAAGAGTGGCCAGTCCATGACATGGATGAAGGGTATGAAAAGCCTAACTAGTGGACTTGGTCATGTAGGGCGTGTTCGACTTCCTGGGTGGGGTCTAAGAGACCCCCCTCCTAGCACTCTATTATTAGATACATTGGATAATATGGCTAGGTGTCGGGATCAGTGGCGCTCTGGTATCTACAGATCTTCTCCATCGACTTGGTACCAATATTTGTAGTTCTCCTCTTACTCCTTTCTTTCTGAAGTTGCTGCCAGGAGATACCAAGCAAAATCACCGCACCTAGTGCAGGCACCCAGCTGTGTGTTCTGGAATAATTGGACGATATTATTCTTCTGAGTGAAAATCCACGTAAGTCGCAAGCTTTCGTAGATAGCCTTAACAACATTGTAGCGATGTTTGAGGTGCGTTTTGCACCTTCAGAGTGTAAAGTGCTGCTGCAAGACGGTTGGTGCTGCACAAAACCAGATGTGCTGGCAGGGCAAACTCTAGCTGAAGTAAGTAAGTTTTGTTACCTGGGCAGTAACATTTCACCAGGTGGACATATATCGGACGGAGGGTCATCGCGTATACAGAAGGCGCGTTTGGCTTTTGCCAACATCCGTCATCTGTGGCGACAGCGTGACATCCGATTGTCTGTTAAGGGTGGAGTGTACAATGCGGTGGTTAGGTCCGTTCTTTTATACAGTTCAGAAATATGACCATTAAGAGTAGAAGATGGGAGCAGACTGTTGGTGTTCTAGCATCGATGTCTCCGTAGCACTGCTCGAGTATGGTGGGAACACCGCATCACCAGTGCTGGGGTTAGACGTAGTGTTCGAAACCAAAGGCCAGTCTGTGGGGCAAGTACTGAATCTAAACAGGTTGAGTTGGCTGGGACATGTGTTACTCATGCCCACCGACAGACTTCCTCGCCGTACCCTGCTCTCCCAGGCTGGTAGTGATTGGAAGGTAGGTCGACGTGGTCAGCCCGTGACCCGGCAATAAGCATGAGAGCTTTGACCAGTGGGCTTGGCCACGTAGGACGTGTTAGACTTCCAACTTTGGGTCCACGTGATCCACCTACCAAATGGTTGGAGACAATAAGTGATATGACTGGGTGTCGCGGCCAATGGCGTAGTTGCACTTGAACTATTTCTTTGTCTTCGTGATTTCCGCTCATCGCTTTGATTTTTTGGGATCTTTTTCAATTCATGCCTCTATTCCTTTTGCCCTTTACTGGCCGATGCTGGATAGTAGCAACCGAAACCAGAGCGCAGAAGTGTGAGGGTAATGGTTGAATAAGTCAAACTAAACTAGTACATGGCTCATGATTGTCTGAACTGATTAGAGCGATTTGATACTGGTGGCTAAATTCATGGAAAACACTTCATACTACACGCGAGTTGCGGGTCCTTTCCGTAGCCTTTTTACTTTTGTTTTGTTGGATAAAGAAGTGACTGAAATGTTTCTGTTTGTAGCTTCGCCTTACAAGAGTAAAGCGTTTTTCCTGTCTTTGTGGTGGTGTACGGTGAGGACTCGGGCAGCTGGGATTCCCATCCAAATGATTATCATCCGGGGCCGAGTAGATACACCAGTCGACAACAAGATAGATACTTGCAGTGGTTTAAGCAGCAAATTCTCGCTCCACCAAGATTGATTCTATTAAATGTGCATTGCCGCCTCGCCCTTTCCCAATATGGCTACCGGCATGGAACTATGCATCGTTGTTTCTGGTTCGGTCTCAGTGGTGACATCGTCATACATATGTTGATCACCCTTCTATTGGCTTTGATTCTGCCGTAATGCGTCTATTCCTGAGACCTATTTTATCTGTCACGGGTGGCTCTGAATTGGCGCAGCGCTCCCTTTACGGTCCGTTCAGTTCTTAAGACCATCCGATTTGTACTTCTGTGCTTTGGTTTTGGTTTCTACCCGTTGGTATCGTTGAGTCGAGAGCAAAACATGAGTTTAAGGAGTAAACAAGCAAAAGAGAAAGCTATAAGTGGGAATCATGTAGACAAATGAAGGGTTTGAATGCAATTACGCTACTGGCCGCGGCACTTAGCCATGTCACACAGTGTCTCCAACCATCCTATGGGCGGGTCTCGTGGACTCTAATCCGGAAGTCTAACAGGTCCTACTCTACTAGGTCCACCAGTCGAGGTTCTAATATCTCTTTTCCACTTCATGATCTGACCACTTCGACCAAAACTCCAACTGCCTCGCAGAGAATTACACACCGAGGAGGTCTGTCTGCGGGCATGCACGATTAACCCCACAGTATGTTTCATTTTCCACGTCAGCAACCACCAAATCCGTTTATGCATAGGGTAAAAAAGAGCTTCATTTCTTCCAGGGTTCGCCTTCATGGAAAAAATTCCCAGGCTAACGAGCTGAGAATTCATTATGCCCCATTCTCGAATTTATGTTCTGTTTCAGAGCTTCCCAGATCTCCGTTTTGATGAGGCCAGTTGGTCCCACTTCTGTCCTAGTTACGTTTCCAGAATACATTTGTTGGTGATTAGCATAAGTAACCTTGGGGCAGTTAGCTTTCGGTCAGCCGGTTCAAAGTTCGCACTGCTACTGGCTAGTGGGTAACTGACGAATCAATTATCCTGAAGTTTGCCCATGTGAACTGGGGTGCATAAAGCCTTTTTTCACCTGACAGAATGCTTTGAAAAAGACTGGTGCAAATGAGCCTTAAAGTCAATAAGGGATTATGGATTTTTCTCCTTCCCAATTCCGAGCACTCATTAGTTTCACTCGTGCCTATTTTCGCGAGGTTTCTTTCACGATGCTTCCAGTCTGAACAGGCGGTTGACATTTCATGCAAATACACCCGTTCATCACGTAGCTTTATATTCGACGGATGGCTCGTATACCAACAACCACGATCGCTTTAATGTGCCGTTATTGGCATAAGGTTCGCCTTATGATCGGACCGCGGTGTGATTGAAAATCAATATGCTTGATTGTGCTACGAAAATCCATTCGTATTGTTCAAGAACAAAATATCTCACGTTCACGTGATGAGTATCGATCTGATTGGCTAGATATTTTATTTTTGTTATGGTTTTCAGGGCCAGTAGGACAGTGATCATTGAACACATACGTACAGACAGTAGTCGAGAATCTAATATGTTCAGTATACTCCAGTCACGCGAGGTGGACCATTCTTAGCATGAACATCCTACTCATCACAATGACAGCCTTGGAGATGTGCAAGGGAAATTTAGTGGGTGCTCACTATAGGTTTACCTCAATCGGTAAGAAACATTTAAGATTCTCTGTTAGTTTTTCGGCACGGTAAGCAAAAGCTTGTTCGTTTGAACCTTTCTCAGATTTGAACAAGCCTTTCTTTAAGCTCATAACCAAGTCATTCACTGTTTGCATTTAATCCGGACATGGCAGTGAAATAGGTTAAATCTGTACTACTATCACTATTACTATGTACTTTTAACACTATTATTATTATCATTACTACTACTGTTATCAACACTTCTTATAGTACTACCACTACCACTGTAAATTCACAAACACAAACATAAACAAAGTCATAAATGAACGATCAACCAAACATGTCGCCTACGCGTGAGAGGGCGCAATCGGACGGGAATCGTAATGAAAGTAGGCTGAGTCGTAAACACCGCTTGAACCCCGTGCTCTGTGTGCAACCTCGTGAATATTACGCAGTCCATTTGAACAACATGCTGTACAATAAAATTTCTTTAAAAGAGCTGCCGCCAATCCAAGGCAGCTGGGTAGAAACGAATAGTAAGGACAGTCAAAGAGTGAATAACATGAGGAAATACGTTGACAATACAAAAACAGACGAAACTTACAGAGGGTAATGCACTGTATTCGGTGCTTTAATGTTTATTTTACCCCTGCGCCAACAAGCAGTTTAAAATTTAAACTGATAGCTCGCTGCCTGGACTGCCCGCTTCTGCGCGATACGACGCTGGCTAGTTGTATTGCCTTCGTCCCACAAAAGCCCCTACCGAGAAGGCATCAGACCTCATGCTAGTCCATCGCTGTCCAAAATGGACGACGGGTAGTTAGCGCCACTGTCGATGTGAAGCAAGCCGCCAGTGGCCAGTCTGGGTAACTCTGATGTTTAATCTGCACAATTCACAACCCTATAAATTGGCTGGCCTTGGATTTGACGTAGAACTAGGCGAACAAGCGCTGTTGGTTTTTCCCAAAAGAGGTTAATCAATGAGTAAAGCCATTTTATGAAATATCCCAACCACCTACTAATTAAACCACCCCATATGCAGTTTTATCGTATTCTGAGTAGAGTATCCAGTTCGATCAGTTTCCCTGATGTCACATTTTACATTTTCCTATCGTTCCATGTTCGCAGTATACCTCAGATGGGATGCTGACCAATCGATTGGTTATTTGGACGAACTGTCCAGTCTTTATGTACGAAGTGGTGAAATACCATAATTACGTTAGTGATAAATGTCCAGAATTTGTCGCAGTACGGCAATCCACCGTCCCATCTCTTGGCATGGATTAATTATCTGTATGATCTACCCGAAGAAACATAATCTGAATGCGAACTCCTCGACTCCCTTGCCTATTTCATTTAACAAACGCTCTTCCTAGACATTTTATCAGACAAAAATGAACGACAATAAAATTAATATTGACTTGATCACTACTTTATTCTGCTTCTGGTGTAATCCTGATACGGTGCTTCAACACGATCATCACATTGTCTAATTCTCATCAGTCTACTCAGTTGGTCCTCTGTTGGCTGCGCAATCCATCCTATCGACTGATGCAAAGTCATCGACGAACGGTTGAAGACGTGATTTACAGCACTGTTCGGCTCGTTGGCCAGAAAATATGATTTCTTTTACACATTAGCAATCTACGTTCTCTTCAAACAACGAAATGCAATCAGTATGATGAGCGATTCGGTCGTACTGTGATGTGATATCATATATGATTTATCCTCAGGTGTCAGTTTAGCAGTCGGTTGCGCCTATGCGGGAGCTCCACTTTCAGCGAGGTCGTAGTGCAGTAACTTTCGAATCAACCGAGAATTTACTGAGTTCTAGTGATCACGAGATAGGATATTTTTGGGTTGACCGGAATTCACGTGTATTTTGGTGTTTGAATTCGGGTGCCTTGGCTGAAGCCCAACCGCCGGGTTTCGTTCATCATTTAATTTGTTTGTCTGCTGTAACAGCCCAGTGGTCATGAAATACCAGCTGAAACGCAAGGTTCTTACGGATGCGCCACAGTAGGTTTCTCAATTCAGTAGACCGCTGATTAACGTTCTAAGTATTTTTTAAATACTTTAAGGGACTTGATTGCTATCCATTGAACAAACATGTTACTGATTTGATCTTTGGTAACGAAGTCATGGAGTAAATAGTGTTGTGAACAAATCATGAAGGTGAACCGTTCATCAACGTATGAACTAACAGTTAAGTCTGTTGGCTCCGGCAGGCGCAAGAATGGACCTGAACCAGGTAGGAGTTCACTGCCAGCAATCAGTTAGCATGCATGTAAACTTAAGCGATGAAGTCTGATTGATTAGAGCAGTTTGGCCATGGAATATGCATCGTCAATGCGATACGCGTCCATGTGCGTGTGTTCGCATTCGATATCGGCTAATCGATCAATAAGCTTACCAACATGGACAACAGTGATCATTGACCCAATTAACGGTAAAACTACAGAAAATCGTGCATTCTAAGTTCGCTAAATTTATCTTGAACACGCCATCTAAAATTCGTTGTGCGTCCTCGATTTCTCAGTTCACTTGATGAATGTTGGTCTTTAATAATGACACGAAGTATCTCGCCTCATTTCTTCCCACTGTAATATCATACATACTTTATATGCTGGCCGCCATCAAGGTAGTACTGTGAAATGCGCATGAGATGGAGAAGCTGGAGGACTGTGTGCTCTGAACTCTTCAAAGATACAGGCTTCTTCGAACCCATCTTGACTACGTCACCATTTTCACAGTGTTCATCTATTCACTTCGTTGGTTATCTTGTTTTAAAGGGTCAGCCTCTTAATCAAATCGAAATATTCTTCCGTTGATTTAAGGCTCCCAGTATCAATCAGCCGGGGATTTCCAACGTTTGTCTTTTAGAGATCAACATGAGATTATCGGTACATCTGCTTAAGTAGTTCAGCACTCATGAAGTAAGAGTAATATCAAAAATACCAAATCAAACAAGCACTTGAATCATTAGGAATGTACATGGACGAAGAGTTCATTTCACGAGTACAAGGTAAGGATACCTGATGAGCGGCAATAACCGTGAAACCGGTCGTGTGATTCCGGCAAAATTTCGTCCTGTCATCCATACACAATGCTACTTGTATGGAAAATCCAGGCAAATATTTGTTTTCGAATCTCTAATCATACTAGTACATTTCACAAATCGTGGAACCCAGAGAATGAAGAGATGAGCTACAACGCATTTATCGTGTGTGTGTGTGTGTGTGTGATTGTGATCTTGCGCTCATCGTCCCACTGTGGGCATTTTACACACATTAAAATTAATCTGCTACGTATTACTGATGTAACAGGGTTTGTGAACTGTGCCTTAGTGAGAATTAAATCCACAATACAAAAATGGAAATATCGTCTGTGAATCGCCACCACCGCTAACATCCTCAATTGTGGACGTTTTGCCATGCATGGTCAACTCCCCGCTCACCGTAGAAAATTCCTGGAAGTGTTCCAACTTTAAACAATATATCCCCCTTGTAATAAGAACGGAAGGGACAAATATCCGTTTGCGTGTGAAACGTTTCATGAGATAAACAGTAACAAAATAATGTTTGTTCATGTGGGTTTGTGTGACTGATGCCAGGGCAGGCAGACAGTTTGCCATAATTTTGTGTACATACACCGAGAGGTGGATTCTCCGACTCCATAAGCAAAGTTTTGCTGAAAGCTAACAGATTAATATTCCGGTTACTCAATCCAACTTTGAATGATCGAGTAAGATCAACTCGATCACCTGCTGGAAGGAGGTGCTTCGCGATAGCTGATGTCAGAATTTTGCGCAAATTTGTCTTGCGCAATCCAACTGATCCATTGGGCGGGAAAGCCATTTCAAGATGTGTTCAGTCACTCCTTGCTCCAAATATCGTTCAGTTCTGCATGTCTATGCGTCACTGCCGCTGTACGTGAACCGTCAGATATAACATGTGAACATTAAGATCAGTTGGACTGCCAGAGTGAACGTGAAATATTGGTCCCCCGGTTGTTCGCGCTATGGGCAGCTGAGCTATCATGCACATAATTGGCTCGAAGAGTAGCTTGAATTACAACGTTCACGATTGAAATTCTTATCTCTTTTGAAATGACAAATTGACACGACACTGTATCTGGATGACAGGATAGAATTCCCCCAAAAGCACACAAACCGTTTCACGGTTTCTGCTGCTCATCAGGTATGTGCCCAGTCATCCCCATACTTGAGCACTCCATAGTAGGTTCATCACCTATGTAGGAATCACGGTGTGATTCTAAAAATGGTTTTTCATTCATTCAAGCCCCTTACGATTCATATAAACTGACACGTTTTACGTTGGCAGCCAAGGTAGTTATACGAAATGCTTGCAAATAGCAGTGTTTGTCAAATCGAGTGGTAAGTGATAGGAGATCTGATCTGTTCACGAAACGACTCACTAAACAGTGTCAACACGCATCTCACCACGGAAATCATGAAGGCACTTGACTGGGAGTCATCAGCAGTGCATCTCAACCGAGGTCTCAAGCCTAGTATGCAGCATCGTGCCTTTCATGCGCTAACAGACATGCTACATGACCTGGTTATCAATGTCCTGCTCCAAATAAGAGCTCAATGAAAAAACAGTCACCAAGACTAATTAATCGACAGACTGTTTACAAGAAGGCGAAACATGTCTTTCCAGTTTAAAAATGAGGCACTAGTTCCGATTTATTGTGGTTTTGCTCCTTAAAACTCTCTCCTCGTGGACAAAAGGAATCCGAACTCAACTACTTGAGTCGCCTTATCTATCCTGGATAAACACCCGAGTCATCAAATTCTTTACTCACGTGATTACATCACTCGTTGTACAGTTAGTTGCAGGGTAAAAGTGACGGAGACATTTCTTATTGTACTTCAGCCCTTTCATAATCTCTTGCACATTTGTGAACAGCAACATACCACGTCCCAAAATCCACCCTAATTACACCCGATAACGCATCACCGACAGCGTACACCTCAAATTCTCCAGTTATCAGCAATCAAATATCTCGCTGTTAATTGTCTTTGGAGTGGTGCAGTTCAAAACAAATCCCAAATCAACGCTTCATGTATGCCCTTTTTTGTTGTTATTTTCACGTCCATTTTTTTACTCGCACGGCGTTCTGCTGATTCGAGTCGATTTTTGAAGCAAGATTCTTTCGCTTGTACGACTTGGTATCAAAGAGGCTTTACAAGTTTCTCACCAGGAAATCCATCAGTTCGTGGTAGATTGGACTCGTGTGCGTAGATTCGGTCGTGCAGGTGTAAGAAGACAAAAAGTTAATAATTTTGAAAAACATTCACTGCTACTCCGTGTTTCGTTTGTCTCACTGTGTGCAACATATGTCGGGTAGTTTCGTAAAACCACCATAGATTTTCGCTGCCCTGGCAACTGTCGATGCACTATAGCGCGATACTCCGTTTCTGGTAATGTCCCTCGTGTGTATCTGAAAAACGATACACCGGTCAGATACGACAAGATAATGGAAATGAGTGGAAATGCGGTCCAGTTTTTTTTCGACGTTCACTTAAATTTGTTTCAGTGATATCTATTGTTTGTTTGAAACGAATTGGAACAGTGAGGCAAGAAAACCTTGTCATTTGATTAGCATCCAGAACGATATAAATCGACAGACACAGCGCTCTTTAATTCACACTTTTATTGCAAATAAACAAAAATAGCTGGGTTTTCTTCATTCGGTTAGTCCATTTGTTTCCCGTGAATTCAGGACAATAGGTGTTGAGATGGTAGCCAAGTAACAAATTGATCCGAGGAACTTATTTGCCCCACTCAGCCAACGATCGTTCTCTGCCTGATGCGAAAACAATAAAATTGTATTTGTGGGAATTTTAACCGAAGTCTGTTTGCTTTGATAGAAAAGCAATCAACAATGATTCTTATTTGTTCACGTAACTGCCTGCAGAAAGGTAAAGCGTATTCAGACTTATATGCATTGGGGACAACACTGCTCATATTTATCAAGGGGAATCTGACAAACTTTCTTTTGCCCTTGAACCAAAATGGACAGCAAACTAACTGAAGTTGAATGCACGATAAATCAATGCTAACTATCGATCATTGTTCAGTCGATACACGTAAGAGAAAAGGATGTCCGGTATTGTCCATCTTGTACGGACTGAGTCGGAACGAAACAGAGTCCAACAGAACCCTGTCTGGTTATTTGCAAACTTGTTTTTTTGCAGATCAAGTCAGTGAACGCATTTATGCATGCGAATTTTAGTACGTTCGTGAAATACAGACAAACTGATGGGTGAAAATCATTAGGGGCTAACGGGAATACGGCCGGAAAGATGAGAAAGTGAAGTGAAACATTGACAAACATTTTGAACAACGACAAAGGTGAACATTATAATCAATAATTACTTGGTTGCTGTCCACAAATAAGAGAACAAGGTTAGAGATGAGGATGTTTATGTACATGGGCGTGTGTCTCGGATCAGATAATTCCGAATTTTAAGAGGGTGGAAGTGTAAGAAACGGTTTGCATGTATGTGAGTGAAGGCAGTGATGAGTTTCAGATGATAAACTGAGTGGATCTGTCGCAAGCATCACAATGCATACTATTTTTGAAAATAGCAAAATCATCTTCGCTAGTGCTGCTACAACGAGTAAGCAGTTTCAGATATTTGGCCATAAGATTAAAATTTTTTTATTTTAAACCAGGGAAGTTTAATCAGTGAAAGAGAATGGAAGAGTTTACAAAGTAAAGTAAGCAATACAAGGGACTGTTATCTTTCTGGGCCTTACTGATAGAAAAGAAGGTTCCCGGACTTTAGTAAACGCTGTATTAACATGGCTAGTACAAGAGAGTGTATGATTCAGAATAACTCCAAACTAACGAACGGAATAATGATGATGCTGGTTATTAGTGCAAGGGTGGAGGAGATTACTGATGACAGTTTGGTATTACAAGTCGCACTGAAGACTAAATAACGTATCAATAGATTTGGAAGAAAAGCATATTGTTTGCTTGAGGTGTTTTCCAGCATATTTGAATGTTCCATATTCGGTGACGGCGTTGTCATTTGATTGTGCACGGGTCTAGAGAAAATGTATTGATACGAACGCCTCCGCACACGGTCCAATACGCCATTACTTCGCGTTCAGTATACAACCAATCTGGTTAAGTCGGACCTTGACAGTAAGATCACACGAATGCAGCGGAATCGGTTTGTGATTAGCCTGTATGTTATCAGCCAACAGCTGTGTACCTTCTTTCATACATAATCGAGTTTATACTAATTAAGTCCGATAGAATGCATTCTTGTTGTTCTTACCTGGTCTGTTCAGTTCCTAGTGAGCGTGTACAGTATACGAGCCTTTTCATTACATACGACTGGCCGGGTAGATACAATTCTCTTAGAAAGGTTCACGGCTGTAACCAAAAGGTTGACTGATTACGAACATTTTTGACAGCGATTTGTTACCGAATGTCAAACGGTCAAATCTAGCATCGCACGGGGCACGGTCTTGTCGACACCAAACCGAACCAGACTTAATTTCAATGCAATAACATTCAAACTTTTATTTTCGTTGTAGGGACATCCGAAAACAACATCAACGATGTGTTTTCAGCCAGTGAGATTACGGAAAATGGGGACCTTCCCAGCATAAAGTCTGCATTTGTGTGAAGTAGGCTTGTCGTTGTCAAAGTAACATTCAGTAATCAACATTTAAATATTGGTTACCTTTTTTACTTTTGAAATAGCCCAAAGATTGTCTTGAACAGAACTCAGGGTGATAAAGTCAGGAAGAAAAGTCAAAACCCCTAGTGACTAGTCGTGGCGGGATCGATCAAAGTGTCATTCCGTCACGAAGCCTCTCTTTTCGTTCATCTTCTTGGTTTAAAGTACTTTTTGGATTCAATATTTGTTCATGATCTTCCGCTAGCGGTGGAGCTGCACAAGAAGTTTATTTAGTAATGCCATCCACATCGTTCGAGCCTGAAATTGTTAACAGTGCTCTGACATCTATTACTTTTGGACTACTTCCATAGGGTTACTGATAATTACACATTCTGTGTAGTATAACGGTCTTGATCTCAAATGATAGTTTCACGTCGATCACCACATTGAGAGAAAAGTAGATAAATGCGTAGCAGAAATGGTTCTATTTCTATTATTAATAATAGTCAGAAGAGTATGAGACTGTCGATGAAAGAAATTTGGTGTAAAGCAGCTGTAATGAAATCCATGCTGGCCATGTTGAAAACCATAGGGTGAGCACGGGAATTATGAAGCACATTTCGACCGGGAATAAATATATGTTTGAGAAATCACACGAATTACATTGGGAAAACAGTCCATTTCGGTGATTCCTAATGCTACGAATACAATCCAATACATATAACCAGACAACCAAGGGATATGGTCAACGAAGGTAGTGTGCACACCCTAACTTCGTAAAGCTCATAACGCTTGTTGTTCTGCTAAGAAATGCCCAATTACTCCGGTGAATTCATGAAACTCATCAAATTTGCTATTTCATCGCGAAAATTTATCCAGAAACCAGTCATAAACAGAATAAAGTGGATTTATGCGAAAGCTTTTGGAATATCGAAGAAATACCGTGCCGGATGGGAAGCAGCTTTTCGGCGGTAAAAATTACCACGCAGGTGCATACCAATTATTCTCAGTTCCAATGTGTGCTCACTCATTAGTAACCTCAGCGATTAGAAGGACCCTGTTCACCGTCGGAATTATGAACAGCTTGGAGTCACACTACCACAAGAATCGTAGCTCAATGGCAGTACTTCGAAGGTTTTACCCGCTACCGAGCTGACCGATCCTCACCTTATAAGAAACGCAAAGGAGGGATTATCACAGCTTAAGAACAATTGATGAAATTCTGTCCATGTGTTATTCATGCACTCTTCCATGACCTTATGCGAACCGAAGCATATGAGTGGATATAGGTTCAGTAGTTATTGCGAAAGCTTATATTTTTCCACATGCCCATCTGTGTTTGCGAGGAATTGTCTGAGGTTTTCTCTTCCAAACTTTTGAGTTGCGATGATAAATCTCTTTACCTCGTTTGTGGTGATCTCAATCATTCTCAACTAGAATTCTCGAAGCCATTGGGTCTAAAAAAAAATGTTGCAGACTTCTGAACTAGGATTGATGTCTATCCTAGTATTTGCTTCAGAATCAACCCCGGTCTAGTTGAGGCCACACGTGGGTCTCCGTGCCACAATGTTGCTCTTTCCAATGATATATACCTCAAGTAACCACAACATATTCACCTACTCTCCAAACCTGGAAAGCAAAACGCGTCGAAATGATCTAGAAGACTTACAATGACTTCAAGCTATGATCGAGCAGACTAAATTCGACGTCTTCAACCGCAAAGATCCCACTGTAGTTTGTGAGCATCTCACTAGTTGCGTACATTTCTACTACGATTCGTGTTGCCTACTGGAGACAGTATGCAGCCGTGGTAGCCAGTTTTCCCATCCGTCTCTCAAAAAATTGCACCATGGAGAGAAAAGTGCTTACAAGAGTGGGGGGGGGGCATCGATCAGTGAAAGGTCTTTATTTGTCAGTCAAATCAGAAAATCGCAGGCTCAGTGGCAATGATGGTCGTGCGCTTCTAGCTGACAGTAATTGTCGAAAACTTTGAGTATCCGCCAAACGATGGAGTGGTATCTTCCCACGAAACTCATCCCCAAAAGTTAATGTCGAAAATCGAAACCGTAACTTTAACAAGCCATCGCGTTTTTCGTTGTTCAGTTATTCCAGTGCACTATCTAGCCTCAGCTTGACCAGCTCCATCTCCCACAAAATATCCCCGCAAGCTGTCGAACTTCAAGTGCCACAAATCCCACGGACCTGGTAATCTCTCCCAGTTGTACCCAAGCAGTGTGCACAAATACTCACACCAACAACGATGCAGTTATTTACTCAAACCTTGGATTGTAAAAAGATTCTTGACTGTTGGGAATCAGTTTCCATCATACCTATGTCCAAGAAAGGGACGATAAAATTCCGTCCAATTGCCTGTACCTCCAAAGTGTAAATAGCGTTTGAGAATTTATTACTCCAAGGATAGTCCAACGATTAGTCAATACGAGACATAAACCTGTTTGCCTACCGCCGCTCGTGTTCTATCTTGGATGCTGTTGCTTCTTTGACTCATAGTTTCGTCTTCGCTGGACAAGAAATCAAGAGCTGTATGTACCTGCTTTCTAGATTACAGTAACGCGTTCCGCCGTACTGATAGACAAAATCCTCTCGACATCCTCTTAAATAACAGAATACAACCCTCACTAATCGGACCATTATCCGACATTTTTTTCAATCGGCAACAGTTCACAATATAAGGAGGAATAACTTCTTCCATCTGTTTCGAACCAAGGCGTCCTACAGGGCTCAATCCCCTCACATTTTCCATGATCAATCTACAAGTTTACTATGCTTGTCAGTGAGTGTTCTTTCATTATAAAGTATGCAGATAATGTTACGGTTGGGTTACTCCATGATGAATCAGCTACACTTGAGTTCTAGTCTGGTCCCTTGGATCTTGACCACTGGGCCGAAGCTCATAGTCTCACCTTAAATTCCGGTAAGTGCCCAGATAGTGTTTTCTCTCTTCTCAAATGCTCTAAGTTGTGAACTTTTGGAACCCCGTTCATACATTCACATAGGAAACATCTTCATTAGTCGTCAACTATCAGTCAAATACCCTGGGGTTACGATCACCCATAATCTTTGTTGGACTGAACATGGTGTCGGTGTTTCCACAAAAATGAGGAAATTGATCGACTACGTTTGCACCTGACTGCACCGTCTGTACCCGTTTTACTTCATTCAGCGCTTTGTCCTTTCATGCATATTGCCTCACTCGTTGTGTTCTTCTCGCGTCTTATTTCCTGGCCTACAAGTTGAAGACTTCAATACAATAAAAAGGTCTTTCAATCTCTTGTCCTATGCAAGTGGTAAACCATATGGAGATCTCATAGGCTCCATCATTACCTAGCACCACAAAAAGTGCAAAAGATTTTCTGTGAGAGTTTTGGATGACTCACTTCACCGGTTTCAGAAGGACCTCAGCACATATGCTTCCTCTTCTTCTACCGCAATAGTTATAAGATGATTTGTGCACCTACGACCGCCTGCCGGTCCTCCGTTGTTCCCTACCTTGCAAAAGTCGACGGCGAACTTAGACAACGTTTAGTGCATAACTCCTGAATCACGGCTTACCGTTGTATAGTTTTGTTTCTGTAAAAGCTGCGTTTTCTACTATGTAATTCCTGTGAATTATCGAATAGTTACCCACCTGGGTGCATAAAGCAAATACTTCACTTAACCTGAATGAATAGAGTGAAGATATGCCCCGAGTACAGTATTGCGATGCGGCACATCTATTCCCGTGGAACAACGTATATTGGCTGCACGACCAAAAGCCCGCCTGAACGAATCCGTGAGCGTCACACAGCGTGGTTGAGGACTCGAGCAATTAATTCAATCATCAGTGCATCCATTTCGCACCTAGCCGAGACTAATCACACGGTGAGCGTGGTGGAAGCATTCCACCAAAGGTGTGGGATCTGACATAGGCTATCTGGACCGGTAAGGTGAAGGGTTTAGGGATTTGCATTCACAGCTGCCGTATGGGCTCAGGGACAATAAGTGCGTAAAAGCGGTCTGATCTGGTCCACTCATCATTCAAAAGCAAACTCCTGATGGCTGAAAGCTAACACGTTAGACCTGTGATAATCTCTTCACATTCCAAACCATAGTATATGTAAAAACATTCCTAAAACTCCTTTTAATGGCCGCGCCCCTTATGTATCTTGCCTTATATACAATTTCGTTTTGAAATGAATGAAATTCATTTCAAAACGAAGAGTTTTAATTTTA
The DNA here is from genome assembly GCA_948099385.1 of Fasciola hepatica. Taxonomy (NCBI): domain Eukaryota; kingdom Metazoa; phylum Platyhelminthes; class Trematoda; order Plagiorchiida; family Fasciolidae; genus Fasciola; species Fasciola hepatica. The sequence continues at coordinate 11,103,339 of CANUEZ040000008.1, forward strand.
GGAAATCTAAACTCTTCATAGGATGTCATCGTGTTGCACTGATGCTCAGTAAGCCGTCCAGAACATGTCTGGTGGTAAAGTTTGTAACCCAGTCACGCATCCCGGGTGCGAGTCCCATCAGTTGGGTGCCTCAAAGAGTGCACATTACAGCTGCGAAGGATATCCTGCTAGATGACCATTGTATCAGGTAGTAACGCAGGAAATCTGTTTAGTAATACACGAAGAAGTACGGAAAACTGAGCAAGCATAAGCTGTACGCGCATTGGGCACGGTCAAGCAGGGCCGTCCGGTGCGTAGTGAAATGTGATTGGACGAACGGTGCATTCAGATGCAAGATGCGTGCGCGTGACTAATCGCGACAGCGAATATACATCAATCAACAGGCAATCAGAGTGGGGTCATTCTGCTATCGATCCAAACGCCAATGAAACCACACAACAATGACTCCAGCTCCAACATAACCATCCCAGTATTTTCTGTCACTAACAATCTGTCGCAGCTAATCAGTTTTCTCGTAGGATCCTCTATGGGACCATTGTCTTCTCATGTGCCTACTGCATTTCTCTACTCCAATTCCGACCCCACTCTCTTTTCTGATCTGCCAACCTGGCTTGCAAACGCAACGGGCATGTTCAGTAATGTCTCATTTTTGATAATCAGGACACTGAATAGTCCCACAGTCATGGTCACATTATGAACAAGACGCTGGAGAGCGAACAATTGTTTTCAATGAATCCTATACGTGCTCTTACAATTCATATGGGTGAGGTAACATTGGAATACGTTAGCCATTGGCCGGAGTAAAGGTCATTGTCGTTGCGTTAGGAAAAACAGGGTTGGTGGGGAGGGGTGTCTCTATCGTGTGCTTGGATGGAGGTTCTGTTGTCCCACAAGACAAGACGACCGGCTTGAACTAGAGGCACAGTTCGAGAACCTGATAAATCAAACTAAAGACCTTTCACCAATGTCGGAAACAGATCTCGAAAGATTTAAAAGCGTTCTGGTGACAAGCTGCTACAGATACCGCAAAGCTGTTCTCCAAATCCGTGGTCCTCTTACCCGACATCATTTGATGGCACTGAAAGAACTAAGAAAAAAGAAAAGATATATTGATACTCAAACCAGATAAGGTATCCGGTGTTGTCCTTATGGACAAGCAAGATTACCTCGGAAAAGTTTTGCGATTGATTCAAGACCCAACGAAATTCTCCACATGCCATACAGGAAAAGATGAAACTGAGAAAATAGAAAACATACTGACTGGATGTTTGAGGAAGTTAAGAGATCATGGCTACATAAACAAAGGTACCTATGAAAGACTGAAACCAAGCGGGTCGACCATTCCACGTCTTTACGGCCTGCCCAAAATCCATAAAGAAGGATGTCCCATTCGACCAATTGTGACCATGATAAATTCACCATATCGGGCAACAGCTCAGTGGCTAGTAGAATTATTGGAACCCGTTCGCGCAGAATTTGCCAAGTACAGCTTGCGAGACAGTTTTGAATTCGTATCCACCATACAAGATTTCAACATTCAGAAGAAAACTATGCTCTCGTTACACGTCGCATCACTGTTCACGAACGTTCCGCTTTTGGAAACCGTGGACTTCCTATGTGAACACATTAACACGTCCAACATACAAATGGGCATCCCGACAGAAAATCTCAAGGAACTATTGCTACTTTGCACACTAAACATCCAGTTCCTGTTTAACGGATGTTTCTACCGACAAAGAGACGGCATCGCCATGGATTCCCCACTAGGCCCATTGCTAGCGGACATTTTCATGGCGAAACTTGAAAATGGAAAACTAAAGCAAACCATTGAAGGTTTTACTCATTACAGTCGGTACATGGATGTTATATTTTGTTTATTATACCAGGAGTGCTATGTACCCAATGTTCTAGAAAAATTTAACAACGCCCACGACTCACTATCCTTTACTATGGAACTGTAAACCAAGAACAAATTGGCTTTCCTCGACATTCTACTAACCAGGAGGGAAGATTGTTCAATACAACGCAAGGTCTATAGAAAAAAGACATGAAGCGGCCAGTACACGAATTTTCACAGCTTCGTGCCCCTGTCTCACAAACGAAATTTAATTCGATGCCTAGCGTTCAGAGCCGTAAAAATTTGCTCAACGGAGACTTTGCAAGGTGAACTAAGTTTCGTTCAACAAGTTTTGCGAGAGAATGGCTACCCCGAGAAGTTTATCCAAAAGAATTTAGAATTAAAGTTACCTGCAGAGCGGTCTCCCTGCGTACCAAAGAAGGAACTATTCCTTAAAGTATCGTTCAAGGGGGATACACATGCCGAGCGGTTGACAAAAACACTCAGGGCGGCTGTAAACTCAACGTTCCCAGCCGCTAGACTGAAATGCACATTCTCCACCTCTCCGGTGATCCGCATGCAGGTAAAAGACAAACTGCCTGAGCTGACCTCCTCCATGATCATTTAATCGTTCAGGTGCGAATGTGGCGCATCCTACATAGGTCGCACGGCTAGGCGTTTGTCCCAGCGCATTAACGAACATCACCCAAGATGGTTGAGTCACGGGAAAATCGGTGTGATTACCAGTTCGATTCTAGGTCATTTGGTGGACAGTGGCCACACGATCGACCTTGAAAAAGCTTTCAAAGTCATATACCGAGTTCCACCGAATCGATCAAAGCCAGTCCAACTTCGATCTCTGGCCACGGCAGAGGCAATCGCCATTCGCTTACTAAGCCCTAATCTATGTGCACAAAAGCGACAAGTCCAGGCTCTCCAGCTGCCCTGGCCGAAACCGGAAACCACGGATAGCCGACCGAACCCCAAAAGTCCACCATCGATTACCACTCGTGACGGTGGGAGTGAAACTCTCACCACAACACGCACACGATAGAGACACCCCTCCCCACCAACCCCGTTTTTCCTAACGCAACGACAATGACCTTTACTCCGGCCAATGGCTAACGCATTCCAATGTTACCTCACCCATATGAATTGTAAGAGCACGTATAGGATTCATTGAAAACAATTGTTCGCTCTCCAGCGTCTTGTTCTTAATCAGGACTCTGTTATTGAACATTTTCGATGTCACACGTGATTCACGAATAAAGTTCACACAAATTATACATTCTGATTAGAAATAGAGACCTCTCATTTATCAAAGCAGAAAGATGGTGTGAGGCCCAAGTCTCTCTGGGCTGAAAAAAGACAAAGCACTCACATATAGAGTCTCGGGGATAAGCGTTCACCAGATTCCCGAGAAAGCCTCCAAATTGACAATGGTTATTCGTAGCATTTTAAAGAATTCTGATCATTATGTCGTTAAAAATTAACGTGAAATTGGAGGCAAAATCTCGAACCAAGCCACGAGAAGACTCTTGTGCGGTGCTTCGAGCAAACCAATGAGGGCATTTGAGCTGCCGAAATCCCCGCAACCGAAGGTAAGCATTCGGCGTGTACAGTAACTCCTACAGTCTGCATCATATATGCAGCACAGAGAAATCAAATCAATTCTTTGGGTGACCGATCGTCATTTCCAAGAACGAGAGACGTGTGTACCAGAAGTCAAGCCACTTGGGATGCTGAATGGAGTGGTCCGATATTATTTTGTTTTTCACTGGTGGAACCATGATCACCGACAGAGTCATGTAGTAACTACATAACTTCAGGAAAAGCTTGCTGGTCCTCAGTCGTTGAGTCTTCGGCGTGGCTCTGGGTTGTAGTTCTTGAGGACGGAAAATCTCAGCTAGTAGTCTTAGAATAGAAGCAGATCACAGTCTCATACATAATCAAACTGAATGAATTTTTACTCCTGATAGTTCTGGAAAATTGACCAAGAACCACAACTTTTTAACATCATCGCCAGCATACATTCAGCCAGCCTTATCATAACGTATGTACTGTACAGGAACATCAAGACCGTGGACCGGTCCGCTCACAGTCCGCATTTGAACCTAATGGATATGTTCGGGGTATGTTGGTGAGGCAAGTGAGTCTTCACCACTCTGCAAGAGTTGAGACGTACCATTCTCAATGAATGGAACAATACTGGACTTGAGACCACTTGGCATATGATTTGAAGTATGGTTGGACGTTGTTTCAGACCTAATCAATAAAGTGCACTGTCTCGTAACCAGCTGGTTGATTTCCCCATTCGTCCAGGGCTGGGTTTAATAGTATTTCGAACTCTTCCAAGCACTTTTCCCGGATAAATCTATTTATCTGTTTCATGCTTAAAACCGTGGGCTGACGCGTCAACGAACCAATTTTGGTTACCCTGATTCATTTAGTTCAAAAGCAGTTGCAGGACAACGGGGTGGGTTTAATGGCATTTCGTGCATTACAACGTTTTAAAGTTCTCTTTTAAGAAATTGAACAGTACTGTCTGGTGTGATTCTACTTGTTTGCAGTCAGATTCGTTAGTTTTCCTAGTCATTTGGGGTTATTATGCTTTCTTCAATTGTTTTAACTTAACTTCTCTGGCATCTCATTCAGATCGATATAACGAATACGGTAACTAAGACAATATCATGTTAGGAGGTCAAAGTCGATTAGTTCCACAACATGGTCCGGTGCAATAACCGTGAATTAATGAGTGACATTTTGAAACCCAACACTGGTATCGCACGATTTATGTTGGAGATGATTTTGTTGCACCTCAACAAGCAGCTGGCAGAAGAACAACGTTCACAATAAATGGGTTCGCTGAAGAAGACAATGTGCCATAAAATAATACGACACACTAAAAATACATTGTCTCATCCCAACAGAGTAGACGTCACAGCAATCATTCTTAGATTCCACGGAATGATAGCAAAGGCTCCCGCAAACTTTTACAATTTATCATTTCTTTCCTCGTAGACAACTCAAAGCGTGGAGTTCAGATCGACTGGATATGGCTTCACCAAACAGTGAAGTCCCACGGCTGACAACGTTTCCATATGGTATCCGATGTTGTCACCATTCTTGTTTTGACCTTCGCTGCATCACAAAATGCCCAACAAAGTTTGAAATACGTTTTACTATAAACGGGTAGTTCGGTACCCACATTGGAATTCTTAAACCAAATCATAGTTAGTGTTCATATGCGAATGCTGTTCTCTCTAGCGTCGGTTGTTGGTATTCTGGTCGTTTGACGGTTGATTCTACGCTCGGTTATAAATTAAGTTCGAACGAAAGCCAAATCCAGTTGTTGTTTGAGCAAACAATTTACGTCATCAGGTCTAACGGGGAGAAAAAGTGTAACTTACAATTTTAATGTCAACGTAATAGGGTTTGTTTGTCCAGTGACTTTCTACGAACGCGGTATAAGCTGTTGTAATTCGCAGTCGACACTGTTTGTCATACAAATCAGTTTCACGCTGCTCAAGAGTGGTCGTAGTTTAGACCAAGTTTATACTCCAAAAAGGCACACATTTTAAATATTGGGAAATTTTGATCTGCTCAAATCCTCTTCCGACTTTCGCCGAAATCGTAAACGAACGTACGGTGTGGTGATCTTACTAATAAACAGTTTCATCAGCAAAGTAATCGAATTTATTATTCTAGGTATAGATGCAAAAAATCAGCAAATCAGATCTCACACTCGAAAATACCATATTTTTCCGGAGTCCTCGGTTTTCTATCCCTCCCTTCCTCCCCTCGTCGAAACACACACACACACTACACACACACACACACACTACACACACACACACACACACACAAGCACACAAATATACACACACGATCACCTGATCTCAGTACCACTCATCACACGATTGGGTGTTCGCTTGCGGATGAAGATCGGTACTATTTTCATCTATAGATAGCAATGTCGGTGCAGAGTCACCTGTGCGAGCCGTATAGAACGACAGTCACGTAACTCGGTGAGAAAATATTTCGAACTGAGTGCAATCGGTGTTCGGACAAAAATATGATGAAAATATCTGAGACTGAAAAGCTCCATCCACCATCGGCCCCAAACCCACCATCTTCTGATAACACGCACCTACATTTATTCGGAAAATCTCTCTTTGAGTCGTTCACGCAACAGAAACCGCGAAACTGTTCACCTTTGTTGAAATGGCCACTGCGCGACGATGGAAACCATAACCGTGTTTTTATTTTCACACACGTTTTAACGGTCAGGCTGTAGGCCGTTGTTGTGTCTCCGGCTCGGTAGGCGGCAGGAAGACACGGTTTTACGGACGAGTGTTTGCAGTACCAACGTACGGAAAGCGCAATTACGAGCAAGGAAGTGAAAACGCAAGCACGTAGGCAGGTGCGTGAGTCAGCGTTGTGTGCAGTTGAAAACGTAAGCCAAGCGTACAATCAGAATAAGCCACGCAAGGTTGTTCGAAGCGTGTTGCCATCTGATTGGTCAGTGTCGTCCGGGGAGAAGCACGACTATTGTGAACTATGTACGTGTGTGCACGACTGCGGGCGTATGGATTAAGTGTAAGTGTCCGTGGGAAAAAGTATGAGCACGACTGTTCAAGACGCTGGTTTTTGGTTAATGTAAGCGCGATGACCCGTTTGGGTGGTTACTGAGCCTCGCTTCACGGAGTTCTCCGTGCTTTTTGTGCTTTGCTGATCGGTTACATGCAGGCCCTTTTAAAAGACTGCTGCCCTGGCTTATAACACTATCCAAGCTTTTTGTTCAGCAAGCATCAGTTTGAGATGAAATGAACTAGTTTTGGACGTACAACAATTACCTCACCATGTACTTTTTTTCAAAATCATCAGTTCTGTTTTGCTGTGCCTGAACAGACCAGAAACTGTCACAATTAGGAATCTCGTTTGATACCCAAGCTTTCCAGTCTCATTGAAACGATTAAGCTTTGTGGGTAGTATGTTTTTGAGGCTATAAAACGCGTAAAGAACACAAAAATTTATTGCTCCCGGGGGAATTTGTAGGTAGTGGGATCACATGTATATGTAGTGTGTTGCACAATTTTAGCAAGCACAGTAAAACCAACTGAAAGAATGATCCAAGTAATGAGCTGAATAAGAGGAAGAAAAAAGCTTTCAAATAAAGATCTCAAATAAGTCTTTCCATTGATGAAGCTAAAAAGAAAAGCTTATACGGCAACACTGCACAATTTACATCCAGGAAGATATCTCCGAATTACTTCTGGTTCCTGCTGCAAAAAGACACACTGCTCGCATACAAACCGAAAACTTTCAAACATCAAACAGACTGAAACTGTACGCGAAGGGCAATCACTATGGTGTCTATTGGGTGTTTCTGTGAAGTTATCCGATCTAGGATTCACGTAGACGATTAATAACTATATTCAGCCACTCAAAACACCAGCATACCCCATTGAAAATGGAAAGTTGATCACGACAAGACACAACTTTGAACACAGTAGAGTCCTTTATGTGATCCACAAAACAGACAACGTGGCACTGCTTAGTTTTGAGTAAAAGATTGCAATCGCTCGTTATACCAACAGAAAGATAGGTGACAAAGTGGTTTCACCAGTCCAACACTTTTTATTATTTGTTTCTTTCAAGAAGTTTGTCGTTCATCTTTAGGCATCTGTATATAGTAATTCATTATGGCATGGCGGTGGTCCGTTTGTACTGAATTTTCATGCGGGACTTGGACTAGTCAGTACACAAGATGAATAGGACTTTCAATGGAAGACCACCGATCAACGAAATGTTTGTAGTTTCGCAAAAATACCTTTGTAAATCCGTTATAAATCGACTCAGTTTTTATGCAGTACTTCAAACACAGTTGCTTCACATTAATCGCATAGGATGTGTCGATTAAGATCAATCATTAATAGATGTTAAATCACTGTGAGAATTTCTATAAAGGTCTCTTATCAGCAGAATCGTCCCAGGTTCAGCTATCAGTGGACAATTCACTTACAGTTAACATGTTCTGCAGTAATGATATTAGTTACAAGAGTAGTAACAATAGTGGTAGTGTGGGCGAACGTGCAAACTACTCCCTACGTAAACGAGCAGTTGATTGCTCAGTACACAATCGTGGAAAATTGTGGATTGTCAACGAACGGGACTACGTCAGACGGACCGAATGCAGTAAGGCAAGGGAAGACACGCGAACCACGTTATTGCATCAGCCGACTGAATAGATACCGTTTCCAAGAGGACCGGACAGCTATTATGCAAATAGGCATTATTGTACCTATTGTTTGATTTTGTCGATTTCCGAACAAGCAAGTCACATCTTGATTATTATAAAAGTAATGATTGTTGCTAGCACTGCATAGTGGTCCGTCGGTCGTGAAACAAGTTTGTGCACAGTTTAATACATTTCAACGACAATCGTATTAAAGAACAGAAATCGTGAACGAAGAAAGCTGCAGTAGCTCAGAATACAATCAGAACACATTCAAAAATGGAAGTCATAAAACAGAAGTTCATCACAGGTTTTCAGACAAATCAGGGAGGGATCAAGGTCACGTGGCTAAACGTCTCACGGGAATGGCTGATACTCGCTCAGACCTTGTCTTCTTTGTCCGGCATCACTCATATGGTATCTGAAAGTCGAGCGGAAAAAGATCATTTACTGTCATAGAGGACGAAATTTGAGCAAACTTGCCTTTGTGATTCAGATCATCCCGGACGGCAGCGGGGTAGCGCAGTGGTAAAACACGAGCTTTCGAAGTGAAAGGGCCCGGGTTCAAACCCTGGGTGTGGTGGAGGATATGCATCACTGATGGGCTTTAACAAGAGCGAAACTCGAGTCTGGTGATTCCGAGTGCAAGTTGGTCGGATGATTCGAGGTTTGTGCATGTAAGGTGGAGTCCAAAGGAAAGTTAGCCAAACAAAAATTTACAAACTGTCAACAGATCATTACGTGCACAGCTCAGCTCTTGGATTTCTGCTTTTGCGCCACGAATAACTCGTAGCTGATTTTGTAGTGTCACCGCCGTGTAACCACCGTAAGCACAGAGAAAGGGAGAGAAACACTGCTTGACCTACTGCCATTAAACTGTAACAGCACATTGTGTTCCGTTCAATTCCGCATTACAGTGAACAGACCATCGAATCGAAACGGAAATCCAAACTGATCAGGACTTGAGGTAGTTTGTACCCATAAAGCCACTTTTTTCACAACGGTCCACGAGTTCTGATTACTTTGTTATCCAAACAGTGTACCGACCGTAGTCGAAGGACCTTCAAGATGAACTTTGAACCCTTCAGTCAGGGGTTGAAACCAGGCCGCTGCTGGTCACTTCCTCATTTGGCAGCCTTTGACTAGCAGCGAGCTTTTTACTGAAACAATGTACCAATATTCCATCATAAAAAGGAAAGAAATTAAAAGTTAAAAAAGTCTAGACTAATATCTAGCCTATTCAATCATTAATCAAACTTGGTAAATGTGCGAGCGTTCAACTTAAGTGATTTGCTATTTGTTCACTTTTGATATTATTGACGGAATTATCCTGAGGTTGTTCTGTTACTTTTGCCGTACTCCGTAATTTTGGTTTGTCATCGAATTCATCCAACCGTTACCCTCGTTCACTGGCAAGCAAACATTTCATGCTCTAGGGTCTGTAGGAAAGAAATACAATCGGAAATTTAATATACACAAGATAACTGTCAGTTGGTTATCGATTCATAGTACACCTAGGTTTGGATCACGTTGCTGATCCAAATGAAAAATTCTTCCTCTGTCAGCTACGGCAAAGCCAGAAGCGAGACAGAGCAACAAGCAAATTCTCGTTGATTCCAGTTAATGCATGGTACACCTATTTGCTTCCCGGCACAACTGAGCCCGTTTTCTCGAGCATTTTAAACAGAGTGGGTCCGAGATATCATGATTCACGAATAAATGAACTGCTACAAAAATGATCAGAATCAACGGGGTGATCCACAGCGCAAATGAAATGTACCTAATGAAAACCATTTGTTATTGTTCAACCTATGTGCGATTATCGATTAACGATGCCATTCTGTTGTCATCCTACATTTTCTAAAGGGAAGTGTAAATAACGAGGTGGATTAGTTGAAAACACGAAGAGGTTGTTTCCATTCATCCAGAATCATCTAGTCCGTAATAATAAGCACCGTGTACTGGGGAGTTTTTTGGAAGTTCTATTTGCTGTTGGATAATATTTTCTGAAGTCCAAAAAGTACGTTTTGTTTGAATTGACTAGGACTCGTTCGTCTGAGGTAAACACAAACGATCCGAATATGCAATCAAAGTTTGTCAACAATTTGTTCAATTTAGAATTGCATGCCAAACAGCTTTCAAAGAACTAATTTTTCACAGTAATGGCTTCATCTGAAACAATACTTGTTAATGAATCTTTATGGCATTCTTTATTTTCAGATTAGATGCTATAAAGACGAAACAGATCCTTGTCAGGGAATAACGCCGCGTACACATGATCCAGCAAAACAACGTGCCGAATGTAGCTAGATATCACGTGAATCGAAACTGGAAGATTCAACATAGTATTGATTTCCCTACAATCACTTCTTGAAACCCTTCGAAATGACATAATGGTTTTATCGTGATGCCTGGAGCTACAATATGTTAAAACTCGCGAAAATACGGGTCTATAAGACGTGAAACCTGAAGGGTTATTCATTATTCACTAAACAGTTTAATTAGAATACGATTACAGTTCATTGGTTCCCAAGGCTGCTCAGTGGCACTTGATTGCTCGTTAGAGATTAGATTGGAGCACCAAAGGAACTAGACTAGCCAGATCTTAATTGTTATAGCCCAGTTTCGATTAGTTTTTTTTTTTTAAAAAAAGAAAAAGAAAGTCCGGTCTTCTGATGATACTGGTGGTTTGAATGGTCCAAATCAGTGTGCGAAAGGAGAAAATACCAATTTCGTTTCTCGCTGTGCAATTTCTTGTTAAGGTAAAATATAATGAATGAAGTTGTATAAGTAGAAATTCCATATCGTTCAGTAGAGCTCTTTCATCATTTATTAAAATCTGATAGGATGGAAGAAGGTGGACTCTCTGATAAAGGAATCAAATGAGTTTCACAGAGATAGTATCAATAATGTGGTGGTGTGGCGGACGAGGCGGGATGTGGTGTGATGCTTGAAAAGGACAAAAGATTATATGGAAAGAACCAACTCTTCGTAAAAGGAATGGTACTGCTGTCCTAAAGGTCACAACTGGTTCAATTTTTGGCACAATCATTGAGATAATTCCGTTACGAAATTGGAGATCTGTCCAGAAACCAGCTACTTTGTGCCTCCTGGTTTACTTTCGGTACTCTAAAACAGCAAATTATCCGTTCCATCTGCAATGACAACATTTAGTGAACAGACGTGTTGGTTTACTCACATTCCCAGGCATCATTTGAGATTCATCGAGTTCTGAACTCTCTCTCTCTCTCTCGCTCTCTTCTAGTAGGTAAAAAAACCTAAAACGTTGGGGCAGGGAGAAGAAGGGCATGCATATCCTCTTTACGGCTTCACACAATTTTTGTGCAGTCAAAGACGATCAAGTAAACCGGTAACATCACTGAGTTTTACTACATATTCACAAAATGCTGTTGGCACAATGAGCCTGGATCTTAGATCATGTAAAATCCACTTACATTTTTCACATCCAAAATCCAAAACCTAGAGCCGCAAACGAACCGGCTACCACCGGCTCACTAAACAGATACCGTACACCGATATCTCAGCTGAGCAGAGCATCTGCCCGTTAAGCGGAAGGTCGCCGGTTCGATTCCCGTTCTTGGCGTTAAACTGATGGACACAAAAAATGAAAGCGGATTTTCATTTATTGTGTGCTGCAACCTGACAAACGTGAGTGTGAGATCAAGTTCGGGCGACGTTTTAGTTAGGATAACCAGACTAAGATGGTCAATCCCCCACCCCCCTTCATATACACAACCACACAACCAGTTGGAGATGATCAAAATAGTGTTCCATCGGTCACTTAAGGGGGTGGTCATCTCAGATATCTGTTGCAACCCATTCAAGTTCACAGAAGAGTCAGTTAGTCTCTTCCTGATTCACAAGTTAACTGCTAGCTTAATATTTTTAACCACTGGTGGGCAATTACGAACAAGCCAACATAATGATAATGATCATGGAGAATGCACAATGACTCCGAATAGCACGAGTTTTGTACGAATGTAACGAGAAACTGACAGGAGACACGAATGTGTTGATCAGATCACGGAAGCCAATTAATGATGTATATGCGGCGATTTCCATAACCCCTTTCCAAATCTATCCCCACCGCACCCCTCCTCGCAAGACTAGTTCTCGCGGTAAATTTGCATTCCTGACCGATTTTGTCGGCGTGACTACGGAATGTAGGGCTTACTCTTCTTCCATGCCTAATGGTTGCAGAGTGCATCCGCTGTACCCGAGCAAAGTCTTGATCTCACTCGCTCAGTCTGGGCCATCTTGTCGTTGACCGGGGTTCTACTGAGATGAGCTTGCAGCTCAGAACCTAGGATGTGTTTCGTACGTCGGAGAATACTCCGTCAATAATCACATCGCTAATTTACAACCTGTGACTCTTGACTGCTTGACGCCGTTGACATTATAGTTACCCGTGTCAGTTCCCACGATACCTGCTGCTCGATTAGGTAATATTCAGCACAGCAATAACAAAAACTGCACGCCAAAATGTGAAACAATTTCCTCGAAAAAGAACAAGACTTAAACTACGCCTTATCGTGTACAGAGTAGTCAAACATGCATCAGCATTGCAGCTCTTCCGCTGTGATTTACCAAAAGTTACTTTACTGAAAGTCGAATGCACATAAGGGGTGGATCATCTGATGTCCTAGTAGTATTTTTGTTGAATATGCTTTTGTTTCACAGCGTCAACTGCGTTTCCCGATTGGCCAGAAAGAGACTTTTATTTCTGACGTTATAAATCGAGCAATTTAAATGGCGCAAAAGGCTTTATTAACCACCGAAGAATTAGCAATCATTAGGATTTCCTTGTAGCACGCTATAACGATGTACGGACCGTCTTTCCCGAAGAACTGACTCTTGTAAATCAGTTTCTCCATCGAGCTATTTTTAAGTAGATTACAGTTATATCAATAATCGCAGGAGATTTTCAGTTTTTTCTTATCCTTGGTGATTGTATTATTCAATCAAATAGTTAATAATCTAGAAGTATCAAATAATATGATTCAGGTGACTTCTAACCTGGTGGAAATGGGATTGTATCTAGCGCCTTCAAGACTGCGACCGGTGTCGGATGAATGGTTTAGAGTGACTTACTCCCACCTCGGAGGTCAAAGGTTCGAATCTCACCACCACTGAACACTTTGGTGGTAGACAGTAACCAACTGTTGACTGGCTAGGTAACCACGTTTGATCTATTGGAACTTTAACCAGTTCTTAACTGCAAATTTCAGGGTGAAATTTCCGGTTATCTGTACAATTACAGTGGGCCCTCAGGGCTTTGATGCACTCATCAGCAAGTATATAATAAAAAAAACAATCTTGGAAAGGCGGACCTCCGACCAGTGTCTATGGTGCCATTTAACAAATCCTATCTCACCCTGTGCACAGACAAGTATACCAAAGACTACAATAACTGTTCAGTGAGTATTTATCTATCCGTAAAAGAACGAACTAATCTCGCGTCGATGACTGATGCATTTATTCCGAATGGCCTGGTTGAACCTTTGCCTATTCTGGCCCAACCTCAACGTTCGTGGCAGCTGAAGAGAATTTACAACTCGATCATAATGTTCCACACAAACTTTGTATTATTTGACTAGCTTCATTCCACTCCATCTCCTCTCACCTGTTAACCGGTTTAAACAATGTGGCAATAAGCTGTTTGTGTATTGTTAGATTATGTGGTGAACAGTACAGAACGGTGGTGGTCGAGTGGGTTAGAGCGTTTGAATACCAAATCGGAGCTTCGAGGTTCGAATTCCCGCCATCAAGGGTTACTTTAATGGTAGACAGTGGTCCACGATCGTCCGGATCGTTACCACATCTAACCTATTGGGACTTTATGTGGTTCTACGCCATTCCAAGTCTCAGGATCTGATTGTCAGTCATCTCCAACAATACAGTGGGCCTTTGTGGCTATGGGACGTATACCCCTTCCACTGCACTTATGAGCAAGCATGTAGTGCGAAAGGTATTCGTGTATCGATCAGTGTAGGGTATCTGTGGTCCGTTACTGTATACGTGGTGGACAACACCTAGTAAATGAAGATGGGGAAGAGAAAGAACAGGAAGCTTACTTCTCATTAAAAAGAAAACCAGAAACTAGGGCAACATTAACCAGTCATCTTCTCATTCTGTCCCGATTTAAGACGGAAATAGCATTTACAATTGCGGATTGATTGTAGGAATGTACCTGGTGTTTTTATTTCCATCCACCGAGTGCGACTCTCTTTCTGAAACAAATCGTTCTACTTTTGAGAACAAGTTTGCCCTCATCATGCTCAGAAAGGAACAAAAAACATGTCCGACAAGGAGTACGTGTGTTTCGTACTGACAAACGAGGGATCCATACGGTGTATCGATTGGGTAAATGAATGAAATGCACTACACCAGTCACATTAGTATGTAGAATGTATTCAAACGGGACCTCGTGATCCAAATCGGGGCCAGGCAACCCGATGGGATGCTTTTTTTTCTTTGCTCCTTTTCTCGTTTTGTCCTATCTGCCCCGGTCTCTCTGTTTTCAGGGGTTTTCAGCTACGTTTTGCATATTAGCGGGTTTACCCAAAACACGAATCGGTATTTCGGTTCTGCAATTAATAGGGTGTTGACTATTTAGCAGACAGTTCATGGCAATCACTCTGGCTAATTCACTCTGTCTGGGTGATGGATTAGGTTTACCAAGAAGGTGATATTTATGTTTTGTAGATGCAGAAAAGAAATGTGAAATTTAATTTTTCCCATAGACACATTTCAGGGTAAAAGGAAAAAACATGGCAAATTGTCCCACTCTGGAACTGAACTGGATCTTGGAGATTTTGCCCCCATTACACGAGAGGCCTAATGCGTACGTGGTAACCTGGCATGTCTCGGTAAACGATTGCTTTACTGGTGAATCATAATGTATAGACATATGATTGCTAGACCAGACTTCAGATCCCGTGGTCGCTTAACAAAAATGGTCTCGGTCTATGGTGTGATAACAGGCCTGGTTATGACTTTCCGAAATTAACCGGACCACTAACTAGCGAGAGAGAGAGAGAGAGAGAGGAGAGAGAGAGAGAGAGAGAGAGAGAGAGAGAGAGAGAGAGAGAGAGAGAGAGAGAGAGAGAGAGAGAGAGAGAGAGAGAGAGAGAGAGAGAGAGGACACATAGTGCAGTTCATAGCGACACTCTGAATGACGAACGAGCAAATATGTCTATTTATTCTAGTTAGTCCAACAGTTATACGGTATTTCCTCGAACAGAGACAAAATGACTTTAATTACTAAAAAAAAGCAGACCAGCTGGGAGCAAGCGATAGTAGACTACTACTAGTTTATTGGGTTTAAAATAAAAATTCAAATTAACCGAAACGGAAACGAGCAAATATTTCGGTAATTTGGCCTTTTCAAAGAAGAATGGAATTTTTCACGATATATGCAGCTGAGTTTTGGTTAGTCTGGTTAGTTTCCTCAATCAGTATCTACATAAACATAAGATAAACACAGTGGAACAGAGCACAATATATAGGAAAGCCTATTCTATGAACCAAAGGTGATGGGGAGAGCAACAGGAAATTTCTTTTCTGCTTGCGAGGGTTTCATTTCCCAAGGATTCACTTACCACAACAGAAGCAGTGGTATGAGGAGTGAAATTATTCTCAATCTTTTTTTCCTCCTTAACTTCCTTTTTATTACATAGTGGTAGTGGAATATTTTAAGAAGGAGGACACAGCCGATTCGAGGCTGTCAACTGGACAGTGACCGGTGGCAAAGCGGCAATTCGAACCCCGAACAAATGGGTCTGAAGTCCACCGTGATGACAATCTGACCACAGCCGGCCGTTGACATGGGGAAAAACTTGAACAGACCGAGGAATTCGGTAAGACATCAATCTCCAAAATCTCGAAAGCAAATCTCCGTCACTTAACGAAACTTTTTAGTACAGCGCCGTACCTACGTATTAAGTCAAGACCAAGAATATTCCAAGTCACTTTTCAAGAAGTCCGGGCTGAAAAAGGCCGATGATATACTTTTAAGTGGGTAAGCGTTAAAAAAAGTTAACGATATAAATTTCTTATACTACAACAGAATGTCAATTCTGAAGGCTGTGATTCCTCAAAGAGGTGGAAATGAGGTTTCTTTTGATTAAACGTTTTTATCCGTTGTTATTTTTCTTCTTCGGTGTACCGAATCGGAGTCTGGGTGGTAGTGTATTAAATTTAAAAAAAAGAGAGAAAGAATTCTGCACATAGTCGTTTGAATCTCGACTACACAGGGTAAACCGGTCCTGAGAAAGGTTGTCCGCGGTAATCGAAATGTCGACCGCCTACCAACATTTCTAGTAACGCCTTTCTGCTTCTTGATGTAAGTAGCACGGTAGTGTATCTGGTGACAGGACAAAATTCCCCTAGGAGCACACGACCGGTTTCGCGATTTTTGTCGCGCATCAGGCATGCCTACCTGGTACGCCCACCGAACCATTCCCATACTTGAGTACTCACCTTAATCTCATCTGAATCGTAAAGAGTGCCAATGGTCGAAGAGTTCATTTTTGAAAATCACACGGTAGTTGTTCCATAGTTGATTTAGTCGGTTAACAAATCTAACCTTTTGAACGGGGGCACACGGTCCCGAGTGTGGTTCTAAAAAAATGAACTCTTCGTCCATCCGCACTCGTTACGATTCAAATGAGATCCCTATTCAACATTGATAACACGTGCTTCGAGAACGGAAACGCGGTAGAACAAAAGGAGCCGAAGGACAACTTTGATCGATGGCGTCCAAATTCATATCTGAGACGGTAAAATGTTCGATAATCCACACTGAGGTTCGTTTGAAAATATCCCCCGAAAGTGCATTCATTAAAAATGAACACTGATGAACTTTGTGGCTCGGTATGAAGAATGAGCTGGTAATTGGTGGCCGTTTTGATGATTCTTCGCTGAAAGTTGTTTTTTCACACAGAGCTTTCGCATTCAAATATTTTTTACTTCAAAAATACAGTTGTCTACCAGTTTGGAATGGTTCCAGGGCCATGTGAAAATGGAACAGACGGATAGCACAACTCTATCAGTCTGCTAATTTGAGCTCTACCTTCCATCACGTGACAGATAGCTGCT
This sequence comes from Fasciola hepatica, assembly GCA_948099385.1. Taxonomy (NCBI): domain Eukaryota; kingdom Metazoa; phylum Platyhelminthes; class Trematoda; order Plagiorchiida; family Fasciolidae; genus Fasciola; species Fasciola hepatica. The sequence goes on from CANUEZ040000008.1 coordinate 11,120,534, forward strand.
TACTTCAGAGGAAATAAAAAGCACATTATCACAAAGTCATAGTGGCTATAGCAACCACCAACAACAGATATGGTACCTACTACTTCCGGGAAAAAGTCTGAAAAGTGTCCTTTCGTGGTTCACCGGATGAGGAAAATTTCAGCATGCACTTCCGGTGGTGGTTAACCTCAATTTCAAAAAAAACCTGTCACGAGCGCAACATTGTTATTTTTAGGGATTCCTTTACTTTGGAACAAGATGCAAGACAAACTCGCTATCTGGTCAGAGAAATGATCTACCTTTCAAAACTAGGGAGAACTTTGATGAGTGGACGTTTTAGTAAATCTTTTTCGCAAAGCACGAAATCTGCCACGTGAATCGGTAAGCAAGTGTTCAGTTAATTTCTTTCTTTTTGTAATCTCATGCAGGAAGCAATTTGCCTTCTACTCGCATTGGTATTATCTCTGTCCGGTACGGGAATACGGATACAAGTCAGTCCACTTGAATCCATGCGAAATGCTCTAACGTTGGTAGCACTTTTAGGGATCCCGATCATTGTCGTTAGAAGAAAAATCCCCGGGCAAGCCACGAGATGACTCTTGCACGGTTCTTCGAATTTGCTCACAAGTACATCGAAGCCGCAAAGGTCCCAGAAACTTAGTGTAAGCATTCGGTGTGTACAGCAACTCCTAGAGTCTGCACCACGTCTGCAGCACAGAAAGATGAGATCGGCCCCTCGTATGAGAGAATTGGACCGCAAGTCACATTTTTTAGAATGCTGAATGAAATATCATGATATTTAGCGATGAATAAAAGTTTAGTTTAGATCACCCTGATGAAATCATACACTACTGGCACAATTCCAGGAAAGCAAGCTGGACCCTAGTCGTCAAGCATTTGCAGGCGGATCTTTAATGGTCCGGATTGCCGTTTCTGGAGACGGTGCGCGCTAGTAGTTGAATAATCTACACTGAAAGTTCGAATAGAAAGATTTGGAACTGACAAAATATACCGGGTTGAGTGTGCGCATCTGTGTGCACAATTCGCGGAGGCTGATTATCGATTGTCATGGCTCTGTTGATTACAGTCATGTCAGTAGGACAGAGAAAACCAGCGTGCCGGGCCGTCCATTGTCATTCCGTTCTTGATCGCAGCTACAGAAAGCAAGATCGAGAGGGGGTAACTTGGTTTGTCTCTTTATTGAGAACAAACTGAAATGTATGAAACAGCCGAGAAACGGATGAAACTGGTACAGCTAATCAGGATTGTGCATCTGTACGTGAAAAGTGAACAAAAGGTAATCAAAGGCTTGTAAGGTGTTCGATCAGTATTAAAACCGACCGTCAGAGGCTTTGCGAAGTAGTTCAAAGGGTCAGTCGGTGGGCATGACGAGCACAAAAGTGCAGGCTGAAAACGACAAACAGCAAGTGCTGCACCGATGACATCACTGAAAAAACTGATGATCGTCCACAGCATAACAAACGATAACGATTCCAAGAGAGTGGCGTTAGCCAAACGTCCTTCTTTCGCGTTTTGAAGAAGCGCAGCGTTAGACTGTTTGAAGAGATTCAGACGCGGGAATTGCAATGAACCGATTTCATTGTAAGGAAATTATAGTGCTCATGAATTCTGGATGAAGCATGTTTACATTTTCCATCCTTTTTGCATGGATCGAGTGAACGGCCCCAATAAGGGGCCACCGTTTATCCTCGACAACACTCAGCTTCTAGTACCATCAACAATTGACGGTGCGGGCTGGAATACAGGGAAGACTAATAGTTCAACTGCTTTTCTCTCAGGAGCACATCACAGGTAGGTGATATATCACATTTTACATAAAATTTTACAGGACAATCCCACAAACAAAGTTTGCGAGGATAAGCGGTGCCGGTGGATTACGCGAAAGGATTTGGTTTCAACGGGACAGCGGTGCGATACATACAAGCATGGATAGTATGAGAAAATCCACTAGTGGGTATTTTCCGGGAAATGGATCGACCGTGGAGATTTGTGCGAATGGCCACCAAGCTCACCAGATATCACTCCATTGAAAGTTTATTTATAAGCGAATTTAAAGTATACTGTTTACTTCAGGCATCCTAATTCCTACATTAACTAAACATGGCTGTCACGCAAGGATGCCGTACTATCTCGGAAAGTGCCCAATATAGAGTGCAGAAATTTGTTCGAAACAAATGTTTTCCTGTGATCAGCACGCTAGACCATACTCTGAACACCTAATGCACTGTCAAAAACATCAAAAATAGGCCTTTCACATTCAGGTCGTTCAGGGATTAACAAATAATTCAGCATCTTTTGGTACTGATCCATAGAATGACCGATACTTAGTGCTTTATATATAAGAACAAGTTGCCACATGCATTTGGTCACCATTTTCAAGAACTCAGAGTTAATGCACTAAGAAATCAAAACGGCGGCATGTTTCGTAACGATTTTAGCTCCACTTGCTGACTTGAACGTTAACAATCCCAACATTTATGATTGTAGTCTTTTGCTAGAGAATTGGTATACTGTTGGGGTTTCTGAAGATAGTGCTATTAAGGATAGCCGACAACCAGACCCTGAAACTTGGACTAGTGAAGCAAATGAGATCAAAATATTTCAGGTGTGGTAACAAGCTGGATGACGGTGTATTGCTGTCTACCCCTAAGAATGATCAAATACACCAACCTTTTCCCCAGAATATTCCACCGCTTTCGACTTACTGGGCACTCTGTTTTCTGCACCTTCTTCCATCCGGAAAAATGAATATAGGGGGCTTCTATTTAATCTAATAGAGTGTAATGACTAGGAGTTAAAAATAAACTTATTCACGTGAAGTGGTACTAGGATTTTCAGATTTCAAAGCGAGATTCCATACGTCACGTCTAGTTGGGTATGTTCTTTCTTATTGATTCTCAGCATACATGTATATGGGGAGGAGGGACGCTATACTTTATTGACAATATGAATTCAAGCTTATTGCCCCTATTCTTCACGTATATAGATATAATAAATGTTTCGTGACAAGTTACTTCTCAGGATGAGAGCTGAAAAATCTAATCTGCTATTATCTAACACGGCGGAGTGCCAAGCTATTTCCTAACTCAAAGTAATGTATACATTTTCATCTCTGCATCATGTCGATGAACCGAATGCTGGTGTTAATCAAAGATCAGTATCACGACTCCATCCGCGGGATAGTCGAAATGTGTTCTCGCTAGCCCAAAGACGTCTAACAATGCGCCGTCGTTTCCATTGATGAATTAAGGCCAGTTTGGTTTCCTGGCTCAGATCACGACTCCACTGATTCAGCGGATCGACGTCCGTCCGTGAGCGCAACAAGTCACGCGACTGAGGTCTGTGACGTCTTTGCACGGGGAGAGCGTGGTAAGACAGACGGTCACAACGGACAATGGCCCGCCAGAAAAGCTTGTGGCCAGTTAATCAACGAAATGCATTTTGCCGATGCGAAAACCAACCATTGCATTCAGTTCTCAAATTAAACATCTTGTTTTCCAAATCAATGTGATTGTTTCTCAAATCTAAGAAATAATTTCAAAAATCCATGTAATGATTTCACAAACCAATGTGACAGTTTCTCTAATCAATCTTAAAATGCCACAGTAAAAGGTAGTGAGGTCGCTGTTTTTCAACTTTCCAACAGCGTGTGATGCACCGGGCTTGTTTTTTTTTTGTCCGTTTCATTAATTACGTGATTGCTCGTCTATTTTACCCGAACGATTTCTCACTATCGCTTTGATCTCACGGGCCCAGAGTATGGCGTTTCATTTCGCATGGGCATATTTTTTCTTTCACCGCCGACAGGCCCAACGACGGCCGTTTGCTTGTTTCCGACGCACCTTGCATGTTGTATGGTGATTTTCATGTGCGGTCAACGTGACGGTTTCCTCACACTGTGCAGTGCATGTGGAAAAATCAGCCGTATCCCAAAGGCATGCCGAAGATCCAAGTTTAACGTGTGCGAGGTGTCCCAACGGTTGCAGCCGGGGCAACCAACCCAATAAAGACACGCACACACACACACTCACTGAAAATTACAGGTCAGCATGGTCAGTTCCTCCACAGCCCGATGTCATTTCAAAGCGGATTTCAACGAGTTCATTGTGGGCATAGCAAGTTGAGTCCATTAACTAGAGGAAGGTACTGAATATGGTTTACCCTCGTGCAACCATAAAATCGACTGACGTGTACATTTATGTGAGACCGATCACCGGGTCAAACGACTCTAATGATTCAGTTTAAACAAAATCGTACGTTCGCAGTGGTTTCAAAATTGTCGATTGCACCTCAGGTTGGTGTTGTTCAACGGCTTCTGATCGCTGATGCCAGATCGCAAGCATCTAATAACCAGTCGAGGTGAAATATTCTGTGCGCAGGTGGCAATCCCCGTACTCATAATATATATACATATATATATATATATATATATATATATATATATATATATATATATATCAGAAGCCGTTGAAAGATCGTACGTCTCAGTCTGTTTCTTGATAATGGTTGACAGCTTATCTATTCTGAGGTTGAATGCATTACGGGCCATAAGTCATTCGTCTTTATTTCACACAGCATCGACCATCCCTATGGATCATACGACTCCTCAGGAATTGGTGATACAATGCTCCAAAAGTAACGGCAGAATGGCGATGGAGTCGATGACGTTGGAAATCAGCGGTAACTTGTTGTTTAACATATGAAGAGTGCTGTCTTATGGTCAGCGAGAAGGAGTTATGAAAGAATTGAGGAAGCCGAAGCAGAATAGAGCGATTACTCAAATCAATTCTACTTTTTGGGGAACTCCGGTAGCATTTCCAATGGAAGCGTTGGGAAAACACCTCGTGTTTGTGGGGTCTTCAGATTGGCCTCGAATACACGACTAAGGAGAAGTGCGGCGAATACTATGGAAACGGATGACTTTATGAAACCCACGCTCCACGGCAAGTTCTCCGAAAATTGATCTAACTGATAGGTATTTGCAAAATTCGTTGCTGCCAGAATCACAACCACTCACCACCATCAACATTCCTCGAGGAATTTTCCATTATAATTTCCTACTATTTTATTTGTTTGTTTCATCGGGTACTTTTCAAGCTGCAACGACAAAGTGATTCATGGTTTGGACGAGGTGATGGCGTACCAGAGCGATGCGATCGTCCTTGGAGTACCAAAGGAAGAACCCAATCTTCACTTGAAGCAGACCCCGGAGAGATAATCAAGGATGATTAATTCTTAAAAATGCAATTCGAGGATCAGAGAAAAGTAGTACCTTGGTTTCACGATGAATGCCGTTGGGTATCATCCAGGACCTCAATGGTTTCAAACCAATAGCCGAAGTGGAGTCCCCAAAGAATCGAGCTCACTTTGGGGTTCATCCTTGGGTGCCTACAGTACTATTACTGATTCTTGCTGAACTTCGTGACGAGAGTGCTGCTGTTATTTCTCGCTAGTCATCCTAGGTGTGACAGTGACCTGAGAAGTAAAAGAGAATACTACGTGATTGTCTCAATAGCACAGTTGAAGGTCCAGCAGTAGCTCCACATACACCATTCAAAAAACTGCTGAACACGGACGCATCTTAAGATGAAATTGGTGGAATTTTTGAGCAGGACGGATGCCAGATCGTCTGCATTTGCATAGGGTCATTTGAGCGCAGAGAAGGTGAACTCATTGACTCGATAAATGTCTTGGTGGCTCGAGTTGGATACGGACATTTGTACAATGGTCAAGATTTGTGAGGCTTTTTTGCCTTAAACAAAACAGAAACCAAAGAATTAGAACCCCCGGGTTGAGAGTTATAAACCATGGTAAGGAGTGCAGGCCGACCGCTGCGGTTCGTTACCGAATAGGTAGAATGCCCTCGAAGTGGCTGACCCCTACTTAAAACGGCCCAAAATGTTCCTAAAATGCATGTCAACCACTCTTCTTGGCAATTAGGCTTTGATAACGTGTATCAGCTGGGTATTTCACAAGTACTCGTCACTGATAGTGGTTCCCAAATCTGTGTAACTGAATTAAAGCGTTTGTTAGACAGTATTGAAAGTCGATATCTTTGAACGGCACCTCGTCATCGGTGGTCTAACAGTGCTGAGGGAAGTTGATACGTACCGTAAAGTGCTCTCGCCTCAGCCAATATGAAAAAGTCGCCGGAACCGGAGACGTTCCTGAACTACATTCCGTCTTAATATCGGAACGCGGTGAATTCAAAGATAGAAGGAACTCCAGTCATGTTATTATAATCGATAAGTCTCAGATTGTCACTAAGATATTTAGATTCATGTGATGTGACATACTTTCGAGGCAGCGATCTACGACCAGCCAATGGGATCATTACAAGACAACCCGACCAGTTGATGTTTGAGATCGCGGACCTTGATGACGTATCTATACACCGAGATGACCTTCGCCAAATTCGCTTCATACTAACACCTGAAAACCCTGCTGAGACCGGGGTCATGAGCGATGCTCACTATACTCCATTCAGGGACGTAACAGTGGGGGAACGCAGCTACACTTGACTGACCCGTTTCAAAGATTTGTTCGACGAGCCAGTTCCTTTGAGGGCGGAAGAGCCACCTCACCGGACACCTGTAGTTAACATTAGGGATTATATTTATACCACATCCCCGAAAGCTAAAACAAAACTAAGGTAATTTATTTTCCCCGTATGCATGGTTTATTTTGTAATGCAGTACGTTAGGAACACAAGTCCACGTAAATAGTTATTTTCGAAAATTAACAACTATGTCGTTACAAGTTGTGACTTGAAACCTCGGGGACAGAGAAACGACTAACAACATATTCATTGAGGGGGTGGGTGTGTGTATAGGTGTGAAATGGTTAAAAGCTCGATGCCATCCTTTCGTTCGTGTGATGAAGTAATTATGGGGTCAGCGAATTCATATCAACAAGTCCAGTTGCATGTTGTTGTTCGTTTGTGTTTTGGCTTCGATCACGATGGAAACCAAGCACCAATCAGTTTTACGCACATTGTGCTAATTAACTGCCGATAGCCACATGTTTTGGCAGTCCTTTGTATGCATTGTGTTCCACTATTTTAAGGACACCGGTGGTGAGGGGCCGGCCGTACGTAGGTTCAAATCCACTGATTTCGAAAATTGTTAACAATTCAAAATTGTGAAGTTCAATTGCAATTTCATTTTCTGTGACAAGTGCCATATACTAATACGATTTGGGTGGGTCTGCAATACGACCAGATTGCGAATTGTCCGAAGCTGTTTGGTGTGACTCAGGAGCTTAGTTGACGGAACACTTCCGGTACTGACGTGTACGGGGCGTCCAGGAGCGGGTTCGAATATGGCGGTGGAACAATTCAACATTTCATCGATCGGACTAGTAAGAGATTTAGATAGTGTATCAAGTGAATCAGCATGGTTTTTAACGGTGAGCTGAGCCTTCATATTATGCACAATAAATCATTTGATAATCAACCTAACTCTTCTACTACTCACGCTGATCAAGTAGTCAAAATCTCTTAGAAATGCCTTCGCTTTTCCTAAGTCCAGGCTGAAAATAGTAGTCAGTCCCCAGAGCAGCCGAAGATTCTTTATATTCCAGTGTCAGTATAGAAAGGGCACCATATTTCGCGATGCAGGCGGGAAGTATATCGTTGGTAACGTGTGTGTGACTAACATTCATCTACTCCGGATTCGAGCCCCAGTTGGGGCTTGTTGGATGGATGATTTTTACAACAAAGCAAATGATATAGCTGTACGTGGCGAGTGCTCTCGGGATTTTTAGAGAGGGGTTGAGCGTAAACAATTCGACACTTTTATGTCTCACAATTACTTGCGAGTAGTGTGTGAGATTAATGATACTTTGTTTGTCTGACTCTCCGAGTGCAGAGTTGATCGGATGATGTGAGGCTTGTGCCTGAAAAGTGGAATGCAAACGATAGTCAGTCAAACAAAATTCAACACTTGTCAATTTGGTCAAACCGAATTTCACAGCTCAGTGGTGCTGCTTGATTGAGTTAGTCCATCACTGAATCAGTCAGTCAGTCAATTGGTTTATTGGTCGGTTAGTTAGTTGATTAGTTTTCTTGAAAAAAATGCAGTATATTGACAATAAACGGAATAATTGCGTTTCATATTATAAGCGTCCATCGTTGTACGCAGGAAAAGGTGTGATTTCGATAAGGGGAAGCACAATGTTAAAGCGTGGAAAGAGTCTGTAGAAATAAACTACTGGTATCTTCGTCAGTTCACCAACAGCAGTCGAGTAATCCTTCTATGGCTACCATTCGGTTTTGTGTAGTTTCAGAAGTCGAGGAAAAGCAACCGAATAGTGCTTTGTGAGGAATACTAGAGGTTGCCAGGATCACATCTGATGTCCGCTATCAACCGGGTGTTGTGAGATTACGTTTACACATCGCTGAACATACCCTTTTACATAGAAGTCAGGACATGTTTCATTATTCTTTCACACAGGCTGCTTGCCTTAAATTCAATAAACTGTTCACAACAACATCACGTGAACTGATATGGAGAAACGGATTATGGCTGTTGAGGTGACCTATTCCTTGCATGTTGCTCAATGAACTGCCGAATCTTTGTGCTGTCGTCCGGGCAGGATCAGAACCGGGAAGCTTTGGTTACCCAATATAAGATATGATGTTCGTAGGATGTGCGACTAAACATACCCCATTTGTTGTTTGTTCTACCTCTTTTATTGTATTTATCCCCTGTAAAAAAAATTTCCAACACAAAACCCGACCGTTTACTTTCATCGTCACCATTTTCAGATACACCCCAGTAAGTGCACACTTTGTCGCGTCAACTTGACATTCCAATCACAATTTGCCACACTGGTTTTCGGTGCCGGACGACCGACCCATCTCTTAGCTTGACCTACTGTTCACATGATTGATGGTTCTTTTATTACGAGCTAGCGCACGAGTAAAATCGGAGGGGTATAACCTATAGCCTGAAAGGCTCAAGTGCACTATTAGGGATAGCCGACAAACGGACCCTAGGACTTGAGGTGGAAAGCCACATGAGGTCCCAGTAGATCAGGTATGATAACGGGCTGGACGACAGCGGACTACTGTCAACCTCCAAAGTGGCCGGCTGTGTCGGATTGGAACTTCTGACCTCTGAGGTGGTAGGCCAACGCTCTAGATCACTCGACCACCACCGGACAATATAACTGTTCCGAATCGGTCTTCTGTTTTCATTGGGTTCGTTTTTGTCTTCTTCGTTAATCAATTAGCTCGACAAAAGAAGTACACACAAGGCAAACGCGTACTATTTTTGTACCATAGTGACACATCTTCAGACGTGGATACACTAGACGTGGTTCAGCATGTGGTTTGATGAAATTATGTACTGGAGAGCTTTTTCATGAAACGAATGGTTGTTCAGACCATCCTACGTAATTATTGACGCAGGGAAAACACTAGTTGAGTGTAAATTTGTCTTCGTTAAGTAAATATAAATACCAAAAATAAAAATCAGCTCATATCCGGTAACTTCACCTTTTGGCTGATATAGTAACGTATTGTGGTGATTCAGCGGCCGTCACACGTGATACGACTAGGTACAGCTTCGTACCTACGCACGTGGATGAGCCTCAACCGATCAGGGCCGCCGAAAACAGGTACGGCAAATGCTCCCTGTAATTGGTCAAATTCTTATCTTCCAATTATTTTCTCTGATTTACATTATTTATACAAACCAGTTCTGCAATACAATTAACGTGTTATTTCGCAGCCTTGGTGTTCTTGCTACTATGGTTCGCGTAGCTCTGGGTGGGGCAACTTCAGTACGTCCCATCAGTTCAGTTCACTGTGAATACTACACATACACGGAACGCTAACATGTTTCAAAGAACAATACTACCACTGCGAAAACATGATAGGTAGCGGAGGGATTGTGAGCAAAGAGCGGTCGGAAATATGTATGTCTCGTTGCAGTTTGAAAGAAAACAAAAAAGAAGTTATTGTACAGTTGGCGTAATATCACTTATCACAATCAGACTTGGTAACTTCCGATTGTGTCACCTATTCAAGGGAAGAGGAACACCCTGTTAATGTACAAAGGACGGTACTTGGTCAAGAAAGTTGGAGTGACTTCCCAAATCGGTTTTTTGGGAAAAACCAACTCATCGTGAAACCTAGTTGCCACCATTTCGGCCGTTGATAATTGCATTTGTCAAACCACTTTCAATGGCGCGACTTGGTTGCTCACGATGAAAGCGTCCTTTTTCAATGTATGTCCCCTGTCGGCGAGATGCCCAATAACGGTGCTAGAGACAATCTTGTTTCCGCAGGCCAAACAAGCAGGTTTGTGCTTCTTGATCCGAGGGGAAGTCTGCATGGTCGTTCGACTGAAGTAACTTTCCGAATATGAGCCACCAAACAAATATGCTGTCATAAGTCCTAAGTGAATTCTACACAACGACCAGTCGTGAGATGGGCATTCAAACTGCGTGACAAATCAGACTATAAGAATCAAATCTACGACTCATATTCATATAATAATGACCGACGTCAATATGAGGTTATTTCTAACGTGAACTCTCAGAAAGAATCCGGAAAGGACAAAATTCGAGAATCCGAAAAACATGTACAACGGCAAGATTTACATTGGGCACCAATCTCGTCACTGACGTCTTGTCACCAGAGTAGAGGAAACCCAAAAGAGAAGGCCATGACCATATAATCGTGTGTATGTTATACGAGATGTTTTTAAGGACAAGTAAGAATGACAGTGTGCAAGTATTCATGTTTATCTTCCGTACGAACCAATGATAGACGTGAGACACACGCGGTGTGTGTGTGTGTGTGTTTGTGTTGTACCACAGGCTCCGACCTGTATGCCAGTCAAATTGTTTTGTTGCGAAACAGACTGAAGTTCAGATAATTAGAAGTCCATTTGCATTTGTCGCATTCAAAAGTCCAAAGCCGCGAGCCGTGATCAAACCAGCAAACTTCCTCTTACGAGGGAGATGGACCGCCAGCTGAGTTGTCGCGGTACGGCCAGCCGGACATGAATAACGCAAGTGAACATCTAATGATGCGCAAACCACTATCCCAACGATGCACAGCAGCTGTCCTGGTTTTAATGTTTGAACTAGCTTCGTCGACCTCTACCCAACGGGGCCGAACAGAATACGGTTAAGTGCAATCCAATGGACTGAAAATGGATTAAAGATCATTTAATACGAAATAGAACTCTGATGGAACAATATGCCTGAAAAAGCCAAGAAGATTTCCCTGAGGAGTGCAAAATTCAATATTTGATGGAGCCAGTAGCGGGAAATGCCCCGCGGTGAAGCTGATACGCAACTCTTCCCTACTCCTTTGCTCCTTGTCCTCAGAGCTGGTCAAATGGGCACAATGCCAAAAAATAAATCAAGCCCCGTTTTAGGCCGTATTCTGTACCATCTGCCTGGGAAGAGGAGTGGCCCATCTTCTGTGGCTGGAATATAACAGTCGTCTTCTCAGATAGTATCGTTTACCTCCTCCGATTTGCAATACAACAAACGTACTGCACTTCCCATAATGGGAAGCAATTGATCATAAGCTACTTAGGTGAAAGTTTGCACAGCAATGGAGAGATTTGAATCGGCGATACTAAGGCATTCATTTATCGACATTGGCTATACGACCCACGCCAGTCATTAGGTATGTGACTGTGTGTGTACTTTTTGACACCGTTCGCTCACGGTCTATTGATTATGCGATTATCGTTCGAATTCATGGGGATATCATTATCACAGGCCGTTCACTCTCTTATTTGATTCGTTCGTGTTGCCATCATCACTGAGTCAAACAAACTCCGGACCATTCATACACCAGTTTGGTACTTGGACGTAAGGTTCTTTAAGTAAAATGGCGTACCACCTGGCTTGTCTAAACGGGGAAACAAAATGGCTGACCGAACACAACACCATAACACAATTAACCATTTGTTTGGGAAATCGAAAATTGTACCGTAAACTCTTTCTAGATAACAGAAAACAAGTCATTGATCGGTGGGTTTTCAATAAGGTTCATCAAGATCTGTAATCACTTCCGGGAATCCCCGTAAGAAACCAATGAGACGACCAAGGATTTCCATCAGCACTTAGAAATTTGTCTAATTTTGTTAGCAGTTTGCCAGAGGCATGGCCCACTACCAAACCAGTGAGGCTGAACGAATGTTGACTTTTATGCGCATTGTCTGAATGGCGTGCTTCAAGCATAGATTGATTGCGAGATATTCTCTGCATACCAGTCTAGTTGGTAATTGTCCAGGCGACCACAAACAAACGTGCTCACACCACGGCTGGCCAAGCGAATTGACCAAAACAAATGGTACAGCCTGCACCAGTTGTGTGAGCTGCGGGGGCCGCTGGGCCTTTGATTGGATCGAGCGTGTGGCACGTACTGTGACCGACATGGTAACGGGGTAGCCAAAACGTTCAGTCCTATGGCAGCAATTTGACCGAACGATCGATAATCATGGATCCGGAAAGCGAGAAACTATGCACGGCCTTTGTCGACAAATCGAGTTGGTCATGTCATTGAACTGGTGGCAGCGTGTCACTAAATCCGCAATATCAGTCAAAGTCGCGAACGGTGTTAGATGCGGCAATGAGGTGGGAGGCTAAAAGTGTTGTAACTGAAAGTTGAATGACTTCAGTCATAACCAAACTACGGCTACTTCAAGTACTACTGCTACTAAATAAAAAAACACATAAGCAAAGTCACGAATGAAGTGTGAGAGGGCACACTCGTGTTGAAGTCAGAAGTAAAGTAGAATGAATCATATACAACCTAGATTATTCATATATATATATATATATATATATATATATATATATATATATATATATATATATATATATATATATATATATATATATATATATATATATATATATATATTGATGGTAAGTAGTATGTAAACGTGTGGACAAAATCTCCCCGGAAGCACACGACCGGTTTCGCGGTTGTTGCCGCTCATCAGGTATACGTACCCGGTACTCTGTTTCCAGATCCACAATTTCCTCTTATCTTCCCTTGTCATTATCTTCCTCATGGTTCAGATTCGGTGCTCGTTGACATTCGTTTTCCACCCCGATTATCGACGTTCACTCATTGCGTCGTTCATCCTGACAGCTTGCTCGTTCGCCTAGTCCAACACACACACACACACACACACACACACACACACACACACGCAGTTCTTGGTTTGACGCAGTTCATTCCGTGTGCATTCTGAATCATCCATGGGATTGGTTCCCCTTTTTTGAGTCACTTGCTACACACACACACACATACACACACACACACAGAGCTTGCTCGTCAGCCCATGAATACTGCTCCCTGTCCCATTTGTTTTGTGTACGTCCCGACTTCTTTCGTCTGATTGGCTCTCTTCTCCATTGGTGGGCCACTGTCACCCCTGTCCTCTTCACATGCATCACGTGCTAGCCTCAAGCACATTCCGCTTCTCGACTGCCACACGCTGTTTGGTTCACTTGGACACAGCTGGACGCTGTTTTGTACACTTGTGACACATCTTTTTTTGGTATGTAATGATTTCCTTGTTAATTATTCGCCAGGAAGCACAATCACATCGATCCTTGACGGTGTATACAATTACACTCAGAAACCTCACAATTCGAGGTTTGTATATTTTGCATATTATCGTGATTCATTTAATAGTACCGTATCATCAGACAATCTCGTTCTTTGTCACCGACGATTCGGGATTTTACGCGTCAATCGATTGATCCCACTTGATTTCACGGGCAAAATCTATAACAATAAAGATCAATATTTATTGAAGGGACCCGAAGTCAGTCAAAAACAGCCGCGCATTATTGGATAGAAACTAACAGTTTGCGTAACCGGGACGTGAATAGCATAAAGTACGTTGGCCACGCAAAACTAGATAAGGCCTACTGTGAGTAATTTGCAGCGTTTGATGATGTTGTGTTTATTATACCCGTGCGCCACCACGCAGTTTGACAGTTAAACTGTTATCTGGCCTCCCCAATTTCCCGTTCCTGTCCCAAAATGTCCCGGTATCACGACTGATCGTACGTTCAATGGACAATGCTTGATTAGGACATCAGACAGAGCTCGGTGCCATAGCGTTTAAAATTGAAAGCACTGCACTACCTCCAAGATCCCTAACAGGTGAGGTGGTCGACTGGGTATGAGACTGTGAGGGCGCTGTTGTACCCAGTTCGCCAATCGGTGCTGATGGCACATGATTAAGGGGCTTGGCATCCTCTTGAGGGCTGAGGGTTTAGCACCCTGGTATGTGTAAAGTCAAAGTGCTTAACAGTAAATTGTTTTTGTTGTTGTTGTACACATTTGAACGAGGAGGCCCCTACTTCTGTTAAGTCAGTGACGCGTTGGTGCACCAAGCTGCGCGGAATGTAGTTCATCAGATCCTGTCTGTGCGAACACATATCGGTATCCATCACAATTGCGTGGAAATATAAGATATTTGGCACGTCTTACTTATTGAGAAGCTCGGATCATAGTATTTAGCTACTTACCCTCTAAGGAGGAACAAAACTATTCAACAGCGCTTTAAAAGTACACTGGTTGCCTAACTTGGAATTCGTAGGGATACTGGCTTTCGTGAAAACATTTTCGGTTGCGAATTCATTATTTCCGTTTTAGTAGCAGGGAATTTAGCTGGTAGCTGAAGGACATATCATACGGTTTGAACGTTTCACTCGCTGTTAAAATTGCAGTCAAAAAAGATTTCCAGCTAACCCGTTAGAAATCTGCAACGCGATGCACATCATTCGAAGCGCGAACTCCTTGTGCATGACAGCGAACTGTACCCACAAAGTGTCCATCTAGGTTGGATCTCAACAGCTCAGTCTGCGCCTATGTATATATGCACTTCATCATTATCCCGCCCGTCTGACACGGGCTTCTAACGCTAACTTATTTTATCCCACGGCGAGGTGATGATGATGACGATATTGACGATGAAGTGGGGGAGAAGAGTGTGTACTTAAATTGACAAATAGGCGCTAACGGGGGAAACTTGTTTTTGTTTTGTATTCTGTTGAACGACGAAGTTTGAAACAAGCGGGTCGAATTTCGATTGTGCTACATTCAGGTTCTGTCGTGGTTAAGTCAGGTCGAGTACTTGCTCTACAGGGATTTTCGTTGTAAAGAAGAGAACTACCCATTATCACCAGGACCCATTACTGCGCCATCAAAAATAATCCGCAACCAGAGGTGAGGGACTGGAAATTGAAGTGGTGGATTACACAAGACCAGACTTGTCCAGTGGTGACTGTGTCTGAACCACGTATACCAGACACGCGAGTCAGAGACCCATATCAGCCGACCATCACTGAACGACATAGCACATCATTTGTGACCAGGGTGAAATTAGTCAGCGACTGAAGCCGTTGCTGCTGAGGACAAAATAAAGTGCGGTCAACCGAAGACGTCCACGAGTGAACATGTCTCACATGAAGCGCCAGAAAGCTTTCGAGACCACCCACAACAAAGCATCCGAGCACTGGCAAGCTTTTGTCATCAGTCGTGGTCGTCCGTGGCCAGGATTCTATGAGAAAATATTTCGAAGCCTTTTAGGGAGCTTCATTTGCAACGATTATGCTTAGAAGATGCAGATCGTCGCCTTCAGTTTTTCACCCGGTATTTCGGTCGCAACATCGTACGGTGCACCTTGTTTAGCGATGAAGCCATATTTCACGTACGCGGAGTGCAAACCAGCCGGCTTTACAGGTCACAAGAGAATCCCAGGTGGTTTGTCACCAATCTATGCCAGTATAAAACCAAGTTGACGGTATGGGTGGGAATCCTGGGAAGAAAAATTATCGGTTATTTTTTTCCATTGAAACGACACAGGAAGAAACAGATTTCATTTTACTGATTCTCAATACAAAGGTTATATCTGAACATACTTCAAAATTTTCTATCTCCTAGTGTGAAGGCAGTGACGCCAGTCGTACGATCTTGCGTGTAATTTCAACAAGATGAAGCATCTGTTCACTATGTTGTATGTGTACGACAGTACATCGACCACCGTTTTGAGTTACCTAGGATAGGGAGGGGTGGGTCGGCTGATATTGACGCACTTCATTTTGTCATCAACCGATTCCGTTTCTTCGAATGTGTTCATAAGTCTGCAATCAACAACCCCATCGAGATCGATAGTCAACCTTGCTGCATTTCGCCACTGATGCTACGCAATGCACTGATGCGCGCACACACAGACGCACTCAATCGGTCACTCAGTTTTCAACACCGGACCGTCTGGACCGCGGTAGCTCAGCTGGTAGGGCATCTGCCCGGTATGCGGAGGGTCGCAGGTTCGATTCCGGCTCGCGGCGTCCGACTTTTCGACGTGAAGAATGCAAGTGGATTTTCCAAAAACAAGACCTGTCTATTGCGTGGGCACTGTGAACGTCAGACCTTTAAACCACGGGTGAACTGAACTCCGGTACTGATCGCAGCTGAGCTCGTAGTCTGTGATTTGTCACAGCAGCCCATGACCCCATGCACTTTACACGACATGTTTACCGCGTGCGATTAGTGACCTTTCGAGCGTTACTTATGGGACAGACTGTATTTTGCCGTAAAGTCTGTGTAATTCAACTAACGAAAGTAGAGATGATGTCATAAAAGCACATTTTCACTGAATGTCAAAAAGCATGTTCGAAATAGAGGAATAACCGTAAAATCTGACTTTGGAATATGGGAATTTGTAACTTCAGTCCTTTGTCGATGTTCCCGCAGGTTGTAACGAGTTTAAAAAGAGTTCAGAATGTTATAGATGAATTACAACAATCACACAGGATTTGTTCTTGAAAAAAAGAGAAGAAATGTCACCAAATATCGGAGACCTGTACCGGAGATGTAATACTGTACAAAATTGGAATCATAATATTCATTCGCGATATGAAGTGTACATCCCACCGACAAGATACAGCTATTTCATCTATACTCATGTTGGCAAACCATGCAACCAAATTGCGAACGAAGTCTCGGGTGATACATTTTAAACTTCCAAAATACATGCACCCACGCTTGCACTCACTCACTTGGTCACTCACTCACCCACTCAATCAACCAACTGACGAATCAATCAATCAAAAAATCATTCAATCAGTAACTCACTCTGACACATGCTCATTCACAGTTGCCCTCGTACTTAATCCCGCCCCACCAGGCCTTCACCTACTTCGTCGACAAACAAACGGTCTCACTATGAGGGCATTGAACAAGCTGAAAAAGACTAGACAGCGGGTTTTCAATTTTTACAATCGCCTCTAGCAATTTTCCAACGGAAATCGATCGATGGATTGATGAAATCAAATCGTTATATGACGGGTGTGAGCTCGCATATGCTGGCCCGAGAGAGAAGCAAATTAGAGGTGGGTAGGTGTGACCGGGTTATAAAGAATGCGAAGTTTTGGAATTGTGCCAATTTGTTCTCCCGTCGTCAGTCTTCTCATATGTAGTCGATTGACTACTTTTGCATGTGAATGCGAATCATCGAACTCGGCTGAGAACGCGTGATCCGTCCAGAGGACCTAATCCGTAGGAACTTGTGCACACACACAGTTGCGCACGCGTCAACGCGGTCCGGTTAGTTTCAGCCATCCCGAACAAATCAGTACACTGTAAAGTAGACGTCTTTTACCCACCATATTTATCTGGTGTGGGGGTGGGGGGAATGGGAGATGCAACTGAGGTGATTCAGATTTCCGATAATGGGGGCCTGGTGACTGCAGGTTGGGATCCATTACGACAGAGTGACGCTGATTGGTCGACCGCGGGAACCGGTTTCTGGACAACGCAATGCTGCAGCCGTCAATGCCAGTTTTCTTTTCTTCATTTCATACTTGTGGTTCAATGGGACGGTTATGTGAATCGGTGAAATAATGCAACCTTTCACTGAGCGAACGGTATTTTGTGGTCTACTCTAAGTTTGCCGGATCTGCCACAGGCTTTGTGGATGTTGAACAAATTTGGCGCACTGCTGAATTAATATTCTGCATTGAGCACGTTACTACTTGAAAAAAGGCAGTAGCGGTTAACTAATATCAAACTGAAGATTACCACTGTCGGTTGGATGCTTGATTGGCCAACCGTACGACCAAAAACATCTGTTCTGGAGTAATTGAACTATTTGATTTAAAAAAGATCATAAAGTGCTCAAAAGCTGACGGCCGATCAGTAATTCAGCAACTCTTCATAATGTTGCGAGAAATACAAACGAGCAAAGTGCACTAGACAGTTAAATCAAAATGATAAAATAATACACAGAAAAACTCAAATAAACGGCTTAAAAACCCTCAATAAGCCAAGTTTGATGCCCTCTGGCTCCCTGCGCATTTTGGCTTCTTAAACACCATGTGACTGCAGTCATTGAGCTTGTCTTAGTATGCACTGTTCTTGTTGGGTAGGTCCCGACGGACATCGGTCGAGCATTGATCTGGTTGATTATTGACAGGTGAAAGTTAGATTGAAGTAGTTTGTCGGTATCCGAAATCATTTCTGAGTCCGTCAGGTTTTTTGACGGGTTCATCCGGATGTACAAAACCGACTGACATGGCAGCCTTAACAGAGCACTTTTGCTTACAGCTGACGCCATCTTGGACGACTTGGAAACTCCTTTCAGCTGTGTTCGACAGCTGTGTAGCGGCTTATGAACATTTTCACAACGATTTCCCTATTTTACTGCGTTCCGGCACCACTGTATGCTTTGCCTCAACCATTTAAATCACTTCCATCCTCATAGTTCACCTATCGTGTTTGAGCACGAGGATTACCCAACTTGTCTAACTTGAATGGATGACCGAATAGAAAATTGACGTTGGCACCTCGGTGGCTCTCGAAATCTCAGGATGCAAGTTTGGAAACTGGAGACTGTCAATCGGCCTCGGTATTCGCTTACATTCCCCTATTATACTATGAACTATATAATAAACGAAATAACGAAACTTATGGCAAATAAGAAAAAATAGAACCGATTACCCACAAGCAGACGGAACTGTGGAGTGCTGTTGCCACAACTCAGGTTTCTTAGAAGTTTGCTTGAATTACACGCACTGAACTTTTCTAAAGAGTAATGGAAGCTTTCCAAATCACGCAAAAGCCTAACAGTAGAGCAAATAATTAAGTTAGAAAAGAAAAGTTCACACAGTGCATCATTAGACTGGTGTACTGTGCAAGAGAATAATACACTTCCGATGATGCTGAAAAATGTATGTAAGAGTCAAATCACCAAGCCGTATGTGGTCAGTAGAATTGCATTGTATTCTTTTTGTTTTGACGTTTACGAAAACAGACGTCAAAGAGTCTACTTGCAATCAGCATCTGATCAGACAAAGGATATTAAAATGAAATGTTTACAGTTCGTGACTTACTAAAAAAATTCAGATGAGAGTCTCATCCGGTTTGTGAGGGTTCCAGTCAGACAAGAAACAGGAGAGGTTCTTCGGAAATTAAGGCAGAGGGCATGGATTGAAAAAACGTATAAAGGCAATTGACCCACACTTGGATATATCACTGTGCAGAAGGTGAACGGAGTCTGAAAAGATTTTACGTGCGAATATTTTACCTGCGGTCAGGTGTAATTGACACAAATTAGCAGACAGTTCATTTATTGACACAGAGGATGCCCAACTAAGAATTGATGGTCCGCGGTGGGGAATCTTGAAATCTCTCTTCAGAAAGCCAACAGAAAATGACAGCGGACCAGTAGAGAAAGGCAGGGAAAACACTGCTAAACAAAGTACATCGAAATGTCCCAACTTTCATATTTCATAAGATCACCCACGAAGTTTATTTACGCAGTTTGAAATGTGAGATAACTGTCTCAAGTTTGTATTGATGGCGACTCCTAAATATTTGGCAAAACATACTGTAGCCAGTGTTTCTGTGGATATCACGGACGGGTCGGAAGATGTTAGGAAGTCAAAAAGGAAAAGCATTTTTTGAAGGAAGCCGTAAATTCGCTCCAGTATGCCGGGCCGGAATGAATAATCGATAGTCAATGATCTATCAGATCACACACGACGTAGCCCATTTTTGCTGATCGTTATAGTCATCTGCAGTCCGACGCAAACCGGGTAAACGAGTCAATAATCAATCTCGCAAACGTTTTGTCAACCTAACAGGCCCAGCAGTGTTCGAATCTAACTGGACGCTCGAGTTCGAGAATGTCCTATTTTGGCTTTAAATACCATGCTGTAGTTTTTGTAAAAACACGATCGTTTTGTCGTGATGTATTGTCATCTTCCCATCTGTCACTGAGAACTGGAGCGATTACAGTTGCGAGCTGAAATTAGGTTCGCAAGTTTCCCATTCAGGTTAGAGAAAAGAATCCCTGGGCTATAACACATCTGTTGGAAAAGGCTGATCCAGATCTCAATAAAATTTGCCAGTCTAAACAAAAGCTGGATGATATGCTGATTTCAAGACCTGCGGACGTCGGATTAACTCGTGCATTTACAGAACCGGCCCCAGGAACAAGCCCCTAGAATGTGAAGAGTTTTGCACGTGACCCGCATCCAGACATCACTTTTGATTCGTGGTTCACATGTTACGGAGACATCTTCTACGTACACCTGATCAACAAAGATGATGGAATGATGATCCGACTGTAACACGCCAGGGCAATGCTCTACTGAAGAGGGTTGCACGCGTGTGGTCTGCAAAAGCACAAAAGGAAGAAAGACATCGTGAGCCGGGGCTCAGTAAATGTATCACTAGGCGCAAACACTCATAATGAACGAACAACCAGATAGCAGCCTCCAACATGGCCATTACACAACTTCTACCAAGGTAATTGGGACCTGCATAACACGCCCGCTATACAAGCTTCATCCTCATAGATCAACCACGTGACCTCACTCCTAACCAGACTGTTCGCAACATGGTCAGAATATTTGGTACTACGTCCTCATTATTCGATACTTGCTACCACTGTCTCAAACTGCTTAAACGGAACGTGGACGATCTCGCGACGTACGGTGGGATTGTCAGTCGCGTTTGCAGCAGTTTTCAATTCTGACCACTGAGAGCAGTTCGATTTCGACGCCTGGTTTTCCTTTTGTGGCCTTCAGTCCGTCGACCACTCCGATTTGCAAACTGCACTTCTGAATAAAATCGGCCAACAGCCGAATTCCACGCTGAAAGAACTGGTTGAGGAGGGTGAGAGACTCATTAATTTGTACCACGACGTCCCGAATATCCTACGTACACATCGACCAACACGTCGTCGACGGAGTCGCTGTCCCTTAACGGCATCCACCAATAAAGAAACCGCGTGCGTCAACCCACTCTGGCCCAAGCAAACCTCCCTCTTCGTGCAGACACTGAGGTGCGAGGCATTTCCACAGATTCTTTCTATCCAGTTACAACCGATGCAAACGCCATCGTTAATTCGGGCAGAAGAACGGTTTTTGTCAACACGGAAGATTCTCAAGAAAACGGACTTGCAACCCACCAAAACCACTTGCCAATGCTGACCAGTTTTCCGTCCACTCCTACGGATTAGTCATAACGTTGCGACTACAGGTAAAAGGACGTAGCGAGTTTGTTAGTGCTCAGATCAATGACCAATACGTTCACCTCTAGCTAGACACAGCATCCGACATTTCTGTCGTATCAGAAGACGGGCAAAAACCGGCCGACCGGAAATCCGGCTTACTACATTGACCGCAACTAGTGCCTGCGGCGGCTCACTAAAGCTCACCGGCTAACTTCAGCGTACTGTGACTTTTCGTGACGTGACAGTTTCTGTGACCTGCTGCGTCACCAAATCCGACATCGGCCAACTAGGAGCAGACTAGATCGACAAGCTCCGTCTAAAAGACCTTTTTATCAACAGTCTTACGGTCAACCGATCAAATGATCAAACAATCTGCCAGTTTTCCAAGAGGGCACAAGCCTGTGTAAACAGTTCCAATTTACCATATAGCTCAAACAGGACAGTTAGTCGGTGTTCCATTTCGAGCGCTCAGGACCATACGCAACTCAGTCATTGATTAACCAAGAATTTAAACGCCTTAAAGACCTTGGAACTTTGACCCCAGTCTCATTTTCAGATTGGGTTGCTCTAATCTTTGTTGTGAAAAGACCAAACGGAGCCACATTGTAACGGGGAATGCTGTGGCAAGGGAATGACGTAAATATCGAGGCGAATGGACGAACCAAACGAGAGCCACAGACAAAAGAACAGACGGTGAATATGTCGGAGGCGTTCCGAAGCAGGCAAAACGAGGCATACGGACTACCAGGGGAGAAGCAGCGGGACCTCCGGCAACCAGCAAGATACCCAGGTGAGGGGCTGCCGATCGAGCCATCAACTGAGAAAATCGGACCAACCGAAGAAAAATGACACCCAAGAGAAACAAGCTATCGGCCACGGACAACTGGCCAGAACGCAGCCGAAGCGCTCAAGCAGAGGCGATAGCGATGTCGGAAAAGGGCCTATATAGACGATTGTATGTTTTTCATGACTTGACTTGTTTGGCCGTTGAAATACAAGTATCCTACCGAGTGTTGTCGTCCTTGTTACAATATGACTTCGCGCTGACTTCTCTACAGCTCTTACGCCGCTCTAGACTCCGACTGTTACCCACTGCCTGTTTCAGAGAACATTTCTATGATACTGAACGGTGGCACCTGTTTTTCATGGCTGTACTTAGTCGGAGCCTACTTTCAGATTGAAGTCACACCCTAGCTTCAAAACCTACTAAAAGTTAAAACTCATCAAGGGCTGCGTCAATTTACCGGTCTACCAATTGGAGTTAAAACTGCCCCGGCTATTTTCCATTGCGCAGCAGACACCATGTGAGCAGGATTAGAAGGAACGATCGCATATTTAGATGACTTTTTGTGACCGGACTTCCCGCTGACGGGCTTAAAAGCCACTTGAAGGGAGTCTTACAAAACATGCAAAAATTCGGTTTCCGATTACGTCAAGGGAAATGCCATTTTTTCTCGAAAACGATCAAGCACCTTGGGTTCGTTTTTGACGCTGATGGTCACCATGCAGAGTCGGAAAATATACCAGCAATACAACAAAGGGCAACCCCGAAAGAAGTCCTGTTGCTCTGATCATTCCTGGGCTTCATCACTTACTGCAGTGCTTTTCTGCCAGAACTAAATACCTTGTGTGGACGACCTAATAAATCATCTGACCAACTAAATTGGATGCTGACATCGAATCTTTTGTTAACACGCTACAACTCCAAGGTACCGGTCATTTTGGTAGCTGGTGCTTCCAACTATAGTGTTGGCACGGTTATCTTCCATGTGTTTCCCGACGGAACCGAGGAACCTGTGGCTCACGCGTCCCCCAACGTTAAACTCTGCTGAAAGAAACTATGGCCAAACTGAGAAAGAAGCACCTGGCATCAATTTTGCTATTGAATTGTTCCACAAATTCATCCAAGGTCGTCATTTTATGCTGAGAAAAGGGATTCTACAGGATGTTTAAGAATCAGATGAGCGGAATAAGAAAGAATCTTTGTGGAAAGCTTGTGGCAAGCTCTCCGACGTTGAGACGTGAAAACCGACGGAAACGTTGTCGGGGCATGCCTCTACAAGATTATAAGCATCCTGGTTATAAGCTCAAGATCTTTCAAAGCAAGTCAGGAAGAACGACGGATGAGGCGTACCGTTACTGGGGCAGGACACGTGAAACGACATAACATTTGATAAGCCAAGTGTAAGATGACACTTGAGACAGAAGGGAAAGTGTCCATTTTTTATGAAAATCTGACCAATATGCTTGAACCAAGTTAGGTTAGGGCGGAGTAGCATACCAAATTACTTAACTGAGTCAAAAAGGTTCATTTCTTCCCGTTTATTGCTGTCAAAGTGCTGTCGCTTTTAAAGTTAGTATACCTACTGCTGTCAAACAGAGGGGCTACAATACCGTCACTCTTATAGAGGTAAAGAACTGAAGTATGAGCACCAGTCATTCTGTGGCTCGGGCGATGCCACTCTGGAGGTAGGGAAAGAGGAATCATTAGAATATGGTACACCAACTTTGACGCCAACCACAAACTTGAAGAGAAAAGTATTTTCAGGTGTAGGAATAGGAGAGATGTAGATGAAAGATATAGATAGGGACTCCGAGGATTCCTCGGTAATGTCACTGGTAGAAGTAACCTACAGAAGAGCTATTTTCATAGTGGTGAATAAACTGCTGATGTCTGGGCAAGAAATTTGTCAACAAAGAAACACTGGAGGCTCAGTATAAGGATGGAAAAGAAAGGAAAGCAATTTATCCCTGTTGATGCTATTGGATGAGTCACTATAGTAAGGGAGCACATTCGGACGACTTTATCTGTCCTGTCAAGTATGAACGGAATGCAATGAATTCAACGACCACGGAGAATCGGTACTCAAGACCGCGAGGCTTGGAGTGGAGAACGGCACTGTGCCGTAGTGGGCTAAGTGGGATTAGGAGTCGGACTGGGGCGGACTGCTGTCTAGCGTCAATGTAATCGTCTTTAGCGGCATGGTGACGTCGAACTCAGAATTAACCGGGGATTCAATCACATGACCACCACCTGTCACCCGGGACCTCTGCGTTTTTCAGAATAAATTATTCCTAAAATTTCACACGTGGGATTTTCGCTCGATGAAAAAAGTGAGTCTCAAACACCAGCTAATCGTCACATATAAGGTATCCGGGGCAGTAATTTGCGCGTTAATTCTTCGCTAGATTTCATTAGCACTTCTCTAATCACCGCCATCAACCAAAAAAACAATCTGAAGTTCCCGTTGCACAGAGCTTTCATACAGATTCACTTTGGGGTTCATCAAAGAAGCACTTAGAAATCATTAACCAGGCACGAACTGGAAGTTACATGCAGTCATACACGACGAGCAGGTTCAATTCAAGTATTCCACCCATCCTCGTACTTTTGTATCACACGTCTCAAGGATTACAAAAAAACATTGAGGAATCCACACCACTTGGGTCATCGAGGCTCTGATTGTCACGTTTTTTATTGGCAGCTGCGTCTTTGAATCGAAGGTAGTGTTTTCCATTACACCGTCTTAATGAAGCAGAACTAATTTCCTAAATCAGACAGTAACAATTTGATGGTTGTGAATTGCTCAATTTGTTACAAATTAAGGAGGAAGCTGATGGTTTGACTAATACTGGTTTCGTCAGATGCGAATAGAAGTTGCGTTATCAGGTTCAAATAAAAATGCACACACACACACATCAAGTAAACTGTTCATCTATTTTGGATATCCGTCACTCGCACCAACACGTCTAGCAATAGTGCTACAGAAGTCATGCATCAAAGGGTGATTATCTGTTAGGGTACTATCGCAGCTTCAATCCTGAACAAATTCTTATCCGTTCAGGAGATTTTCATCTCGCTCACTTTGGTAACATACTGTGAGAATTTTCGATATGAGTAGTATGGTATTGCTTCTGGGTAAAGGGGTAAAATTTCCTCTGAAGTACATGATCTGTAAGTCTACCAAACTTCTCAGTCAATACAGAAGCAAAAACTGTAGAGATTTGCCATTCTGCATCCCCCCCCCTCACTCATCTTCGATCCACCGACTTCGATAAAATATCTGTGGTCGATATTGTTACAGGTGATAATCAACCTCAGATATCTTGCCAGGGGATAACTGCACAAAAAGAAAAATTGTTTTGTGCGTTATATATTCTCATCTCTCTTGTGATATGTGCAACACCTTAGTTTCTGACAGTGAAATAGTTATCTTTCAAAAATAACCGTAAAGTGAATTTTCAGAGAGTATCAAAAACCTCCTTGAATTTGTCACACCGGGCAGCCCAACCTATCCGCGTTCTTAACAAGCAGTGGCTCAGAACTGGGCCCACCATGCTAAGGCAGTACGGGAAATCGCGTGAGGCCAAAATAATCTTTCAAGCCGGCGGCTTAAGGTAGGAATCAAACCAGGAAGGACGAGATCCTACTGGAAGCACACATAACTTTGTTTTTTCGATTATTTCACCCTCCTTTTTGAATTATGTCTTATCTAACCATCAATACAGTTTTTAACAAAGTGTGCTGACGTGTTCCGGGTTTTACAGGCTGGAAGCCTGATGCAATAAGAGTTTCACAGAGTGAGTCGACTACAAAGCAGATCCGCGGAGGAGTTGGGGGCTCGCGAGAGTTATAAGACGCATCTTCGTGATCATCTGCAAATGGTGACATTTTACGATCAGTGTCTGAACTGGACCTCAGCCTTAACCTCTCTCTCTCTCTCTCTCTCTCACACACACACACACACACACACACACACACACACACACACACACACACACTTAGTCTCTAAAGTGACCAATTCGTTCAGTTTGTTCGGTCATTGAACAAAACTATGCGTCTAAAAATCCACAGACCACCCACTGAAGTGCTCCGTTTATGAGACAAAGTTGAATTGACGGTCATTATTTTGTTCGTTTCAGGCTTCGGAAAAGTCGACGGTACGACCGAATAACACACACACACACACACACTTTATGACTGAATCAGTCTCCGCTCCATTCCGGTCTGTTTACGTCAGCTTAACGTGACATGACAAATGTGAATTCGTTCAGTTCGGACTTTCCGTCCGTCGAACAGACCGATAGGAGCTGCATTTGGCAAAGGATTGGCAAGCGCTAGCGGCCAGTTCATTTGGATACCAAATGCGTTTATCAGGGTGTGGATTAGAATAGTTCATTGGAAAAGTCAGAACCATGGGTTGGCGCAATATATCCTGGGCCATTTCGTGGCATCTGTATACGCGCATGTAGCGGTCAATGTGACGTCTGTACAGTCAGTCAAATTTTCATTGAAAACTAAGTGTGGAGACCGAATTGCCAAAAATAAAATCAGATGACACGCCCACTGGCTCTGAAATGTATTGGACCTTTAGCATATAAGATGCGGCATTTATATAGATATAAAATACGTAACGGAAAACATCTACACGCAAGTATTGATCCATGAGCGATATGATTGGTGGGCCCAAACTTGCCAAAGTGTCAGGTGATGTGGGAGCAGATCATGAGTGCCAGATGTGGGTACTGTGATAATCCATGTCCATGATTGTACTAAGATCAGTCATGAGCGCATGGTGTATTTGTTTGTGTGAGGAAAAGCATGGATGCTGATTGGAGTATACATTGAACAAATGAACATTTTTCGGTCCAGATGGGTTTTCTCGAATTGTAAGTGATTAGTACAGAAGCACCACACAAAGACAAGATTGAAGTGAATGAAAATTGTTTGGAGGGAATAACAATGAAGGAGACTAAACGAGTGCTCATCATGGTAGGGTCAGCTGGATAAACCTTACTCCCCGTTTGCACGATGCAGATTTATAACTGAGAATGGCTAGGGCCTTGGTGCTTCTAAGCAATCTCATGGTTATAGTGTTGTGCACGACTTTGAACGAGTTGCCTTGAATCTTACTTCTGACTGGTGTGAGTTATGAAAATTTTTTCTCATTTTAAGTAGAATTAGCAGACACTTTGCGCGATTGTGCTAGATTGACCATTTACGCAGTAAATTCAGGAACAAAAGGCATTGAGTACTTCCCGTTCTTTTCTTCCGAGCGATTTGTGATACTGACAAACGTGGATGTACTGACTGTACTACTGTCTCATGGAGCTCAAGCTGACAGCCAATTCACGGACCGGGAGGAAGTCAGCCCCTTTCTGTCTGTATTTCCCTGGGTTAAACGCGATCGTCTTGCTTCACCGTAGTTGATTAAGTGAAATAAATAAATTATATTTGACTTCTTCGAAAGGAGGTGTTCAAATTTCTCATCGCGGTAGATGTTAGGCGACCATTCTGTCCCAAATTCAAATCCTGCAGATCCTGACAGTTATTTTCCCTTATTGACAGTATAATATGGAGATGATATTCAGATCATGAACCACAAAAACATGAGGTACCCCCAGAAGCAGTTGGAAACCTAGCTTTCATCAACGTATTCAACAAATAGAGGCGTTTAATTGGATCCCATACGAAGCTCTCTTAAGTGGAAGAAGTTCAGCAAAGTCAATTAATGAGAGAAAAATCAACGAGCTTCAATACTAGTGAACACATCTATGGAACTCGATTATTAAAGTCCTACAAAGTCAAGATTCTTGAGGAAATTGAAGCAACAGTATAGACATGCCTTTGAAAATGAACTGTGAACACGGTTGTTTGTTCGTATTGCAGACTCCATTTACTTACAATTTTGCTCTCAGTACAGTTCGAATTCCGCAGTGTTATTCCGTTTTCTATTTCTCGATGGGATTCTAATTCCGGATTGGTGCTTATTGCCTGCTACCAGTATATTGAGTATTACTAGCACCATTCGCGGTCACTCCCCGTCATGGATATCCGTACCTTATAGACTTTGAATGTGCACATCAATGCACGTTAGGTTCGGGACTAAGTCAAGCTTCTCCAAGTTTGGTGCTTAACTCGTAAATCCTGAGAAGACAGCGCATTTTCTGACAGTCCTTGGAAAGGATGCTTATTCCCTCGAAAAAAAATCTGGCTTTTCCGCGTTTTCCATTATCTCTACCGTATGAAGGAGTTGCTACTGATCCATTTCCAACCAGTGAATTTTGAAGCTACTGAACGGGCAAAAATCAATAAATTTGTGTGAGATGCCAGTCAACCAGTTTGGGATATCAGCCGCATATTCAGGCCACAAAATACAATTTTAGTGATCAGCTCGAAGTAATGGACGGAATACAATTCTTGTAGTTCGAAACATTCTCGGGCGACCTGCGGATTTCATAGGGCGAAGTGTCACAAGTGCCCTAAGGTAGGTCCTGCTCAGTCCGTATGTTGAGGGAAAAAACGTTTTACTGAGCGTCAGTCAGAAGATTGCAATTTACCTTCAGATATTCAACATTTTGCTTTATCTATTATCAGTTCTTATAACTCTTGTTACATTACCCGTTCTTTTATCTGCAAACTTTCTTTTCGACTCTCATTCAGTTTGGGCACATGCAGTGTTGACTCATGTATTACTCCAAAGGTTTTTCAGAAAATTAATTCTCCTGTACAGCCCCATCCCACTTCCGTTTTAGTTCAAGGCAATACTGATCACCGGTTACATGGAACTTTCTCATGTGAATTATTTCTTACTGATAAACAATCCATCACCTATAAGTGTCATTTTCTTGCTGTTGACCTGGACGATCCCATCACTGGTTTGAACTGCATGGATCGTACGTGTTTCACTGAACTTTCTCTGATTCTCAACAATCCTGTTTTCATTGGTTAACTCTCGATGGTTATAAACTTTTTTGTGGTATCAAGATTGATCCTGTACATCTCGAGGTGATCCGTTCTCCAGTTTTTACGAAACACCGCATCTTTCCTCTCGGATTACTTTAAAGTGATATTTACACTGGCAATTTCTACAGATTGTGTTACTCCGATTGTGACCACTTTGAAAAGGGATAGAAAGGCTCTTAGAATTCGTGGCGGTTACCGTATCACCTTGAACAAACATCTGGAACAGTTACTTTGCTGGACTTTCGAGCCAGAGGAAATTCTCCTTTGGTCCCATGGTTCTAAGTTCTTCTCGAAACTTAATTTGAAAGATTCAGGTTTGTAAATTCCACTTGACGAACAATCCCGTGAATTGACGACCAATATTAAGCCTTTTGCTTTGTTCCAGTACAACCTTTTTTGCCTTTTGACCTTAGTGTCTCACCTGCCATTTTTCAAATGACTATCAATTCGCTGATTTCAAAATTAAGGGGGCTTCCACATATCAAGATGGCCTTTTGCGCATGTCCCCACTGAAGAATTACACGACAATCGTTTACTTTTTTCGTTTGACAGATTGCATAAGCATAGCTTTGTTATCAATCTCCTGGTAAGTTATTTGGTTCATGCACATAGTTTTTGTCTCGACCCTAAATCGTGTGCACCTTTGCCCAATACTCCTTCTCCAAAATGTCTGACCGAATGACGTATACTTCTGGGTTCCCTCCAGTATTATTCCCGGTTTATTCCCAATTTATCAACCAAAGTTGCCCCACTACTTAATCTTGTCACACAACAGAAATTTCACTGGTCATCAGTTCATGAACAGCTCCTACGCAGCCCATTATATTCTCTCCTAACGGATAATGTTCTTCGTTCGTTCTCGCCATGTTTGCCCTCTGAAGTTACTGAGGATGCATCGTCTACCGGTATCGGAGTCGTTTTAGAATAGGATGGTCAACCGGTTTTGTGTATATCCCGAAGTCTCAGTCCTGCGGAACATGAATATTCCAAATCCCAACATGAAACACTAGCTGCTTTTTGGGGCTTTGCCTCGCATACGCAAATATCTGTTTGGTACTTATTTCCCTATTCTGATAGACCACGAAGCCTTGATGTTCATTTACAGTCCGCACCGTTCCTTAGCAAAATCATCATCAGCTACGGTCCAGCGAAGGAGTTTCACGTTGGCCGCCTATTCATGCTATCTTCAGCACAGGAAGGCGCAATCCATACTGTCCTCGAATTACTAATCCTGTTTCGCTCAGTCGAAGCAGTCTCCCACTTCCCACTGTCTTCTCGCACAACCACTACCGGTAAGTCGGTCGGACCTAATTCACGACACAAAAAATACTACCACACAATCATCGGTTGTGTCCGACGACGATGGTGTACCAATATTAAATGCAGGTTTTCGGCGTTCTAGAAACTCCGTGGGCAAATTTCCGCTACATACTACCGTATTCCATGTGTGAATGTCAAAGTTATTCTTCCTTCGCGTGAGGCTCAGCACCCTTGGAAGACTTGCATTCTTGACACTTAGGTATCGAGAATAAATCCTTCGTACGACTTACTAGCTGCTGGCCGGAGCTGAACGGGGATTTGTGTCGTATTGCTGGATCACGTGGCAGTTGCATGCACAAAGTTCGTTCATGACCATCAGAGTGAACCCCATGGTGGATGTACTCAGAGCCTCGGCAGGGCATTCACGCCAATTACAGTGGTCTCTTCTTGGGCAAGTATTACGCACTAGTCATTATTGATTCATTCTCCCGTTAGTCAGAAGTATTTCTCACCACCATTCCAACCAGTGATGTTACTCTTACGGCTTTCGGTAAGAATTTCAATCGAGAAGGCCTTCCACACGAAATCCTTGCCGATGATGCAAGCGTTTTTTCAGCCAGGAAGGTAACGAACTGGTTTAAGTGGTTGGCTTGCCGTCATTTGGTAAGTTCACCTAAGCACCCACAGTCGAACGGAGCAGGGTGTGCCAATATCTTTGATGAGCTAAACAGCATTGTTAACAATTTCTTAATGCAGCACGGAAAAGCTTTTCATTCGACTGCAGGCGAGAGTCCTGTCATGCTATTCAAGAACCGTGTCTTAAGGACAAACTCTTTGAGTTTGGAATCTGCTGAAGTAGTTTATCTTCAGGGGAATGAACTGAGTCTCCTAAAGGTATCGAACTCAGTTAGATGGGGCAACAGGTTCGACAAAAGTGATTTCTTCAGGAAAAACAATCCGTATATTTTTAAAGCGCGCAACAAGGAATGTTCAGTTGTTGCCAGTTCTTCGAGGGTTTATAAAACGTTTTGTACCAACCAGATAGGTCGATTTAGAACGTGTCAAACAAACGTTATCTGCTGACCACTCAGAAAATGCTCTCTGTAATTGGTCAAATTCTAATCTATCAATTATTTTCTTTGATCTAGCATATTTACACAAACCAGTTCTGCAATACAATTAACGTGCTATTCCGCAGACTTTGTGTTCTCGCTACTTTGGTTCGTGTAGTTCTGGGTGGGGGCAATTTCAATACGTCCTATCTTTTCGGGTATTGCGAATATTACACACATCCAAAGCAGACTTGACTAAACGACGGTTCTGCAGATGGCACACATTTAGATCAAATTACTTGTTTTACGACCATTTTCGAGCCTATTTCTGGTTGCACTGATTTTGTATTTACTGAGTCCATTGTAGAAATAGACGATAGCAACGATCAAACAGAAGGAATTCAAAGGTCTGAAAGATTGCGTAAAGAAGTACCCCTAAATTAGAGAGGTTTCGAATTTCATTTAGGCTGTCGGGTATGTGGTGATTACAGATGAATTGTGAACACGGTTGTTTATTCGTATTGCAGACTCCACGTACTGACGATTTTCCGCTGAGTACAACTCGAATCCCACTCCGTTATTCAGTGTTCCGTTTCTCGATGGGGTTCCAATACCGGATTGGTGTTTACTGCATACTCTCGGTGTATTCCGTAAACTTGGCGTCATCCCCATACACAGCGAGACGTCGAAAGTTCAATATTTCAAACTCAGAAGTAGTCATGAAACGTCAAAAGTTGAGTGCCAGTAAAATTACAAAGTCTTCGGGAGGTCGAAATCAAACGTGAGGGCAAGATTCCCATCAAAAATAGGCTACCACAGGGTGCCTCTCTTGCACACAGATAATCCCATTTCTGCTGATGTTTAAAGTTTGCGACCAAAACGCCATGCTCATCAAGTACACGCCTATGAAATTTTACTCTACGGTAGGGGCCAGGAAGCTTTTCACGTCGAAGAAAATTTACAGGTTCTTTGCTCTACTAAAGAAGAATTAATTTTGGGGAGGGGTATAGACTGTAGTGGGTATGAGAGTGGTGGTTGAGTCGTGGCCACCACTCAGTTCACCCTTTCCAGCACAACAACGTCACCGCAGTGAGTCATGCGATGCAACACAAACAGAGCCTGTCTAGTATCGAGGTCAAGGTCTGAGTTAATGGAACAACAAACGACAGAAAAGCGGATCGATGGCGTTTACTTTCAATACCAGTCAATTAGAAACCTTGGCTATCCATACCAGTTGGATCAACACGTTGGTGCAACGACCGGGTACAAGAACCATTACCCATTACGTTTATAAGGCCAGATGGTTCAAAGGCACACCTGTCTCCTCACCAGAGTTAGCGGGTCAGGTCAGAAGCGGGGGAGGGGGATGTCCCGCAGTTCTGAATCTACGCAAAAAAGTGATGATTTGAATCACTAAGTTGGACACGTATTTAGATGCACCTGATGTAGACGGCTCTTAGCTTACTAGCGGAGTTTGCAATCTAGAAGAACAAAATCCGTTGTACCAGAAAAAAAGAGTAAGGAGGGCAACCACCAAAGGTTGAGAAGAAGGCTGTAGATGTTAACTTGGCATGGTGTGTATGCAAGGTTTGACAAGACTTGAAGTTGATTGACTTTATGTGTGACCGATCTAAAAGCCTCTGACTGGACGGTACCTCCTTCTTGGAATAAAGTATCATTATTATATAAAGAAGGAATCAAAAAATAAAATGAAGTAGAAGAAGTTGATTCCCCACCTCAGAAGTGACAGTATTATTTGAAGGTGGTATAGTGTACGACGTCTAAATGGGTTGGAGAGGGTTGAGCGAGAAGGCAGGTGTTGTATCACTTCAAATGGGTGTATGGGAAATGTGAACGACCAAACAAGTACACCAAAGGACCGTAGGTGCGTGTGCGTGCATCAGTAGGGTCAGATCACTACCAATCGATACGCGTACGAAGCAAACGAAAGTGGATCGCACAACAGGGATAAGAAAAATCCAAATCGGTAGAACGTCCGTAAGGAGGCTGCCATGATTAGCGTGAAAATCAATACACGCACTAAAGTACTCCCCTCCCAAAGCATCGGCCAAATGAGCAAAGATACTCGCGGAAAAAAGCTATCGGATTTGAAAACGAGCAAGTTCAACAATCTTGTGACCACAACGGGTTACAAGAGAAGGGAGAGTGTCAATTTCTTAGGAAGTACTGAGAACATTAGAAACATGAGGATTAGCATCATTGGAAACAGAAGTAGAAGTTCCCATGGAGTGAACTGAAGCCATTCAGTCCCAATCAGGGTACCACACCTTCAGGTGATCGATACTGACAGTGTCTCCCCGAAAAGCTCTATCAATTACAAAACAATTAACATTTCGGGAAATGAAATGAAACGGAACTGAGTATGCTGAATACAGTAGGGGTCTAACAGCATCACAACGAAGGAAATCATGAGAGCACGTACTTAAGTCTTTGGGAATGTAGACGTGACGAACTGGTGACTGAGTTGGGAGTGAACGGAATGATTTCATGCACAATTGTAACTGCCGAACAAAGTTAGAGGAGTCAATAACATCAGGATTCTGCCCATAAAACCCTCCGGGCAATTGTAGGGGTTTGCCAAACAGCATATTAGCGGATTAGAACTAAAATCTTCCTTTAGGGTAGTGCGTATGGACAACATGGTTAACAGATGGGCTTCCGTTCATTTTACAGAATGATATATGGGGGTGATAGAAGCTTCTAGCTGTCTATGAAAGCGTTCTACTAGTCCATTGGATGATGGGTGATGTGAAAATATAGGAATATGTTGAAATTCAAGAAGAGAAGTAAAATCACGGAAGAGTTTGCATTGAAGTTGTACACCTCCATCCGTGATGATCGTACATGGAACACCAAATATAGAAATCCAATGGTGGAAGAATGCTTTGGAACTGTTTCACTGAAGGTGTCAGCTATAGAAGCAGCCATGTGCCTACGAGTAAAACATTCTATACATGTAAGGAGAAAACAGTATCCGTGGCCCATTGATAAGGGATTAACAATATTTAAGTGGACATGAGAAAACAAGCATTGTCTGTGGGTATTTGGGTGGTGGAGAAAACTACATGCCGATGAATCTTGCTCCATTGACAGGCTGTGCACGTTGTAGACCAAACACGAACGTCTCTATTCATGTTCGGCCAAACATAGCTACCGGAAACAAGTCTTATGGAGGCGCGTATTCCAGAATGGGACATGGAATGTAAATGCGTAAAAATCAAACGGTCCAGTGAATGTAGAACAAAAGGACGAGGCTTGTGAGTGAAGAAGTCGCAAACAATTGTACCATTTCTGTCGGAAACAGGAGTCTTTCAACAACAGGGAGGACATTGAGCTGTGGTTCCGTGATTCTGAGTGTTTCTTTCGAGCCTGTGCTACCTCGAACCAACTGAATGCTGCTGGGTTGCTCAGTCGATGGATACGTGGACGAAAAAAAAGTCAAGCACATGATTACTGGATACTAGTATATACGTCATATTGGTGGTATATTGGTAAATGTAGTCAAGATGTCTAATTTCCCTGAGCGAATAGCGGTTGCTCCTTGGTGCCAATGCATAAGTCAAAGGCTTATGACCGGAGTATACGATGAAGCTTCTGTCTTCCAATGTGAGGTTGATCGGTCAATCCTATGCTATGGTTAATTATGTTCTTCATTGCGTCGTAGGGATTGTTTGGTGAGAGTTCATAAATAAGACCGCACAATTCCTCCGCAACTTCGGCGGGAAGGCCTTGGATAATGCACGAATTCACCATTGACTGACAACGCACATGACTGATGTGAGGAATAGCCACTTGTTTTGCGAACCACTGGAGGAGGTTTAAGACATAAAACTGAGTAGTATCACTGACTAAAGCTTCCAGACTGTTGTGATTGATTTCGCTACAATTAGAATCCATGCCGGATGGGAATAGTGTACAAAATGTAGTGGTATTACATGTGTGAATGATGAGACGGAAGCACAATACCAGAAGCGGAAACGCGAGCTCACCAATTTGTGGCGGAAAAGGCAGACGTGGTGTGACTGCATGAGAAATGTGAACGATCAAACAAGTGCATGAAAGGACCGTAGGTGCGTGTGCATGCGTCAGTGGAGTTGGCTTACTACGGATCGATACGCGTACTAAGCTAGCGAGGGTGGATGGCATAGCAAGGGAATCAACAGAGTTTCAAAAGAGTCTTGCCAATATTTTTGATCAAATTACCGATTCAACGTTGTAGGTGTACTGGTCTCAACAACAGATGACACGCATGATCGTATGTTCTCCAAATTATGTTGAGAACATGTGTATAGACCTGAGGACGGGAGTTGTTATTATGTTGACAGAAAGGCTCTAAAACAAACTTAACAAGTGTGTCTCTTTTTGCTACCAGTATGAATGTTTTTTTCAAGTTGCCCAACTGCCCCGTCGTCTCACGTTCCCACGCTCGCGTATCGTAGCCACCGTCTCGGCGTGCCGGGACAATTAGCTCTATCGATTAGTACAGTTCAGGTGGGCTGGAACAAACAAAGCGGCCTCCAGTCTGTCCATTCTTTTGAACAATAGGTGAAAAGCGCTTATTTTCTCGTAACTATGTTCTGTTTCTACCTCTGTGAAGAAATTCGCATTTTACCATGTGATTCGAGATTGTGGTCGGGTTCACACAAAGAAACGCGGACGAAGGATTTTGGTGTGGACAGAATTCGCAGGTTTCTCTCGACCTTGTGCTGTAAACTGCAAAACCAGCTGTCATATTGTTTCCAAACCGCTGTGTCAAGCCAAATTAAAACATCACTGGATGAATAACGTTCCGAATCAGCCCCAAACTGTGTTTCTCACAAAGCTGTTTAAAGGCTGTATTCGTTGAACTCAGTGAATGTGAGCTGCTCCAAAAAAGTCATCCGTGCTGTGTGCGTTATCCTTTCTACTTTGGTGTATGATTTCTCACCATCGTTTCTTATTGTTTTGCTTTCGCATCCTCGATGCTTAAGTACAATACGAAAGTTTTGACCTTCATACCAAATACCATCGGATTTACTAGAAAAACGTGAAATTATCCTCTGAGAAATAAAGTGCACCGAATCAAACAACGTGCCGTTGGAAATTTCGGAAACACAGTGGGAGGACGCTTTGTGGACAAGAGACGTCGAGTCTATGGATTTCCTGACGGTTTCGACATATAATATCCGTCAAAACTGTCCGACATCAGATGCTCGTTGACGTCTAAGTAATATGCACGCTATAGGGCTGTGTATAATTGCACGATGCAGTTGATGGCCTCAAGTCCTCCGTGGCCGTTATCAACCTAAACAGTTTGCCAACATAGAACCACACTCCAGTCTGGATGGTATTTACTATCTGGTCTTTTTCATTGTGTCATCCAATGATCGGAAGAAAGAACTTTTTCACGTACGTTTCCTGGATTCTAAGAACGACTTCAGTTTACTGAACAGAGAGTGTTTAGTATAGCTTATGGATCAAAAAGGGATATATGAAGTGGTCCGAATGTCTTCGCACGCGGTCCAGTACAATATAGATTTGATTGCATTATTCAACCAATCAGATGAAGCCGGACGTTTACAGTTAGAAAGCGTAGATAAAGCGGAATCACTTTGTGATTGGTCAGTGCGTTATCCGTCATAAGTACATACTTCCTTTTGTGTACGGAGTTTTTACTAAACAAATCTGGCAGAATACTTATCCGCTATTATTGTATGACTTTGTCGTTTCCTAGTGCGTGTAGTCCGGTTACCAGCCATTCCATTACGTACGATTACCCGGGTCGGTACAATTCTCTTAACACGTTTCGACGTCTTTTCTGTAATTTCGTTTGCCTGATTGACACATTTGTACTTATGGAACACGAGAATTTATCAGACTGACCGTACAGCATCCAAGTCACTGAGTTCTACTGTAAGTGATATCTCTCAGAGTCTTTAACCAACGGCAATCCTCGTCCCTAGAACCCCAACCAGGTAGATGTGAAACAGCAAATGAAATTAGTGCCAGTGCCAGATTCTACTCTAAGTCGTGATCTGGCCGTCGCTTCGCTTGTTTCATCCTTGTCCAACACGTGCGAATAGAGCATGGAAAGGTTGTTGGTCGGTAGGCATACGCGAAACATGTTTAAGCCGTCACAGGCGATGCAGAGTGATCACTTCAGTTAGGTAGAGACTATCCGCGTCCAGCACACGACAACAAACCTCGCCATTACTCACTCAATATTCCCACCAGATGGGAGCAATGGTTCGGAGACATGGGTTGTCACGCACAGAATGATGCCGAACATCCTCAACGCGAAGTGGCCAGGTATCGCAACCGCAAAGCAAATGCTAGTAACCGCGGCGAAGTACGTCCATCCCTTAAGAGAGAGCCGGATGTAACAGCGAGGCCACATTTGTAGCACGTTCGTGATAGCAGCTATAGCCTTCGCTATTCGTGAGCTAATCTGCTCCCCAACACCAAATTCAGCTGTATTTCAGTTTCCAAGGTACTTAGATTTCTCGACTAACTCTAGTTGATTACAGCGCAGGGTGAATGCAATGACAGGCTCCTGCCGATCTCGCAAAAGCAATTTACACTTGGGAAGTACAAATTTCATACCATACCTGAATACCTCAATCGCCCAGTAGTCTAAAAAATATTACATTGCCCACGTATCGTCATTTTTCAAGGCGATATCATCGGCATATTCCAAGTTGAAAACTCTGCTCCCTAGGCGGAGTTCAACTTCACCTTTCGGAATACCAGACAAAGCTTTCCGTAGAATATTCTTCATGGCAAAGTCGAAGAAAAATGGGGATATTGGGCAACCTTATCGAACTCCACTGGAGACGATCAAAAGGGGCGATAGCTGGCCACATGCCCTTACCCGACCTGGGGTTTGACGATACAACAGTTTGAGGATTGATACATACTTCTCAAGTACTCTATTTCTCGACTAGCAGTACCACAGTGCAGTCCCATCGACAGAGTCGAAGGTCGCGCGAAAGTCCAGAAACACGATGATTGTTGGTCTGTAGAAAGTTCTACGAATCTCCAGCAGCAGTCGGAGGGTGAAAAATTGATCGATACAATCACGACCGGCGCGAAACCCAGTCTGCTCGTTGCGAGTCTGCTCTTCATGAGTTTGGTACAACCTACGAAGTATGACAGACTCAGGCAGCTTCCACTCTGTTGGGACAAGACTTACTTACCTAAGGTTAGAGCATTCTTTGCGCAAACCTCTCTCAAGATGAGAGCAGCAATTGACCCATTCAGGATTTTAAACCATTGGGAACAAAAAATGATGTATTCTAACGAGCTGCACCCTACCATCAGAGCTGGGCTCCTTGTGACGTCCTAAGGCTTGGATTTTCCTGCGGATCTACATCTCGGTAGGTAGGTCTGATGAAATGGAATACTGGAAGTGTGCAGGAGGAGTTATAGGATAGCCCAACACCAAGGACCAACTAAACTGTCTGGAAGTGCTTAGTCCAACGCAAGAGACGAAGCTGCTGACTGTGAACTGGCGAGCCATTAGCATCACAGATTGTTTCACTTATACCTAGTACCTTCCTACCAGTGACTCGAATGAGATGAGATGAGCTCATTAGGATGTGTAAAGCACATCTTCAACTTAACTTCACTAGACTTAACCTCATAAAAGCCAGGTGACATACAAAATAGATCTTCAGTGTTGAATTGAGCGTTGATACAACATGATGAATGATGAAATAATACATGTTAATTGGTCATCATGTTGAATAACACAAGGTAAATCAGAGGAAATATTTTGTACTCAGACGAAAAGCCAGTCCGATTCATGCCCGCTTGATGTCCATCCGTGCTCTTCGGGCAGCACGTGACTGTCCACCCTTTGTGTCACGGCAAGCATCATCCCATCAAGTGTTTTTATCTGTTCGAACGAGCATCGCCTTGCCTTGTAAAACCCCGTTCAGCAGAGAAAAGTCTGTACACAGTTCTAGTCCAGAGACACGTATTCTCTGTTTGACCAAGAAAATCAGGCCATCGCTGTCCGTTATAATACTTTTTGACTCTTTACCCATAAAATTCAGAAGGCCGTATTGCTTACTTCTCCTCAAATAAGGCAATGAAAAATCCTGACTTATCGTTGTAGCAGATGTCCAGCTGAATCCGTTGCTTTTCCAACTGACCTGTTCATTCACCACCAAGTTATTAGCTTGGCATCTGATGTAAGGGCCACCAACCCGAGTTCATTTTGGCTTAGCTCTGAACAATACGTGGATGGCGGAACACTGATTATTTCACAGTAGAGTACCCAGAAGAATATTAAATGTTTTTTTCTCTCAAAGCAATCCTAGGTTTCTTTTCTTTTCTCACTCTTCACTCACAGGACTTTCATTTCTTGTAGAATATACATTTATCCTGCAAAAATTGCACAAAACCACAACGTTATGAAATAATTCGTCACAAAGTATAATGTTCAGCCGTTTATGGTGGAAAATCTATGGGCTGACCGTTGTGGATCGGCTGTTTCATCTGATCCGGTAAGAATTATCATCAGTGCCGTGCATATGCATATGCACATAGTCTGATGTGAGAGTTTCATAGCCAGCCATCGAACAAGATTACGAGTCTCACAAATGAAACGTTAATCTATTCGGGACAACGGTTACATGGGATCACGACTGTCTCCATGAAGCAAAGTTACTAATCCGTTTGGGCATGCCAAACCGGGCCGATCAATCAATCACCAATATGCCTCTAAAACACAGGGCGAACTTATCAGCCGGTCAAACATTTATGAGTAGCCCGACGCAACTGGAGCCAAAGGACCAACCAGTCAGGCTAGCCGGCATCGTGGCTTCCTAATCGGCCCAACACAACACGAATTTGACTGAATGCCGGAGTTCGGGACCGTTCTTTTTGGTCAAAAGATCATGCTGTTCTTTCACGTAAACAAGATCTCCATTTCGAGACAAGGTGCAGTCATCTCTTTGATCTCAGTTGCGGGCTGTTGCGATGGAAGTTGTGAACACAGGTCAAGTGTGCAGGCCGACCATTGAAGTCACAGTAAAGAACCCGAGGTACTCAACAGGCTTCCACAGACTTCCACGGAGTCAGCAACAAGTGGCACAACAACCATCCGTTACTGACTTTGAATATCACTAACCTGGTGGTTATGCAACGAAGCTAATGGATGATTACGAATCAACCAGATGAAACTGATCAGAACCAATGCCTGCATTAACCCCTATAAATGAGATTAGCAGGGCCTTACCGTTGCTCATGGTATTATTTCATCAACAAGTCCCCACTATCGTAGTCCACAACAGGTTTATGCCAAACAAATTGAGCACTAGGAGTTTTCTAATATAACATCCACAAAACCAACCAAGCATAACAAAACTACTTATTTTCATCCTCAGTATCTAGTCTTTTTGGAGGCAGTCCCAATCCAATCGGGGATAACATTATTTGGTTTAAATACCTTCCTTCATCTCACTGCTTTCAGTCCGTGTGACTTAATCACGCCCATTACTGTTCCATTGTTGTCCGTAATTGTTTTTAAGCAATCAACTATTTAATTATTCAGTCAGTAGTATGTATACGCCCACACAGTACTATTCAAAAAACAACTTGATTTGTCATACATTGTCAAAACTAAGTAGTGCATGAAATGTTAATAAACTCATCTAGTTTTTCTCTGTTTTTCTGCAGTTTCTTCCGAACCAAATCACTCAGAGTGACCAAATTTAGCACGCTGATCTCCAATCCATTGCTGTATCAAACATGCACGTGGATTTCAAGAGTGAATCACGTAAATCGATTTATCCGGATAAACGTGCCTCAATGGGTATGAAACACTGTTGAACTCACATTTGGATGAATGGCCAAACCACCTAATTGGTTTACAAAAGCAACAACCATGGTCGGTGGGGCCTCCTTTTCGATACTCAGCGATGTTATTGGTCAGAATTCAAGTAACAAGTGATTCGTGAACTCAAGCTGTACATTCTGATTAGAAGTAACCTCGGGCCAATCAAACCAGAGGGGTGACACAAGGTTCCAGACTTTCTGAGCTGGAAAAATGGGAGGGGGGTGGGGGATATACACACACACACACACACAAAGTCTCGGGGATCAACATAAACCAGATTCCCAAGAAAAATTCCAAATCGACAATAGTTGTT
Organism: Fasciola hepatica; assembly: GCA_948099385.1. Classification (NCBI taxonomy): domain Eukaryota; kingdom Metazoa; phylum Platyhelminthes; class Trematoda; order Plagiorchiida; family Fasciolidae; genus Fasciola; species Fasciola hepatica. The sequence goes on from CANUEZ040000008.1 coordinate 11,162,268, forward strand.
CGTAGCCTTTTGAAGGATCCAGATTACTATTTCGTCAGGAGAAAAAGTGAAATTCGAATAAAAATCTCTGAGCAGGCCACGAGAAGACTCTTGCACCGTTCTTTGAACTAACTGACGGATGCACCGAAGCAAGAGCGGTCCTATCAACTGAACGCAAGATTTCGGTGTGCCCGGCAACTCCTAGAGCCTGCACCACGTCTGCTACACAGAAGGATGAGATCGGCGCCTTGTATGACTAGTCGTCATTTTTAAAATCAAGAGAAAAGGCCTTAAATCACATCATTTCAAATGCTGAATACAGCAATATGATATTTAGCGAGGACAGAAGAGTCTTTGGAGATTTGCACGAGTTGACTTCCGCTACTCTCGATGAATGGGATAGCATAGAACTTGAGATCACTCGGATTATAATGGGAAACATGCCTGGATGTTGTGTTTCTGTCATCCGCAACAAAGATGGCCGTGTTTAGTAACCACTTTCTTCTTTAGTCCTTAGTTAAATGGTGGGGTAATGGGATTTCATTTCTCAGGCATATTTTCCAAAATGAATCGACTTACGGGATTCACGATTGAAATCCGTGTGCAAATCTGGTATAGCAACGGGTTGATAGATAAGCATGCTAAATTTTGTTACCCTAACTGGATTGATTCGGAAGTGATACCAGAAAAACAGAGAAAAAGAGGCGGGTTAAATAGCATTTCGTGTAATATGGCTTTCCTGAGTTTAAATAACCATTCAGCTACGCCAAGACTACCAAACCGTTAAATCAGTTTCTTCGTTCGGTGATACCAAGCTTGTCAGGAAAAATGTCCCACTTGAAAGCCTCGAATGGGCCTCAACTGAAGCAGACTATTGCGTGTGTCTGAAGTTACCACAAACAAACTCAAGCTTATGAGCCAAACCACAACACCACCTATTAGGTTGCGTCTTATACGCAGCCCTGTTGCACGCAATTCGATTAGCACGAGCACTCGTGTGATTTGTTGTGATCAACATTCTCATTGTAGCCAAATTGGTCGTACCAGAGTGGGGATGTGTCTGGGCCAGGATGCGGATGTACAGTGATAAATAACCAGTACTACGATCACAGTTCTTCTCACGGTGCATGTTGAAACCACTCTGATTACTTGGCCACGATCCAGATTAGATTTGGGCTGGTTTGCCTGGTACTTTGTTGTGAAAACCGTAGCTGCTTGGATGTGCTTACAAGTCCCATTTCTTACTTTCGCCAACCGGTAAAAATGATTCATGCTGCAAATGTGGTTTAAAAAGATTCTGACTAAGAGTAGCCTGAAATTTTCACCTTATGCTAACGCGTTATGCTCCGCTTATTTCACTCCAATGGAAGTGAAATTGTGAGGAAGCAGACAAAATCAAGGCACTGGTATGAGGTTTTCGGCTGACGAAAACCATTTAACCGGCTTTTGATTCTAAGTCACGTGCTAATCCTAATTATTTCTTTTTAACCGCATTTTGTTTACCCACAATGTGAACAAAGTCCATGCTCTAAAAAGGTATGCTCTGAAAAACTATCCCAACTGACACTGACCGAGCAAGCGCTCACCGCGTTAGTTGGTTTGATACTGCGCCACATACTTGTGGCATCAAACTATTCGGAGTTCAAAGTCCCGGTGATACAGTTTCTGGTTTGCCACTCACTTTCCCCATGAATATTTTTCCAGTTCACTAAGTATTTATTAACATACACACTCAGTCATTTTCACACACTCATAATCCGATCAGTGACGTTCTCAGCTGGGTCACAATAAGGATTTCGCGCACAACTGTAATCCTCCAATGCACTAATTCTATTGTTGTCCTAAACACACTTTGTTCATGAAGTCAGACGCTATTCCAATAACCTTTCTGCACCTGAAAAGCAGTAGTGCAGAGTTTGATAATATCCTACCCCCTTTGTTACAACTTCTCATAAGTTTTCTTTATCGGGAAGCAGAGTCAATAAGCTATCTCTATGTGAATGATATTCCCCTTTTTATATCTAACGTTTAATGACGTAATAAAAATACAAAAAGTGGTGAAAAATAGCAGATGCTATTTACGGCTCTTTTAAAGATCACAAAATTCCAGAACATTGCTATACCTTTTAGACACATGTAGGACCATGCTTTGACAACGAGTCGGGGTTATCGAACATTTTTCTCTTTCAGCGATATCGTCCAAGAACTTAGATCGTCATTCTTGTTTGAATGTCGATATTTAAGGGTTGGCTTGCTAGCACTATGTGATACTGAGCTGCCTTTTCGCTCCTAATTTTCCACTTTCATATGCTCCGTACTCATTCGATTGGGTCAGTAGTCGGAGAATAAGGAATCAGTCTTGGGATGTTCACACTTCCATAGTCTTCTTTGATGGTTATCGATTCTAAGTGTGAGTGGTGCGAGGCTTTGTGAATTATAAAAACGCAGTCATCAAATTGCCAACACCGATTTTATCCTGCAAGTTTATAAACCACAGAATACAGAGTTCACTGGTATATCTGCCTTTCTTAATGATGTAGTGTAACAGCTCATGGTACCAATTGCTCCTCCGGTTCTGTTGCAAAACGCCTTAAAATTTGTTTTGTCAATCCAAGTCATTCGTTGCCAATTCGCATACTGTCTCATTATTTCATCGGCATAATTCTTCCCTTGAAGTTTATTCTCGTGAGAGTTCATTGTCTCCTGAACTGGGTACATTTACTTCATCCCCAATAACTGTCCGCACGGGAACACTTTTTCCAAATTTGGACATCAGCTTTTCTTGCAATTAGATTAACGTGATTATTGGACCCCAAGAGATTCAATGGAGCAGCTCGTCAACCTCAAAATGCGAAATAAATGGCCAAACGAAATCCGCCGTGGAGTGCTTCACCAACACCTCGATCAGTCGTATCTAACCAGCTATTGGCTTATAATTTCCCAAATTCAAAAGCACGAAATATACAAAGCCAAAACTTGTTCGAACTGAAACGCTAGAAAAATGAGCTCTCGAATTTCACAGGAATGTTTCTCGTACGGCTCTCCCTAGGGCATCAAAGGCAAGACTTAATGGACAGGCGATCGGATTTTTTTTGTGAAACACAACTTAACAACACTCCCGACCGAACATTACTGCTGTTCACAAACTTATAAACTCAAAGTGTATCCTATCAGCGAGTCCACACAGCTACAATTTTTATACCAAAATACCAAGCAAACCAGCCCAAATCTAATCTGGATCGTGGCCAAGTAATCAGAGTGGTTTCAACATGCACCGTGAGAAGAACTGTGATCGTAGTACTGGTTATTTATCACTGTACATCCGCATCCTGGCCCAGACACATCCCCACTCTGGTACGACCAATTTGGCTACAATGAGAATGTTGATCACAACAAATCACACGAGTGCTCGTGCTAATCGAATTGCGTGCAACAGGGCTGCGTATAAGACGCAACCTAATAGGTAGTGTTGTGGTTTGGCTCATAAGCTTGAGTTTGTTTGTGGTAACTTCAGACACATGCAATAGTCTGCTTCAGTTGAGGCCCATTCGAGGCTTTCAAGTGGGACATTTTTCCTGACAAGCTTGATATCACCGAATAACGAGAATGGCTGAGAAATGTTACTCAGTAAAAGTAAGGTTTTGGAGTCGTTTCATTTTTTCAACTTCCACTCAAATTAGACTCCGTAAATAACACTATCCTATGCGGTTTCAGAAGGACTGCCCTCGACTTTACCTTACCTCTTGGTCGTCTCTATTTCATGCATTCGTAAAACGAAAAGAGAATTGAATTTTGGAGTCAATTTTCTACTCAGCTACTTTCTGCCTTAGATATAACCACGTTCTTTAATAGATAAGTTTTGTTTTGGAAAAAGCACCGGTTTTTTGACCTCATGAAAGAATCATGTTTTGCCATTCTGTTATTGCATCTCTGACACTTTATTACCAAGCACTAGTATTCAGACTGGAGTTCGAACGTCAGGTCCCAGTCGGCAACTAATTCTGCTAGAGGGTTCCAGAAATCTGTCCCCGTAGAGCCGCAAAACTCTAAGGACAGATGCTTATCTTGTTTCTAGTATTGGAGTGGCAATTTACCGGGAAATGGAAACCAGAATACAATCGAACTGGCAACAAAGTGTAATGGCTGTTTATTCTACAAAATACGGCATTTTTATGAACTGAATCCCTTTGCCGGCAATACATACAAACAGAAGCCGAGTCATAAGTAAGGTGGTTCGTTATGTGAGTGTGAAAAATGCTGCCACGTGATGCAGAGAAGAACCGTACGCGAGTTTCAAGTAGATGTGAACAATTGCTCAGTTTTCTCGTCATCGCTCGGCCACGTCTGATACTTTTCATCCTTGTCGTATCGTTTCTTAGTCGTGACGCAGTATTCTAATCTAATAAGTACGTCGAGTCTGAAATCAAGTGAGCCGGACACTGTAAATGCTGTGAAAAGTACTTCGCTGACCAGGGGTGCAAGGAAAAATTTAAGGTGAATGAACTGAGGTTTTGATAGGTGGCTTTTTTGCATGTCCTCTTATCGTAATTCTGTCTCAACAAATGTGAATTCAGATCGATCGTAATAGGCTCAGTCATACTGCGCCGGCTAGGTGTGCTACGTAATACTTCGAACACGGACAATGCCGTTGGCTCTCCGTAAGAATGTGGGTCACGATGATGTGCGTACTAAACCAACGAAGCCGTGACTGACTAAAATGATATCTATGGTGTGTCATGAGACCGAAGCATAAAATGCCATCTATGATATGTATTTATTATTTCGAATATTGCCCGAAGCTGGCTTCGTTGTCGTCCACGGAGATTTCAAAAGGTTTTTAAAAGACGCCATTTGAGCAAATCCGTTTATTCTGATCTCCCAATTAGGAATTCAGATCGATCACATTACTACTGCGAACGTCATAATCGACCGTTGGCTCTCGGTGTAGTTTGCTTTGATTGTTTCATTTTAGTTACGTAGCTGCATTAAAAACTTAGGGTATTGGCTAATCGTTGCCAGCGCTCAAGCTAACTTTGTTATCAGACCAACGCTATCACCCTGAATCACGTGATGCTCAAGTATCGCCCGTCCTGAATCGAGGCCAGGGCCGGAGCCAAACGAGTTATGAGTGTCAGGGAAGCAGAACGATGGCGTTGATCGACATGCTGAGAAAGGAAACCTGTCAAACGGGGTTTGGTCATATCACGAGCTAATAAGAAGAAAAGCTCACCAAAACCAGTTGCATCGATTAGTTCTATGCAGTAATTGGTTAGGATCATCCAGCCTGCTGTACGTCCTTCACTAATAAACCGAGATGGTTTGGATGCAGAGACGTCTTCTTCCAAGTGCCAGTGGGTCAATTCACAGGAGTGATGGTATACGGACGTGGGCCAAATAAATGGCCAGAAGTGACAACGGTAGATGCATTTCTCAAACGTAATTTTCATGTCTAATAGCAGTTACATGATCTGACCAAGAATTCAGCGGTACTGATGAACATTTCGGGGGAATTGAATATACTCCATTTTTAGTGAGATGCATGATACTCATGAAGATACAAAAAAACAGTGCTCTCCGTTTAGATGCTTTGGCCAAGGCCAGTAAGTCGGAGTTGAGAAATGTCATTTTCCGTTTCCTCAGGGCACTAGTTACCAAAGCGAAGGTGGACTGAATTTTGAGAGCTGAAAATCAGCACTTGAATCATTGGCATCTCGAGCAGGCGTAGCTGAAGAATAGCCATCGGAATGGAGATGTAGAACTGCTTGAAGAGCAATCGATTACCAACATTTTTTCCCCGGAGAACTATGAGTCAACCCGAATTCGACTGATATGCTCTACTCAGGGTTCGTAACAGACCACACGAAGCAGGTCAGTCATGTTGAGGAGTAACTCAAACTTTACGCTACTTAGACAGGTTAAATTAAGTGAATTATTTGCACTTCAAAAACAAGTCAAATTAGGGGAATGCTGAAATGGAAAATTTGAGAACGGATGATAGCACCATTTCTACTGCCTTGAATAATAAGAATGTGATGAATGATTTGCAATATGAAACACTTCAGTAAACTCAACAGTTATAATTCGATCAGTTACTGTTCTCAGTTTTTGACGCTCTGCGATCCGAAATAATTTGCTGAACTGAAGCTCCGTACAAAGCCTAACCGTAAAGAAGGTGGTCGTTGTACTCATCTGTATGATTTTTGATATACTTTGTTTCCTGATAAAAACTGGGTTTTCAGTTGTTTCTAATTTATTTATGTTTCACAGTTTAAAAGCTGCAATTGATCGAATTTGTTGCGTCAAATGACGTGAAACCTCCAGTGTTTTTCTAAGATTCCTTTTGAACAAAACCGCTTAGGTCGACCAAATTGGGCATTTTGGTGTATAAACTCACCAATACGTCATATGTGTACAAGGATTTTGAAACTAATCCAATAGGTCGATTCACCCCGAAGAATGAGCGTCAGAAGGTGCAAAATGCCGCGGGAACCGCCCTTAGACGAATGGCAAAAACATCGCTTTCGACCATTGTTGATAATGCCTCACTTCCAATAATCAGGGGTGCGTCGTCACCTGTAATTAAATATTTTTCACATCGTACATAGTTTGTAAACATTTTGGTTAGAAGTAGCCACTTCTCGTCTATCAAGATTAAAGAATAGAGCGAGGTCTGAGGTTGTCTGAGTTGAAACGGGGAAAGGCGGTCGGATTGCAAGACTCGAGGATGACCAGACGCCAGAATCCCAAAAAAATTTGCACATCGATCAAAGTCATTCTTAGAATTTTGAGTAATAAAACCATTTTGTTACTAAGGTAAAACGAGAAGTTCGGAGGAAAATCTCAGAGCAGGCGATGATAATTCACTTTCGTGGTGCTTCAAACCAACTAACAATCGCTTTTCGAAGCTATATAGATTTTTGCAGCTAAATGCATGTTTTCAGTGATTACATTTATGCGGTCTGTACCTTTTTGCAATAAAGAAAGATGAGATCAGTGCCTTGGGTAAGTGGTTGTTATGTTAAAGATCTTAAGGAAGTGTACTATTCGCAAAGGCTGAGCTAGGAGTATGTGTTGAAATCGCTTCAACACGGAACTACGCACACTGAAATAATAAGGCCAAAGTTACAGAACCACAAGACAATTTTACTGAAGAATAGATTCCTCTGAATATTTACACGAAAGACAATAATTGGTAGACCATAGTCTAACCGATCACAGTGGGCTTTGGTGTATCCATTCATCGTGATAATCATTGGACAGGGGGTTCTCGGAGTGACTGACCGGAAAGCTGTGCGTCGCGGTGCCCCGTGAAATGTCTGTTGAATCAGCACAGGAAGGTACCAGTAATCTCGTCGGTTTTAATACCGAACAGAACGGTTTGACGGTAATGGCTCAACAGGTATCACACATGACGCAACCGAGTGCATCGCCGTGGCTATGTACACCGAGGTGCTTCGATCCATCAGGATCGTCCCGAATAGTTACAGTGGAAGCTCCCTGTGATTAGTCAGCTTTTACTCTGTCAGTTATTTTCATTGATTTAACATATTTATACAAATCAACTCGAGTATGCAGTTCTGGATTTCTTTCTACTTCGGTTTGCATAGTTCCGGGTTGGAGTGATTTCAAAACGCTCTACCAGTTCGGGTATTGCGAATACTACAATTGGTGTCACTTCACGGATGCTTAGTATTGAACAGCTGGAACTGCACGCTGGTGCATCCGAAACCGAGGATTGGATTGAACAATTCGAGCTATAGTGCAACATACGCAAGGGTGTGAGTGCATTCTCGTGGACGGCCGGAAGCCATTCATTGTAATCATTGATGAAAACCTTGCATATCCAAGAGCCCCGGCTACGATTCCGTTCGAAGAGTTGAAAGTTCTGTTACTAGGCCACGTAGTTCCGATCAACCTTTAGGCGATCGAGCGTGCTAAATTCCACTTGGTGGTTTGTGGTCCCAGTATGAAGTTCCGTGATTTCATCCTGATACTACAAATACAGGCAGTGAATTGTACTTTCGGGGATCAGTTGGAGACCTAATTGTGTGATCGCTTGATTGTCGGTGTGAGTAATCCGGAGCAGCAGACGAAACTGTCGCTGAAGCCAGACCTCATTTTCTCTGAGTCCCGGTCAACTTGTGAGTAATTTGATGACGCATCCGAAGCTACGGCTGAATATTCCGTAATATACTACCAACACATTCGGCCTCGTACATTAACCAGTTCATGTCAAAGACCTCAGCCGAAGCTGGTCAACAAGATTACTGATGAACACAAACCTGCACAGCTTAGCCGTTGCTTTTCGTGCGGCGAATTACATCTCCGGTTCACGTGCCGCTTCCACAACGCAGTATGCCATTGTTGTGGGAAGACTGGTCGTATTCGTAAACAGCGCCGAAAATTTAAATTCAAAGAGGTGAATGTAAACCCTGAATATTTAAAAAATGATGACAGTCGGGCCTTTCACACTGAAGATTTTGAGTGAATTTAATCAATTTCTGCAAAAGTTAGTCCAATTCCAATACGGTTTGGGGCATCAATTTCTTGTGGATACCGGGAACTCCAAATCCATTACTCCAAAATCAGTGTTCGATTTGATCCAGCCCAGTGTACCAATACATTCCAGCGACGTGCGCATTCCCGGTGTCACTCGTTATCGCCTTTAACTGATGGGCAAATCCACACCAATGGTTTGGTTGAAGAGCGAGTACGTCCCAGTACGATTCTTGATTCCAGCAGACAGTCCGTCGATTCTGGGTATGAAGACCCTCCGTGCATTGGGCCAATCGGCAACCCTCCAGACGACTTATGAAAATTCGGTGAATCAACTCATTCGCCATAATTTGATCGCGTAATGCTCCAACAGCAACGGCGACATGGTGACTGGACCTGCGAACTTGCTAGTTGACGGTGGTCCGACTTTCTTGAAACAAGGAGTATTTCCGTACGGCCCGAGAGGGTGTTTTGAGAGTGCTCACTGAGATGAAACCAGACGATGTCACTACGCGTGTGATTTCATCTGCTTGGACAACTCGCATTGTGGTGGTGATGAAGAGCGAAGGACAAATAACCCGAACTTGCGGTGATTACCAGCTGACTTTGGATCCACTCCCACGGAGATGCGCGGCAACTACGGTGGAGCCGTAGGACTTCATGAAATGCTTTTTCGGTAGCAAGTTTTTCTCAAAAATTGATCTGACTGATGAATACATGCAAATTCCACTACACATGGAGTCTAAACCACTACAAACCGTCAACACTCCATGGGGCTTATTCCAATACAATTTTTAGATGTTCGAGATATTTTAGGCTGCAATAGACGAGATGATACGTGGCATCGATGGCTCGATGGCATATCAAGATGATGTGCTCATTTTCAGATCCGCGAAGGAAGAACACAACCGCAGATTGCAACACCTGCTGGAGAGGTTCGTGGAAAGAAATGCGTAGATTAAAGCTCTTGAGTGCAAATTCGGTGCCACCGAATTAGATTTCCTCGGTTTCACTGTCAATGCAGACGGGTACCAATCCGATCCAGTTCAGTTCAAACCCCTGACTGGCATCCAGTCACCGGAAAAGCAGGTGCACTTACAATCAATCCTAGAACGCTTGCAGTACTACTCCAGATTCATTCCAAACTTGACGACACGAGCCCAGCCATTGTTTCTTGCCCAATCTTCCGATGTGTGAAATTGTGAGGAGCACTGTGAGAAAACACTACGCGGTCTCATAAAAAACATTGTCGACCGACCAATGCCCCATCTGCACCGGTTAAACGAGCCACGCTGATGACCGACGCGTCCGAAGTGAGGATAGGAGCAGTTCTGGAGTGGAAAGGATGTCCAATCACCTGCGTCTTATGTCTTCTCAATGCTGCAGAGAACGGTCATTCCCAGACGCAGAAGGTAGCTTTGGTTGTTTTCTGGGCTGTACTCCGGCTGCACTCCTATTCGGACTGAAGTTTACGATTGTCATCGACCACCAAGCTCTACAGTTCCTATATAACTCAGATAAATCCGTCGCCAAATCCACGGCTGCTACGATTCAGCGATGGAGCTTTGCCTTGGAAGCCTATAACTACAACATCCTGCGTCGACCCAGCAGGTCAATCCCGCAAACGGACTTCCTGTCCCGATACTCACGATTCGCAGTGGCGGACCAGTGTCATTTCATTTCACCTGCTGCACCGGTGTCGAGGGTAGAATCGCGGAAACAGACAAATAGCTGCTACTCGTCCGTGATTTCGGTGATCAGTAAGGGACGGCAACCTGAGGTGAAGTGGAGATTTTCTAAATACTTTGTACTGCGAGAGGAGTTCAGTATACAACCAAAATGAATCTTTTGTCAACGTGACCGACTTGTTGTTTCGCCTCCATTGTGTAAGTCGACTTTGGACGAATTGCACAAAGGCCACTTGGGCGTGGATGAAATGAAGTCACTGGATCGACAGATGTGTTGGTGACCGGAATTGGACGCGAAGAAATGCAGTACGTCAAAGAACTGCGATGTTCTTTCGCACAAAGTCCCTTCGAAGCAAAGCAAGTGGAACCCATGGCCCAAAAGATACATTCCATGATGGAGGGTTTATGCTGACGTCTGCGGCCCATTCTTGAATCGATATCACCAAATTGCACTGATCGATTCCTACTGCAATAGGCCGGAAGTGTTTTTGACACGTTCACTGTTGTGTTCCGAATTAACGCAGAACATTTTAAGTGACAGATCCATTTGTTAGCGGAGTAGTAAACATGCACGTGAGCGGGCCAGAAAACAAGTGATTCATCTATGCGCAAACGCAAGAAGTACATGCGATTGAGTGCGGTCAAGCAGGGCTGCTCAGCAGTAACGAATCAACAAGCACGTATGGCTCAGAGCCAAAGTCTGACTGGTTGGAGCAAGCTGTCTGTGGCATGGATAAAGTCGGAGTGATGTGCACACGTGTGTGCATGCATGTGACACTAGTCGTGGCAGCAAACAGCCATCGAGCAATAGGCTGTTGATAACGATATGTGCATGTGAGAATGTCTGATTGTGTGCGTGACTACGTGAACCAACACAACATTCACCAACTACCTCGTTCCTAATCCACGTGTTAGGAAAGTGCTTCAGTCCAGGAGGAATTCCGCAGATACCGGACAGCGAAAGCGGATCGTGATTCTGTGCAGCGGAGCTGAACAGCTGGCTTGACAGAATTGGGTGTCGGCATCTGCATACAGCTCCGCCCCACCCGTGCTTTAATGGTCTACACCGTGGAAAGTGCTCCAGCATCGGCCAACCCTAGAACGTTATCTGACTTGGAGGGGTCCCTCGACAAATTCTTACTGCAGTACCGAAAAGCCGTGAGCATGACCACCAAAGAGAGTCCCACTGTTCCGTTCAAGCCCAGAACTCTGTGAACATGGCTGATGTCTTGATTTTAAAGACGTCACTTCCGTGGTAACGAACTTCGACCAACTCGCGTAATCATCGCCAAAAAGCTTGTTCATTCTGTGGTCCAGATTACGGACCTGGATGATGCATCAGTACGTGTGCCCATCCTCAAGCAAATTCACTTCAAAGTGCAACCAACGATCACACGGCTGAGGTGACTGAGGATCCAGACGCTGACTGTGTTGATGCCAGTGACCCGCCTATTCTGCCAACCGAGAGGACTACAGCAGCGGCCGAGCCACAGTCACCAGCTCCAGAAGAGCCAAATTGACGAGGAGCCCTTAAAAGATAAAGGTTGTGATGATTCAGCAGATATCACACATGACACGGTGTTTCTTCGTGGCTATGTACACCGAGGAGCTTCAACCCATCAGGATCGCACCGGATATTTAAAGTGAAAGCTAGCTGTGATTGGTCAACCTTTATTCCGTCAATTACCTTCATTGATTTGACATTTAAACACACCAATTCTGCAACACAATTAACGTGCAGTTTTGCAATCATGGCCTTCTTGCTACTTTGGTTTGGGTAGTTCCGGGTTAGAGTGATCCCAGTACGTCCTGTCAGTTCGGGTTTCAGTTCACTTCACTTCAGACTACCATGCACTGGGTGCGTTTTGGCTCCTACCTCCTAGTGTCAGCCTCAGTGAGGTTTGCTTATGAGATCATCTGTAATTTCTAGGGCCCTGATGAAATTCCGTGCCACTCTCAAGACTTCAGGAAAATCAGGCTGAACTACAGTGATCGAGTGTTTGTGGCCGGTTCTGTTATGGTCTGGTTTGAGAATTATGACGGTGGAAACTATCAGCTAGCAGTTACATAAGAGAAGCGGATGACTAAATCCAATATCAAAACATGAAATGGATTCCCTCTCCCCCTATGATTCCGAGAATTAGGCCAAAGGTCATAATCGTTCAACACCTCAAAACTGACCTCACCGAAAAGTGGCTTCGTGACGAAGCAATAATATCATGGACTGGCCCGTTCATTGTTCAGACTTAAACCTTGTTGAAAATATTTAGTTTCTGCTAGCCGTGCTAGTTTATACGGATAGCACCCTGCAGAAGTTGATAGCTGCCATCCTCAGTGAAGGGAACAGCATAGAACTGAAGATCATCTGCAGCATCATTGGAAAGCTCCATGAAAGGATTTTTCAATCATTAAAGGAAAAAACCATAGTATTTCCTAACCAGCTGTTAGATTTTTCGTTCTCCTAGGCCCGGGTTGAATGGCATTTAGCACCCTCTGAGGAGCATCACGCGAGATAAATTGACCTACCTGAGCCGTTTCAGAATCCTTGTTCATATTTGGTATAGAAGTGGTTTTACAAATAGGCAGGCCAAATTTAGTTGCTCTAATTCCTTTGGTTCAAAAGGAATCGCAGAAAAAACAGGCAAGGAATAATAGCATTCAGTGAATGATACTTGTGGTTACATCAAACGTGTTTGCAATTTCGGTCAGATGATCGAAAAATACCCAAATCACATGACTGCCTTGTACAGTTCACCTTTGGATACGCTCCTCTTCATTGAAAGAAGTGATTCCGTGCGTGGTGTTCGCGGTAGTGGCTATTTTCTGTCACTTTCACAACAAGTGTCCATTTGCGTGGGTAAATTGCAAGACTTTTACCAAAAGGAATTCTTCCCTCTTAGCCAAATGTCTTCGCATGGATTCTGCAATCGAATGTCATCGTATGACCTTGTTCGGAGTACGACAGTCGTGGTTTACGAATACACAAACACACACTGACCTGTTCACGCATGCCCCGGACGGAAGGTACACTTATATGACCCCATTCAGTAACACAACTGGTCGATTTTTTCCAAAAATGCCTCGTAGCGAGAAGGGATCGCTCGGATTTGGGAGTTCCCCGTCGATTATTGAATATTGATCCGAATAAACCAATTATCCACCGTATATCAACTTGACATGACTGAGCCATTTTTCCGATATATTTAGACAATGAATGCGGGCGACCATTTGTCAAAAGCACAGTGCTTACGAATGTAGGTCACAGACTGGGCTTTGGTTTTTAGTTCTTCTCAGTTTCCCAATGTTTGTTCATTTCCTTAGTTCCCCTGTTAGGAAAGAAAATTACAAAGGGCGTGAATCAGTTGATGCTACACACACAATAGATATCAGTTGCCTTTATTTGATACTGCAGTTATCACAACGTTCACAATTAACTTTGAGAAACGGAGTTTCGTTGTATATACTGACTGTTGTCTTCGTAGTTAGTGACAGAACACGTAATGGTGGCACTGCATTTATTTTTGTACGGACGTAAACAAAAATCCCGGCTGTAGCCGGCGAGTAAGCCGCAAAAGTGCAAGCCAAAGAGCTACACTACCTGTGCTGTCACACGTAAAAGAGTATGTCCAATCAGTATATAGCAAAATCGATGAGTCAGTACAGCTCGCGCTGAAGCATGATTAAAGATTGAGACAAAACAGACGTATGTCCATGCATGAGAGGGATACAGATCAGTCGTCCGTGTAGTGTGCGTGGCCTCAAACGGACAAGACACTGATAATGAATTTTGAGAAGAAATTCGACTTTGAGGAGTGTGAGCGGAAGAAAGTACAATTACATCGCAGCTGTGATCAGTGGACGCACAAATAAGTAAACTGAGAGTAAAACACCAGTCAGTGTAAAACTAGGAGGATGACTGGACAGAGAAGTGCCGAGTACACACCCCTATATGTTCCTCATATTCAATATTAATAAAAAGTTCTCTCTTATTACGTCATCACTCAGGAACAGTTTAAATCTCTTGCCACTGAAATTAATCGAGTGACGAAGCTTTGTGGGTTGTTTATAATACCTCTTTTGCTTAGTTCTACAGTGAGAAGAAATCAATCTCAGAGGTCGATTACTGTCATCGCACTTCGATAGATAGCTACAGCCTGCCTAAGATGAACAGCCCCCAGTTCAAAGGATTGCTGCCCCTTTTGTAGTGTTCGCAATTGCCAAACTGATACGACGTACTAGAATCACTTCAACCCGGAACTATGCAAACTGAGATGGCAAGAATACCAAGGATGACGAATAGCACGTTGACTGTATTCCGGAACTGGTCTGAATAGGTATGTTAAATCAAGGAGAGTAATTGGGGGAATACCGGTTGACCAATCACAGGGAGCTTTTTGCTGTCACTATTCTGGGTGACCCGGGGTGACTGAAGCTACTTAGCGTCACAAGACTGTACCTAGTAGTGTCACGTGTGATGTCTGCTGAATCACCACATCCGTCTGCGTTCCGCGTGCTCTTTTGGGTTCATAGAGCTTAGGCCTGAATCAGAAAAGGTGACGGGTACGAGAGAACTGACACGGAGAATATATCATTGGAACAACAATTAAGCCTCATGTCACAAACCAGGAAAATCGCCTTCATGACTGCCTCGCTAGCGTTCCTCGTGAGATCTTTCACATAGACATCGCCTACAGACGGCCTGGTTCACTTAGCAAGAAACACATCTTCGGCCTTTCAGAGTAGAGGGCAAAGATGGACTCAGCGAAGCAGGTTGACGGACTAGCACACAGAAAGCACGTCACCGCCTGTCCAGAATCGAGGACAATACTGGAATCAGCGAAACGGACCGGGGAACCAGTTAGTGGTCAATAGTTTTCTGAATCAACCGGAGCCGAATCAACCAGACTAACCAGCCAGAAGAGCCTTTCATGAATTACAAATGAACGAATACATTGTCGTGTAAAGTTTTGGTCGTAATCACCACCCATGTCCGACAAACTGTATGTTTTGTGTTGGTAAATCGAGATGGTTTGAAGGTAGAAGAGTCTTCTAACTAGCTCTGGTAGGCCGTACAAGAACATTCCTCTGCTGCTTTAGTACCCTATTACCTTGTGGGTCGGACTACTGAGACAAAGAATCGATTCGGGCTTATCAAAAACCCCTTCTGTGATTCTGGAAGCTGTGAAGTACGATTTGCGGTCCTTTTCAAGACACTTCTAACTTTTCAGCCATTCATTGTTTACACCAGAAATATACATTGACGCAAGAAGCACAAAGAGTCTTAACCTAGAACTTATAATTCAGGTTAAGAGATAGGGGAAAATAGAAGACCGATTCTTAGACCTAAGCATTTTCTTCACTTAGCTGCATTCATCTTTACCACTTTACCAAACCAGGCGTCAAGCGACCCTAACTAGGATTCTTCAAAGCCTTAACATGGGTTTGTGTTGTCTCCCAAACAAGCAAACAAGACCCGACTTCAGTTATTAAGCGTCGCTCCCCAGACACAAACTCGGCTTCTCGTTTCACTCCCCACGTGTTGGGGGATTTGATTTCTAGTGCGCGCGTCCAGGCTGGCGTTGACATCGCTATGAGCACGAAGACTGAACCTTGCCTGCTAGACTGGATTCCAGTGAACAATTGTCTGTGGGCAGTGACATGGCACTAGAACTATACAGGTACTCTGAGTCAAACTGATCATATCACAGTAAGTTACCGGTGGCATGGTTCTGTCCAAAACCGTAGATCCTACTGGTCCATGCACGTAAAGTCAAATCAAGCATTAGTTTTAATGAGTTTATTGTTCCAGCTCCTTGGTCTTTGACGCGAACCGTAAACCTGCTTAGCCACGCAACCTTTGTGTGATCCAGAAGTTCGCACCAATTATGAACAGATACTATCAAATGAGTGGTCCTAGACCCGACGTCCATCAGAGATATTGGGTTTTTTCAACAGTCGCTCAGTCTGATGAGCCAAAACGTCAGTTCTCGGACAGTTAGGAGACAAATAAGATACTAGGACACCTACAAAGATAAGTTACAAAGAGTCTTAAGAAGAATCCAAGAAATTGGTGGGTCAATGTAGCGAAAGTAATGAAGATAGCAGCTGTTTCAGGTAACAGCCAAAGATTATTCTGACTTATTCGCGACACCAGTGATCCTAAGATCAGTGTTATCCCCATTCGGTCTGGTGAACACCCTCTCACTTTGGAAGCAGCCAGCAGCTCCCCTCCCCCAAATGCAGACATACGATCAGAAGCTACTGACTCTTGACCTGGGTTTACACCGACAGTTCCCTTGGATTTTTACGATGGCCGACGTTGATTATCTCATTCTCAGAGTTGATTTCCTTTCTGGCTTTTTCTTTGTGGTTGATGTGAAAAACCGAGTGCTGTTCGACAGCAATATGTCTAATAAAAAGTACGGCACCTGTACCTCCATCAACTCCGCCGGAGTACGTTTCTTGACGATAAACCCTCAGTTTTCGTCTATTTTTGACTATTTTCCGGTAGTCATCAAACCACAAACATCCTCTTCACAAGCTCCACACAAAGTCCAACATCACATTGTTACCACAGATCCATCTATATTGGTGAGTCTTCATCGGTTATTACCTGAGCGACTATCTGTAGCAAAAGCAGGATTCGAACGTACGCTCAGCTTGGACATAATTCACCCATTAGGCTGTCTTTGGGTCTCCCCACTCCATGTGGCTTCAAAGCACAACGGTGACTGGCGCCCGTGTGGGGATTACTGAGTCCTAACAGCGCTACGGTACCTCCCGAAGGTTACCCATTTCCATACATTCACGACTTCTCCAACAGCTTGTGTAGAAAACTCATTTTCTCCTAACTTGATTTGGTAAGAGCGTATTGCGATAATCCCGTCGCACCTAAAGAAGTTCCGAAAACCACAATCACGACACCGCTTAGCTTGCGAAACCCTGCTCAAAAATTCCAGCCATTCATGGATCAAGTTCTCCATGATCTGGATTTAGCTTTCATCCATATTGACGACATCCTCGCTGTTAATACCAATGAAAGTCAGCAGCGCGGGTACTTGCTCCAGGTATCCCAACTCTTCCAACATCCCGGCATCTCAGTCAGCACCTCTAAACGTATCCTTAGTACCAAATCCGTTGAGTTCCTTGGTCATTATGTTGATAGTAAAGGCAGCTGACCGCTCCAAAACAAATTGAGTGATATCTGTGATAATCGGGAATCACCATCGTTCAAGGGTCCCCGTCGTTTCCTGGGTATTTTCAACTACAATTTTGGATTTGTACCAAACAAATGCGAGATCTTGCAACTACTTAGCCAACTTCAGAAGAGAGGGCTGCGCCTGTTCTCATCGACTCCCAAAGCTAAATCAGCATTCCAAGAGGGTAAGCTTGAGTTGTTTGAAAATCCCACGCTCGCAGACTTGAGCAATGATGTGAACGCTATTCTTGTGGTGCGGACAGAAGCCTCCCAAATAACCTTTGGGGTCGAATTGCTAGATATTGTAGATGGTGTCAGGCAGCCGATGACATTTTCCTCCTGAAAACTGCAACCACCACAGACTCGCTTCTGCACCTTTGGCCGCAAATTGCTTGCTGTTTACCTTGCAATAAAACACTATCCACTCATTCTGGAAGGGTGGAAGCTTCATCGTCTACATCGGTCATAAGCCTTTGACTTATGCATTGGTATCAAGCAGCAACCGCTATTCGCTCAGGGAAATTAGACATCTTGACTACATTTACCAATATACCACCAATTTGAAGTTCATACAGGTACCCAGTAATCTTGTGGCTGGCATCTTGTTTCGTCCACGTATCCATCGACTAAGCAACCCAGCAGCATTCAGTTGGTCCGAGGTAGTACAAGCTCGAAAGAAACACTCAGAATCACGGAACCACAGCTCATCGTCCTCCCTATTGTTGAAAGACTTTCCTCTTCCCGACGAAAATGGTACAATTGTTTGCGACTTCTTCACTCGCAAGCCTCGTCCTTTTGTTCTGCGTTCATTCGACCGCTTGATTTTTAAGCATTTGCATTCCATGTCCCATTCTGGAATACGCGCCTCCATCAGATTTGTTTCCGGTAGCTATGTTTGGCCGAACATGAATAGAGACGTTCGTGTTTGGTCTACAACGTGCACAGCCTGTCAATGGAGCAAGATTCATCGGCATGTAGTTTTCTCCACCACCCAAATACCCACAGACAATGCTTGTTTTCTCATGTCCACTTAAATATTGTTAATCCCTTATCAATGGGCCACGGATACTGTTTTCTCCTTACATGTATAGAATGTTTTACTCGTAGGTGCATGGCTGCTTCCATAGCTGACACCTTCAGTGAAACAGTTCCAAAGCAGTTTTCCACCATTGGATTTCTATATTTGGTGTTCCATGTACGATCATCACGGATGGAGGTGTACAACTTCAATGCAAACTCTTCCGTGATTTTAATTCTCCTCTTGAATTTCAACATATTTCTATATTTTCACACCACCCATCATCCAGTGGACTAGTAGAACGCTTTCATAGACAGCTAGAAGCTTCTATCACCCCCATATATCATTCTGTAAAGTGAACGGAAGCCCTTCTGTTAACCATGTTGTCCATACGCACTACCCTAAAGGAAGATTTTAGTTCTAATCCGCTAATATGCTGTTTGGCAAACCCCTACAATTGCCCGGAGGGTTTTATGGGCAGAATCCTGATGTTATTGACTCCTCTAACTTTGTTCGGCAGTTACAATTGTGCATGAAATCATTCCGTTCACTCCCAACTCAGTCACCAGTTCGTCACATCTACATTCCCAAAGACCTAAGTACGTGCTCTCATGATTTCCTTCGTTGTGATGCTGTTAGACCCCTACTGTATTCAGCATACTCAGTTCCGTTTCATTTCATTTCCCGAAATGTTAATTGTTTTGTAATTGATAGAGCTTTTCGGGGAGACACTGTCAGTATCGATCACCTGATGGTGTGGTACCCTGATTGGGACTGAATGGCTTCAGTTCACTCCATGGGAACTTCTACTTCTGTTTCCAATGATGCTAATCCTCATGTTTCTAATGTTCTCAGTAGTTCCTAAGAAATTGACACTCTCCCTTCTCTTGTAACCCGTTGTGGTCACAAGATTGTTGAACTTGCTCGTTTTCAAATCCGATAGCTTTTTTCCGCGAGTATCTTTGCTCATTTGGCCGATGCTTTGGGAGGGGAGTACTTTAGTGCGTGTATTGATTTTCACGCGAATTATGGCAACCTCCTTCCGGACGTTCTACCGATTTGGATTTTTCTTATCCCTGTTGTGCGATCCACTTTCGTTTGCTTGTTCGATCGTTCACATTACTCAAGCAGCCGTTTGCAGTGACTTCACTTCTACGTTTTCACTACGTACTCATTCTCGATATGACTGAGTGGACTAATCACTTTTTTGTTGTTCCAGTATTACGAAGGTGCTATGGCGGGAAGGGATTCAGAAAGTATTCGTCACCGATAATGGGTCACAATTCGGCGCAGCCTAGCTGAAAAGTTGACTTGACAAAATTGGAGGTCAGCATCTGCTGGCAGTGCCTAGTCACTCTTGCACTAATGGTGTAGCAGAGAACTTGATAATTTTCAACTACAGAATTTTGTTTGAAATGGGGTCAGTTATCAGCGACTTATTTTTACAAAATCATGATGCAGTACTTGAGTACAAAAATGAGAGCCCAGTCATTCTATTCTTGTCAAAAAGACTAGGGTCATCTTTCTTGTGTGTCGATTCAGTGGCTACAAACTTCAGCCAGCTCGCAGAATCATTTGGAGAAAGCTTGGTCAGTCTAATTTAGAGATTACAGACTTCAATGATGCACCATCTCGGCCCTCTTCATTTCGGAGCGGTGAATAAACATACCGACAAGGGTGGCATTTAGGTTGAGCCATTTTCGAAACTGAGTAAGGTCAGGTCAACAGGACCGACCGCTGTGTGGCTAAATTCGATTCGATAATGCGACTGTGTCAGATGCGAGGTGCATGCTTGTGTGAGCGTGACAGTCAATAAGCGTGGATAAATAGGTCAATCAACAAGTTATACTAAATTAATTTCGTGAACGATCCGAAAGCTGATAAGCTGGTAAGGATGGACAGTCTTGGTTTTACGTTCATCGTCAGTGACAAACATGAAAGGAATTAGTAAACTACTTATGAATACCTGTTGAACGAATCGGAATCATGCGAGGATGTTGTCATCAGGGGTGCAAGTAACAAATAAACTGTTCGAAATTCCGAAATGAGAAACACCTGTAATAAACCTATTCTTTTTAGAAAAATTTAGATCACGGAGTACTTTCTATCTAGTGGGATAGCACAGAAAGGAGACCGACATTTGTGGAATTGTTTTCATTTCGTATACTCTCATCGATCTCAGACATAAACTGTTTTGTCCTTTTCCCACTGGTTCTAGTGGGAAAACTCTTCTGCTTTCGAACCATCTTGTTTCATTGGTACCAAAAATCTTCCATAAAAGATGCGTGCTTGTCATAACCAAAGCCGTGCATGAAAGCTTATTGGTCTGCTGATAGACCCAAACTGCCCCGTCTGGTTGGTTTATATGGTTGCGCCCGAATCGTTGGTTTGGCCCTGGTCGGTTTAGACGAATGTCACCCACTGATTGGTCCATTGATCTCCTGGCTGGCTCTGCTGGTGTCGGCCGTTCTGGTCAGCCGATCACGTGTTGTCTGCCTCACTGAACCAGGCCGTCTATTAGTAACTCGCTGCGCCCATTACCCCACATAACTGCCTGATATATTTTGGGCAGTATCAACGACCAACTTAAAATTGAAAGCTCTGTACACCTGCTTTGTCTGGCTCCCTCTTAGGAATTCTCAACTGCAACGAATTTACACCGAACAATAGCTAGTTCTTAACGGAACCTGGGATGCACACACGAATTTCCACTAGGCTATGCAGACTGGCTCTCAACCGTTACTTTTTTGTTTTGTTTTGCCAAACATGATACAGCCTTTTTTAGTCGAACTGTCGTTTTTGCACAGAAACAACCCACGAATAGAATCTTCTGCCCGGGGAGAGCAGACTAAGCTAAGATATTAGCAACCGTGTTTGGCAATGCTTGATCAGTTGTTCTCAAATGATCTACGTTTGGTTTCTAATAATTTGTATGTCCCGTGATAGTACTTTGTGACGAATCATTTCATACCAATGATTCTCACTTGACATTTTTACGCAATTGAACAAACTTTATCACCTTGAGGGGAACAAGAAGAAGCAAAACTATTTCCACAGTGAAGAAAATACAAGAATACTCCATAATAAAAGAACCGAATGTTGACTCCACAATTTCCGAATGCAGTAAACTAGGCTGCATAGTAGTATCAACGTCACTCGGATCAGTCTTCACAGGTTCGTGTTACAAATGCTTAGCGAAATCAGGTTGACTCCCTGTTTAGTCAGCTATACAGGAGATGGTCCGGGACTTTCATCGAACAGGATCAGTGGATACTTCTTCTATCGGAGATCTCACTGGCAACCTGGGAATACGTTCTAACATCTGTTGCCGTAGTCACTATATTTCTTTTTGCCGGCGCGATTTCCTGCAACTGTGGGTGAACTCATGCGTAAGATAGGTGAACGAACCATACCAACCTACGAAGTTCGGGTTGTGCAAATCAATCGAGTGGATAGATTTTAAGAGGCTAAATTGTTTAGTCGGGAATATGTGGCCCGAAATTGATTCGATTTTATGACATGAATCACCGAGTGCGTGGTCGTCTTTCAAAGTGAAGATGCACAACTGAACAGCATGAAAAATGATAAATAACCGCACTCGGTGGACAGCAACAAGTGCGTGCAGTGGGTACATTACATCTTACAAACATGTGTTTCCCCTTGTAACGAGTACAGACCAGCTGCTTTGAGTTTTTGCTCACTCATTCAAAAATGATGCATTTCTAGATACACTTAAAACAGTGGCAAGAATTATTTGTGATCTGCGAGACGCTATCTTCACTCTGTATCTACTTTCGACCAACACTTGCAAATTACCGGCTCCCTATCCTACTTGTCTTCCTAAGCGAGCAGATAACATTATTTTTGGCACACGCGTAGTCTCTCACACTTTTCCTCCGTTGATTATTCAAACAATCTGTTTCACGACCTAGACCTTTTATGTCACATTGTGAACCGTGGGAAATTCGAAAATTACCTTTCTTCCTAAACGTCGCCCACAACTTCCGGAGGACAGTAAAATCCTCAACTCCAGCAGACCTGTGGGAGTTAACAGGACGATACATTTTGATTACGAAGTTGAGTAACAAACTGTGCTAGACCCAACTGTGAAACCAATTATCGAAAAGTTGCCACTGCTTCCCTTTTTTAATTCAGTATTCAGTGTGAGACTGTCAGTCATATCTTTCTTTGAGCAACAGTAAGTATTTCTGGTGATTTCTATACCCTCTCCCACCAACAGTCGCTCGCTCTTGGCTCACTTCAATTCAAGTCAAGTCGAGTTAGTGTTGAAAGCAGCAGCCGGTGGTGATCAAGTGGTTTAGAGCGATGGTTTACCACATTTGTGGTCAGAGGTTCGAATCCTTGCCATCACCGGTTACTTTGGTAGTAGACAGTAATCCCAACAGTCTTCCCGCTGGTTATCACACCTGAACTATTTAGACCTAATGTGGTTCTCCATCACTTTAAGTCTCACTGTCTGATGCCGGTTATGCCTAATAGTAAAGTGGGTGTTTGTGGCTATGGGGTATATAACCCTTCCATTGCTCAAGAAAGTAATAAAAAACAACAACAGAGGAATACTCGGTCACTCTGTAACTTCTCTACTCGCGTTGGAAAAAAATGAAACGCTAGCACCAGATGATGAGTGACCAACAACTTATGCTTGTCAAGGTGTTGAGTACAATCTCCAAGTTTGTAAGGAACTCAGCAAAATGAAGAACTTCAGAGAATGTATAATTTTTACGTCGGAAAATAAGTGCATACGGTGAGATCTAGTAGAAGAAGCTAAAATGCCTTCACTGCGACTTGTCTCCCCATGATGTGACTCTCGAGCCAGCACCACCAAACAAAAATTAAAGCAAACATCAGAGTTACAAGATGTGAGACATTGTTCACGTTAATCACAGGGTGAGCACTCGCATACCTCAGGAAGGACGACTGAAAGATCTGAATGAAAGTTAAAATTCTTCCTCATGAAAACTAATAAATTTACCAGGCGAAGCCTACAAACGACCGTGTGGCAAGATGTACACGACTACAAAACCTCTAGTTGGTTTGAATATCAGTAGTCAAACTTCATATAGGGAGTTAATAATCTGTGGTGGCTCAACAGCTGCCACACGTGGTACGGTCAGGTACAGCTTCGTAACCACGTACACGGATGAGCCTCAACAAATCACGATTGCCATGGACAAGTCCGACAAAAGCTCGCTGTGATTGGTCATCTTCGAGTCTACCAATTATATTCTCTAACTTAACATTTATACAAGCCCGTTCTGCAATAGAATTTACGTAATATTTCGTGGCCTTGGTCTTCTTCCTACTTTCGTTCGCGTGGTTGTGTGTGTGGGCGGTTTCAATACGGACTGTCAATTCAGTTCATTCCGACTATTACAATAGTATATCTCCCTTCCGCCACTGACTTTGAATGTCAGCAGATCATTTCGTGCACAGCAAGCGACTTCTCTGTGAGAGCCTAAGTACAACAAGGGTATTCGTAATTTTTTAAAGTTGTTCACCACGATATATATATATATATATATATATATATATATATATATATATATATATATATATCAATGCCCAACTCATAGCGGAAAATCACTGAAGGAGCATTTCCGCGCACAGCTGTTTCATCTGACCTGTTAGGTATCATCAGCGTAAACCGAAGGCTTGGAATGAACAAACCCATAACTTCCTAATCGGTCTGGCGTAGTAACAAGCTGGACGATAGGAGTCTAGTACCAACGAGATCACTCGTGGTAGTGTTCGTACCTCGAATGGGAGATTATATAATACCACGGGTGTTACGAATGTGTTCTCTTCCGTCAAAGAAGCTTTAGTACGAAGACCCCTCTACTTCTGAGCCATCTCTTGGTATAATCATTACATAGATAGTTTATATGGGATGCTATGTGACCGTAGTCAATGAAATTTTGCGAAGCGCATTGGTCTTAAACCTTTTCCATAATCGGATGTTCTGACAGGATCTTGTGGTTACAAATCCGATTGGCTGATTTCGTCCCGTTCGGTCAGAACAATTGTTAACAGCTAGTGGATTGCCTTCGTTCTGTTTTGTCACGAACTGACTGGGTCATCTATCCGGTTCGCCGGTTCTAGCTTTACCATTGATTTTGGACAGGTGATGACAGGTTCTGTGCTAACGGAATTGGGTCGTCCGTCGGCGACGTGTCAGCCAGTACCCTCACACTTTATACATATAAAATTGCGCTCAAAAATAATGACAGTAGACCAGTGTGGGATTAGCTACGTGGTCCTGTTTATATTTCCCCTCCAGGCAGTTTTTGTAGAACACGAAAATACAAATGGGTTTCCATTGAGTAAGTTCGACACAATCTTGAGGAATCTGTTCCAAAGACGCCGGTCCAGTTCTTATGCTTGCTTTCTTCCAACAACTTTCTTTTGCGTGACTCGAGTTGATTGATGATGGCTCACTGACAGTGTATCGCATTGACAAGTACAAACGTTCCCGACCGCATACAGTTTATTTCTAGTTAGGAAACGTGCGAAAAATTATCCCCTGATAAACCCGAACCAGACATTCAGAAACAAAACACTACGTGAGGAATTCTTTCCGTTTACGGCCAACGGTTAGTCAGCAAAATGGAATGATTTGGGCGAATGAAATGAGTTTAGAGTTACCCCATTGAAAAGCACATAACGCAGTGTTCAGGTGCATTGAATCCTTGCCCACGTCAGCGTTGTTGCCACGGGAACAGAAACCGGTGTTGGGTCAATTTTAGTTTTTCTTTTCTTTCTTTCTCTAGTTAAACTGAATACTAGTACAGTGCCAATCGAAAGACCAGCAATTTCGATTCCTCCGCTAACCTTTTCCTCAGTAATACCATAGACCAATTTATCCGGATCTCCACCTTCATGTACCGGATATGGAATGGAGAATTGTCAGTGTCCGGGACAAACAAGGAATTAACGAGCTTATTTCTAACCTTGAACTGAGCGTCAGTATCATGTGCATGGTCCGGTTTGTTCAGTTAAGACGAGCACATACTCGGTGTGTGTGTGTGTGTGTGTGTGTGTGTGTGTGTGTGCATTCACCATCAAAAACTAGATCGAGGTTGAAGCAATCGATTTCACAGCACGACACGGCGGCTATCGAACGCACTCACAATGGTCAGTATGCTGTCTCACTGGTACACACTCACGTACAAAGGAACAAACCACTCTGTGCTCTTCGGCTCTTCGAGAATATAGACTAAGACGCACACACATGAAGTGTCCGGGTTCACTTGAGCCGCACAAGGTGCTTACAACGGCATCCGTCCGGATACTGGTCAAAGCTTGAGTGTGCATGTGTGCGCCTGAGACAGAAGTTCGTAATTCGGTACATGATTATACAGAATCGCGAAGTTTACGAAAACGAGAGGCACAAATACATATTTGGTTCACCGCATTTGTGAATGCATGTGTGAGAACCCGTGTGTGCATTCTGTCAATTAATTTCGTCACAGGGTGGTGAAATTCGAGAAGTCCAGACTCGGATCGAAGGAATGAACTTGGTCAACCGACAAACCGGTTAATCGAAATTGAATCAGTCTATGAACTGATGCGATGCCATGGGATGTCACGGAACGAAACTTCCGGTTCTGTTGTTTTTATTTACCAAACTACGGGCGTAAATGGTGTTTTTGAACCAGATCAGAGTTGGGAAGTGTCCGCTCCACCCCTACCTCGGGAACAGTACATGCCAAAGTTCTCTCTCTCTTGGGTGACTGACTTTCTCGCCACATCAGATTTTACTCGAAAGGTACCTTATTTTTCTTGTTACTAAAAGTAAATCTGTTGCCATTTAGTCATCTTGAAGCTTTTTACTGTATGAAATAAGCAGTCGTACAAGTTACTTCATCTAGTTTATTGGAAATCATTAGCTTTGATACGGGTCCACTAAGTCCCCACGAGCACAGGCAGTTCATTTGTTATTGATATGTGGAAAGGAAAATGGAGTCTACATGGCAATCAGACACCCCCTGCTTCGTTCTTTTAAGTTCTTAAGAAAAACAAATATTTTGGAATACTTGGCCACGGACGCTGATCCTCAGTGTGTGAAAATAAGTAAAAGCAGCTCACTGCAATGACAAACCTTATACATATTTATCTGGGGTTCTGAATATAAAAGTCTACAAAAGAACAAGCCGTAATACTACTCAATTTTACAAAAGGTTTAAAACATTGATATACGAGGTCCGTCAGTTATTTTCAGCTTCGAATATTTCCATGTAACAGTGATACGAAGAACTAGTTTTTAATTTTCAACTAAGGTGATTATGTGAATAAACATTATTCATAGAAAATCTGCCACTTTATACTTAATAACCCATGCATCCTAGAGCGAAATAATTGAGCATATACCAAGTCTGGACGTGAAATAGGATGAGATTAATTTTACAATATTTAAATTTCGCGCCCACGAAATTATGGCACTCATCATCAGGTAAGCAGTTCAAAAACACCACAACTAAAACGGACTGGGACAAAGCATCTCTTGTCACGTGGTCTAAACAATGCACTCATTTCGGATCCTTTCGATCCATCAATCGTGCGCGTGCACTGTGCATGGCTTCAGGTCAACTCGGGTGCAAATTTAGCCCCGAAAGAAATACGGAAGTGATGAAAACGTGATGTTCTTAGAGTACAAAAAAAAAACACTGTCCAAAAGCTGGATTTGTTTTTGTCCCGTAACACCCGATCAGGATCTTCCAGCGGGAATTCAACCATGGGCCAGAGAATATTATCTTTGATTGGATTAAAGCCCATTGAAAAGATAAAACAACAAATGCTCGTGTATAGGTATAAAGAATGACAAGGAATCACGCAAAATGATCTATTTGTAGGAAATACTTTAGCTTTATGACCTGCATTAGGTTTGGGTGTGGTCAAACGATAACACCCTAGAAAAATGAAGACCTTAAATTAGCTTATTCGAATCTCTCCACAGTCGGTCAGTTTTCGCGTTCGTGAAACTACAATTTGCCACGCCCTGTTTTTGAATAAAAAATAAATAGCAGGAAGTGAAAACAAGTCTATGTGCTTATTGGGATCGGTGCCCTGCTGTATTCAAATTTGGTCGGACAACAGAGTAGGCCCCGAACACCAAACCAGTCCGTGTTAGTTTACCTCGGATGATCGCAGTTATATATTCTGCCTGTTACGCCTCCTGTGATCACGTGTGCAATGAGCCACGTGTTCTGGCATATGTTTACCACACATTTGATCATATTCAACCGGTTGTGTTGCTACTCCCACTTCTCACCCTCACGCACCTTCTCACCCCTGGTGCTCCTCGTCTCTATCTAATTGTTCTTTGTATTCACCGACTTGATCACTGACGCGCACATCAACTTGTGACTGATTATCACACCGAGTTTTTCTTGCTCATAAACGAATGGTTTTGTTGGTACTCAGACCTTGCGGATTGCTAGCCAGACATTCGCCTTTGTGCTTCACTGCTTTCTGTGACCTGAACTTAGTGCTGTCCGATGGCTGGCGTTCTCGATTCGGGGTATCAGTAATTCATGCTCAGAGTACAATTAATCTGGAAGACACCACCAAGTCTGACCACGTATATACATTTGAACTTACGAGTGAACTGCATTTTGAGTTTGTAACGATCCGATCCTAGCATGTAATTAAGAGAAGCTCACTGAAAACGTATTGTTTACTAAGGGTCACCGAACCGAGTCACAATGATTTGTCAAATAGTTTTATTCGAGAGACAGAATAATAAGGTGAAGTACCGCGTTGATCATTTTGTAGTCTCACTCGCTCGCATCCACCGTGCAATCAATCATCGTGTTGCTCTAGTAAAAAACACCTAAAAGACAAGACATTATTTCCGGAACAAATACACACGTGCGTATTCTGTGACTCTCGGCAAAAAGCGGTTGCCCTGGAACCCGATGTGACTCCGGTTAGGGTTTCTTTCGAGCTTGAAGCAAATGATGGGTCATCTAGCTACGGTGTTAGTCATAGAAAACGGAAATGAAGGGTTTCACTTCTTACGTTTATGCGATTAACTCATATGTGAGGATAAACTAGCTTTTTCCATGTCTCTGACGAGTGCTGTCCGTGCGTTACGATCGGCGACTGGGTCGATGCATAGTGAAATTCAGCTCATGCAACAAACACGCAGTCCGAAGACCGACTGAAGGCCTAGATGATCAACGTCTGCTTTGAATGTGCTAACCCACTTCTTTCGCTGACTGTCAGAGCTGCACTTCCATCTTGGGCAAGGTGTTGGTAGAAGGCTTTTCTCTTTGTACGTCCCACTTTAGACTGGCGGAGGACATGGTCGGACAGTCGGAGACGGCACTGTTGAAGAAACAAGAAAAGTACCTCCGCATTAGGGCGGCGTTGTCAGGTGGTGCAGTTTGCGACCGGATCACCGGGTCGATTTTATACCGTTCGTAAGAAAGAAAAGATGATCAAGACTACGAAATGCAAGCACTTCATCTATTTTCCTCGATCACCTGCTTAAGAAGAGGTATATAGGATCCACAATGGTAACGGGTTTGTGATAGATGCACCAGTAATTAATGGGAAATATTTTGGCTAAAGCCGTAGTCAACAGAAAGGTTGCAATGATTGTTTCCGTTCGTAAAGAGAGTGGAGTAGGGGTTTCACTTTATCAACACAACTTCCCTATGAGCCGACAGCCTTGGATTCCGATTGTGTAATTGCTCTTCGATTGGTACGGTCAGGTCAGCTTGATGACCAGCTGTGAGGAGATGCTATGTCATCTCTGACGTTGGGTTTTTTGGCAAGCTTTGTGTTGTGCGAGCGGACAGATCATTGAGTGCAAAAGTCGCTTCTGAATGTGCGCAGCTACTCTTTGAGCCATATAATGTTCTGCTTTGTCTGTGAACACATGAACACGTGAAGCGTTAAGATTGATAGGGCTATCAGCATGATCCTAATGCCATGTACCGTATCTCACACATTTTACTTTCGCGACCTCGGAGGGTAAACACAATGCGTGCAACTTACAATCTTTGTACGCTTCCCCTTTCTTGCAAAATGGCCTGAACAGTTCCCGCTTCGGAACAACCGAGATGCTGCCCATCACATTCACTTTGTTTTCGGCGCACGAACAATACGTGATTTGTGGGAGGACTAGTCAATTCAACTTCTTTCTTCCAACCAGCAGAATACCACACCCCCGGTTAGGGAACGTCTGCCTTTACAAGCTTTCTCCAGTTTAATCTGTGAATTGGAATATGGGTGCGCAGCCACCAACTTAGGCCATACAGATCCACAGTTATGTAGCCGGATGACCGAACATATAGCGGACTGGGTTCCCTTTGTGATGACAAAATCTGTTCCAGGTCAAAAGCATGGTGATAACGTCGAAAACCATTAGACTCGGTCGTCATCCGTAGCTCATCACCTTCTGATGACGCGACAAAACTGCATTTCGACTCGTACAAGCAAGACGAAACACAAGACTGTTGACAGTGGCCAAAAATATTTTAATTCACCGCTGGAAACACCCTATCCCATGTGTTGACGCAAAGAACTGTTCTTCACGAAAGGTTTTGGTCGTACCCTTCTCCTCACTTGTAAGCAGTGGGGACAAACATGACATCAGTACCAACGACCACAGATTCAACGTTTGCAGGCCCTGTGCAGACAGAAGAGTATATCTAGGAGTTGACATCAATAGCAGCAGTGGCATCAACAATCTGGGCGAACTTCCGCCCCCCCCCCCCCCCAAATTACAGTGATACCCCAGTCAACCCCGTATTGACGGGTATAGCCTTATCCACGTGATCACCAAACCAGTGCAATGGTGCACAGAACTTTTATGGAGGAAGATATACACTCTTCAACGTTTCATACACATCTGAATTAGTTTTGGTGCATGCAAGATGGATATATCCTTCAAACTGAAAGGCTGTGGTCACGGGACTCACCTTTCTGGAGCAATACAGAAAGCTGACGCAGCCTTGTTGATTTTCGGAGGCATTGCAAGTAGAAATAATCCATGGAAAGCACAATAACTACAATTGTAAAAACTGACATAAAACAGAAGCCTGTTACTATTGTAGAGCGATTCTTGTATTTCATTTATTAGTTATTGGCTTAGCCTCAGTTGTACTACTGAAACAATTATTGACCCGTCTCGTGTCAACACTCACCAACTTCTATTGGATAAGCTTAGCTTGGGAGTACTGGCTATGAGGATTTCTTGAGTTCTGGTCCATTGAGCTGAGAAAATAACCGAATTACAAGTTCAGTGTGGTGAAAGTCACGTGCTAACGTAATCTGGGTGGTAAACTGATCTGTTTTTGTTTCGGCATGTTTGAAGCCGTAGATGTGGCTGCATGCCTCCACTGCCAAAGCCCCAGAGACAGTCACGCTTAGGCGGAGTCTTTCTTTCTTTCTTTTTCTCTCTTTCTGTGTGTTTACGTGTTAAATCCGTAGACTTTGAACATTTAAATCAGCTTATCGATATTCCTGATTTATTGCTGTGGTTCACACATGGTCACATGGAGAACTAACTCGCAGCCAACATTCTATTTTTTTCAGGCATGAAAGTGGGGGCAAAACACTTTAGAGTCAACATCTCAAGTCGTGGAATTACAGTTAACAAAAAGACATCAGAGATAAATGTGTGGACGGTTAATTTTCAGAAGATAAGTTCACACATGTTGATTTAAGTCTTATCAGCAAACATTGTGCTTGCTTTCTCGAGTTTTTTGAACAACATGAAGCCCATGTGATCACGTGATAATGCAGGCTATGGTGTGACTGTACAGTACCGCTGTTCGTCAATGTAATGGAGTTCGTGTTACTTCAGCCAGCAGTGCACATGCTGTAATAACGTGTGCGTGTGTGGATGAGTGTGCGTGTATGTGTATGTGTGTGAGTGCTTGCGCGCGCACGTGCGTGCGTGCGTGTATGGTATTCTTAAATGCATTCAAATCGCGCCAGTCGAGGTCGTTTCAGACAATAGATAAACTTCATCGGTTGTCGAAGTCTGCCAGACCAGACTTCATCAAAGAATGTTCTCCTTGTTTTAATCCAATCGCCTGTCATTCCTTACGCAAGTGGGAAACATGTTGCGAGTAAACCAAACAGAAGGAGAAACGGAAAGTTTTTGAAGTGAACTCTCCCCTGTACAATTCGCAGATTGTTTTCACAATAAAGCGAATAGAAAAAAGTCTAGATTTTATCCATGCATCTTAAGCTGATGGTTTTACGAGGATTAAAGCGTCTGTCGTTACATAGGTTGATGACCCGATCGCCTCGTAAATTGAAAGTGAGAAAGCGAGAGGAACTAGAGGAAGAGAAATGTGTCACGCCACTTTCAAATCATTCAAAAATGGACAAGCGAATTCTATCGGAAAAGTGAAACGTAAATAACTGACTATTTGAAAACAGTTTTCGCGAAAAGAAATGCATCAGACCTGATTGAATCATCAAGCCTGTGATCCTTTTCTAAGGCAATTGGTTTTCACTTGTTAATTATTGCTTCCGGTAGACTTTTAGCTGATGTGTCATTTTCTTCCATGTGGGTACGTATTGATATGTGCATGTTTTTGTAAGCGCGTTAATTTCCTTTCCCTCTGGCGTTCCGTGGTCTCTATGTCCGATCGGATTGATAGTCAATAGATATTGGTACCATTATTGTTTGTATCCAATCAGGGCTGACCAACACACGCTTTCAGTGAATAAGGTGCAAGAATAGCTCTGGCATACGTTCGCATGTTATTTATGATACCGCATTTGGTTGATCGATTTATATGTCATTCGATTTCCTTGGTCTGCCGGTGAATTGATCTATTTGTACTACAGATTTCGAATTGTTCCGACCCATCTGTCCTCTTGAAATCCCAGTTGGATACGCTTTAATTAACCAGATTCTAACTTTTGGAACAAACAGTGATTGAGAAAATACAAACATCCGCAACAACAAGGAGGAAGAGGAGAAGAACAAAAATGGTGGTGAAATGAAAGACAACTCTCAGTCGGAAGGTCCTGAAGTACGACGTCACGTGAAAAGCGGCCACAACAAATATTCTTGGTCGATAACTATATGGAACACAGTACATTATCTCTTAATACAATCAAACACGAAAATTCCGACCGGAAATTAGACAGAAAAAATCGATTGCTTTTATGGTCAGTTTAGTTCTGACTGGATGTAAGCCAATTCTAACACGCTTTATTAACTTGAATGTGAGCTACCAATTATTCTCATACTAATTTACCCAAATTTGCACCGAGCCTCCCAAATCTTCCAAGCTAGTCACCAAAAATATGTTGGAAAAATGTGACAGCTACTGCAACAGAAGAGATTGCTTCAGACGAAACTAAAATCCAGTGAGTTCACCCGTAGGCTAGGAAGAAAGGTACAACATTTCCGTATGGTAATATTCTGACGAGAAAGAAGGAGAACAATCAAGACGGCGAGATAACTGAGCTTAAAGGATGTCAATGATCAGCAAAACGCTCTCCATCTAACATGAATGTTGAAGTAGCAGAACTCAAAAAGGGTTCCCATGTAGAGATTATGTAATAATCCTAATGAACTGAATTGACAGTCCGTATTGAAACCGCACCCACACACAACCACGCGAACGAAAGTAGCAAGAAGACCAAGGCCACGAAATATTACGTAAGTTCTATTGCAGAACGGGTTTGAATAAATATGTTAAATTAGAGAATATAATTGGTAGACTCGAAGATGACCAATCACAGCGAGCTTTTGTCGGACTTGTCCGTGGCAATCGTGATTTGTTGAGGCTCATCCGTGTACGTGGTTACGAAGCTGTACGTGACCGTACCACGTGTGACAGCTGTTAAACCACTACAACTTTGTCGTGTATAAGTTAAATGAAGTGTTGAGAGCCAGCTCGGATAGCTTGGTGGTTAGGTGTTCGACCACCCCGGGTTCGAGTCCCCGTGGGGGCTCGGTGGATGTGCACTGCTGATGATTCCTAACATAGATGAAACCACTCTACAGTGCTTCCATGATTTTAGTGGTGAGTTTACCGTTAACACTGCATGATGAATCACATTATGTAAGTGTGGGGGGGGGGGGGGGGTCCTACTACCGGATATTGGTTGCCTGTTCTTCTTGACAGAATCCTGCGAGGCTTCTGTGACGATAAGTATGTTTCCTTTATTGCGATGATGCTCATTCTCCACACCATCGAAGACTCAACCACACTCTGTTTTCTTATTTTTGTTCAACTAAGTACTAACAACGGAATTTCGATTTTTCAGTCTTTCATTGACCACATATTTATTTCACTTAATTGAAACTGCTCCATTCACGTCCTTTCTCATTCTGTCCTGGGAATTAACTGTACTCCGAATACGAACCGTCAATGCCCTAGATCACGAACTCCGGTAGTCGGACGGTCCGACGCTCGGGCCACGGAATGCAATCAACAAGTCGCGTAAGGCAGGGTAGATTTCAGCGGAGTGTGTGAGCTACCTGTAGTATTCACTTATGAACATAACAAGCAACCAGAAAGAAGTTAATTTAGCACAATGGGACGAAAGTATACTCCAGTCTGTCAATGATCACAAAAAACAATCAGTCAGGTAAGGAGGAGCACAGTTGGTCACAGCGTGGGAAGTGTGAGCAACGATGCACACGGCTAAGAGTGTACAATCTATCTAAAAAATTGGGGAGTAAGTCAGTTTTGTAGAAATTTATACGTGCGTTAAAATTCCAGTTTGGACCACTGATACTACTTTTTCTGTCTAAAAAATAGCACCTGTTGTGTATTTTCGGCTACTGAAAGTAGTATCAGTTGCGCAAACTAGAATTCGACAGTATATCAGGGTTTACGCCAAAATGATGCGGTCAGGAACAGACTCCACACACGTGCCGGAAACATGCGCGAGAACATATGGCGCAGCATACATGGGAACGCAACAAATAGGCCTGTGATCATCTGGCTACACTGGCGGTAGATCTGCTCTCATACGCACGCATATCACACAGAAATTGTATATTTTACGATCAAATTAGTTCACTCGACAAGTCTTCGCCACTAAGCCTTACATGAGGACTTTTCCGTCGCCTAATAGGAGGCTTTACTTGGCTTGACCCATTCGGATGCACTTCTTGTGTTGACTAAACACAACAGACTAAATTTCTTGACCGTGCTTTTATAAACGGTTCGTTCACGTAGCGTTTGCTTTCACACTCTGTACGTAACGCACCACTTAATCTGTTACTAGAGATCAAACCGGTCGTGCGTGCTCATCAGATAGTCCTTATGAATCCATATGATTACCTAATAACCACTCTAAATCAAGATTCAATCAAGCTATGCTTTTTCGAGTGAATATCCGCTTATCACCCGGTTTCAGCTGTCAATATGATGTGAACTGCTTCGGAGTGCCAGAGCAAAATGATAATGCTTTGAGTGTGATGTTAGCCTATGAATGACTAGTCGAAATTTCACTGGTGGACTTTTTTCAACTCGCATCATGGACATTGGCATAGATCACATGTTTAAATTTTGTATGCTTTTGATAACACATGCTGATCGAGTGACACTGAATCACGGCCGACGTACACAAGTACGAACGCATGGATCGATAACCAAGCGGCTTAAACGAATCTCTGCATGGCGAATAGCGCTGACTCATCGCCTGCAAATCAGTATGTTTGATAAAGTCCAAACAGTTATTTTTTGGTTTGAAAACTACACTCGAAACACTGGCTACACTGACCCACTTGATCACATATCTCCACACCAACGTCAGACGTGTGATTCGACCGCATCGAATTCCGAAGTTCAAGCTCCATTGAGCTTCGGAAAACCGGCGGGAGCAATCGAGGGACAAATGCTTGCACAACGGTACAGCAACAGTCAAAACTTATTTATCCAATGATTACAAGCTTTCCAACCACGCTAGCTGGTCTAATATCCGGTAAGATGTTGACTAAATAACGCTATTTGAAGCTGGGAAGAAACAATCATGAAAATGAATTAGAACAGCATTGAATTTCGTGAAAAAATTACGGGCTGGACGATTGCTGATGTTGCACCTATTGTCAGGAGGTTATGAAAACCTTCCTGAAACAAATACTATGGTTTGACAGCAACATGTCACAACAATCTATCTAACTAACCCGGTTCTGTACTTGTCCATCAGTAATGTGGGCGGGTTTGAACAAATGGAGTGGGCTGATCGCTCATCAGTCAGTCGGTCAATTCTGACAGGATGCTAGTGTGAGCGCTCGAGAAAACTGCATTTGTACTTTTGATATGGAGTCGTTTGTTTACTGACAGGATTTTTTTTTTCGTTCCTTGTCAATGCGTTAGAGCTTTCCAGGAAGACTTAATTGTGTATTGGATGCTGTGGTCCGAATATCGGTGGTTTTATTGGATCAGTACTGCTTTCCGTTTGACCAGAACGAGAATTCTTCTGGCAAGTCCATACAAGACCAGTCTAATTAGTGCAAATGATTCATAACTTAGCAAGTGTTCAATGTCAAACGAGGTTTCGGAGATACTGATTGCGATAATACATCGCTTGATTTTCCTAAAGTACCGAACTTCGACTGGCGAGATATTACAAACGAAGATAAGACCGAACAGTCGCTTGAACATTCAACCATCAGCGCATCTTGTTTTGAAGAAGTTGTGATAAAAACATCTCATAAAAATGCTAAATTATGACATCAACATTTGTCGAAGCAAGAAACAAATGAAACCACTGGACGTATAAACAAAAAACCGGTTTAGACTACTCCACACTTGCAAAATGGAACGATGGCAAAGGCTAAACGTCATTTCTGTGTTAGGATGCATATCGTTAGAGGAAATCATTGTCTTATTTGGGGGGGGGGGGGGGAAGACGTCAAACAACTGCGGGAAAAGTAACCATTTGTGACAAACTATATTTCCGGAAGAGCCGGAACTGAATGCAAAGAGAACAGGTCGTGCGAACCGTCCGAAGCCGACTGCAACGAGATGAGGCTTTTTGCCGAAATTCTTCAGAGCGGAAAAAAGAAATCACGCCTCATCTAGACTCAAGCGCACGAACGAGCACATCATGCCCCGGGGACTCAGTCCCCAGAGTGACAGGAGCACCACCACAGACGGGGCTGGCTGGTCGTGCATAATAGTCCGGGGCGGTGAAACCGAAAGGCAAAGTGACGCACCTCGGTTTTACGCCCCCTTGTAGTCGAATTTAGCTACATTCTAATCCTTGGATACGAGTCGAAAGAGCGCCTTAGTTCGCTCTCGATCAATGATGATTGTTTTAATGTCTGGAAAATACCCATTGTATATCATAGAAGTCCAATTTGGCGAAACAATTGTTTTTCAGTAATTCGTTCTCAAGCCGTTTACAAATTACATGGGAGACGCTAAGCAAGAATCATGCGGATAGACATGGAGTAAACACCAATCATGGGTAGGGGTTTGTCAACAGTCACATTGTCCTTGTCATTTGATTGGTTTATCTAACTTACGCCCTGTGAGTGACAGGACGACAGATTTACTCGGCCTCGATCGATCCTAAGCCATGGAAGTTGAAGTGCCTGGACCAAACGCTTTTGGGCGCAAAGATCGGGGGTCAGCTTCCTGATTCCGATTGCCTCGGCTATCGCTAGAGTGCGCAACTGCACACCCTTGCATTTGCTTGGGGGGACTCGATGATTGTTTTGTTCATTGTGTATCGAACTGTAATTACAAGATTAAAACAAAGGTTTCCTAAGCGAGCAGTATGAAGACTGGAGAGAATGGACAAGGCCATCAACGAGGCAGATAGTCAAACGTGTACGGGTAATGTCAAGTGACGTGCAAAAGTTAAAATCAGAAATGTCCAAAACCGAAAATGTTGAATTTCTCGATAAGTACATAATTTGAGAGTCAAATTACATTTTTCTAGAACTTAACAGTAGTTCAGCTTTGGGTCTCGTGATCTGATTTGAAGTAGTATCATTTTGTTATTCACAGCAACCGGACAAAAAACGAATGAAAACCAATGTCTAATTACTATGGTTTGATAACGCCTTAACTTTTGGGTGCGTGAAAGAAACGGCGGATGATCAGCAACTCTCGGGGTTCGTCTGTCAAAATGGCCTTGTTGTCGGGTCCGGTCATTTGAAGTGAAGTTGATGTCTCTCTCTCTCGTTCTTGGAGCTCAGCGGGTTTTGCAAACCTACTCACTTGCTTTTTTTACTTTTATGCCGTCTAGCTCCTGTGGTACTAGCCAGCTTCATGTCTCTGATGTTGGCTTTCCATACGCTGCCACCGGAAGCAAGGTCGGTACACAGTGAGATCCAGTTCTTTCGCCACTCACGAAGTCCAAAGACTGACTGAAGGCCTAGATCTTCTACGTCCAATTTGACTGTGTTGATCCACGTCTTTAGCTGACCTCCAAGGCGACACTTACAGCTTGGACAAAGTGCCAGTGGAAGGCTTGTTTGTGAGCTCCATCTCGGATCGATGGAGTACAAGATCGAATTGTTGAAGACGGCACCGTTGAAGAAGAGAGGACAACACTTCTTCTACCTTGAGGGGCCAAGTTTTACAAGCGTACGTGATATCGGGGCGGATGGTGGCAAGGTAAACGCGCAGCTTTGTGTTGAGGCTTATTTCACTGCGGAGCAGCAGTGATTTCCGAAGTTGCGGAAATGCTTTCCTTGCGCAAACGACTCGTAGTTGATTTCGTTTTAGCAAGGAAGATGAAGGTACCATTTTTCCTGAAGACTGGGTGAGTCAGAGGAGTTTCCCGAAATCTACACCAGCTTCTTTGATCTCCATTTTATCTGTTATTTGGGACAATTATCTTTTACGACCGTTCTTTGCAAAGTGCGCAGCTTCCCGGAAAAGGATGCGGAAATCAGGTGAATTGCGGAGTCTCAACTCCCTACTCTTTGAGCAGCAGCTGAAGGCTTCCTCAGAGATCCACTATTTTTATGCCGGGATATCTTCTCATTATTCAAGAGCAGCCCCTGTTATGGATACTTCCACCGTGCATCTATACGACCTTCAACGGAGTCATTGTCCGGTCGGAAGGTGAAAGCATTTGACAGTGCGTGATTTTTGTCGGGAATTTCTAACGAAAAGACATTACATACATTCAGTTTCCTTCAAAAATCTCAACCTGTAGATACCGAAAAACTTTCAACTAATTAAGATCAATGCGTAGGTCAAAGGTTACCAGCCGCACTCGGATTGGATGGGGTAGGGACGGAACCACACTCACTGATTGGAACTACATTAGCTGTCGCAACATGGTAAAGCCAAACTGGCTGCGAAATCTATTTGTTCGCAGTAGGCAGACTTATGACATCGAATAGCACGACCTCGGTGAAACGTGGGCTTTCCAGTCTTCACCGCCTTGAGGGCGAGTCCTTCTTCGGGCTGAGAAATAGATCTTGGGAAGGGCACGTACGAGTGTGGTCAGTGCCATTGGTGCTTCCCGTTTCAATGCCGCGATACGCACTACATTTTTCAATCGAAGAGGCCCAGTGAGCACTCACCAAGAAAAAAGTCGATCTGGAGCGCTGTCCTGCCATTGTTGGAGCACCAAGTCAGCAGGTGCTTCTTTGGATGTTGGATGCCAACATTGGGAACGACCAGTCGACTGAGATCTACAAACGTAACTAGACGGTCGCGATTTTTGCATTGATCACCGAGGCAAAATTTTCCCAGCATACGCTGTGTATGTTCGTTGACGGGGCCCGTGCGGATGTTCCAATCACTTGTAATCATTAGAATATCACGCCTAGATATTCGACCGATGGAGTTCTGGAGGTCATTGTGGAACTCTTCTTTAATATCTGGTTCAGAATGTAGAGTCGGGGCATAGACTGCGGTCACATCATCATCATCATCATCGTACAGCGTTAAACAGTAGGGCAAGCCCCACTGACCACTGCCTTTCTCACCATGTTGAACGTTGAATTAGAAAGTATGAATATACAAGATGGAGAAGGAGTGGACCTACACGGGTAGCAAAAGGAAAGAATGCCCTAGTAGCCAACACACGGAATACACAGTCTAACTGTACAAACGCATATCGATCAGTCATTCTGATTCAATAGAAAGTGAGAACACGATCGCCACTGCTCGCGGTTCGCTGCCATATCCTTCATTGTCTCCAGCCAACTGGTAGACGGATCTTTTGGACCCCAACCACAAAGACGTGAAGCACCTACTTTACCTAAGTTTGCTGTACATTTTCTCATTCCTCGCTGCCACGTCATCTGTTGACCTCCACGTGGTCTTTTCCACTCCCTAGGAGGGGCGGAGAATAGGACACGGTACGGTAGACGTGTGCTTGCCATACGTAACACGTGTCCCGACCTACATAGTCTACTAAGCTGGATACGCTGTGATAGAACGTTCTCTGAATTAGAACCCAATACTCGCTTTCTGACCTCATCGTTGCTTACTCGGCTATTTCACCCAATTCTAGCGATACTACGTAAACATCGATGGTCGAAAACCTCAAGACGACGAATATCTTCAGCACGCAGACTCCAAGTTTCGCAACTATACAACAAAACTGAACGCACAGCAGCACAGTATACACGGCCTTTCAACTTCAGTGAAATATCAGGTCGGCGCCACAAGTGCTTCAGTCCTGCGTACGCCGCTCGAGCCTTGGATATCCGCGTACTCACCTCTACCACAGTGTTCCCATCCGTCGTCACGCAGCTACCGAGGTAGGTGAAGTGGTCGACAACTGACAGCACCTCCCCATTGAGCATCAAGCTCGGAATCGTTAATGTCCAGGGTTGCAACATCACCTTGCACTTTGAAGGTGCAAAGCGCATGGGGAATGGAGCTACAGCTCTTGCGAGATTATCTTGTGCACGCTGAGCATGTTCCGTGCATTCGAACAAGCAGACAACGTCGTCCGCGTAATCTAGATCACATACATTTCCACTATTTCCTAGTTCGATGCCTGAACTGAAGATTTTGCAGCGCATTCTCCATTATTTCGTCCATGATGAAGTTGAACAGGAATGGAGACAAAGGGCATCCTTGTCGAACACCACTGGTCGTTTCGAACCAACCGGATAGTTCACCGCAAACCCTAACGCGGCCAGAAGTATGAGAATACAATGATCTCATTAGGTTCACGAACTTCTGGGGCATACCTTTTCGATGAAGAGTACTGAAAAGCGATGTTCGATCAACTGAATCAAAGGCGCCTTTCAAGTCTAAGAAAATCATTATTGTCGGTCGGCGGTGCGTGTGCCGCGTTTCAAGTAGTCGGCGAAGAGTACAAATCTGGTCGATGCATCCTCGACCTGGGCGGAATCCGGCCGGCTGTTCGCGGACATTCCTCTCGCGAGCCGGTGTAAGACGATGCGGCAAAATCGAAGCTAATACTTTGGTGACTATCGGAATTAAGCTAATCCCACGATGATTGCGACAGTCATTGCGTACTTCCTTCTTGAAGATGGGAACAATCAATGACTCACTCCATATTAACGGAATACGCTCCTCCTTCCAAATGTCACGGAGCAAGGCGGTTAGTGATTTTATCAACGCCCCACCACCCAGTTTGAAAAGAACTGGGGGAAGTTTGTCGGGACCTGCCGCTTTCCCTCGCTTTTGTGATCGAATGCACGACTCTACTTCTACTTCCGATGGGGGCTCAAGTGATACCACCCAAGGAGTAGCAGTTGTTGACACAGGAGTAACTACAGTAGTGCGAGGCCATCTAAACTGCTCCTTGAAGTATTCGGCCCAACGGTTGAGTCTTTGCTGTTTGCCATGAATGGGCTCTCCATTTCTATCCCAAATCGTTTCACTGACCTGGATGCGCCGTCCACCGGTGTCACGAATAAGTTTGAACAGTCTTCGACCGTTACCTGAAGCAGCTGCCACTTCCATTTCTTCGGCTACCTCGACCAACCAATTTTCGCGATCATTCCTGAGGCTTTTCGTAACTTGTCTTTGCAGCTTTCTCCGCATCTTATTCATCTCCTTACGGTTCGAAAGCTGACGTTTTTGATCCATTATACTCAGCGACTCTTGCGAGATCCAGTGTCTTTGATGGACAACGGATCGAGGACCACAGGCGAAACCTGCTGCAGAGAGCATCGCCTGTTTGATATGAGACCAATGCTCATCTACATAACTGTTCTCCGTGGATCCTAGCTCATGTGCTAATTTCTGCTCATACCGGGTGCGGACTTCTGTATCACACAAACGTTGCACGGCTAATCCGGTTTGCGGTTTACGACGATGACCATGGAGCTGGAGAGATAATCGCATTAAAACTAATGCATGGTCAGACTCTACGTAAGTGGACCAGTAAGATCTACAGTTCTGAACAGAACTGCGCCACCGGTAGCTTATGGCGATATAGTCAATTGGACTCAAAGTAACTGTAGAGTTAGAGCGCCATGTCGCTGTGCGACGCGAGCTGTGTCGGAAATTTGTGCTAGACAAGAACAATCGATTGTCTGCACAAAACTGGAGAAGCCTATCCCCGTTATCTGTACGCTCAACAGGTAAAGCACAACGCCCACCTAAACAGGCTTCTGACACACTAAGTTTGCCAACTTGTGCATTGAAGTCACCAGCTAGCACTACAATGTCGGAACCTTTACTGCTGCGAACGAGAGTGGCGAGGGTATCATAGAACTCATCTTTCTGCAAGTCTGAACTGCAGTCCGTTGGGGCGCACGCCGAGATCATAAACAAATTGCGCCTAACACAACTATCATTTCAAACGCCAACTGACCCTTGGAGTCTCACAGCACATAAACGACTGTTAACCGGAATCCAGTCTAAAAGGGCAGCCTCAGCCTTGTCAGTCAAGACAATTCCTACACCACGTTGACCCACAGCTCTAGCTGCTTCGTCTCCTGAGGTGCGCAGAATATACCTCGATGAGATACCAGGAGCAGTTAGTTGAATTACACTGCTCGAATCCTGGATACGCGTTTCGCTTAAGCAGCAAACATCAATCTTTAGAGAGTTCATTGTGAGGGCTAGGCACGCCTGCTGACCGGCCTGCATGAGTGTACGCACGTTGAAGGAGCCGAGATTCAGAGGCTGACGAGGCTTGAGAAAATGTGAGTTACCAGACAAAGGATTATTCCCGACACTGTTTGACAGTGAATCGTTGCGAGTATCGACCGTGTTATCAGTGGGAGCATTATGGGTGGATAGATGGGGCAAAGAGGGATGGTTAGGGACAGAAGACAAAGGTTGAATAACAGAGAGGGAACTATGAGCAGTAGCACACTTATCACTACCCACCCCGCTCGATGCAATGGGCAGCGCGGTCCTGATTATCCAAAGCGACGACCGATGCAGTGTGGAATTCTTTGTATTCGTGCAGTTCATGGGAGATGTTGGACGGGTACTGTTAGGGTGTCCAGCCACAAAGCAGGAGAACGATTAGGGTCATCATCCAAAGCTTTTAGTTCTGACAAGAACCTATCCGCAAGGCAGCGAGATGGCTTAGTGGAAGCTCATTTGCTTGGATCAATTATTCTTCCACTGGTTTTTCCGACTGAGTTGCCAGCTCAAATCAACCCCCAACCTGGAGGACCAGGAGACTGGACTTCGTCTGACCTTTACCCATTGATCTGTCAAGTATGATTGCATCTCTGGCTTAAAGAAACCATCCTGTATAGCTCTTTGGGTCATAGAGGCGCGTAGGCCATCACACCACGTCAAGGTGCAGTCACCGCTACCCGTGAACCACGCTACGGCTATCGTTGGTGGAACTGACTCTCAGATGATCAAAGCGTTGTGTGCTCGGCTGTTCACTGCGATCGCAACTCCATGAAGTCCGGAGTTTTTCGGTGGCCCGCCATGATACATGCAGTAGTACACGTCCACATGAGGAACTTAAATTCATCGAGTGCCGGAGTTGGGTAGGTGTACCTCAGACAGACAAACTATGTTGATTTTATAGTCGTGGGGAGTGCGCGTTTTGATGCACTGACTACCTGTGTCTAAAAGGGTGATCACGTTCAAGCAAGCTGTGTATATGTGGCCTGGTGTTTGGGTTTCTAGCTGGAGTCTAGGTCACCCCAGACTCTGGGAAATCACAGGGCGCGTCGCTAACCGGGAATTCCGTAGCATGATCAGGGCGCACTGTAGAGACGAAATTCATCAATACAAATGGGAGTGGTGTACGAAATGGCAACCCTAGCACCACTCGAGTTTTTTACGGGGAAAGTGCCTCGTTTTGTTAGGAGCCGTTGGTCAATGGTTCACACGCTTTTCGGGAGTTGGGAACAATGACATCACGCTGCAAATTTGAAAAGAGAAGTAAGAAACAGGTTTGCACAGTGTATCCTAAACCATTTCGCTGCATCTGTACACGTGCTCATTGAATGTATAAAAACCACATTGACTGCAGTATGCACGTGTAGAGATGTAGCGGGATGGTCCAGGATACATCGTGCAAACCTACATTTCTGAATTCTTGAATGTTGCTTTTGTTTGGCTACTCGCCCTCGGCCTGACCGATATATGTAACCCTAAAGGAGCGGTTTGCACTCCAATCGGAATAGCCTCCGGGATCATCGTAGCACGCAAACCCGATCACCACGGTAAGGTAGCAACATCGATTGGGCTTCGCAATCCTATGTCAAATTCGAACCTATTTCAACCACGGAGACAAGCAATCATAGCCAAAATCACGCCGATGACTAACCATGCCATCTGCGCATTGGATGTATGCTTAACTTCAATGACAAAGTCAACTGGATGCCTGTTAAGTTTACCGGTGCAAAATCAACATACTGAACAATCGCAAATAACTACACAAAGTCAACATCGGCTACGGTTGTATGTTGCTCCAATTGAGCAACCACGCCGGTACAAACGGTCCATCCAGTGACGAAAACATAATGAAGCAGATGTTTTACGATTTTCTTTAATGATAAGCAAACTCGGTTTTGGTAGTTCATTACAGCGCCATGTATAAAGGCAAAATAAAACAATGGGAGTAGTGATCCTGGTTGGAGAAAGTTTGAAAGTGAGGGGTAACGGAAAACACAAAATCATTTCCGTCGACGGTCGATCCAGTCCGATTTATTCACACGACCATCAAAAACCGAACAAAGAACTTTAGAATCAGTTGACTTTGATTTCCGTTGTAGTAATCTGACGAACGAGCTATAATCAGTTTGCATTAGATCACACACGGAGTTCCACAGACTTCGTCAGAACGGGTCCGAGGCAGTGTGTTATGAAAATCTTTTGCATACTACGTGTTGTGTTCATCGGGCACGAAATCAA
Organism: Fasciola hepatica; assembly: GCA_948099385.1. Taxonomy (NCBI): domain Eukaryota; kingdom Metazoa; phylum Platyhelminthes; class Trematoda; order Plagiorchiida; family Fasciolidae; genus Fasciola; species Fasciola hepatica. Next base: position 11,206,893 of record CANUEZ040000008.1, read on the forward strand.
TATCGTAGCTGGAGGAATGTTTGCGGTCAGCTTTAAATGTGGTAACCAATATGATTTAACTCCTGGCCACGAATAAAAACGCATAAACTCTATAAAATAGCACCTATCGATCACCCATCACCATGAGCGAATGAGGAAAGATAACCGTACTGTTATTTGGTACCACTGAGCGAGCAAAACTGTGCTGCCCATTGAGTAAATCGAATTAACCCGCTTTTCAGTTTGGTGCTTGGATCATTTTAGGCGTAAATGCTTGAGCGTCAGAAAGTCGACAAACAGGTGACCTCTGGAAGAAATTCTCACTTCTGAGAAGACGGTTTTCAGCCTACTCAACTACATCTGTTTAAGGTTGCTGCTGTTAATTACGTGCCACTACGAACGCTCATACCACATCCACACACGCCGAATGGGGAGAAAAAAAGCAAACGCGTTCGCTTGCATGTCGCTCCAAGTTGTATCAGCATCATTCTACTAGGCAATCGGCGCCACCTTCTGTCAACACGAACATTTGGTATCCGCTCACTACAATGTCGGCAGTGAAGTGCAGTCTTGACTGCTGTATCCTCCACGACACACATAATTCGCACATAAAAACAACTCCGTTGTACAAACGGTCGGGCACGAAACGAGAAGCAGTACAAATTACGAATCCATGAACCATGGTGCGACTGATAAGGTGCAAACGCAATTGTAGAATATGCAGTTAACGTCCTCCCGAGGCGAGACCCTGGGACTGAGAAGGATCTTGACGACATATCCAACCACCGAAACTTAGATGGCGTCAAGTCATACCGTTTAACATCAAACAAACCGCTTGCATTGTGCCTGGCAACCGGGGAAATGGGTTCGAAAGCATAGAAAAGTGCAGCAGTAGGCGGGGATAACCGTTGTGTATAGCACTAGGACGCTGCGTGCCGCTCTCAATCTTAAACAAGGTCAATCTGGTCTGTATCAGACGTTCTTCGGGATTCCGTCCACTCGATAAGAAGACGGAAATTCTGCTTCCACAGAGGATCGATGACTCATCTAAATGCACCTGTGAAAGAGTATGCGCCTCCATGTTGGTTTAATCTCTAGTGACGCAAGAACTGTTGTGCGTGCTCTAGGGCGCAGCCAGAATCGACAGCAATAGGCAAAGGGATGAAAATTCCCAGTCGTGTTATTTCGCAGCAGTGTCACGGATGAGTTCACTGTTGATAAGAGTATTACCATTACGTAAGAAATTAGTGGTCGACGTAGACAGAGTGTAGTCGGAACGCTCCGAGTGTATTCCCATGTTGGGACAGCTCAGTTTAGTTAATGTGTCCAAACAAACAATGAGCTCTATAAACGACGCTCAATGTACTCTGAGATCTACAAGGTATATTGGTTGGGTGGTTGCAGATTTTGCGCGACCTTTGGGTCCGCATATTTTGGCTGAATATCTTAGTGCATCTCCCTTGTTGGTGGCTGTCCATTTGAGATCTTCCAACAATTAAGCTCGCCCTTCTGTGGCCTGGTTTTACTGCTATCCCACAGCACCACCCAGTGGGTGGTTAGCGTGAATCAAGGTATAAGCAGCGAGCAAATCAAAAAAGGCAGACGGTACAATCAAGTAGAAGACTCTAAGAACAAGGCTGCAGCGTCCAGCCCTGCCGCCCATCCCTAACCATCAGGTAGGTGGATCGAGAACCTAACCTGTCGCTTTCATCCAAGTCGTACATTTTCGTCATGATCGCATTGTATTCCATGATGTCAGGGACTGCCAACCACGGCCCAACCATGAACATTACATCGGAGATAACCAAACCCCCGCGGGACTGCGTAAACCATGCCATTAGTTGTATTGATGATCATACCATGTGTTATACTATTTGCTGTAAAGTCCATCGTTTGATCGAGAGTCAATATTAGGAAACGAGATTACTCTGGAGATTTTGATGTTTCATAAGCTCACCGCTGGCCGTGTCAGGGGCACCGGTGTGGTTCGAGGAACCAACGCAGTACGTCTGGTGGCAGGTTGGATATTTGGAGAAGCAATAATCACTTTTTGTAGATTAAGACCCCTGATACAGGACCGTGACAGTAGATCAGCGGTGACACTGGTAACATACGCCGACTGGTCGTTGTATTATCCACACAGTTTATGTGTGAAACGATATCCAGTGATACAGGGAAGACTAATAGCGAAATGAGCAATGAAAAATGATCACACGAATACATTTATTGCTCAAGTATCAATGATCTGAAGCGCAAATATGGAACCAAGTAAAAAGTAACAGGATAAGGTGCTCGCGCATGAGTGCATGCGAAGATACACACGCACGCGAGCGAAAGGAAAATGCAGCTTAAAGCCAGGCTAATTAGCAAGGATAGGAGTCAAAACGATGGATCAGATTGTTGTCAACAACAGAAGCACTAACACTAATTGCAGGAATGGGAGAATGTAGCGAGAATGACAAACCAGAAGCAGAACAAATCGTAGCAAAGCATGCAAAATGCCGGGATAAGAGGGAGAAACGGAACAAACCGAACGGAAAACAAGTTGTGAGGGCACTGTACGGGACAGGCGACCTGCGGGGTAATCACCACGGGACTTGTTATTCATCGGATAGTGATTGCCCGATTGAAATCGATCCAGGTTACCGAAGCATCGCTGTCACGAGATTCCGGGGCAATAACAATAACATAAATCAAAATCAAGACCGCTTGGGTTGGAATAACTGAGAATGGATAGTGTTCACAGGCATAACCGGATGAATTAAATGAAAGTAATTGAAAAAACTAGATGAACTGCTATTAGCGGACTGATCGGTATCCGAAAAAGCTCAGGCAACGGAATAGGATGAATATTGCCCATAGATTGCAATTCTCAATAGACATCTGGTAGGCGGCAAAAAGTAATAGTAAAAAGGAGGCACATACATATATGTGATAACAGTGCGCGGAAAACGAGTAAACTGATGTACAAATCGCGCACAGATTAACGCGTGTCAGTAGGACGGAACAAAACAGTAAGTGAATGAAAAGCTATGGCAAGCGCCCGCCGGGAAATGTATGCTTTTAAAGATTCATAAGAACAAACAGACCGAAGAGTAAGAAGCGAAACGCTGAAGAGCGTACGATCAGAAGAGGAGAGGCAGAGGACATACGGGAGAACGTAACATGATCTGGTCTTGTTATTATCATTATTCACGGACGACGCAACTGATCAAACCCCACTCGTTACCATTAAAAACAGCACTGAGATGAAGACCCGCATGTACGGCATTCATGCGTATGAAGACTGTGTTTTGAAGCTCCATTCAAGATAAACTGATAGAGGATATGGGAGCATACGGAACTGAAATTCCAAACCACACAGCCTGCAAAAAAAAACAAAGTATCATGATGGTCGGGATCACGGTGTTCAAAACCATTATCGATTCGGTGTGAACGGATTAAGTGGGGCGCATAGGTAGATCATTTCTCCTTCGTTTTGTCCTTTGAACGTAACGAGAATGAAGGCAACTTGAATCGCTTCTTCTTTTTCTTCTGCTTTTCCTGTGAAACAAGGGTGGGAAATTGCACGCATGTCATTGATGACTGGCTAAAAGCATCACGAACGATGCTACTATCAGTTTTATCGGTAAGCAAGAATTATGAGTTTAAACTATTGATACTCAACTACATTTCAGGGTCCAGGAACGCAGCTGAGTCACGGTGCTCAGTATATACTCTCTTGCTCTGTTTTTCCTTGCTTCGGTCAAAGCGAAGAAAAACGAAAGCAGTACCGCTCTGGACCAAATGCACTTTCACTTGTGTTGTTAACATTTCCATCAGCTCAGAAATCGATGAATATCGCAATTATTTCTCCTCTGAAATGAAATCATATCGGTTCAAGAAACGACCCATAATATCGATGGATTTGTGCGACTCCCTACAACTCTCGTGTGTAAGGTGCATTCGATGCAGCGTTAAAATTTTACTGTGCAACACCTTACATTTTACCCCTTGATTTGATATTTTTCTCGAGCCTGTTTAATAAAACGCGATTACCACGGACAGTTAAGCGGCACTAAGCAAGCCACTTTGCAGATTCTCTCCTTTTTCTTTCTGTGTGCGCATTGAATCCGTGAACCACGTGGAGCTTGTCTGACAATTTCCTACTAAACCAATCACACAACCAAAAGCAACAGCGCCCTGAAATAATCTCAGGTCTCGATTTTTGCCTCATGGTTTACAGAGAACCAATTACAAGTGTCAACAAGAAATAGCCCGTTACTGCAAGTACGATACGCATATAAATGTCAACTGTCTCACTACGCGTTCCTGAACACGGACACACCCAATCTGAATCCTATTCAACAGAATTCGTAGGAGTAACCACAGTAAAGCTCTCTGTCATCTTTCTAGTAGCAATTGAATCCCTAAAATTGAGATAAAGATTAATCCCTAGAGATATTTGTGTCATATGATTACTGAGAACGAGATCATCAATAAAAGAACATTATGCGTCGGAGTTGCTCACACCAGATACAGGGTCATGTAGCAAAGAGACTGTCTGACATGATAACAGTTAGACGCTGCGGTTATTATTGAGCCACCATAAAGTCATCGACTGCAATCGAACAATCATCACGAACTGAAACGTAAGAAACTGAAAGTAGTATTCTCCAAATTCCATCAGCTGATTGCGAGAAACTCTGTGAAGAGCACAACCGGACTCCGATTGTGAAGGAAGCTGTCCACAACAAAACCATGCAGTGGTTGGTCTGATCCTGGAAAGCGGACTTAACAAAGCGGTAGTTGTGAAGACGCAATACCACATTGCACCACAGAACAGCACATATGTCTTTGGACAGCACTACGATGTGGCGAATGCGACCCGCCCCGAAATATGGTCATAGCCCCTTGTGATCCATCCTGCAAGGTTTTTTCTCCGGAAGAGTCGAATGAGCTGCACAGTAGGCCACCGGATTCTCTGGAATAATTCTGCTGCCTTTCAGGCTCCATTCGGATGTGCAAAGACTGGAGGTACATCCTCGAACAAAAAGGCCAGATGAGGTACGTTAACTTACTTCCTACTCCACACTGGGCGACTGAGTAGTACAACAATCCTGAACGGTGCTGAGGACACCGCCTTGCACTATAGTCTTCATGAATAATTTTCAAAATATGCTGCGGCGTTCCCAGCAAGTGATGCACTTCGTACTCCGGCGGTCGAGATGTCAAGACAAGCCGGAATACTCAACTGTGGCGGAGCATTTTAACTTGTTAGGTAATGTGAATATTCTCAGCTAGATGCAATCTTACTACAAGAAACGTGGTTTCAGTGGCATTGACGATGAAGTAGTTGAGCCAAAAGGTTTCATTGAATATCGTGTGGATCGTCCTGTTTCACAATGGAAGTGAGATGGTTGTGTTATCACATATATCAACAACCACTGGTGACAACACGTTCAGCTCGTGTTTATGTATTCAACTGCATGCAACTGTTTCTTTATTATAGAATGCGAACCTGAACTTTTGAGTAATTATCGCTTTATTGTGTCAATAAATGTTCTACTGACGGCTACCAAGAATTTGGTAATTCCGTTTCACAACTTCTGATAGACTACGCAGACGTTTCTTTGTGCATAGTTGCCGGTGATTTTAATTGTTTGACGTTAACTCTTCTAGTCCTTCCGGTCTTGTAAACGCTCAATTTCCCAACTAGAGTGAATGCTTTCTCAGACATTTTTTTAGTCAATGGCCTAAATATCTTTTCCACTTGCTGTCATTCCCTTCTTGGCTCATCCGATTACGCTACACTTTATAGCCACACCAACCACCGACACTTCACGCAACGCCAGGACCGCAAAGTTCACAAAAGACAGACTTTTCGCAGAGCATGCTGATGCCAAATGAAATGGCTAGTCATACTGACTTTTCTGTGACGTCTCTGTGCCCTGGGATCATCTTATCAGTTATCTTGTCTATATATATATATATATATATATATATATATATATATATATATATATATATATATATATATATATATATATATATATATATATATATATATATATATATATATATATATATATATATATATATATATATATAGTATCTCCATCCCTGGTGTTACCAAAGAGCTAATTCTTCTAAATTATAAAAAATACTCTGGACCAGATGGCCCCAGCCCCATAGTCGTCAAGGGGGACACGGCCCCTCTCTTGCCTACTTTCTCCGAACTGTTCAATCAGTACATGAAAGACAAAAATTCCAGACAGCTGGAGGTCAGCGGTCATCGCTTCTGTTCCTAAGGTCTCTTACAAATTTTTTCCCAATGCTTGCCTCTCAGTAACTGTTTTTCAAAGGTTAGTTTTCCCACATCCCTAAATGTTTCAGACCCCCACCAACAGTTTGTTTATCGATCTTTACGGTTCACCCTTGTCACCCTGGCACATAACATCTTCTCATCACTAGATAAAAAAGTAGGGTAGTTAGGATTCATTTCCTGGACTACAGTGATACTTTCAACTGTGTCGACAGCAACGAGCTCCTAACATTACCCTCCAATTCAGGTGTCGAGCCTACCTTTATTTCTCTGGTGAGTGATTATTTCCGTAACCGTCAACAGTTCACCCGTTACGATGACACCAGCTCATCTCGTACTTCTATCCTCGGTATCCCTCAAACTACCATATTATCACCGTTTCTGTTTTCAGCCTACGTATTTTCCATTCCCATCCACGATAAGAGGCTCTTTATCAAACGTGCTGACGACGTCATTATTGGCTTGCCATATTTCTGCAATTCTTCTTTTTCTACCACTCCAAGTGGTGTAGCGGCTTCGCAGACACCAAACTCATTAAAATGCAATTGCGAGCTTAGAGCTTAGGCGCGCCCTGTTTACAAATAGGTATTTTCACTTAAATTTACTTGGGAATGACAACCGCTCCCCAAAAGCGGCCAACTCCGGTGTCAGGCCCTCCTCTAGCTATAGGCAATTTTTCTTTTCGAATCTTTCTTCTCAGTCACATAAAGTGGCTTATAGTCAGGACAAAAGTACTTCAAACTACTTTCACTCATCCAGACCCGATTCAACCAGTGCGGTATTATAATTTCCTTCGGTCGTACACATCAGCCTATCTTGGAAACCCTTTAGGACATTTGGGTGATCCTCACCAGTCATCCATTGAGGTACGCAACTGGCCTAGCAAACGTTGACCAGGCTTTTCAATAGGTCAGGAATTCGGTCTAGCATCGGTTCCTTCAATCGACTGGTTGCTTGAAATCTGAGTTGTTTAAGTCTACCTGGTACCGGAAAGGTCTAGCTCATCAAACTTACGTCACGCTACGTAACAAAGGGCAAGGCGCGCTCCAGCTCATCAGCTCTGGCCATTAGCTCGTTCAGTCTCCCTTCTCCTGTCATCTATACAGGGCAACCAATATAATTACTAAAACCCATTAATTGCTATCATTCTGCTTCTCCATCCGCTGGACGGGAATCGAGTCCGGAAATCGTGCGTGCGACTAAAGTGGCATCGCAGAACTTTCTGAATGGCCCACTACACACAATTAGGCTAATAATCCCCTCAAATGTGGAGACATTCCATTCTCCCTTATGAGAGGCGATAAGTATTCCGAGTTCACTGACTCTTGCACTCCAGTACCAGTTACCGGGAAACAAATGAATCACTAAGATTCAGCAAAGTAACCTGGTGTGATATCGGACCGAAACCCTATCTGGTCACTGCACGTAAGCCACATTTTTACAAAGAGCAAACGTTTGCTTTTTTCTGCATCGCGCCTCAAGTTCCACTATGTATCAAAAAATCCTATCAAACGCTTTGTTTTTCATGCGTTTTATCCCACTGGCTTCATGCCTCTGCAGTCATTTTTCCAAATGTGTTGTCGAAAGACTTCAAAGTAATCCCTAGATCTTATAAGTTCATATCCTCTTGCAGTGGTGTACCCAGACAACAAATCACCTAATGCCTCATTTTCCAACATAGCAAAACATGCCACAGGTTTTCTACAAGAATACTGACTCTACTCACTCCATTCACGAACACCTATTTAAAGGTGATTCCTCTTCTGAGAGAGATTGCAATTATACACACATTCACACGCGCACCTTAGCTTACAGTCGTTTGAACATTACCCATTTGGCATGGTGTGAGAATGTGCTGATCCATGGTTAACAGCCGGCCAAGTTCGTTTTCCATGAACCGCACGACTACAAAAAAATCCATACTGCATCGGTCGTCACGCGGGATATTCGGGACCGCACTGCCCAATTACATCGAGTGGGATGGATAAAGATAAGTGGGCTACTGCTCAGAGTTCCCTCACTTTCATCCAACCTTTGTCTTCTGTCCCAAACCACCTCTCGCCACCCATATTGCTCTCAACGATGGCACGCCCGATACTCGTAACGGTTCATTGTCAAATAGTGTCGGGAATAATCCTGTCTGATAACTCACATTTTTTCAAGCCTCGTCAGCCTCTGAATCTCATCTCCTTTAACGTGAGTACTCTCATGCAGGCCGGTCAGCAGGCGTGCCTAACCACCACAACAGATTTTCTGAAGATTGATGTCTGCTGCGCAAGTAAAACGCGTATCCGGGATTCGAGCAGTGTGATTCACCGAACTGTTCCTGGTATCTCATCGAGGTATTTCCTGCGCACTTTAGGAGACGAAGTAGCTAAAGCTGCAGGTCAACGTGGTGTAGGAATAGACTTCACTGACAAGGCTGAGGCTACCCTGTTAGATCGGATCCCGACTAACAGTCGTTTATGTGCTGTAACAATCCAGGAACCAGTTGGCGTTCGAAAGGATAGCCGTGTTAAGCGCAGTTTGTTTTTGATCTCGGCATACGCTCCAACAGAATGCAGCTCCGACACGCAAAAGGATCAGTTTCATATGATAAACTCATCACTCTCGTCTGCAAGAGCAAAGGCGCTGACTTTGTAGTGCTAGCTGGTGACTTTATTGTACAAGTTGGCAATCAAAAGCTTCTTTAGGTGGTTGTTGTGCCTTATCCGCTCAGCGCACAGATAACAGGGATAGGCTTCTCCAGTTTTGTGCAGACAATCAGTTACTTCTATCTAGTACAAATTCCCGACATAGCTCGCGTCGCACGACGACATAACGCTCTAACACTACAGGTATTCCGAGCCAGACCAATCATACCGCAGTAAGCTACTGATGGTGCAATTCTGTTCAGACCTGTAGATCTTACTGGTCCACGTACGCAGAGTCAGACCATGCATAAGTTTTAATGCGATTACCTCCCCAGCTCCACGATCATTAACGCAAACTCCAAACCCGGTTAGCTGTGTCACGTTTGTGTGATCCGGAAGTCCGCATCCGTTATGAACAGAGGTTAGCACATGAGCTAGGATCCTCGACGACCAGTAATGTAGATGAGCATTGGGCCCAAACCAAACAGGCGATGCAGGTAACAGCAGGTTTTGCTTGTGGTTTTGGATCCGATGTCCATCAAAGGCACGGTTTTCTCAATATTCGTCTCGTTTAATGGAGCAAAGGCGTCGGCTCTCGAACCGTAGGGAAATAAACAAGATGCGAAGATATCTACGAAAAGCAAGTCACCAAAAGCTCTCAGAAAGATCGCGGAAATTGGTGGGTCAATGTAGCCGAAGAAATGGAAATAGCAGCTGTTTCAGGTAACAGTCAAAAACTGTTCACACTTATTCGCGACACCGGTGGACGGCGGACCCAGGTCAGTGAAACAATATGCGATAGAAATAGAGAACCCGTCCATAGCAAAGAGCAAAGGCTGGACCGTTGGGTAAAATACTTCAAGGAGTGGTTTAGCTGGCCGCAGGCTAGTGTAGTTACTCCTGTGTCAACAACTGTGACTCCTTGGGGAGTATCACTTGAGCCCCCACCTTGCTGTGACGTTTGGAATGAGGAACGCACCCCGCTACTATGGGGTCAGTCATTGATGGCACCCATCTTCAAGAAAGGAATACGTAATGACTGTAGTTCTCATCGCGGGATTAGCTTAATTTCGATAGTCACCAAGGTATTAGCCTCGATTTTGCTGCACCGTCTTACACCGGCTTGTGAGAGGAACGCCAGAGAACAACAGGCTGGATTACCCTAAGGTCAAGGATGCATCGACCAGATTCTCACTCTTCGCCATTTACTTGAGATACGTCACACGCACACCGTCGAAAAACAATATTAATTTTCCTCGACTTGAAAGGCGCCTTCGATTCAGTTTACTGGACAGCGCTATCCAGTGCTCTTCACTGAAAAGGTATGCCACAGAAGTTCGTGAATCTACTGAGATCATTGTACTCCCATGCCTCTGGATGCGTAAGGGTTTACGGTGAACTATCCAGTCCATTCAAAACGACCAGCGGTGTTTGACAAGGATATCCCATTTCGCCGTTCCTGTTCAACTTCGTCATGGATGAGATAATGAAGAATGCCTTGCGATATCTTCAGGATGGGAGCGTCGAGCTAGCAAATAGTGAAAAGCTGTGGGACGACCTTGTATGATTGTTCGAACGCACGAAACATGCTAAATGTGCACTAGATAGAATCGCAAGACCTGTAGCTCCATTCGACATGCAATTTGCACCTTCAAAGTGCAAAGTGACGTTCCAAGACCGGATGTCAACGGTTTCGAGCTTGATGTTCGATGTGAAGGTGCTAACAGTTGTTAACCGATTCAGTTACCTAGGCCGCAGCTTGACGACGGATAGGAGCACAGCAGTGGAGATCAGCACGCGGATATCCAACGCTCGAGCGACGCACGCTGGACTGAAGCACTTTTGGTGTCGACCTGATATTTCGCTGAAGTTGACAGGTAGTGTGTAGGGTGTCACGGTGCGTTCAGTTTTGTTGTTTGTTTGCGAGACTTGGAGTCTGCGTGCTGAAGATATTCGTCGTCTTGAGGTCTTCGACCACCGATGTTTACGTAGTATTGCTAAGATCAGGCGGAATAGCCGAGTAAGTAATGATGAGGTAAGAAAGCGAGTACTGGGTACCACTTCAAGGAGTTCTCTCTATTACAGCGCATCCAGCTTAGTAGACTTCGTTGGCTGGGGCACGTGCTACGTAGGGCAAACAAACGTCTACCGTACCGTGTCCTATTCTCCGTTCCTCCCAGGGAGTGGAAGAAACCACATGGAGGTCAACAGATGACGTGGCAACGGGGAATGAGAAAATGTACTGCAAATTTAGGTAAGGTAGGTGCTTCACGTCTTCGTGGTTGGGGTCCAAAAGATATATCAACCAGTAGACTGGAGGCACTGTAGGATATGGCAACGAACCGTGAAAGGTGACGATCGTGTTGTCACTTTCTATCGAATCAGAATAACTGATCGATGTGTTTTTGTACAGTTAGACTGTGTATTCCGTGTGTTGGCTAGTAGGGCGTTTCTTCTACTTTTTCACCCATTTAGGTCCACTCCCTATCCCTCTAGTATTATTCATTCTTTCTATTTCCATGTACAACATGGTGAGGTGGGCAGTGGAGCTTGCCCTACTGTTTAACGCTGTATGATGATGATGCCGGCCCAGTTACACCTGCAATCAGCATGTCAGTGCCTGTCTAAAATCCAGGTCAGTGCTGAAGTCAGCAGATTGACATGTGAAAAAGTAGCGGATCGATAAGACGTGAACGGATTCCTGTCAAGTGGCAGTTGGTCGTACCGCCGATCAACCAATGAGAAGACAGCCTACTTGATGCGAGTTTGGACCAGTTAGTTGGCGTTGCGATGATTGGTGACAGCGTGTTTCTTTCTGTGTAAAGTGCGTTCTGTGCCAATAAACTGAGATGATTCGCGGGCAGAATAGACTCTTCATTAGAGTTACCGGGACAGAACAAAGCAAGGTTTTTGAACAACCCCGAAAATGTGATATCGATCTTGAAGACTGTCTTTCTCGCAATTTGAGAATGTTATTTGGTTATGGTAAAGCTGAATATCCACCCTCACGGGTGCATAAATCGTTTTGTCTTGCCTTGAAACAGGCCTAACTGACTTGTTGGAATGTACGGACACTGTTAGACGTGGGTAGCCAAAGTTTCACAATGAGGACACTGCAAAACTACAACATCGACATAACTTGTCTCTCGGAAGTCCGTCTACCCATTTCTGGCACTCAGTGCATAAAAGTTCCAGGAGAGGAGACAACTTACTGGCTTTATCACAGCGGCCCGACAGACTACTCCGGGGGTCCCGGCGTCGCATTCAGCATTAGCAATAAAACCAACAGCGCAATGACGGATTGAGAGTCGATTTCAGCAAGACTTGCTTCGACACGTTTCAAAGATTCCCCTCAAAACTTGACGGTGATTGCGATCCATGCCTCGACCAACGGGGCGGACAACCAAAAAAAAAGAATTCCACGAGAATTTCTAAGAGTTATTCAACCAGGTCCAGAAACATGACATTCTGTTTATCGCCGGAAACTGGAACGCTTGCACAAATCCCTCGGATAAGTTAACGCGCACGTCCTAGGATAATTTGGCCTTGGTCAACACTGAGAATGGTGATCATTTGGTGAATTTGGTCGACTCCGACAGAATGGTCGCTTGCAACACACGTTTCCAGCACCCTAAAAAGCACGTACTGACGTGGTACTCTAGCGATGGTCGCGTCAAATCAACCATATCCTAGAGAGGTCGTGTTGGACTTTGTCTGTGGAGAACTGTAGAGCGTGCCGCTGCGCACCGACGGGAAACACAAACGATGCGAACCACGCATGCTTCAGGCTCTATCTATCCCCGTGCCTTAAAGGCGCTCCACCGATCCGAATAAATGTATAAGCCCTGGAAATGCCCAGCGCTGTCACGCGCTGTCACTACCTGATTACCCATTGCAACAAACGTACCACCGGATGCGCGTCCGAAGAACGATGATCAAATCGACGGTTAGAAAACTGCTTTGAAAGAACTAGGGAAAACAAGAAGACATGTCTGGGGGGTGGGGGGTGGGTAGCATCTCCGAGTTGGTTGACTGTTGTGTCACTTGGGGCATTCTTTATCTGCTTGGTCTCCACCAGTTACCCAGCTCTCATCTGTGGCTCCATGAGCCTGAAGCATACATCAGCGGCCACATCCCGGCAAACCGCTCGAAAGGTGGGCTAAACCAGGCTGACGGTCACCGAGGTCTAAAACACTTCGGTGAGGTGTTCGGCATGTGAAGGCAGAAACTCATGAATGGGTGGACGAGATCTACTGACCCAATGGCTACAAAGGAAAATTGTTCAGAATACTTGACCCGGTATTCCAAAAGAAGCGAATGAACCGCAAGGGAGACTACCGGCTCCTCTGGAAACACCTTGTTGTCGTCTTGCAGTCTGCATTTGGGTGTACAAAGGCTAGAGGTGCAACGTCGAAGAGAAAGGCCGAACGGTGCTGGGGACACCGCTTCGTATCCTACTCCCGCGACTCTATGATTATTCACGGAATCTCATGAGCGCATCATGCTACGGCGTCCCTGGTAAGCGACGCACCTCGTGTCCCAGCGGTTGAGGTGGCAAGACATCAGTCCGGGATTATTCACTACAGGAAAAGAACACATGTCCCGTTGGGATGTCAAGACGTTTCTAGGAATCGATAGTCAATGCATCATAATGTGGACTCTATATGACTATTTCGTTGATATTGTTTGCCTCTCGGAAGTCTGCCTGCCCAACTCAGGTAGGCGACAAATAAGGGTTCCGGGAGTGAACCGATCTTTTTGGCTTTAGCACAGCGGCCCGAAAGACAATTCCGGTCTCCACGGCGTTCCGTTTCTCTGAACAAAACAGCTAATGATGCGACGATTTCCTGGGAACCAGTCTCACCCAGACTTGCCTTGGTAAGCCTAAAAGGCTCCTCGCACGATCTGACGATGATTGCGATCTGTGCTCTAACCAATTCGGCTGATGACGAAACCAAAGACGAATTCCATCGCAACATGAGGCAGGCAATCAGCCGGGTTTTGTCAGTTGCCCAGGGCCAACAACTCCACAGCTATTGAACAATGAGTAGTTGATGGAATGCTTTCCACCATCCAAGTATCTAGGCTCAAAACCGCTACCCAGTGGTGGTCGAGAGGTTTAGTGTTTACCTGTCACCTCGGAGGTTCGAGGTTCGAATATTCGCCATCACCGGTTACTTTGGTGGTAGACAGTAATCCACTGTCGTCCGGATCGTTATCACACTTGACCTATTGGGACCTTATGTGGTTCTTGGCCACTCCTAGTCTCAGGGTTCGGTTACCGGTTATCCCCAATAGTGCAGTGGCCCTTCGTAGCTATGGGGTATACACCCCTTCCACCGCACTCATGCGCAAGCATGTAATGAAAAAAATTGACAACCAAGGATACCAGATTACAGGTGTTTGATCACCGATGCCTGCACCGTACTCTGAAAGTGAACTGGCGCGACAGAATATTCAACAATGAAGTTAGGATACGGTGCTTTGAAACTGACGAACTTTCCATTTTCTTCCAGTGTCTTCGGCTGCAATGGTTGGGCCATATCCTACGGCAACCCGGGAAGGAACTAAGAAAACAAACACACCGTTACAAACGGTCTTCGATGGGGTTGTTGTCTTGGTAGAGAGCTCGAAACTTGGGTTAAAGCTGTCGAGAAGGATGAAAAACGCCTAGGCTTAGGGCTGGTCTACGGTGCCCACCAATGGAAGAAAACTGGATTACGATCTGCACCGACCTCGCTTCCAGCTGTCGCGCATGGTTAGCTACGATACGCGGTATTTGAGGAGCTGGCCTATCTTCTAGCAGGTGGTCACGTAAAACTGAACAATAAGTAAAGCCACGCTCCATGTGGAGGGGTCACGGCATGAAAATAAACAGAAAAACAGAAAGCCTTCGTGGGTCTTTTTTACCGTCGCATAACAGCATAAAATGAGAAGATATAAACACTGAGTAAGGCGGAAAACGAATATTCACCAATAGTTATTAGCAGCAGACAGATTTTCCTACTGTGCTTGTGCGTGAGTAACAGAAAGAACTTCATGGCCTCAAAAGCCCGTTGCAACACCAAGGATAACCGACGACCTAAACTCCGACAGCATTCGAGTGGAGAACGAGGCAGTTGCTACAGGTCAGACATGTCAGCAGGCAAGCCGATAGCAGACTGCTGTTTACCATCACCAATGGGCCCCGGCTTTGACAGGACTCGAACGTCATATCTCAGATTCGGATGACAGAAGCCTAATCTCTATCAGGCCGATACCGGAACGACTCAGATCGACCACACTGTCATTCGTCACCGCCCGCATGGATCTACTGAAGATTGTCGTTCGTTTTGGTCTACACTTGTGGACTCAGACCACGCCTTGATACGTGCTCGCTTCTGTTTACGTCTCGTCCGTGGTCACACCAACATAAATGCCACCAGTCCGCGCAGTTGCCTCTAGACGATATATGACGATCTGCATTTTCAGACAGGGATACCTACACGGTTATTGATGCAGCCGGTTGTCTAGAACTCAGATGAGCGCTGGTAACAGATCAAGGGAGCCTTGTATGTCCGCTCCCAATGCCCCCCCCCAGAACTCTGGTTCAAGTTAGGCCTCACAAATGATGGATATCTTCGACATCAAATGCTCTGTTGGATGCTCACATATCCGTCTCTCCGGATGCCACATTCAATCAAGTGCGTGAATCTCTGAGACGCCAAATGACTAGAAGCCTCAGAAATGACCGCGAGCAGTGGTGGATTGCGAAATGTAGGGAAATGAAAAAGTCTGGGTCTATCGGCGATACTCGCAACCGTTTGGTTAGAGGTATTGGTCCACGGAAGCCCGGTGTAAGTGACTTAATCAAAGAATCCGACGCCACACTGACTCACTCTCGGGGACGTCGTCTGAACCCTTGGGTGGAGCATCTTAAGGAACAATTCAGCTGGCCTACTTCTACAGTGGACCTTTCAAATATACCTGCTGGAGAAACGACGAAGGTGAATATCAGTCCTCCATCAGAAATGGAGGTTATGCGGGAGATAGGTTACTTGAAAAGGTACTAAGCCGGTGGATCGGATGGGTTGGCTTCAACTTTTTCCAAGGATGGAGGCGACGCTTTGGTTTCGGTTAATGAAACTACTCCGGGTTATTTGGGATAGTGAACAGATTCCCCGAGAATGATGTAAATCGGTGATTGTGCTAATGTACAAGAAAGGTGACAGGTTCTATTGTGAAAACCACAGAGGATTTAGCTTTGTATGCATCGCACTAAAACTGCTCACCGGAGTGATTTTCCACCGATTATCCAGCGCCCGCGAAATGTGTATGCGTAAGAATCAAGCCGCTTTCAGACCCAGTCAAGGTTATACCGACCACATTTTACTCTTCGACAAATATTAGAGCATAGACACATCTTCCGTAGATCCAGAATCTTTATCTTTCTTGACTTGAAAGTGACGTTCGATCCAGTCGACCGCACAGCTCTCTGGCGCTGCCTCTCATTGAAGGGTGTGCGAGAAAATTTTATTTTTCCTTTCCAATGCTTATCCGCAAACAGCTGAAGCCAAGTTCGTGCTTACGGCGATCTTTCATCCCAGTGTACCACAGAAAGTGGTGTTCGTTAGGGTTGCCCTCTTTCGCCCTTCCTCTTCAATTTTCTAACTGAATTGATTTTTGAGATAGCTCTATCCTCGTGTGAGAATAGCGACACCGATCTTTACTCAGATAGTAAACTGCCTAACTTGGAATACGCGGACGATATTGTTCTTCTGAGTAAAGATCCACTAAGTTGAAAGCTTTCTCAGATAGCCTAAACAACAGGGTAACAGTTTGAAGTGCGTTTTGCACCTTCAAAGTGTAAAATGCTGTTTCAGGACTGGATTGGCGCAACACCAAACCTCTTCTTGGCAGGACAAGCTCTAGCTGAAGTAGAAAAGTTTCGCTACTTGGGTAGTTACATCTCACCGGATGGACAGATATCGGATAAAGTGTCATCACGTAAACAGAGGGCGCGTTTGGCTTTTGCCAACCTCCGTCATTTGTGGCGTCGGCGTGACATCCAGTTTTCTTTTAAAGGTCCAGTGTACGATGCGGCGATTAGATCCGTTCTTTTATACGGCTAAGTAACATGGCCATTAAGAGTAGAAGATAAGCAAAGACTGTCGGTGTTTGAGCACCAATGTCTCCGTAGCATTGCCTGGAACACCGTATCAGCAACGATGAGGTTAGACGTAAGGTGTTGGGAACCAGAGGTCAGTCTATGGATCAAGTAATGAATCTAAATAGATTAAGGTTGTGCCATGTGTCACGCGTGCCCACTGATAGAATTCCTCGGCGTTCGCTGTTTTCTGGGGCAGGAAGATTGGTCCTGGTCAGTCCACGACATGGCAAAAGGGTATGAAAACCTTGACTAGTGGACTTCGTCAAGTAGGACGCGTTGGACTTCCTGGATGGAAACTGTGATCAGCCTACCAAATGGTTAGAAACAATAACTGATATAACTAGGTGTCGTGACCAGTGGTACAGTTGCATTCGAACACTTTCCTTGTCCTCGTGGTATTTGATCTTTTTACTTCATGCTTCTGTGTTTTCTGTCCTATACTGGACGATGCTGGAAGGTAGCAACCGAAACCAGAGCACATAGGTGCGAGGTTGGTGGTTGAATGAACTGAAACGGAGACTCAAACCGAAGATTTAATTCTGATCCAGAATGCACGATGCGATGCAATGATCACTCGTTTATGTTTCTCGCTGATTCAGGACCAGAGAGTTGGAAATTTCAAGTTGCATGAAGTAAACCGAACGAATGACATCAAAATCTAGTGACTACAACGAGAAAGATGCATAGACAGCATAACAACGTTGTACTGACTTCACCATCCACGTGTTCCTCCGTCCCACTGGGTTCCGATGTAAGCGTGCCCGTGCCAGCAGGTGGGATCAAGCGTGCTATAAAATACAAAAATCAAGCATACATGCATTTAAGTCGGTTTTGCGGGAAACGTTTGAAGCACCCGTAAGATTGATAAAGCACAAATCAATTCAGAACAACGGATAACAGAACCACTTTTGATCAAACAAAGTTGTGCAAATGAAAAACGAATCAAACCACGTAGTCCTGCGTTTCTGTCGAGCAAATGTGTGCAAACACTCTGGACAGTGTTGTCGTTATCATCTCAACGAATAGATGACACGACCTGTGCCTAGTTTCTAATACATTTCGAAAAAGTGATGTACAAATGGCAGTAGAAAGAAAGCAATAGCGACGGAACATAGGACCAACCGGGGCTAGACTGTTCCAGCGGTGAGTGGGACGTATGAGACCCGCGACCCTGAACCAGTTCCGTAGTCGGTGATGCGCGTGCGTGTGAGGATAAGATGGACGGATCCAGACCTGCATGATTTATTGATCAAATCATCCATGCAATTGTCACAAAATCATGTGCGTCGGCAATGACCACAATCGTAGGACGGGTGGACGAATGTGACAGTGGGCGCATGACGTGGTATATCAGATGCGCGCGCAAAACGAAAGGTCAGTGGGGCGAAGAAGAAACGAGCACATGCATAAACAAATCGCTGGTAAATAGCATCATAAGGCGAAAAAGTAGTCATGCAACTGGGAAATAAACGAAACCAGACTGATTGGCAAAAGAGAGAATTACGCGATGACTAACAGCCAAGTGGTGCGCAATCAACTAGTTGACTGAATTCGAAAGCAAGCAGTCGAATGTGAGTTTTGCATTTATAATGACGACGAACGAACAAAATTAGCCTGAATAATTGAATATGATCAACTTCGGGTAGCTCGATGAAACGTCACGATCCCAGCCGAATGATCAACATGATCAGCAAAAAACCGGTTAACGCGGTAAACCCCGATGAAGAATACCCGCCTAACTCGATACTGACATAATGAGTCATCTTTCGCCCTTACTGGGAGAATGGCACGACTTGTGAGAGCATGTGAAACAGGTGAGCAAACTGTCAAATGACAGCTTTAGTTTGATAAACAGCTACTTTAATATTGCGGGGAAAGCCAACAATGAGGATATCAGTCAGGAAGCTACTCTGCAGAGGCCATTTCCTTGGTTGTGTAGATGAAAGTAGCGTCAATGACAACACACTGGTTCACCAGACGCGCAATGCAACCCCGGACCAAATGAAAATAGCTAGCGAACTGCAAAGCTTTGTTGATGAGTTCACTGTCATGCGAGTGAAGCAAACATTGGTTATTCGGCTCTTTCAGCAAAATTTATAAATAAAACACCTGCTGCCTCTCGAAGACGAGGCGGAATGAATCAGCTTCCCCCAAACGGTTTTTTAGATGTTGATTCATCCGAAGTTGACTATCTATTCGGCAGACCGATTGAACCGCCGAAAACAAGATCCACACAGCGGGCTCAGTAGATAACGAATCCCACGAGCCGGGGGGATTGCCTAAGGTATAACTGAAATGAAAAGACCTCGATCGAACGTTAGGCCATTAGGCATAGGTGGAAAATCAGTATGGGTTTACCACGATAGAGAGCAAAAGGCGATTATATGCATGCCCAGAAAACGTGGTAGCAGACAAGTTTGAGCGGCAATCAAAATGCATGCTCAGATAATGAGCAACATAATTCATATTCATGGATAATTCAGAATCAGATTCACACAGAAAAGCACTATTGGAAAAAGGTAACACGAGTTTAATGGGGAAGCCCAAGTAGGATGCGAATGCATGGCGTCGTGAACGATACCAGACAGAATACGGCTAGATGCAGCGATCAGCGGCGCTCCTGTATTCTCGTACTTTAACTGTCAACTAGATACCACAATTTGCAGTTCGCTCTTTTCCAAACTTTAAATTGTTAGTTTTCGGTCGCACCATTCACAGAAAATCGATTTGCTGGATATTGGCCTCCGACTTTTCTAAGCAAATTATGCGCCATCCCATTACTCTAACACGCCAACTGAACAATTCAAGTTGGATTATTTTTAAGAAGCACTGGGGATCAAGCAGTCGTAATCGGCAATGATCCGTTTGCTGTGAACCGCCTGGGACCCCAGATATTGATATCGATGGTAGCGATCCCAAACACGATTTTAATTCATGAATTCGGGGTTCTGCTGTTCACATTCAAGATCCGACTGGAAAGAACTTCTGGTCTCTCTGTTTGATTTGAATTTGATGGAAACAAACAACCGACTATTCGTTTCTTACTCACCCGTTTCGAACCAAAGCAAGAAATTTAACAAATAAAGAGAGCGTTCAATGGTCATGAGGATTACCCATATCCGCAATTCAATTTGATGCATGTGAAGTTCCGAGAGGACTTGAATGTTTTATTTATTGTACTTCCAGGCGTGAGAACACCAGGGAATAATCAAGTCAAACTACTATCGAAATGACAGAAGGCAAGTAACCATACACTTGCCTGGACCGGCTTCACTGACACTTTCTAAATCGGTTGCACCACTGTCCACAGCTAAGCTATCTCCAACAGGCGGAGATTGCGCTGGTGTGTCCCCAGGGACTAGCATACCACGACGTTCTAGTTCGACAGCCAGCTCTGGGTGTGATTTCAGCTCGATCTCTCGACGATACATTTCCAGTTCTTCGTCCGTGATTTTCTCGAATGGATTCTGATGGGAATAGAGACCCTAGAATACAAGGACAACAAACTCGTCGTTAGCATTACTATAATAATAGACAGATTTGATGTGAGACAAAATAATGGATTGAACTTACATCGTAGATCACAGCTGCGTTTCGAACATCTCTTTGAATAATAGCTTTGCTTGCAGCCGCAACAGGCATATCTGTAGCCGCGCCTTGAGTGACCATAGCGGCTCCACGAGGGCCTAGAACCTTCACAAGACCCTCGTCTCTCACGCGTCGGGCCTCATCCCATGTAAGCCCATCAAGCAAGCGTGACTGCGGTCCCGCAGTATTAGTATCATGATAATACTTCGATTTCACCTGCAGGCATGAACGTCAAATAAGATAATATAGATCTTCGAGTTTGAATGTAAGATACCACAGTGAATCAAACTGTTCCCATCACAGTGGCATCCAAAAAATTCCATCAATCACAGAAGAAAAGCTCCGAATGAACTGGATTTCTGTGTGATAAGTTGTTTGCATAACAATAACAATACAAGCTTCTCGGTCACATACCTTCCTTTGCTGATCACGAAACTCTTTTGGATTGGATCCTTGGGGTGCGAACGTGTTGTACGGTGCAGCGGCTGAAGATGTGCCCGTAGCTGGACCGCCAGTACTTCCCAGTGGAACAGCAGCCGGGGTCAGTGGGTGGAACGGGGCCGGTGGGGGTAACGCACCACTGGACACTGCCTTCCGGATAGCATGCTCCCGTTCAGACACCCATCGTGAAACGGGCTGGTGAGCTGGAGATGGTTTAGTTACCTCCTTGGTGTACTTATTCGGTGTGTTGAACCACTGTTTTTGAGACCAGTCACGTCGTAACGTTCTGAAGTATGAACAGAGAACGACGCACAGAACACCAACCGTGCGACAGAAGAAGGCGTGAAAATCCTACTCGAGTGGAGACCAAGGGAGATCACCTCTGTTTAGTGAACTGAGGATAATACGTTTTAGGCAAAATTTTGTTGTGACTGCCATGAATCATTTGATTTTTCACCACCGACAGACTACGCTATTGATGAATCTGACCAAAGTCGTAATTTGTTTACCCTCATTTTGGTGAACTTTCCATTAGCAATACAAAATATGGAGATAACAGAATGGGGTGTTCAACGTACGAGGGTCTTTGAGTTTCTGTCTCATCTCCAGATAAAATTCCGTCATCGTAGAAGTAAGCCATCGTGGCGGTGGCCGAAGAAGCAGCCGGTGGAATCAGCACCTCGTCTTCCTGACTAGTGTAACCTTTTCCGTCAAGTGTGCGGGCACGACGGACACGGCGGGGACTGGCCATTGCTTCCTGTAGCGAACATAACGTAAAACTTCAGATAATTAAATTCCTGAACTATATAATCTTGAGAAAGGTTACTTGCGGAAACTGAAAAGTCGACCGACTACTACCATTTCCGGCAACGCCGTGGTACTGAACATTAAACGTAAATGTGATCATTGTTTAAATGATAAACGCCACAGAAGGCCGAAGACGTGACAGGGGAGTCCCATAATCGATAAAACGGCAAGACACTACTTAGTTCGTGCGTGCCATTCAGACGATATAAAACCGATTCCGGGTCACTTACTAGAACGATTTACGGTAAATTTAATCATCGCAAGTTTCAGTTTCAGTTTATTCAACCATTACCTCGCACTTCCGTGCTTTGGTTTCAGTTGCTACTTTCGGGAATCGTTCAGTAAAGGGCGAAAAGAACAGAGGCATAGTGATAAAGATCCAAAAAGTCAAAGTATCAAGAGGAAATCAAGAGGACAAGAAAAGAGTCCGAAAACAACTACGCCACTGGACGCGATACCTGGCCATATCACTTAATGCCTTCAACCATTTAGCAGGCATCGCAACGTGCAAACATTAACAACAAAAAATGATAGTAAAGGGCGAAAAAGAAATAAACAATTACAATAAGGTACAGAATTTTCTACTTCTACTGCACACTCTGCCGAATTTATGGTATTCCAAGTGGATGTCTTTCCATAAAAGTTTAATGCGCACTACACTGATCTCCGAAGTGGCCAACGAACGTTCCAAACCACTAGACCATCACCGGTCAACTGAAATCAGCGATAAGTGAATTCACAGTTCGGTTTGTTTGACATAAAGAAGTATAATTAAATGGATTCGCTTACCTGACGATAGAGATGTCCGGTTCGACAACCGGCGTTGTCCAAATGACGCATCATTGCCTCGAATTCCAGTTCACCTAAGCGCCAAGGCCTTGGGATAGTCACGCTCATTCCGTCGCTATCCGTATGTGTGTGTCCGTCCGTAGGCGAAGAGTAACCAGCTTCCGTGGAAGACAAACGCTGAGCAGTGGCCAATCGGCTAGCCAAAGCCGCTTCTGGGCCACTGAGTCCACCCAAACCAGAAGTTCTCCATGTTTCATATGCCTTCTGTTTTAGTTTTTCACTCGGCATTACTAAATTATCCACACCCAACGAGGCTAGCAAAAGCTGTGAAAAGAAAACACGAGATGGCCGTCAATACGCATCAGCTGTCCACGAGCTGTCACTATGTTCGTCTTTGACACGTACGACAAACATTTGTTGGAAATGAATTGAGCAATAAATGTTTCAGTAATCCAGATTGGGACAGTACTTAAACGATAAACACCAACTGGGAAATCGAACAGATCAGACATTCAAAGAACATGTTTGAAACTAGGCCAGTTCATATGGGATGGGAATAGAAAATTCCAACCCATCTGGTATGTAAACAAACAGAAATACGATTGGCATAATTGGAAAGACGAACCCCGAGAGATGTCAGCTTAAACAAAATAACAATAAATTTTGCATCCGTTTTGTTAGCAAATTGCCTCGTCTAAAACCACCAAATAACTGAATGACATTACGAATATCAGCAAAGTGAAATATACACAATCAGAACGACTAAAGCAAGTTTGGAACCATCGCACAAGGAGGAAGATCATCGCCAAACTATTCCTACATGTTTTGGTGCATCAATCACCATAACTCCGTACGCCCTTCTCCAATAATGCGACTCAAGTATTTTGCACTGATCATACAAACAAATGTCGTGATTGAAGCATACACTTGTTGTTCTGCAGAACCCATGCCTCGCCCTCAGACTAAAGTATATCAACCAGCTTGATCCTGGATACATCGTTCGAGTCGATACTACTGCATGGCACAATCAAACAATGAACAGTGGTCAGGATCATCACAAGATAAAGAAATTCAGAACTACAACTTACCTGTGTTTCACACGCAACCACTGCGTTGGTAGCGTAATGCCAGGCTTCCTCAACAGTCTCTCCAAGAGCGAGCAATCCCCGACTGCGCAGAAACAGAACCCGAGCAGTGGGACCAAGAGCCTCGGCCACAGCCATGCGCTCTGCATTCCAATCCTTCAGTTGGTCGTGTTCACCGTCCACAGCCTGATCTCCGTTCCCGATACCAGGGAAAATGTTTGGAGTATAATAGGCAATTTCACCTAAGATCATCGTTTCGTGACACAGCGGAAGCAGACCGGATTTCATACAAGATACCTGAAGGCAGACGAACCGATGTATAAGCCCTTTTTCTTCAAACAGATTACAACACGCGAAAATCGAAAACATCGTAAAACGAGTCAAACTACCTCGAGACTCGCTTCGTCTAGAGTTTGAAATAGCCTGATTACACTACATCAACAATGCTCTTAGGTGTAGAATATTATATACGCGAGGAGAATCGATAAATGAAACATTGATGTTTATTGGGCTAAGGTAGTTTGGATGTATTGCAGATGTCCTCGAATAGGTTTCTCCTATGTGCTATTTGTTTAGGCGGGCAGTGGCTAGAAAGTGAGTTAGGACGGATAGTGTACAGCATGAAATGTCTGACTAACAGACTTTGCCATGTCGGGCATGTCACGCTTTCTGTGTGGGATCCAAGAGGTTAACCAACCCAATAGTCAATCAACGGGGTATATCACTAGGTTTGGTGACCAGTGGCGCTTTTGTGTTTACCCACTTTCTTAATCTACTTGATACCATCATTTGTTGTGCTGTCCTCACTTTTGTCATACTGTAGGAATCGTATCCAACCAGCCAATCCTACGTAATGAAATAAGCTGGACTAGAACTGCTCGCTCTGGAAGAACGATAAGACTAGACAAGAACAGCAAGAATGTATTCTGTCACATTTGGCTGGTGCTCACTCGTTTATACGCAATATAGGCACGTATTCATTGGCACACAACGTTCTGATCAATCACAAAGTGAATTCGCTGCATCTAGACCATCTAACAATTACGGTCCGGCTTTACCCGATTGGATGGATACTGAAAAAGAGGCTATAGTGTACTGGACCGCGTGTGGAGACAGTCGAATTACTACACATACTTGTTCGAAAAACCCGACTGGGCATACTTAGATAACATGGATTGGCGAATAAGCTCTTTATCAGTGATTCGCAATCAAGCCACTGCATCACAATATACCACGATAAGTTAGAGGATTGGATCAATTAGACATATGTAGAACCGTTGGAGATTATTATTCACAAACATTATGGTTCATGCTTGAATCTAGACCGGATGTGACTTATTTCACAAGTTATGTCTGTTTTCATCTATGATCAGTTCAAGAGTGGATGTTGGACCAGCGGGGCTGAAGAGCACACAAATTGGTTGAGCATACCGTGGAGGACTGCAGAGACCGCGTCCTACAGCCTCCACCGTGGATAAGGTGTAACATTTTGTCGGTCTTATTTCCCAATTCCATTTGGACACTGGAAAGTCTCGGTCACATTTGCTGTGTGGAGACACCGCGCTACTGAGCGCTCCAATTTCTCCATGCGGGATTGAGCTCGCGGATGCGCTCAGATAAGCGCCTCGTTCATCGGTTGTTGTATACTGTCCCAAAGGAACAAATTAATGAACAGAAACACAATGTCACTACAGAAGTAAGAACTTTCAGTCTAAGAAACATCACTGGGGTGGATGCCAACAAGATCCCGAACTTAGCTGCGCAAAACGTCTTAATTATAGTGTCCGATAACCTCCAATGCACAATCTCTACGCAATCTTGCCTCTGAATTGCAAAATCTGTTTACTGACATCTTTCCACCAAAATCCCTCTGATGGGTCCAATTTCTACCTGTACCGTCTTGTGAAGTAAGCGATCCCGGCAGCTTTTTTGGATGGACATTCTCCACACTAATCAGTTTAGATCAGTTTAGATAACCAATTACCATGCGCCGTCTGCGGTAGTTTTGGTTGCTACCTTCTGGCGACAACTTCAACCGGATACAATGAGAAAGGACAGGAATACTAAAGTAGTAGTAAAAGAACTACAAATACTGGTATCAGGTCAATAAGAAGGTTTGTGAATACAAGAGCGACACTGATCACGACACCTAACCGTTTCCTCTTACGCATATAACCACTGAGTGCAAGGGTCCCTTGGAACCCACAATGGAAGTATAACATGCCCTAATTCGCAAAGTTCACTAGTTAAGTTCTTCATATCTTTCTTCTATGTCATGGGATGGCCACCCTTTCTCATCTGCCATCCATTACTCGCCACAGTGAACACGGCGCGCCGAAATATCATGTCAGGGGATAAGTGTAAAACATACCCCAAATACCTCAGCTTGGTGATCTTTATTGTCTCATCTTATCACTTGATTCGTGAGCCTAAGACTTTCCGCCGAACCTCAGCATTGCTCACACGGTATTCCCACCAGATTCGAGCAATGCTACAAGTACATCGATGTTCAAATACCGACAATCTTCGTATATCCTCCACTCGAAGTGGCCATGTCTCCGAACCACATAGCAGCAATGGCCTGACTACTGCAGCGCACACTCGATCCTTAATAGATAAACGAATGTCATGTCGACGCCACAGATGACTCAGATTGGCAAATACCAAACGAGCCTTTTGTATACGGAAAGACACCTCATCCGATATCAGACCTCTGCGTGAAATGCAGTTACCCAGATAACAGAACTTATCTACCAGTTATACAGTTTCCTCAGATACTGGAAGGTTTGGTGTTGGATTAACCCAATCCTGCAACAGCATCTTCTACTTTCTGGGTGCAAAACTCACACCGAACACTGCTACGCGGTCAATCAAGCTGTCTAGAAAAGCTTGCAACTTAGCTGGATGTTCACTTAGAAAAACTAGGTCGTCCGCATATTTAAGGTCTGATATCTTTCCACCCGGGGAAGGTTCAATGCCACGATCTGCACATGACAAAAGTGTTGTCTCTAGGACCATATCAATTACGAAGTTGAAGAGAAAAGGAGAAAGGGGGCAACTCTGACTTACACCACTTCTCGTGATGAACTCAAGTGAAAGATCACTATAAGCCCGAACTCGGCTTCGGCTATTCACGTCAAGGGACTTTGTGATGGAAATCAATTTCTCTGATACACCCTTTAACAAGAGACAGCGCCAGAGAACTGTGCGGTCGACTGAGTCGAAGACCGTGTTTAGATCAGGAAAAACGGAGATAGTGGGCCTACGGAAGGAGTGTCCGTGTTTTCAAATTTGTCGAAGAGTGAAGAACACAACTTCGACCAGGTCTATACCCAGCTTGATTCCCGCGCGAACACTGTTCGTGAGCGGTTGATAAGCGGTGCAGAATAATACCAGCAAGCAGTTTAGATGCGATGCCAACCAGACTTATTATCCTGTGGTTTTCACAGGATTACCTGTCACCATTCTTGTAAATCGGTACGACCACCGATTCACACTAACTCCTTGGAACTTGTTCTCTATTCCATGCCATACCAAGGAGTTTGGTCAACTCCAATCACAATTTTGAGCCACCGTTTCGAAGATGAACAGAGGCAAAATATCCGGCAACCATATGTCGTTTAAGATGACCTATCTCACGAAGAACCTCCGCTTCTGACGGAGGACCGGTATTTACAACCGGAGCTGAAACCATCGTGCTACTTAGCAAGTCTGTCGTGGATGAAGGCCTATTAAACTGCTTCTCGAAATGCTCCGCCCAATGATCTAGACGACACTTCTAGGTTTGAATCAATGAGCCGTTTGCCTCTTCGGTCAATTTACTAACGCCTGGTTTACGTGGACCGGTACTTCTAATCGAACGAAAAAGGTCGCGACTGTTGCCAATCGCCACAGCTTTTTCCAACTCCCTATACTTCGCAATCCACCACTGCTCACGGTAGTTTCTCAGGCTACGAATCAGTTGGCGTTTAAGAAATCTCCGTGCCTCATCGTATCTGGAATCCGGAGGAATCGATCTGAGAGCATCCAACAGCGCAACTGAAGATGCAGATATATACCGCTTCTGTGTGTCTGGTTGTTACACATTGGGCAGCATCAGCAGCCTCAAACAGAGCCCGTTGGACCGCTGTCCATCGCTCTTCTGGATCCTGGGCATTTGATTGCATCGATTATCTGGTTGGTAATTCTGCTTGAAAACCAGATCGATGAGTATCGTCCAGTAGTGTAATCCGTGGTTACTCTTTTCGCTCCCTTTGAGGCACTTCATTGGATTTTTAATCTCAAGCTGTTCAAAACTTTGAAAATGAATGCACATACTATTCCACGTTGCCCCTCGTACTGCGTAAACTATAACACTAATCTTATCTTATATAAGACTCATCATCAGTAACGAAGAACAACGACAGGCCAAATAAGGCAAGATCAAATAAGAATTCTTACGGTCACCATCACAGAAGTCGATCGCTGTGTGGGCAACGTGCTGTTACTGTTCAAATCTTTGACAGAAGTGTTATTTCAAACCGCTGAGACCCAGTCCTGATAGCCTCCTGGTGAGGAGTTCAGTTCAAAATCGGTCATCCCGGGTTCCAGTCCCAGTGGGGGATTGGTAAATGTGCACTGCTGATGATTCCTAACAAGAACGAGGCGGTTCTTTTCAATGGTGACCTGATCATTGGTACTACACGATGAATTACTTCCGTGGTTTTCAATCGTGAGTTGAGCGTTCAAGCTGCATGATGAATCATATTAAACAAATATAATCTCCTACTACTCAATTGCACAATTACTTTTTCACTTAAAGCCACATAAAATGTACTCACTGCAATTGTGGCCGGTGTGTCCACATGAATGATACACCGGATATCCGCGCGTGCCGAATGAACCGCCGAGTGTAACATCCAAGTAGCTTGATTGACACCAAGCACAGTCGAACCTGGGTCTAAAATTTGTCCTGAAATTAAAAAGTTCGGCTAAAATTGTCCATTGATGTAAAAGCAACTCAGTTTGCATAGAACTTTATGAAGTTGCGTATGGAGAATGGGATGCATGTAAAGGATGGGGGAAAATGTAATAAACGATACTGACACTACAGTTATGCTCCATAATGTCGCGAAAACTGACTAATTTGCATTCCCAATTTTTTCGCAGGTCTGCGAAATTAGCAAAATTCTGGAAAAACCTTGCAAAATATTTGTCCAATTTTTATGACCTGTACCAAACATTTGCGACTCCTCCTGATCCGCAACAGGTTCTTGAATCTAGCCTCGCGAATGTTGGAGGTATTATCGTACCTGACAATAATCATCAAGAACCACTCACGTTGTTGAGTGATCTACATGTCAAAGTTCGACAAGGGAACTACAATGACCCGCGTAATGTTCTCAACACACAAGTTCAGTGAGTTGCACAATTAGATCTATCTTGAATCAAAAAACTAAACGGAACACGGACGTAGGCGAACGAACGCACCCAGTGTGTGGTTAATGGTTGTTGGGTATCTCTAACAAACAACGGATGAGATGTGAAGCATTCCCTGGAAATATCTTAACGAAAAGACTGCAGTTCGCGTGTATGCAAAACGAACGAACTTACGAATAGGGGTTGTCATAGGACCACGGATAACACATATGTTGACTACAGGAGTTGCTGCTTATGAGTGGCAAATTAAACGATCATGCACTGCCGGTGAAACCGATCGCTAAACTTACCTTTACAATCAACTCTGATGAGAGAGGACGCGGTAATTTCGTGATAAAGCAAACCAAAAGGGTTGATCAAAAAGTGCTCGTTTTTCGAGCTGATGCGAGCCTGTAGAAAATAAAGAATTGTTTTCAATTAAGAATATCTGACCATCTCTAAAAGTTTAAAAGACGACAGATAACATGAGATTTCGCTGTAGGCTCACGCATAGGTGTAAATGGCTCAACATATCCTAAACTAAATAAACCAAGCGGAGAACCAAAAAAACACCGACGTCTTCTTATTTAGGCTTTTTTCTGAATACCAACATTAGCTTTACGGATTAAAATTCATCATATTGCTGTATGAGTCATCCCACGGACGTTTAACTTAGCACTGATAATTCACAGAAGCACCGTACAGTTGTTTCATAAACACCACATACTTATTGACACGGAACTGAAACTGCAACTCGGGGCGCATGACTGAGTTCCCCAAGTCAACCATTGGGCCATCTGGATTGGCTCTCTCTTGACGATCTGTTTCATGTCAAAATCAGAGACAAAACGTCACTGACTTCGGACATTACCAAGCAACATGGAACAGTTGTAGTGATCGTACAAGTTTCCTACGGTGCGTTGGGCGTTGACATTGTATTACGAATTATTCAATGAACAGCTCAAATCAACGAAGACTGGTTATTTTCTTCATCATTTGGATTGCCAAATCCAACTGTCGAAGACATCACAAATTTGGGGCATTGGATTAGCGTCAAGAACTACTCTCAGCATGAACGCTGTGCACAGTGACTTCATCCACTGGATCTGTTTTCATGTGTCTTGTTTCGAGTTCATTATTTGCCCAGTTTGGAAAAACATTTGCCGCAAAGGATGCTTAAAAACAACATCACAGTCGCAACTAATCGCAAGCAATAATAACCGAGGTGAGTGAGAGTTAGGCGACTTATACAAAACGAAAAAATACCGAAATTCAGAAGAAAAGATGTGGAGGAAGATCAGTTTACTTACAGTCACATGATTGTAAATGCTTGTATTCCATCCGAATAGATCAATCAAACGATACACCGAAGCTAATTTACACCGTAACGAACGTTCTCGGCGTGGATAAACAGCAGCATCACCACCACGAAGGTCGTTGATTGGAATGACGCCATTTCGTTGGCCTAACAGTATAAAAAAAAGCTCACATTCATCTAACAAGCAAAATTGGAAATATACTGCTCACAAACGACTTACTTAAAGAGAAACTGATTGTCCCAGCCTGACACGCCAAGTCAACGCCGAAGGATATTGAACAAATCAGACCGTCGTACTATATACATGTGTAGGTAGAATCTAGAGGTGGAAGTACATGACCGGCTCATCGGCTATTGCCACTCATCAGATATGCACATCCCGTACTCCTTTATTCATTCATCCTTATACTTGAACAGGTCGTATGTTCTCATCACAATTTTCTTATTTGTACATCGAGAGTATAAGTGCATGCTCGTCTCCCTTCGTCGTCCACGAGGTTAGTTGGGACCAATCCATATTACAGACACGTATAATTATATATATATATATATATATATATATATATATATATATATATATATATATATATATATATATATATATATATATATATATATATATATATATATATATATATATATATTCACAAGAATCTAATTTGAATCGTCTGGAGTGTGAATGGATACTTTTCATTGAAGAGCTCACAAATGAATCGCAACTGTGATTTCTCATAGTTATTCGTGTCTGGGTCACTGCTAACCCAAAGAACAACGAGGCTGCATGTGCAAGCGCTCGTATTGATAGTAAGTAGTATGTAAACGTGTGGACAAGATTTCCCGGAAGCACATACCTGATGAGCGGCGACAACCGCGAAACCGGTCGTGTGCTTCCGGGGAAATTTTGTCCACATGTTAACATACTACTTAGTATCAGTGTATATATATACATCGGTGAAGAAAAAGCAAAGGGTTGTAAGTCCGAACATGTTTCTTATGTTATAAAAATCACGAGATTCAGACATCTAAGAATGCCACATAGTATAACCAGTAATTTCGTTTGTAAACCATATCCTGTAATGTGCCTAACCGATGACATTTCTCATCTCTGCGAAATCGGATGGCACCGAGGCAAAACCCCGAAGCTATTTCTCCATAACCCCACGTCCAGTCATGCTCTGGTTGTCGTATTGTCACACTTATAGTGTGTACCTAGAGAACAGAGAAATAAACGATGGTCAGACATGAATCGGGCAAATCCAACCCATTGGACGCAGTTCACAGAGCGCCCATCCACATCCAAAATACGATAACGAACTGCACCCTTGCTCTTACAGTGTTCATATTAATTATGTGGTGATCTAATAAGATATATACATTCACAATGACAAGTCTAATCCAAGTCAAAGTTCATTTAATCTAACGTGATCGATAATACAGCATTGACTATCACACAAACCACATCATCATGCAAATCTGATTCATTCCATTTGAGACTGTGATTGCGCTGTATGGTTATTGGTTTTCGGCTGCTAATTATTCGATTGAACTCTACCACCCAACTCTATCATTCGACGTCTTTTCACTGCTGAATCGGACTTCCGAAATCTTCTGCATTCGACGGCGAACGTGTTTTGCTCTTTTCTGTGCTAGCCAGATACCACAACGGTAATTCCCCTCCCACATTTCTTCACCTATCACTCAATTGCAAAACCATCGCTACAGACATTCATTCTACTGAGCACGAACGTTTCATGCGCGTCGAAATTCAACGTCCTCTGAGTCACATCACTCAGCCATCCAACTCTCGCTGGATAGTGCAGGTCCCGGTAACTTGACAACCCATAGGAAAATGATTGTGAACTATAGTCAAGCTACTAACCACTTCACGTAGTTGGATGCCTACCCGCTACCTCGAACAGACAAAATGGTCCAGGATATATCCCGTCATACAATACACAGTACTCCATCGCCGAGCATGAGAAGCCATATACTGCATTTGAAGCATACGGGGCTCCATCCAGTCAAGTTTAACAAAGATGCTGCCTGTATTTCACTCACCACTGGATAAATTCTGAGATAGGGAAGTTTCATATACACAATCGATCACATAAGCGTGACCGTCTACGATAAGGCCAGATCGAAACCTTGAGCGTTTTCTGAAAGCCGCTGCGAAATACTGTATGACATTCAATCCAAATAAAACTGTGACAAGCACCAAAATAACCCAGCATTTGGGTTACTTAATATCAGTCCAGGGGAGATGGCTAACCCTGATTCGAAATCAACCACGGTGGCGTGCGAGGCGTACAACACTATGCTCACCAGCATTTGTGGCCAACGAGTGTACTGCGCACCCAAGATGTCTAACCTCATCCGAAGGGCGAATGAACTGAGTAATCAGTTACCGGCTCCTGCAAGTCTCCAGAAGGAGCGAATGCAACACAGTTGATCACCGGCTTACCTGGACTAGCAATGCTCCCTTGCAGGACGTGCTAGACTGCGCAGAAACTAGAGATGTATCATCCTTCGGTACAAAAAACACCTTTGCTTGACTGGGTGACCGAGTAGTACAACAGGCCGGAACAGCAATCATGAAAGGTCCTACCAGGATGACTGACTGATCTTTCATGCGCACGAACGATCGCTCCCCGACACCGTACACATTTTACTCTCTCTTATCATCATTATGATGATGATCATCGAAATGTTACGTCCATCACGACGAGAGTGCACCTTGATGTGGTGCGATGGACTGCATCATCATCATCATCGTACAGCGGTAAACAGTAGGGCAAGCCCCACCGATCACTGCCTTTCTCACCATCTTGCACGTTGAACTAGGAAGTATGAATTTACAAGATGGATAGGGAGTGGACCTACACGGGAAGGAAAAGGAAAGAATGCCCTAGTAGCCAACACACGGAATACACAGTCCAGCTGTACAAACATACATCGATCAGTCATTCTGATTCAATAGAAAGTGACAACACGATCGCCACTGTTCGCGGTTTGCAGCCATATCCTCCAGTATCTCCAGCCAACTGGTAGACGGATCTTTTGGACCCCAACCACGAAGACGTGAAGCATCTACTTTACCTAAGTCTGCAGTACATTTTCCCATTCCTCGCTGCCCAGTCATCTGTTGACCTCCACGTGGTTTCTTCCACTCTCTAGGAGGGCTGGAAAATAGGGCACGCTACCGTAGACGTGCGTTTGACATACGTAGCACGTGTCCCAACCAACGAAGTCTACTAAGTTGAACACGCTGTGACAAAACGTTCTCCGAATTAGTACTTAATACTCGCTTTCTTACCTCATCATTACTTACTCGGCTATTCCACCCAATCCTAGCGATACTACGTAAATATCGGTGGTCGAAAACCTCAAGATGACGAATATCTTCAGCACGCAGACTCGAAGTCTAGCAACCATACAACAAAACTGAACGCACTGCGGCACAGTATTCACGACCTTTCAATTTCAGTGAAATATCAGGTCGTCGCCACAAGTGCTTTAGTCCAGCGTACGCCGATCGAGCCTTGGATATCCGTGTACCACTGTGCTCCCATCCGTCGTCACAATGCTGCCGAGGTAGGTGAAGTGGTCGACAACTGCCAGCACCTCCCCATCGAGCATCAACCTCAGAATCGTCCACGTCCAGTCTTGTAACATCACTCTGCACTTTGAAGATGTAAAGTGCATGCCGAATGGAGCTACAGCTCTTGAGAGTCTACCCAGTGCACGTCGAGCATGTTCCGTGGATTCGAACAAGCAGACAACGTCGTCCGCGTAATCTAGGTCACATACATTTCCACTATTTCCTAGTTCGATGCCTACATCCTGAAGATTTTGCAGCGCATTCTCCATTATTTCGTCCATGATGAAGTTGAACAGGAATGGAGACAAAGGGCATCCTTGTCGAACACCACTGGTCGTTTCGAACCAACCGGATAGTTCACCGCAAACCTAACGCGGCCAGAAGTATGAGAATACAATGATCTCATTAGGTTCAAGAACTTCTGGGGCATACCTTTTCGATGAAGAACACTGAAAAGCGATGTTCGGTCAACTGAATCGAAGGCGCCTTACAGGTCTAAGAAAACCATCATCGTCGGTCGGCGGTGCGTATGACGCGTTTCAAGTAGTCGGCGAAGAATAAAAATCTGGTGGATGCATCCTCGACTTGAGCGAAATCCAGCCTGCTGTTCGCGGGCATTCCTCTCGCGAGCCGGTGTAAGACGATGCAGCAAAATCGAAGCTAATACTTTGGTGACTATCGGAATTAAGCTAATCCCACGATGATTACTGCAGTCATTGCGTATTCCCTTCTTCAAGATGGGAACAATCAATGACTCACTCCATATTAACGGAATACGCTCCTCCTTCCAAATGTCACGGAGCAAGGCGGTTAGTGATTTTATCAACGCCCCACCAACCAGTCTGAAAAGAACTGGGGGAAGTTTGTCGGGACCTGCCGCTTTCCCTCGCTCTGGTATTCAAATGCATGACTCTACTTCTACTTCCGATGGGGGCTCAAGTGATACTCCCCAAGGAGTCACAGTTGTTGACACAGGAGTAACTACACTAGCCTGCGGCCAGCTAAACCACTCCTTGAAGTATTTTGCCCAACGGTAAAGCCTTTGCTCTTTGCTATGGATGGGTTCTCTATTTCTATCGCAAATCGTTTCACTGACCTGGATGCGCCGTCCACCGGTGTCACGAATAAGTCTGAATAGTCTTTGACTGTTACCTGAAACAGCTGCTATTTCCATTTCTTCGGCTACATTGACCCACCAATTTTCGCGATCATTCTTAAGGCTTTTCGTAACTTGCCTTTGTAGCTTTCTCCGCATCCTATTCATCTCCTTACGGTTCGAGAGCTGACGCTTTTGCTCCATTGTACTCAGCGATTCTTGCGAGATTCAGTATTTTTGATGGACAACGGATCTAGGACCACGGTTAACAAAACTCCTCCAGGTTATTTGGGATAGTGAACAGATTCCCCGAGAATGATGTAAATCGGTGATTGTGCTAATGTACAAGAAAGGTGACAGGTTCTATTGTGAAAACCACAGAGGATTTAGCTTTGTATGCATCGCACTAAAACTGCTCACCGGAGTGATTTTCCACCGATTATCCAGCGCCCGCGAAATGTGTATGCGTAAGAATCAAGCCGCTTTCAGACCCAGTCAAGGTTATACCGACCACATTTTACTCTTCGACAAATATTAGAGCATAGACACATCTTCCGTAGATCCAGAATCTTTATCTTTCTTGACTTGAAAGTGACGTTCGATCCAGTCGACCGCACAGCTCTCTGGCGCTGCCTCTCATTGAAGGGTGTGCGAGAAAATTTTATTTTTCCTTTCCAATGCTTATCCGCAAACAGCTGAAGCCAAGTTCGTGCTTACGGCGATCTTTCATCCCAGTGTACCACAGAAAGTGGTGTTCGTTAGGGTTGCCCTCTTTCGCCCTTCCTCTTCAATTTTCTAACTGAATTGATTTTTGAGATAGCTCTATCCTCGTGTGAGAATAGCGACACCGATCTTTACTCAGATAGTAAACTGCCTAACTTGGAATACGCGGACGATATTGTTCTTCTGAGTAAAGATCCACTAAGTTGAAAGCTTTCTCAGATAGCCTAAACAACAGGGTAACAGTTTGAAGTGCGTTTTGCACCTTCAAAGTGTAAAATGCTGTTTCAGGACTGGATTGGCGCAACACCAAACCTCTTCTTGGCAGGACAAGCTCTAGCTGAAGTAGAAAAGTTTCGCTACTTGGGTAGTTACATCTCACCGGATGGACAGATATCGGATAAAGTGTCATCACGTAAACAGAGGGCGCGTTTGGCTTTTGCCAACCTCCGTCATTTGTGGCGTCGGCGTGACATCCAGTTTTCTTTTAAAGGTCCAGTGTACGATGCGGCGATTAGATCCGTTCTTTTATACGGCTAAGTAACATGGCCATTAAGAGTAGAAGATAAGCAAAGACTGTCGGTGTTTGAGCACCAATGTCTCCGTAGCATTGCCTGGAACACCGTATCAGCAACGATGAGGTTAGACGTAAGGTGTTGGGAACCAGAGGTCAGTCTATGGATCAAGTAATGAATCTAGATAGATTAAGGTTGTGCCATGTGTCACGCGTGCCCACTGATAGAATTCCTCGGCGTTCGCTGTTTTCTGGGGCAGGAAGATTGGTCCTGGTCAGTCCACGACATGGCAAAAGGGTATGAAAACCTTGACTAGTGGACTTCGTCAAGTAGGACGCGTTGGACTTCCTGGATGGAGACTGTGATCAGCCTACCAAATGGTTAGAAACAATAACTGATATAACTAGGTGTCGTGACCAGTGGTACAGTTGCATTCGAACACTTTCCTTGTCCTCGTGGTTTCCGTTTATTACCTTGGTTTTTGGTCTTTTTTACTTCATGCTTCTGTGTTTTCTGTCCTATACTGGACGATGCTGGAAGGTAGCAACCGAAACCAGAGCACATAGGTGCGAGGTTGGTGGTTGTGTAAGCTAGAGCTGAACTGAACGTGTCCAGCCCGAGAAGCAACTGGTAAGACGTGTGGCAAACTGTAATCTGAAGCCCACAAAACTCGCGAAGTCTGTCCTCGGCCCCATACCATGAAGCATGTTTTCAGTCGCAGCCTTGAAGCATCCAGCACACACAGTCACCAGTATTCTTGTTAATGGGACACCTTCACAGGCACCGATCGATACTGGTAGTCCTGGGAGCTACATTTTGCCTACAGTTGTGCGCACTGACATGGGAAGTGTAGTCTACGTAGTCAAAGTTTACTATGGCGTCGACCTCCCCGCCCTTTTCCATCACGGGTTACCCCAGTGTCTATCCGACATTATATATAAATATATATGTATGTATAACCACTTTAAATTTTTGGTATTGGCAAACTGTGCGCTGATGCGCCACTTGGGCATGATTTCCATAGTAAAACGAGAAGGTCAAGATATCTTTTGCTGGCCAGCAAGCCACTTTCTCTCGCACCGGATTACCTATCGAATCACCACTTTTACCTTTACACTTACACCCAGAGTGCAGACTAGTCACAGCCAGATTCGGTGCCACATCCCAGAAGAAAAACGGCTCATACGCCTTGAAATCGATCGCCTACTGAGGTCGTATCATCTAATCCTCGACTTCCCAAGAGCTCGTGACAAGGAAGGCTAGTCACAAGCGACGAACGGTGAATGATTACAGTCAAACCATTAACCGCTTTACATACCTCGATGTGTACTCCTGACCACAAATGGGTAAAACGAGCGGAGATATTCCATGCTACGAGTTTTACAGCATTCTTGACCCCAAGAGCGTCTACCAGTAAATCCCAACAGCCGAAGTAGAGAAACCGTACATAGCGTTTGAAGTTCGCGGAAATCTGCTTTAATTCCGAGGCATCCCCTTTGGTGACGAACGGCATCGCCCATTACCAACGTACAACCGACATATTTGCATGCATTGACAACGTCACAATCTGTGGACAACCTCAAAAGAACAAGACCATGATCGTATTGCTTTCCCTCAGAACGGTCAAACGGTGCGGAATTACGCTCAACGAGGCCGAAATCACTACTACATTCAATGAGATCTGTCTTCTAGGTCTCATAATCCGTAAAGGGATCATTCAATCGGACCCCGAGATAATACGGTCCATACAAGAACTGCCATCTTACACAGGACGCAAAATGGCCACGGCCAGTGGTGAGAATGTTTGCTCACAATTGATTCTATCCTTTTATGACAAGACTAACTCATTGGTGGAAAACGACACACTTCCGATCCCAAGACATGTTCGAGCCACTTTCAAAACCTCTAGGGACAACTAGAACGCCGCAGTTGTCACAGTACTACGAGATAGCAACCAAGGTCACCGCACCCAGTGAATGGTTAATGGCTGTCCGAACAGAATAGACTCACACAAACAGGAATGTCGCTCCCAACAACACATCAGACCAAGTCGAGCAACACATTTGTAAACCTTGTCACTGCGTATATGGTTCAACAAAGGTCCGAATCCATCCAGCAGAGATAAGCTGCGTTTCTCGAAAAAACTCATTTTCTACCAAGCGCCAGATTGTATTATTATTTAAATATATATATATATATATATATATATATATATATATATATATATATATATATATATATTGGAGGGGAATAGAAATGCAGACACGCCTTTTGGCTGTTTTGTTACATGCATTTTTCTGTAATTTTCCAATGCTTTATTTGACATTTATGAGACCCGAGTTGCAAAAGCACACTGCAAATCATTTGCGCGATCGAATTATTTTGAGCCATGTCCGCCAACGTCTCTAACGAAAGAAAATCCTTAGCCTTCGGTCCCTAACCAGGGGGACGGGATGAGTCTATCGAGGCCAACGCTGACGTCAACTTTCTAATATCCCTACACTAAGTCATGGTTCGATCAGAACGTCGCTTTTTCCAGTCATAAACAGAAAGCGTAAACAGCACACGGTAAGAGAGGCATTCGTAAAACGCGTCCAGGCCAACGGGGGTGATGTTGATTACACCGTAAGCGAGACTGACTATCACTGGTGAACCCATGGTTTAATTAACATTTAATTAAGCGAGATTCGTTGTTCATTGATCTCATGGTGGCACACTCAGATTCAGCATCGGCTTGATTGGCCACTAACTGTGAGCTGGTTGCGGCAATTACCTCAGTGAAAACCTTAGTCGGAAACAATACCAAGAATAGGGAAAGTGAACCGTAAATAATGGTAGGAAGCATATGGCCGCTACTATTTTATCGCATTACACGCTTGCGTATGAGCACAGAGGAAGGGGTACACTACAGCCTGGCCCGCCGCACTATTGGGGATAACCGACAACCTGACCCTGAGATCCAGAGCGCAAGAGCACAAAGCCACACAACAGGTCAGGTGTGTGGACAGTGGAAAACTGCCTACCAAAGTTGGCCAGGGGTGGCGGGGTTCAAACCCCATGGGTAAGACTTGATCGTTAAGCTGACAGCGCTTAACCACCATATTTTCAGCCGTTGCACAGGTGGGTCTACAAAACTCCACCCTAGCTTCACCAGCTGTCCTATTCCGAAATACAGTCCAAAAGATGCCCTTGAAATAAATTTAGCGAAGAGAATTTCAACCCCTGTTACAAGAGTATTTCTGAGCCCGAACGGGGGGGGGGGGGAATCAACGCACTCTAGTCAGCAGCACTTCGAGGCCATTAAAAACTACTGAACATGCTCCTAGGAACTCAACTAGCTGCGGCTCGTAAGTTATATTAACGTCCACTATACCTATTGTTTGATGTCTCACCCCGTGATACATATTTTGTCCACCTAATCTATGAACTCTTTTACCAGAAACACCCTGATGCGGAAATATCCAGTCACAAAACAGCTGCAACTTCGACGCGAACTGCATCGTGTATATCTTCTCATATGATTACCTAGTGGACTCTGGTAGCACACCAAAAGCCAATTCAAAAGAATTAAAGACGCCCACTTCTGGAATTCGTTGAAAGTTCAAATAAATTCGAAATCGACCTGTTATCTGTTTCCAATGACTTGCTGAATTGATATTGTTAGATACTTAACTGGCAAGCAACGTACGTTACTTGTAACTTCACAATACGGTAGTCAACAGTTGAAAGTAGAACTGAGATTTTGTCAACCCCACTCTCAGCGAATCTGAATGCACAGTTATCACGTGCGTTTTTGGTTGAGTATAGTGGAAGGGGTATACCCCACATCCACAAAGGGCCCAATGAACTATTAGGGATAACCAGCCACTAGACCTTGCGGTGGAAGATGTTGCCGATGCTCTGCGAGGGCTTCGACCACATACATCGTCTGGTCCGGATGGGATCTATCCATTATTCGTTCGGGAACCAGTTGAAGTCATCGCCCCCACCCCTCACGAGACTGTTTAACAACTCGATGGAACACAACGAACTATCATCCGAGTGAAAAAGCCGTTGTTCGAGGGCTGCGAAAAGGCGGCAACTGCGAATCACCGTTCAGTTAGCCTTAAGTGTGTGGTCGGAAGGATTATGGAGCGACTAATCTCGACACAACTGTGTGAATACCTAGATAGTCAAGAGCCTCTCAGCCACCAGCAGCATGATTCCCGAAAGGGCGTCAACAAAACACAGGCTGGAGAGGAGGGCCACTCCATGGATGTTATCTATGTTGACTTCAGCAAAGCGTTCTATATAGCGCCGCATGACTGTTTGTTCACTAAGTTGAGATCGTTAGGAGTGGCAGGACAGTCACTCAAGTGGACCGAAGACTTCCTGAAGGGGATGTCCTCTGTGAAAGTTGCTTTATCATACTATGAATGGCGTGAGGCTTCCGGCGGAGTAACACAAGGCTAGGTCTTAGGCCTGCTGCTATTCCTGGGGTTTATCAACGACTTACCAGAAGAACTGATGTTCCCTTGTCTGACGAATGCCAACGACCTCAAAATCTGGCGTGATCAAAGCTACAGCGGATCATGAGGCACCACAATCGGATTTGGATACTCCAACGCGGTGGTCCAACGTGTGGGCTCTCTTAGTTAATGCCCAAAAGTGGGCTCAGTGGAGGTTAGGGAGACCGAAGCCCAATGAGACCTACTCTTTCCATCGATGAAAGACTTGGAGGTGATAGTGTCTTATACCCTCAAAACCCGCGATCGCACTGACAAGGTGTGTACCTCAGCGCGTAGCTTCTATGGTGTCATCCGTCGGACGTTTGGGAAGCTACCTTGTGGTGCTTTTAAACTCCTGTATATCTCACGTAAGTCCTCGACTAGAGTATGACGGAGCTGTCATATTCCCCTGCACAGAAGCTGAATTCGTGAAGCTGATAAGTATGCAACGACGAGCCTCTCACCTAGTCGTTGGACTACAGGGGATTAGTTAGGACAGGCGTTTGGGGCTAAGAAAGCTGTTTTCGGAAGCGTATCGAAGAGCGGTGATCTGATATGCGTCCGACGAATATTCCGGGGCGTAAAAAACGCCGAGTTGCGTGCGAAATGCTCCTTTCGTGGCCACTCGTGCCCAAGGAAGCACTCGATGACGCCCCTGAAGCTGCAACTCACTGGTCTACCATCTCTCCAGGAAGTCAATCAAAATGTGGAACCCGATGCCAGTTGATGTGGTGAAAGAGATAAATTATAAACCATTCTGCTGGAATTTTGACGTACATCTGAAGGAGCGGTAGCGTGAATTTCCATTGTGAGGCTAATACCAAGAGTGGACGGCAATGAGACTCATACGGGTGTCCCAGTGCCTCAAATTCCGAAAATTTGAAATCTGACTGAGAATTCCCGTCGATAACCAACCACATAAGTCCCCATAGGTTGGTGGGGACTACCGCATACTCCCAAGTCAGCCTGCCGCATGTTTTATATGCCCCAATTAGGCGCTATTTTAAGCTTAATCACCAGAAATTGAATCTTGATGGTATTCTGTCAACAATCGAACTACACGTTAAGGCAACATACAATCGAAATAAATCGCCAGTGAAAAAACCTAAAGGTTAGTGCTGAAACTCACCTTTGTGCAACCCGAAACCAGATGATGACTGTCCAGCAGGAGCTGATGCAAAAAACTCAGATACATGCTGCAACGAAAGCAAACTAGTGCTCATTCCTGGATAATCGCCAGACTGTGTTTGAGCTCGTATAACCTCTTCCAATTCTCGCCGAAATGCATCAGATTTCAGAATGAGAGAAACGCGCCGCCTTTGTGACATGAGATGAACATCTTCCTTGATTGTAGCTGGTCGTAGTAAATTTCGCTGGTAATCCGGGTCGTCGGGATCTGTTAATTCGGCTTCGTGTGCACAAATATAAACACAAACCTATGGTGTTGATGAACTTTTCCATCTGTTCCGAGGTTTCTCCTCCACTTACTGCATTACCATCTGGCATTTTGCAACAGAAAAACGCACCGGTTGAAGGAACACAGCAACAGCGACCGGCGGTGCAAAAGGGGTGCGAATAACCGCACCCTGTGTTGAAAACGAAAACCCCATTGGGACCATCGTTGATGCAGTAAAACCTCAGTTCAGTTCAGTTCAGTTCAGTTTGCACAGTACAGGTAATGGTCACAGCCAATCGAGCGTCCAGAATTCCTTCGATGGTATGCACGCCAGTCATGCACTCACCACTGCCGAGTGTATTTCGTCGAACCCCCGCTAAAACTGAGAGGGAAACGGAAAACCTCATCGCACATCAACTGCATCGTGAGCTTTCACTGAGACTGTATGCAATGAGGGGAAAAGTCTGTTAAAACATACTCCAGAAGGACCACAGTGCTACCCGTCATCCATCTAGTTGATATACTCAAGGCTTACTACAAGGAAAGATCTCGTACCACTTGCGATCCAGGGCACCTTCGAAGGATTGGACTGTCCGCAGATCTACCACT
Source organism: Fasciola hepatica (assembly GCA_948099385.1). Taxonomy (NCBI): domain Eukaryota; kingdom Metazoa; phylum Platyhelminthes; class Trematoda; order Plagiorchiida; family Fasciolidae; genus Fasciola; species Fasciola hepatica. The sequence goes on from CANUEZ040000008.1 coordinate 11,249,804, forward strand.
CCACGAGGCAGACCGTTCCAACTGTTCACAACCCTGTTGCTGAAGAAGTGCGATCTAGCCATCAACCTAGATCGGGCTTTTATCAACTTCTTTTCGTGTCCCCATGTTCTGGAGTCTACGGCGACTTGGAATAGACTATCTGGTCTAAGGCCAGAAAAGCCCTTTATTACTTTGAACGCTTCTATGAGATCCCCTCGACATCTCCTCCTTTCCAACGAGAAAAGATTCAGGTCACAGAGTCTCTGCTCGTAAGTCTTACCCCTCAGCCCTTCAACCATTCGTCTGGCGAGCCGTTGGACTTCCTCTAGGCAGGCGGCGTCCTTTTTGTAGAAGGGTGACCAAGCCTGCACGCTACCTTCTAAGTGAGGTCGTACTATAGCCATGTGAATAGGCACGAATACCTCCGGCTTCCGGCAGGACAAAGCTGATCGCAGCCTAAAGAGCTCCCCACGAGCCCTATGCGCGGCAGCTTTGCACTGCTCCGACCATTTGAAGTCACTGTTCATGATGACCTCAGGGTCTTTAACCCTACTGACTGCCTCTACGGTGAACAGCCCTTGATCATGAGCGACAGTTAGGGGCTCTCTGTTGTCCTTGAAAACAAATGGCTTTTTTGAGCGTTTAGAGGTAAGTCCCATTTGTACGCCCAGTTCAGGACGGCGCCTATTTCCCTGCCCAAGTCCGCCCTACCCTTAGATCCAACAATCTTCACATCATCCGCAAAAATAAAGCTGGGCGATTGAAGAGTGGATGCTAGGTCATTAATAAATAACAAGAATAAGACCGGGCCTGGGACGGATCCCTGAGGTACACCACTGGTGACGTTCACCAAACTGGAGCACAGTGGGCCAAGAGTTATTCTGTCTTTGGGACTGGCGAGTTCCTAGGTCCTCTGAGTGCTGAGAAAGCTATTTTACTGTTGTCCCCGGGTCTGGCCAGGTCACAGGATTTGCGGAGCGAGCCAGATAAAGCATTCCGGATTCTGCACCAGAGAACATCGTGATGAATCCCACTGGGCCACGACTCCAGTGTTCATTTGCGGATCTTTTGTTTACCCCGTAGATGAAACAGGGTTCGGGCTAAGTTCGCTGTCTGAAGAGCGTGGCAGCTCCACGGCTACGAACTACTTCCCTTCCAAAGTCCAAATCCCTCCAGGAGTGTCACAGATACATATAGTGCTCAGATAAAGTTCCAGTAATGGTACATTTGACAGAAAGGAAGTGAGATAGGCGGTGGTGGAGAAAGGTGGGAGGGCGAAAGTCGGAAATAGGTATAACACTGACTAACAGAAGTGACTAAGAGGGGAAGCGAAGGAGGCTACTTACAGCACACTGGATTTAGATGCTCTAAGGGAAAACACCAGGCTAAAAAATGTTAAACCTTGCCTTGAAACCCAACGCTGAGGCGGCATACACCACCTCAGCCGCCAGCACGTTCCATGGATTAACAAAGAGGCACTCAGAAGTGCCCTTAAGTTCTTTAACGCTCTGGATTTAACCAGCTTAAACTCGTGTCCCCTGATTCCAGAGCCCCGAGCCAGCACCGATAGAGGCTCCATTGTTTGAGTGCTTCCATTAGATCACTTCGCGTCTTCTATGTTTCACCGAGAAGAGGTTCAGCGTGATCAACCTCTCTGAGTGTTCTTGTCTGAGTCCCAATACCATCCTGATGAAGTGTCGCTGAATTTTCCTAAGTGCAAAAGTCACCCGCACGAGAGCCGGGGCCCAGGCTTGCTTGGTAGCAATCATTCCTGGGGACTCCAAGGTCCGAGCTGTCAGTAACCCTCGGTATCGCCTGCGAGTTCCCTGGGTCTAGGCATTCTGATTCTCCGCCGGTGTCCTGGATGAGATACCCATACTTCCGTATGTTGAGCGGCAGTTGCCCCTGAGCGGTCTAAGAGTGAACCTTATTCAAGTCTTCTTGAAGTGATGCAGTTTCGGTTTCATCTACCAACTTTGGGTCGCTCGCCTGGGCTAGATGTACCCTCCAATAGATAACTAAAGTAGATCAAATACAGAAGGGGCCCCAGAACCGACCCCAGTGGGATTGCACTCGTGGCCGTATTCCCCGTGGACTTGCTCCCATCCCCCTTGCGTAATATATTCGGTTTATGGAACGTGCTCTGGTTCATTCCAGTGCCCGGTGCGCTTTGCCCAGCGCCCCCGTTTGGCGCAATGGTAGGCCGTGGTTTAGGGAATCCAACGCCTTTTGGAAGCCCAAATAGTAGACCTCAGCTCGTTCATCCTCTCTAACCCGGCCGTTACTTGGTCCAAGAGAGAGAAAACTAGATAAGCACAACCTATTTTTACCTAACTATGTTGCCCGTTTAAAGTTATTCTTTATCAGCCGGGTGTTTGGCCGCTCGGTACCCAACCAGTCCCTCCAGCATTTTTATAGCTAAAAGGTAGCAAACTGACCAGCCGGCCGTTTTAACGTCTGCAGTGACATTCATACTTGCTTATTTGTCTAACACACATCACTGGTTACCTAAACTCCTTCTTCTAAGCGTGGTGGCCACTTGACTATTGTCCCGCACGCCACACGCTCGCTTTCCTGAAAAACACCAACCTCGCCTCCCCACCTGCAGTATGCTCCTTCTCATGGATTGTGGAAAATATTTCCCTGGTGGTTGTGGTGGTCTAGTGCGGAGTACGAATATACCCCACGGATGGTCCATGCTCAGTGGGAAGGACCAGCAAAAGCTCGTAAAAAGGGAGCAGCTTGGTAAGTTTTACACTACTTTCCACCTCTCCTTCGACCAGCCCTTGTGCACTGGGACAACTTCGGCCGTCAGCCAGTCGCCAGGTAATAGCCCACCCTCCAGCAGCCTAATGGGAAGCTACGGCCATCTTCTTCCATGCTTTTACCACGTTTATTGTTTAGCTGAACGCTGAGTGCCAAGCGCGTTTGTCACCCGAACACTGCCCTTGCGCACGCTATCACAGACACTCCAAAATACACACTAACCACTCTAAGAGTATTTGCTGATACATCGACGGACGGCCTCATTTCGCTCTCGGAGCCACTGAAAACTACAAAATGAAATCTTTTTCCTGAAGACTGGAAGTTGTGGAAACAGAAATATCATGATTTTGCCGTGCTCATGGAATTGTGTTCAGAATCCAAAGAGTACCAGATTGCAACGTTCAGATACTGTCTGGGGGGTGAAGCCAGACGTGTTTTATTCACTCTTACTTTTGATGAGGATGAGGGCCAAGAAGACCCTATAACAGTCCTGCAGAAACTGGACAGCCACTGTTTGAGTCAGCCATATGAAACGAACCGCACGATAACTGAGACTACTGACGACGCACACCCTACTTTGGATATGACAGAGGTCCTCACGGAAACCGGTTTGAACGACACAGACGCGAAGATCGTTGAGTCTGCCGAAGAAGAGGGGAAGGGATAAATTCCAGAGAAGTGCATAACAGCGATACCATCTGTCAAACCAACTGTGAGTTCAAGTACGAAAAGAGCACAAGACCTATCAGAACTGATAGAAAGGGAGGGAATACCGTTTCGAGAGTTTACAGAAATATCCCATTGATGGAGAGAACAAATTGCCCCGCGGTTTTGCTAATACGATGTCCAGCTGGATAGGACGATTAATCAAAGAAAAAGGCGCGTACACAAGAGAAACGCCAGCGTCACAGAGAATGGTAAAAGTCCACTCCAACCGAGAAGAGTCAGAAGCATTCTTCTACATCAAGGAAGGAGAATGGGAGGGTATGTGCTGATTCATGATCAGAGTAGCAACCGGTCGTGGAAAATCCCCATTTAACCCTCACGATTCAGTGTTTTTCCTAACATCACTCATTTGCCTACACTATTGACTTGTCTTTACGAATTGGTTGTTTCTATGGACCAATTGTTGTTTGTTCGCGCCCAGTGCGCTACTTTGGCACATTCTTTTTCAGGACCTGCGTGACGCACGTGCTGTATGCTCACACGCTGCCATTCGGTTTCTCGCTTGTTCAGTCCTTGTGACCGTATTATTGAGGTTTGTATTTTTTTGATGTCATTGTTCACGTAATAATCTAGTATCGTAGAATACCACGGATAATCGTCTTTTGATTTTGGGATCCGATGCGAATTAGGCTATGCATTGCTCAAACGTTCGTTACAATACTCAATAGATCAGTTTGGAACGACGAGAAACACGCAAAGTGTCAAGAAAAGGATCGAAAACGTAGAAGCCCGGACGGAAAGTAACACGGCAAGTCTCTGGGGAGGTTTTGGGTACATTCGATTCTTTAGTTAATGCTAGGTCGTCTAGCCCTGTCAGTGCTAGTTCATGTGCGAATGAGAGCAATATGGATCCTAAGGATGTTGACTTATATAGGGTGAGAATACTAGACCCGGAACAACAGTTACTATCGGCCAGACTACAGGCACAGGAAGCAGAAAAGAAGTGTACACAGAAAGAGCGAGAGCACGAGACCAGCGGCTACGACCCTTCCGATAGATCAGGGTGCAATAAGATAGGAAACCCCAAGCCGGTCGCCGACTACAAACCACCATCAATCGATTTGCCTAGAGTGGAACTAGCGGTTTTCGACAGGCGAGCTGAGCAATACTGCAAGTTTGTCAAACAGTTCGAGACGTTCGTCGAAAATAAGGTAACCGACCCTGGACAAAGGCTTCTCTGCCTCACTCATTCCTGTCGAGGCCGAGCAAGAGAAGCTATCGACGGGTGTACCATGCTCGACCCGGAACAAGGCTACACAAGAACAAGAAAGATTCTAAGGGACTTGTTTGGCCAATCGTTCAAAGTAGCCCGTAACCTAATATAGGGCGTGATGGTAGAGGCAAAGAGAACCAAGGGCGACGTCTGCACCATGGCCGACCTGGTGATTAAGATGCAAATCTGCTCAATAGCCCTCGACCATCTAGGTTACAGGGCTTACCTGGATGCCATGCACACTTTGGAAGGCATAGTCCGTCACCTCTCTCCCGAACTACAGGGTCGGTGGGCGGAAGAGGCAGAACGGATAAGCCGAAGCGACAGAGAAGCCAACTTCGAAGACCTGACCGAATGCTTGGACAGGCAAACCAAAATAGCTGACAGCCGGTTCGGCCGACTCATCCGGGACAGCAACCAGGCAAACAAGCCCAGTACTAGCCAAGCTCAAACCCCTGCACGGGAACATCCAAAATACCAGCCTTGGACCAATACACACGCCATTTCACGCGATGCCACGGCGCAACCAAGTTGCAGATCCTGTGGTACTAGCCATGGCCTACCAGAATGCCCCAAGTTCGGCAGCGCCACAATAGACGAACGGTGGGGAATGGCGAAGACTGTCTCAACACCACGCACCGGGCGGCAGCTAGCAGGACGAGGAACCGATGTAGTTACGAGGGCTGCACGGGCAGACACCATCGACTGCTGCACCGGGCGAGAGTGACTTTACCCGAGACGAGTACCAAACCCAGAGTTATTTGTTCAACGTCACGATCTGCCAGTAAACCGGTACTATTAGGCGTGGTCGCCGTGGGAGTAATGACCCCAAGAGGAGTGGCCAAATCTTTGGCCTTCATAGATAGTGGCTCGGATACCACGCTAGTAAGGAAGGAGTTCGCAGAGAGATATGGGATCAGAGGGAATCAATTCTCATTAGCAATAAGCACGGTGAGTGGCACCGAAGTCATCCAGTCGACCAAAGTGCATCTACAACCCGCTTCCTTGGTCAACAACGATAGAGCAGAAACTGCAGAAGCATTCACTATAAAGGACCTGCCGATGAGAGCACCTCAGTCAGTGCAATCGATTCTGACTCAGTGGCCGCATCTCGACGGGGTTACAATCGAGGAGTGGCAGAGTAACGAAACTGATCTGCTGATAGGTTGTGATATACCGGAAGCGCTTTGGGTCCTGGATCAAAGGATAGGAAGCCGCAAAGCACCCTGTGCAGTACGCACTATATTCGGTTGGACTTTATATGGTAGTAAAGACGGCGCATGCGGCAAACAAATCAACTGCACTTCGGTGGAAACGACGAACATGGAACAGGCATTCCAACAATTGTATAACACTGAATTTGCCGACCTGGCCATGGATAGAGATGCCCCATCACGAGAAGATAGTCTGGCTTTGGAAATGGTAGCCAAAAACGCTAAGTATGTAAAAGGTTATTTTGAGGTTCCTGTCCCGTGGGGATCCAATATGAAACCCATGCCAAACAGCCGAGAAATGGCTCTGAAAAGATTAGGCTTCCTCAAAACCAGGTTGCTCCGGGAACAACAATTAAAGATAGAATACACGCGAGCCATGCAACATAACATCGACTTGGGTTATATGTAAAGAGTAGATACAGCGGCTATCAGCGCAAATTTGGGGTGGTGCCTACCCCATCACCCGGTCGCGAACCCAAAGGAACCGGGGAAGGTCAGAGTGGTTTTCGACCGTGCCGCGAAAAGTCAGGGTGTGCCAATGAACGACCATATACTACAGGGCCCAGTCTGGACAACACCGCTAGTCGAGGTTTTATGTCGTTTTCGGCTAGGAAAAGTAGCCGTCTCTGCGGACATACGCGAAATATTTCTACAAGTGAAGATGCCCGTTAAAGATAGGGACGCTTTCCGTCTTCTCTGGTGGCCTGAGAACGACACAAATTGCGCATCTGACGAGTACAGGCTGACCATGCACCCCTTTGGGACGGTTTCATCCCTCTTTTGTGCTAATTCTGCCCTCCGAGAAACCCTCAAGCGTTTCGACGGCACCAGCAGCTTGTTAGAAAGAGCAATGGACCACTTCTACGTGGACGATTTTCGGTGCTCCTTTGACTATCCAAATGCTGCCATTCTTTATATGACGGAACTGATCGCCACTCTAAATGTTGGAAGATTCAACCTCACTAAGTGGACTTCAAACAGCCAAGAGGTGCTCGATGTTATACCGATGTCCGAGAAAGTGGAGTGTAAGGAAGGGCTTTTGGGATCCTCTTCACAAACGGAGCGCACGCTTGGTCTTCAGTGGAAGCCCAGAGGAGACGAATTCATTTTCACTCTAGACCTACCCAAACAACCAGTCACACGGAGGGGAATCCCATCAGCATTCTCAAACCTCTACGACCCCCCAGGTTTCGTTTCGCCGTGGTTGTTACCGGGGAAGTGCTTGCTGCAATCGCTGTGCCAAAGGGGGACGGGTTGGGACGAACCTCTCCAGGGTGACGACAATAAGCGATGGCGCGACTGGCTGCACAGCCTGCAGCAACTTGGGGAGATAAAAATACAAAGACGCTTACCAGGTATCAAGTGCACAAACGATGCCCGACTCCACTTATTCTCCGATGTATCAGAAATAGGCTACGGGATAGTTGCTTACGGCTGCTGGGTTGACGCAAATGGTGGGCGGCACGGCCAGATACTATTCGCAAAGGCGAGATTGGCTCCACTGAAAACGGTGTCGATTCCAAGTCTGGAACTGACGTCAGCAGTACTGGCCGTGAAAGCCGCGGGGCTGAGTAAGAGATGCTTCGACCGGACAGATTGGGAAACAAACTTTTGGACGGGTTCAGCCACGGCACTTCATTGCATAAACAACACTACCACTCGTTTCAAAACTTTCGTGGCCAACAGACTCACTATAATCCACGAGTCGACTAAACCGATCAATGACACTGTGTAAAATCCGCCAGTAACCGGTCGACTTCTGCTCAAGGGGCCTGAAAACACTAGAGAAGTTTCCAACGTGAACAATGGGACCGAACTTCCTAACGGCAACTAAAGAGATGTGGCCAACGCTACTAACACCCAAGGATGATGATGGTGATATCGAGACTAAAAGACTGATACTGGCTATAAACTTCACGGGAAGCGTAGGCCTGATAGTGAAACTGTTCCAATTCCCCAACTGGACAAAAATGTTAAGAGCCGCGGTCTGGTGGACATGGTACAAAGCACCCTTATTGATTATGAAAGGCGCAAGACCACAAAACACATTGAACGTGGGGACGGTACTACGTGGCGAGCTGAACCAAGCCGAACTGGACGTTCTACACCTACTGCAACTAGACGCTTTCCCGTCCGAGGCCCGCGAGCTATCCAGGACAGATGATAACACCAAAGGAAGCAGGCTGTTACACAGTGGTACCCGAGCACTAAACCCCATGCGAATCCACGGACTACTGAGGGTTGGAGGGCGGCTGACGAATTCTGGCCTAGAGTACGAAACAAAACACCCCATAATAATCCCCGAAGACCACCATTTAACGAGATGCCTGATAGATCATGTACATCGGGAAGAGGGACACGCAGGCCCGAATCACTTATTGAACAATATACGCCGACGATTTTGGGTGACAAAGGGACCAGCGACGGCCAAGCGAGTCATAGGCAACTGCATTACCTGTCGTCGCCGGAGGGTGGTAGCAGGCCAACAAATGATGGCCCCCTTCCAGCAGTGAGCGTTCAACCGGGATGGCGCCCGTTCGTGGAAATTGGCGTCGACTGCTTCGGCCCGTTACTTTCACGACATCAGAGGAGCATCCAAAAGAGGTACGGCTGCCTGTTAACATGCATACAATCCAGAACAGTCCACCTTGAAGTAGTGCATGACATGACAACCGATTCATTCCTAATGGCCCTTCAAAGGTTCATCGCGAGGGGAGGCGTCTCCAAGAATATATACTCCGACAATGGCTGGAACTTCGTTGGGGCTCATAAGGAGGTAGAGGAATGGTGGAGCCGCTTGGACACCGCAAAAATACAAAACCCGACCGTAGCAAAGGGGATAGAATGGAACTTCAATCCACTTTATGCCAGTCATCGTGGTGGCCATTGAGAAAGGCTGATACGATCGACTAGGAAAATACTCACAACCTTTACTTCACAACAAACCCTCGATGACGAGACGCTGACTACTCTACCAACAGAAGTAGAACGCATATTGAACAAGAGACCCCTGGTGCCGATCATCCCAGACCCTGAAGGCGAACCGGCACTCACCCCCAACGACCTATTATTACTCCGGTCAAACGCAGGAGTAACCACCCCGAAAACCCTACGTGGAACGTACATTGTTGGATGGAAACAAGTGAATCACCTGGCACAAGCTCTCTGGAAACGATGGACGAGGGAGTACTTGCCGACATTGCAGCTTCGGCAAAAGTGCATCTCCAAACAGAGGTCGGTCAGACGTGGCGATGTGGTCATCCTCGTGGAGAGCCACTTGCATAAAGACGATTGGCCGGTTGGAGTGATCAAGGATTGTCGTACAGAAATCGATGGCCTCGTGCGCACGGTGGTGGTGAGAACGAACAAAGGAGACGTATTGCGAGATAAACGTAAAATATGTCTACTTGAGGGTGACAGCGACGCGGGCGAGGCCGACGCTACCGACCAAGCCATACCCATGTCTGCTGATATCAGATGAAGCCGAATTTATTTGTTTATCCCTCGTGTGTTCTCCTGTAGGCCCCAACTCCCCACACCATCTTCGAAGTATATTTGTGTTTAATTTCATACAGCATTTACGATGTACTACGGAGCTAATTGTCCAAACTTTAGCTCACCACACGACACGACACTGCATGTGGAAGTAACTTGGCTTAGGCCACGCACACATGCCTACATTTTACTCGTTTTTGCCACACAGCCTTTTGTTTACATTGCAGAAAGTCCTCCTTTGATGTGCAGTCATACCTGTGATTCCATTGTACACCCCGGCACGTACACACATACACACACACACTCAATCAAGCGCATACATCCAGGACATGACGGCCTTTTACAAGGACAGCATCTATGTGCCCCCTTCACGCCCGCCATCGGTAATTTGGTCTTGTGGAAGATGTAGACTGGCCTCACGTCTGTGTAGTCTATGGGTTAGGTGCGACCAGTAGTAGAACGTTGACGACGAGCATTAGGCGCGCGCACTGACAGCAGGGCCTAGGTAGGTAAAAAGAATCAGTACCTTTATACCGAACCTTTGACTCTGCTAAGGATCCAGGGGGATTTTGGTGGGCGGTGTAAAGACCGGTCGTGGAAAATCCCCATTTAACCCTCACGATTCAGTGTTTTTCCTAACATCACTCATTTGCCTACACTATTGACTTGTCTTTACGAATTGGTTGTTTCTATGGACCAATTGTTGTTTGTTCGCGCCCAGTGCGCTACTTTGGCACATCCTTTTTCAGGACCTGCGTGACGCACGTGCTGTATGCTCACACGCTGCCATTCGATTTCTCGCTTGTTCAGTCCTTGTGACCGTATTATTGAGGTTTGTATTTTTTTGATGTCATTGTTCACGTAATAATCTAGTATCGTAGAATACCACGGATAATCGTCTTTTGATTTTGGGATCCGATGCGAATTAGGCTATGCATTGCTCAAACGTTCGTTACAGTCAGTAGCCAGCCATGTCCCGTAAGCAATCGGCACGTCAGTGCCTGTCCGGAATCCAGGTCAGAGCATGTGCCAGCGGATGCGCAGGTGACAAAACAGCGGATCGACTAGACCCGAAGGAAGTCCCGTCAAGTGGTAACTGGTCATGTGACCAGTCAACTAATCAGAAGACAGGCTACTTGATTCCAGTATGAACCAGGTAGTCTGCTTTGCAATAAGTGATATCAGTGATTGTTCTTTCCTATATAAACGATGTTTCACGCTAATCGAAAGGGATGATTCCTCGGCGGAATATAGTTCTCACTACAGCTAGTGGGGCGGAGCAAAACAACCACTATCTCTCCGAACCGCCTTCTGGTTCCCGCGAGTCGCGCAAAATACTGTTCTGGTTAACATATTCCTACAGCGCTGAGCATTGGAGTAACGTACAAGTGGTCTACGCAGTACAAAGGACCGAAGAACGCGCCTAATAAGGAAACCGCGAGGTGAGGTTTAGCAACCTCACAACCGATGAGCCCGACTTGATCCCTGGGTCAAGTGAGTTTCCTTGGTTTCCACCGTTCAAGGTCCCATCTGAGTATGTTTTTGTGTGTTCCATTATTTCCCTTTCTGTTGACATTTTGGTCGGTATTTTCTATTGGTTTTTTCGAATTTTTTGGTGTCTAGTTTGTCATGAAATGATTCCAGATTGTATCGCCACGTTGACTGCTGATTTATTTTCACGTCTTTATTCTATAAAGTAATCGCTATGTCTGTTGGGCGGAAACCCTGCCGTGACCCCACCGTTGGGTTGACCACGCTGCACATATCGGCATTGTCGACTGCTGATCCAGAACTGTGGCTCACGCTAGTCGAGTTAGATTTCGAAAGCTGCCGTATAACCAGGGAAGCTAGCCGTTTTAGGTGGATAGCTGGTCGCCTCTCACCGGAGGGCACAAGGCAGGTAAGAGACGTAATAATCTTTTTTCGAAGCTACTAGGCCTTGAAGGAGGCCATTTTGTTCACACGACCCCAACCCAGGTTCAACACATGCAACAACTTCGAAACGTTTATCTTGGAAGCAGGAGGCCCTCCGAACTGCTGCGTGGGATTCAGCGCTTGAGAGGATTGGCGGTAGGCAAGGACCCGCTCTTAAAAGAACCTTGGCTGCAGAGTTTGCCTCACAGCATTCCAGCATTACTAAGTGCCACGCGTAAACGCCCGCTAGAGAAAACCTCAGCGATAGCTGAAGACAATATGTCACGATGCAGCCCCACTCTCGCTGGAGTAACCAGGTCCTCCGTCACAACATCGGCTGCCTTGCCAACATCTAACGATCTGGCATCAGTTTTGCTCAGAATTGACGCGGGTCTGCAACCCCTAGCAGTAGGAAGAAGTGGGTCACGGGGGTCGGCGCTGTGCAAGCCCACCTGAGCGCTGCAGTTCGTCACTGCAAATACTTTTCGGCTCTTCAAAAGAGGGGTACTGTAAACACCACAGTCGCTTCGGTGAGGGAGCCAAACAGTGAGAACCAAGGTGTACGCTTCCCGGTGCTTATCAGGAAAACTAAACCCCGGCTCATGGTGGCGACCCACGAAGCCGGGTATCAGACCAACGGTCGCCTTTTAAACGTGAGCGACATCATTTCAAATAACCTATTCCTTGTAAACACAGGAGAAGAATTGAGTGTTGTCTCCCGACTGAAGGACGACGTGGCACACCGCAGACCCATACACTGCGAGCTGCCAGCGGCACGGCCATCCCAGCATTTGGTCAGCGGTAGCTCACCTTAAACTTAGGCTTTATGCGTAACTTTCTTTGGGTATTCATCATCGCCGAAATCCTACACCCAATTCTGGGCATTGATTTCCCGCAGAGCTCTGACCTGTTAGTTGATGCACGGCGCCGAAAGGTGGTGGATCATCAGACTTCTTTAGCTGTTGCTGGTTATAATTTGCGAGCGAATCATATCAAGCCTTTTTACTTTCAACCACCTTCACACCAACCCTACGATGAACTCAGGGTCACATAACCGGCCATGTTTCGGTAGGCCGGGCCCTTCTCGGCGGTAACTACCAAGGTCACTCACCATATCGACGCTTAGGGACCCAAAGTGTCCACTCGGCCACGTCGGTTAGCACCAGACAAGCCTCGTGTTGCACGGGCCGAGTGGGTACATACGTTGGTAATCGGTATAACACTCCCTTCTAGTAGACACTGGGCTTCCCTTCTTCAAGTAGTCTGTGTCGCGGCAATAAGTGATGCTGTGGTGATTACAGAGCACTTAAAAAGGTCTCCATCCCTAACAGATTCCCATTCCCATACGAGAACTTAATTCGCCGCTGTCAGGTTGCTCCGTCTTCATCTGTATCTATTTGGTTCGTGCTTACAGCCAGATCCCGGTAGCAGAGGCCGACATCTCTAAAACTGCCGTCGCTAAGTCTCTAAGGCTGTTGGAGTTCCTGGGCGTGCCTTTTGGGCTCAGCACTGCATGTAACTACCGGTTGTGGAAAATCCCCTTTAAACCGTTTCAGTTCCTTATTCTTAACAGCACGCACTTGCTTACACTATTGACGTGTCTTTACGAACTGTTTGTTTTTATGGACCAATTGTTGTTTGTTCGCGCTCAGAGCGCTACTTTGTCATATCCTTGTTCTGGACCTGCGTGAGGCACGTGCTCCCTGCTCGCACGCCGCAACACGGTTTCTCGTTTGTTGAGTCCTTATGATCTCATAATTGAGGTTTGTACCTGTTTGGTGTCATTGTTCGTCTGACAATCTAGTATCGTAGAAAATCATGGATAATCGTCTTTTGGTTTCGGGATCCCTTGTGAATTTGGCTGTGCACTGCTCAAACGTGAGTTACACTGCAGACCAAACCTCCCAACTGTTCGTACTCGATGCGACCCGTGGTTCAGAAAATATTTACCTACACCTGAAAGATGTTTTGGTGACTAGTTCTTCAGGGAGAGTGCACACCGCTTACTGCGGGCACCTTTCGGGCGCTCAGCCAGCACGGGGTTACGATCCATGTCGCGAAAAGCGCATTGGACCGGTCTGGTATCACCTTCATAAAACATTCTATCTCATCCTCGGGCATCCACCCCTGCCAGATAAGGCTTCTGCTATTCACGACCACCCTGGTCCCCAATCTTTTCATCAGATGCGTGAATTTGCCGACCAGGCGAATTTCTACTGCCGGTTTTTTCCTCGCTGCGAGGAACTGACCTGTTGCGCGCAGACAAACGGAAGTTCGTGTTTCTCGACACGGCACAAGTCACTCTCGCCTCGGTCAGGGATGCTGTGTACAACATTGCACCGCTCATTTACCACGACCGTTTGGCTCTTATTTCGGTGGTGACGGATGCCTCGGACACAGCGGTTGGAGCAGTACTGCAACAGTTCGTAGACGATTCGTGGCAACCTCCAGCTTTCTTCTCTAAGCGCCCACAACCCGTCGAATCTAAGTTCATCACATTTGGTAGGGCATCATTAGCCATCTATTTGGGAATCCGTCATTTTTCGACATTCATTCAAAGGCCGTTCGTTTACGGTGCTTGCAGACCACAAGCCTTTGTTTTACTCACTGAAGTCGGCCTCCGATCGGTACTCACCACGCGAGATCCGCCACTTAGGCTTTGTCTCACAGTTTACTGTGGACATGCAACACGTCTCTGGGGTACTCAATCCCGTCGCAGAAGCCTTACCACGCGCACGTCACCTATTTCTGCCACCGAAGCCTAACACTGACTTAGATGTAATGGCACATGCCCAGACTATGGGCCTGGCATCGAACAACTTCAACTAAACGGATCTTTGAGTTTGACGACAGTACCCATCCCAACTTCCCAGAATACAGTCGTGTGCGATGTGTCACGAGGTTGTTCTTGGCCGGTGGTTCCTGCGGCCCACCGTTATCCTCTTTTCCTGACACTCCATAATCTGGCTCATCCAGTTGCGGCTGTCTCGGTGCAACTGATAACGGAGCTTTTTGTCTGGCACAACGTCGAACGAGAGGTCCGTCAATGGGCCCGTGCCTCCCCTCGGCGTCAACGTGTTAAGACCCATAGGCACACTAAAACCGGGTTAAAGTGATTCCCATAACCGGAAATACGTTTTCATCATGTGCAAGTTGACCTCGTAGGACCACTTTCACCTTCGCTTGGGTACGTCTACATGCTAATACATGTGGATCTTTTTAGTCGCTGGCCGCAGGCCTTTCCTATCCCTCGTCCCACGCCGGAAGAGGCTACGAAAGCTTTTCTGACTGACCAGGTTAGTCTTTTTGCTTGCTCGGCAATAGTGGCAATGGATCTTGGTCCGCTCTTTGGCGGGGCCTTTGGAAGCTCACTCGCTCCGCTGGGTTGCAGACATATAAGGCCACCCTCAGGCCAGTGGTACGGTTTAGCCTTTCAGCCGGCTGTTAAAAGTCACCCTTTGAGCAGACGGTAACCCTTTCTGGAGCGAAACACTTCCATTTGAACTCTTAAGTCAGCGTAGTACCTTTAGGGTAGAATTACACAACATCGGCCGTACTAGTATATGGCTGCGCACTTAGTCTGCCTAGAGAGTTGGTAGCCCTCATCAGCAGCAGCTTCCTATTACGGCGACTGTGATCAGCGCCTTAGCCAGCACATGCTAGTGCTCGAAGCCAGTCCGCAGAACGAACAACTGTCTGCAAGCTATGTCCCAACTGCGTTAGAAACCGTTACTCATGTATTCCTTCTCGTCGATGGTGTTCGACCACCACTACGACAGCCATACACTGGCCCATTTCGGGTGATGCAACATGGAGCAAAACATCTTTCGAAGATATCAGAGGGCGACAAGACACCGTATCTGTCGACCGCTCCAAGCCTACCGTCACAGGGTGCCAGCGGCCCGGCAAATTTACACCTGCTCAAGCCGCCCGGTCTCCCTCATCGAGCGATCCATCACTCGATCCACCCACAGTCAAACCTAGTGGGAACCCGGGAGTCAGTCCATCATAATCTCCAACCGCACTCGCAAACCGAAGCTGCGGTTGCGGTGGCCAACTACAGAATCCCTCCCGCTTAGCTGACTTCGTGACGATTTTTACAACCAACTGTTGGCGATAAGCTGGGAAGTTCGCCACGGATTCACCAACCAACAGGCACGAGGAATTCCAATCGATAGTTATAACTTCATTTTCTTCTGATCTCCTAGCCTCGACAACAACACCGAACATTGTCCGTGCGTAGTTATTACGATCCAACATCGGCTTGCGCCCTAAGGCTCTATTTTATTCCAGCTTGCCCTGCCGCCTCTCAGACGGATTCACACAGTCACGCTGGCTTCATCCGCAGCCTTGCTGACTCCCTTGCCCGTTCAAGGAGCCGGTCACTCACTGGCCAACGGGACGATTGGAGTGGCACTGGAGATGGCGACTGGATGCCCTTTTGGATGGACCTGACGCGGCTTCTTCTGGCTCACAAGCGTATGGGACCCGTGAGCGCCAAAACACCACCGGACCGACTCACGTCGAACCTCGAGAGCGCAGGCACCGTTGAACTCACCAGAAGTCGTTCGACGCAACCAACAATATAACGAGCAAGCTATTGGGAGTTCCTGGACTATCGACACTTCCACGATCGAAGTGCAGTTTTGTCAGACTTGCAGGAGGGGGTCCCCGTTTAACGTTCACCTTCGTCCATACCTTTAACATCTTTATTGTTTAACCGAGCGCTGAATACTGGGCGCGGTCGCCATTCGACCTTTGCTCTTGCTCTGCTATCACGCGAGCTCCCAAATGCGTGATAAGCACCATCCCACCCAACCGCCTTGTGGTTCCCACGAGTCACGCAGAATACTGTTCTGGTTAACACATTCATACAATGCTGAGCATTGGAGTAATGTACAAGTGGTCTACGCAGTACAAAGGACCGAAGAACGCGCCTAATGAGACCGCGAAGTGAGCTTCAGCGGCCTTACAAATGTACGCTTGAGACTGGGGCCCGCATATAGTTTAAACAAACGGGCACTTGGCTGCAGCATGAGGGTCACCTGGACCAGCGGCCTTGCGCACGCCTAGGCTCCTCAGAGATTTTTTACTTCGTCAGAGGGAACAAGAAATGATGGCATTACTCATGGTGTGTTGGGCTCTCTTGCGCCGGGTTTAGTCCTTTGTCTCGTTGGTGGAGTGTCTGGAATCGTTCTTACCGTATGTGGCCTTTGGCGCTATTGCCTAGTGCACAGTTGCCAAACCTGTACCTAATGCCACCCACGTCCAAGCTTGCAGTTGTTTTGGATTTTACATGGTTGTAATCGACGTTTGGACACCATTTACTATTTCTAGCTAAGGTGGTCATGTTGGGGGATTTTTGTATTCCCTATGGGAGAGCAAATCGACGCCAGATCGGTTTGGCGTGGGGTATTTCTCAGGTTAGAGCAAGAATCGTATCTATCCGATCAATCGCACTCGGACTGAAAACGACAAGACCAGACAGGAACGGCAAAACTGTGGTCTGTCGCACGTGGTTGGCACTAACCTGCTTACATAAAACAGGAGGTTTGCACTTATTAGCAGATTACGTGCTGACCAGTCACAAGCCGATTTCCTCACGTCTAAACTACCTGACACTTACGGTACCGCTTCACCCGGCTGGTCGGATATTGAAAGTGAAGCTGTGGCGCACTAAGCCGCTTGTGAAAGTACCGAAATCACCACGGATAGTCTTAAGTCAGCTGCTTTCAGTGGCAGTGTGATAGCAGAGATACAAACATGTAAGCAGGTAGGCGAGGAAGCTGTACTTGACAAGGGAAAAGCAGGCCAAGAGCACCGTCAGAACTGGCCACACTAGGCCAGTTTTTGACCAGCCAAAAGAATCTACTATAAAGTAGCAGTATGGTCTTCTCTGTGTGCGTATGAGTACGTGTGTCTTATCATGTACAGAAGGCGACCCTGCCTGCGATGTGAATGTTTGCGTGAATGACTCGGTCCGTTTGCGCATGTGGCTCTTTGGGCCGAACAGCAAAGAGTAAAAACAGAAATGATTGTAAGGGTACGTGCGATCCATAGGCGGTCTCCGTGTGGATAGCCTGATTTGCTTATGATCGTATTGACCTTGAAAGGTGGACGGAAAAATGGATAGAATAAAGGCAAAAATATGAGAGTCGAGAATGCAGTGGGAATTAGCATCTACACCATAATCTCATAAGAAAACCTCCATTTTTGGAACATGGTGGCAGCTTGTGGCCTTAGTTCGAACCGCGAGTATCTGCCGTATGGCGTACAAATAAAAATTCTTCATTTCGTTACGTCGTGTGTTGCTACCTTTTGTGACTGACCTGGCTTTATTCCTAATTACTTTGTTTTTGCACTATCACGGTCCGTGCCTCCAAGACTGCGTTTTTTCTTCTACCCTCGGTGGAGTCGTTCACACGGGGATTTTGTCAATTTGCGTGACAGAAGGAAAGCCGGTTTTAGTCCAGTTTGTTTTCATGCAGCTCAGTTTTGGTTGGTCCTTCACGGAGTGACCTCCTGTACCTTCACCTGCTTCGAAGTCACCGCTGGCCGCTACACTCGGAAACTTTGGTTGCTCAGCTTGATTAAGCCTGCAGAAAGGTCCCCCCTCCTAGGACCTGTGCTGATAGGGATTCTTGCGACTATTCCTTGCAATATCGAGTAATTATTTCTTTATTGACAGATTTTTGTCGCGTATATTTTGGGACTACGGCTGAGTAATGGCTGGGGCTCATTGTCAGAGGCATGACTCGCGTATAGTTTTTAGTAGTTGGAAAGGAATGCCGTAGGTTTCTGTGGATCAGTTTGCTTCCTGTTCAGCTTCCCGGGGAATAGGCTTGCTCTGAAGTTCCCATTGTGACATAAATAGAGCAATGAGGAGCTCAAAGGCAATCAAAGCGCAGACTTTGTCCACAGCGGAAAAGGGTCAAATTGGGCCGTTGCTGAACTTGGGCAATTTACTGGCGACAGTTTTTCGGCCCAAAGCTCCATAGTTATTGGCTCTGGTCGGCATAGATGAGGTTCGAAAGAGAACGTATCCTCAACTGAAATTAAGAGGCACCACCCAAAGGAAAGTCTAGAATAAGATCTAAGATCGTTTCACGAAAACCAAAAGACGGAGCTGAGTAAAATCAATCAAGAGGTATATCTCGCTAAGTCTTCCGGGGATTTTGAAAAAATTGTCTACGCTCCATTAAGAATTTGATAAAATCGATGAAAGAGTGAGTCAGTACCATCAAGGGTCCGCGGTGATCAAATGAAATCAAACCAACTCAAAAAACGTAGACGGCGGCGTGCCAGGTTTGTACACGTTCTTGCGCCTTGAGGTCCTTGGATCATTCGGTTCTACAACAAATGGAACGACGGCGTCTTCTTCGGTGATTTGGCGAGGATAAACGGTAAATGGGACTTTAGGCCATTGTGCTCCAGTCTGAGGAGCCCCATTGTATCACTGCCTCTCGATGGGCATGGCACGCTTTCGAGCTATACTTAGACGAGTTTGCGCGAATCCCGATATAGGAGAAGAATTATTCAGGGTTTCTGCGATAGTGAATTATTAAATGAACAAACCCATAAAATATATACAAATCTCAAGTATGCCATCTGAGGACTCAAGAAAGCTAAGTTTATGGTGTGAGACGAAAGACAGAGTGAGTCGCAATAGGCCCAATCAGGATACAAAGGTTGCGAGCCGGACGCGAATGAACAAATATCAGTTTACGGAAAGGTAAATTGTGCGAAAAACGCCAATAAAGCATATAATTGAGCATTTTTACGAAACCTGAATGAGGCATTCTTTTTGAAGGATTTGCCACAGCTGGTTGTTACACAGTCCCCCGGAATCCGTCAGATCCCACTAAAGTTAGAGGTCTGGAATAGGGGTACCTTTATATTATATTATAATAGTTTATTTCGAAGACGCCAGAAGCATGCCTTACTCATGATAGAAATTTTACAAGCGATAAATCTGACAGAAAAAATTCATGAAAAACTTAGAAATACGTAACACGAAGGGGGGAGGGGCAGGGAGAAATATGGGGAGATGGGAGGGAGACAAATGTATGCACGCCAAGGAGTAATCTAGGGAGATTAAGTGAACCCGGTGAGGGATGCAAATATAGGCTTGGTGAATTTGAGAGTCAACGTCAGATGGAGCAGCTGGCTGGGCCAGGTGGGAGAGAACGGGGCCTGGGAGCTTTACATGAGGAGGACTAAAAATCGGCACGAGGAACTATCGTTATGAGAAACGACGAAGAAAAAAGAAAGAAAGAAGAGAAGAAAATAGGAACAAAAAATAAGTTGTATGGCTGGGGACTAGGTAGCCACGAACCATGCGTTGTTGCAATAAACGGACCGTGTCAAGTTGAAAGCAGGTGGCCATGGCAGTACGGGACGTAGAAAGTGAGCCAGACGGCATCAATGCCGTGGATGGATCGAGATACGGTAAATGTGAGGCACATTTATGGAAAAAATGGACGCGTATCATGAGGGGCGGTGGCATGGTGGCAAAACAACTGGCCGGCTAAGAAATGGAGGAAGCAGGAGGAATATGTGGATACAAAAATATATATGGGTATATATATATATATATATCAGAGCAGGAGCACATAGCAGTGAAGAGACGGGACACGGAGGTAGCAGTGGTTGGACGAGACCAGTAGGGTTGGGCCAAATGGTGCGGAAGTAACTTGGATAAACCCTGATGAATTTGTTTATGACGGGTGAACATGGGGGAGCAACAGCAAAAGAGAACCAACTATGGAAGCACAGAAGTGATGGCCGTTAGCAGTTGATGAACGAAGAAATATGAAGGAAAGGATCGACGAACACAGGTAAGAGTGAATCTAACAGTCTGAATATTGCAGGTTTGGATTGTGGTGACATTTGAACATGGGTGAAGCGTTAATAAATGGACGTACATTGTGCAGCAAGAAGATGGCCGCGAAAGTGCCTGGAGAACGCAGAGCGACTGGAAATACAGGGTGGTTAGAAAAGTGTAAAAGATCACTGGGGAAAGGTAACTTGGAGGTTAGAAGAACCGTGGCTCGAAGATGCATCAGTTGTAACAGCGAATAACACGGAAGGGAAATAAGGAAGCGGTGGATCAGAAAGTTCAGGTAATGGCAGATCACATAGTTTGAAACCACAGATGAGAATGATGACGTACAGATGACATTACACTAGGTGGAACGCGGAAAGGCAATGCAGACTGAAAGGCACAATGAAGATGCTCTTGGCGAGCAGTGTACTTAGAAGGAGAGAGTGTTGACCAAAGAAAACCGGGTAAGAGATGATCAGTCAGATCGGTTCACTGCAAACGACACAGGATGATGACCCAGAAGAAAAAAAGAGCCCGGACGGGAAGGCCTGTAACGGAGCAAAAGGCACGAGAAATAGTTGTGCGTCGGAGTTAGGAGAATGGAACTGGAGAGTTGGTTGCCTGCAGGCCATTACATAAATGGATTGGGCCGGAAGTTGCTAATCGGTACACTGACCAAGAGGAAGATCCACGGAAGAACTACGGATTCAGATATGAAAAATATGGAGATGGTGAAAAGATAACAAATTTGGTCGTAAAAAGTGCAAAAGGTTGGAACGGCGAGTTCTTATATGGTGATTGGTCACGGTTACGGATGCGTCTAGTGCTTGTAATGGGAGGTATATGATGGGCAAAAAGGATTTCTCAAAACGGTAGCTAGTGAAATATGCGATCAGTGAGCTTCATAAGCATATGGAGGTACCAAGTGAATACTGATTACCTACCTAAACCCTGCAGTCTAAGCACGTGACCACTCCTGCCGGCATCTGTAATCTGTTCACATACGTTCAGTCACGTGCGACCCGGTGTCCAAGTCTTTGAGCTGTTCCTTCTCAGCAGAAGAAGATTTTATCCTCCATCGGCCATTATTTGTCAGCGTTATCGACAGAAGCCGTTGCCTGTCCGCGTATAGCAAAGGCAAATATACGTAAGAGCACCGAGCACGCCTGCTGGGTTCGACCAAGCAATCTCTCAAGTACACGTGCGCTTATCTGAGTGGGAGTGTGTGTAGAATCAGCGACTATCACTGCATATGGAATTGTTCTCACTGGCGTCCATGGTAAATAGAGGCTTGTGGGATGATATCATGCTCCGATGGAAGTGTGGAGCAAACTGCCGCTTGTGAGTGTTTGCCCCGGTGGGTGTGTACGTGTGAAAATTTACAACAACTACCACACGTGTAAATGATTTTATCGATGACGAGTAACAATTCGGAACTGAAGACACCACGATGATCTACTGGTAGTCAGTAACAGACGTATTTGTCAGTAGCTGCGTGTGCTTGTCAGCCTATGTGAACAAGTATGTGCAAAATATGCCGGAATTGTCGCTGGGAATAGGCACTAAATGACAAAACCGTGTGCGTTCTTTTCCGTGGCCTGGATTTCGCGGTAGGAATGTTATTGGATGGCCGAGTTAGTGATATCGAGCTTTCCATTTTCACCCTCAAGGAGTCTGATGCTACGCACAAAACGAGTCAGCTTTCTCTTGGTGGCTTCAGCCTTTACCGTCCCCACTAGCCAGTCGGAACCTCTAACGAGTTCATCGACAGTACCAAAAATTCGCATACTAAAATGTGCTCGTTCGTCGGATGCCATTGCTAAGTCAACAACTTTGAAGGGTCTTCCCCTGGTTAGCCACCTTTGTCGGTTTCGCAACATCAGTGAGCCTTCACGTAACCATCGTTTCCAAAACCCCTGGCCAGACAACTTGCTTGCTAACACTCGTGTACCTAGCTTCCTTGGAGACTCATCGGCCCTTGAAATAAAGTATTTGACCTCAGTGACAAGAATCCACTGGGGGTGAACGCTAGACGTGCGGGTCGCTGGAAGAGACAGAGACCATGGAGCGAATATTTAAGACTCTCTCGACCTCGGTCACTACGGAGTTAAGGGTCTCATTGTCGGACGGTTTTTGTTCCACTACAGACAGCAGCATTCTTCTAGTAGACCCGATTAAGCGCTCGCACACTCCGCGGAGGGGACTGGTCTGTGGGGGTAGAGGTGCTATCGGATGCCATATGCCAAGGCTCGATTATGCAGTTAACCTCGATCTATATTTTGGTTTGAACGCGGCACCTCTCATCGAGCACCCACAAAGCTTGAACTGTTGTTCGAGTAAATATCAACGGCACACCTCCACTGGAAGTGAAGGCTTGCAGGGCTTGGAGGGAAGAGTCAGTGTTCATCGAGTGAGCAAATTCTAAATGCACCGTTCAGGACCTCATGCACGTCGTGATGCACCCGTACGTCTTTTCAATCCTCTTCCTCTACCTAACCCGTAATTGTCCGAATTAATCAAGTCCGGTATCACTAAGCGGCCACCAATCCGGGGTCATTCTACACTCCGGCAGCGGAGCCATATAGTGCTTGCCCGCGATGGCCGTGCAACGTCTACAGCTACTGGTATTGGACATCAAAACGCGGACAGGGATTTGAGACAGGAATAATACATAACTTGCCTTGTGGGTGCTGATAACTTTCTACGACGGATCCGCTTGTCGGGAATTGATCACGGAGACCTACGGAATTTGGTGTGCGGTCAATGGAAATAGAGAGAGAGGGGGAGTGAAGAAGAGATTCAAAGAACGGTCGGGAAGTGTGGAAAGAGACGCGGTATTGCAACAACTGGATATTTGAGGAATCAATATCGAGACAGTGGATGGTAGTGCTACCAAAAGAAGGTTGATGATAGGATCAACATGGTGTTATCAAAGTGCAGTCGGAGATGCTTGCGGGATATAGAGAAGATTGATTCAACATTGGATAACTCATTGTGGAGGGAGCCTGTAACGCAAATACAAGTGAGTCCAATGGGATAAT
This sequence comes from Fasciola hepatica, assembly GCA_948099385.1. Lineage (NCBI taxonomy): Eukaryota > Metazoa > Platyhelminthes > Trematoda > Plagiorchiida > Fasciolidae > Fasciola > Fasciola hepatica. The sequence goes on from CANUEZ040000008.1 coordinate 11,272,976, forward strand.
CAAAATGGCCTTTTTGTATAGGTACTTTCGACACTATATGAAAATTCACATGAAGACAGAAACCTTCACCAGGAATGCAGGGTGCTTTTAAAGAGCACGAATGGTGGATGAACAGCTGAACGGGGAATTTCAAAGACGAGCCTTCGGGGAAACACCCTGCTGGAGACAAGCGCTACTGAAGCAACCATGCAAATATGTACAGCTAATGAAGAGGAAAGAGGACAGCGATGGCAGGGAGAGGCCAGACTCGAAGGGACAGCGGAAGTTGAAAGGGTGTAAGAGTGCGATTTTCTGCGTACTTGATAAAAGAATGAATAACCAAGTGGTTGGCATTCTGTTTCATGAAGACATTGGTTTTTGTTGGTGGCAGATAGTGCATGATGAGGGTGGCAGGCAAAAATGGCTAGGCTGACAAAATAGGGAGAGTAGGTACGGAAAGCAACAGCGAGGGCTGGTTTTCGGTCATTGTCCTCGGTACTGCAAAGCAGAATTAATTGAACTGTTTGTATGAAATGCTCGAAGTAGGTGTTGATGGGATGTGGGGTGACGGACGATGTCAGGAATCCATCCGGCGGTTCGGTGAGACCATCATGATGGATTGTAACCCTGATTATGGGATTGCGATCATTGGTCAGCCGTGTTAGGTGCTGCATATAAAGCGTCAGCAGGTTTGATTATAGGTTTAGCCATGGTCAGTTCGATCGATCGAATCATTTAACCCGTAAGGTAATCCGGGGGTAACGTCGATTCGGCTGATGGGCTACCCAGGTAACCAATGTGTTCTGAAAGAGATGAGAAATGCGGCTGTCTGGAGAATGTTCCAGCTGGGGGTTGTGATCAATGGCTCACTAGGAATTAGACTGATTATGTCACTTAACGTCCAGTGGACCGACCTATTAGAGAATAACGGGCGGAGACCGTGGTAGTTTTGTAGGGCAGTTGGTTGGTGATGGAAGTGCTAAGCGCAGGCTTATCCAGAGTGCAAAATATTTAGGCTGATAGGTGGTAGAAGAGAAAGGGGACTCAGTTGAGGACCAAAAAGTAAAAAAAGAAGGTGGGAACAGAAGTAGGAATGGGAAAAAAGGAAGACGGCAGTCCGGTGGTCTCCCCGGCTGTAGATGAAGGCGGCAGAAATTATGAAAAGAAAAGGGAGTACCCAGAGCTGATGTGAGGTCTTTTTGTGTGGATGCAAACGTGCTGGTTTTCCGTGGGGTCATGAGTAATCAGAACCATTCGCTTGGTGGTTGGAATGGGGTTCTGACGTGTTATGAGCAAGTACGCTGAGCGGCGGGTATTGGCTATTAGAGGATCGTAATATGCGTGGTAAGGCTCTAGTTAACGGGGAAGTGCAAGAAGAGGGACGATGAGACCACTGAATTATAGTCTGGGACAAGAGAATTAAGTGAAGGTGAGCACCTATCACTAAGGGAGTAACAGTTTTTCAAAGGAGTGAGTGTCAGTAGGCATTTTGGTTTTTCAACTGGATCAAAATGGTAGCAGACAAATCATCGCGGACTTTGGACAACAACATCAGTGCTTGGGCTCGAGGGGAACATAGAACCAGTGAAGTTGAGGATGGTAAATTATAGAGGTGCAGTGATCACGTTCCTCGTTCCGACAACCAATATAGGCGACGCTATGACCGTAGCTGTTAACTGTAGGCGTATCAATGCCGGAGCGTCGTCCGAGCAGAGGTCGCATTATGTAACTATCAGACCGTGTATATACTGCCGCAACAAACATCAGCAAACTGGTCAAGGAATTTGCAGGGAACCCAAAGAGGTCGAAGCTGAGTAAGGTCTAATCGGCAAGCGTATGTGGAGAGCTCAAACGGGGTGCTCTCACCCCGCACTGGTCTGGGAAAAAGGAACTGCATGTTAACTCAAAAGCTTTGGGTTTCTCATATGCAGGGTCGGGTCTAGGCTGTTATCAGAAATCCATTTTAATGAAGGGGACGGAGAGCATTAGCTCAAGGCCTTCCCGGCCAGAGGTGTATTTTTCGTCTTTTTTATAGAGGAGATGGGAAGCGATTTTAAGCCGTAGAGTAAACTTCCCGCTTCTCCTTGATCCGCCTTTTTTTACTCGTGGCCCATTCGGTCGGAGACCGATAGGGATGGCTATTTACTTTTATTCTGAGACCGCCACAGACCAGATGCCGTGACCTTCGGAGGTGTTGCTGCCACAAGCTGTGAAAGAAAAAGACAGGATGAAGCAATCACTCAGATAAAGACAGCATTCCTGGGGCTATCACTTAACAGCTTGCTCTTGCCAATAACAAGGGCGGACGGGTTCCAGTATGTATGCGAGCCATATTGTGGCCGCACAGCCCATTTTGATATGCGGGGTAACTTCATGGGTACGACGAAGTTGGTTGAAAGGTGTCATTACTGGCTTTTCTGAGGTTAACCGCCAGATAGTGCGGTGGCATCGGGTAATTAGGGCAGATTTTTCAACGATTTTCGGCCAAAAGTTGCACGCTGAAAGGTGAGAACTATTGAACTGTAAAGATCATAGGATTCATTGTAACGAAAACTGATAAATAAGGGGGACGATGGTTCCGGTAGAAATTTGGTAGTAGGCCTGGATGAAACAGCTTCTTGATCAGTGGTGGGTAAGTGCTGCGTAGAAAAATAAAGCGTTTTATGAGGAGCAGATTGGTGGTGGAGAACTGTCCCAAAACCACGATCCTCAGGCAAAATAGTGAGTCAAAGTCAGGCGACTTCTAGCGGGATGTTCTCAGTTCGTAGCCGGACCGGCCTGATTGGGTCCTGTACAGGAATTTCGGCTCTTCTCTCCACGTATCTCGCCTCCGAATTTTGGTCGAACCTCTGGAACACAAGCCTGCCGGATGGGTCGTGGACTCAAAAACTAATAGTTTAATAATAATGGTTTATTTCGGATAACCCGAGGCATGCTGTAACGCAAGATCAAAAAGTACAATTGGACGTAGAGTCCGAATTCCAAGAGGATGATTCAGGTATATGCACCCGATATTGTACAAAAGAAATTGTTTAAGTTACTCTTTAAAGCGGCGCCCGGCAAATTTGAACTCAAGGTCGGGTGTCCAGCTCGGCCAAGTCAGGGTGGAGATGGTCGGAGGTAGTAGAGTCTTGTTGAAATATCACAAAAAGAGGGATTATGCAACGAGAGAATCAAACAGAATTGACGAAAGTTTTGTTCGCCTACAGTGGTTTATCGTGTATGAGTGCCAGCTTATCAGCGACGCATGCACCGAAACGGCTTTTGGCTTTATTTATGTAATACTGCACAGATGTCGTATCTGTTCAAAACCCGGCAGACCAGCTATTGGAGCTGAAGTGCATCCGCACTGCTTTTACCAACCGAACGGCAAACACGGCTGCGCTGAGCTTGGGGGGCGAGTTGGAGACCGGCTTTAGAGGATTGATGTGGGCCTTGGTGAGCAGGGTCCCCGTGGCGTAGCCTCCATCACCCGAAAACCAAAGCCCGTGATCTGAGGTCCCGTATCCGACTCCAGAAGCATCAGAAGAAGCTTGGTCGGGAACATTTAGTTCGAAGATTAACCCATCAGTTTCAGCATGCTGCGGTATTCCCGAAGGGTGTCTGTTGTGAGTGGTGAGCTATTCAAACCCCAAACCCTTCCCTCTTTGTGGTTGTTCGAAATAACTTCCGGCACCCGCGGAGTGTTTGATACTCATTTTGAGAGCTAAATTCCTTCTTCCCTTGGCACCTCCTTCGATCCCTTCAAGTAGGTTCGGCAGTGGCAAAGTCCTCAAAAGACCCGAGATAGCCGTCAACGCGAAAGACGTGGCCTGCACTCTTTATCACCTCCTGTCTAGCCGACGCCCAGCAACTATCGGCGGTCTCCCGTGGGGGTATCTGGCATAGAAGAGTGGTAACGTGGCCTCGAATGGATGAACAGTCATCCTGTAATACACCACGGATTTGCCCATGTCGTTCTCGGTCCCACCACAAGAATTGTAATGCTCCTTTGTCCTCTACCGTTACCTCCGCCTGTGTGGACATTTCCGGTAAGTCGGCCGACATAACTGCTTCACCCGGCTGAAACCCGCAAAAACCTCAATCACTTGGTTTGTCTAATCTGGTGTCTCTAACAAACAGTCGTCCAGTGACCTTTCCTGGAACTTACCCGCACGGTCAAAGGCCAACCGGAGATTTAGGGTATTTCGGGATTGAAAACGAGAGGCTGCGGCAAGTACTATAAAACTTCTCTGGTTCCACATGTGACGGTCATCTTTTTCATTTAGCCCAGAATTTCATCGCCTTACAATACATCTGGGTATCACTTCCAAAGGTGGGTATAATGATAGAACTTCTCCTCCAGCCACAGTGATCTACAAAGTACGTAAATCCTGTTGCTTACGAAGCTGTGTCTGTACGCCCCAAAACCGGGGGCACTTAGAAACTATTTGGCAAGTTTCTTGTCCCCTTTTGTGCTACTTTGACCGTCAGTCGATCTTGTCGCCACAAAGACAAACTTTAATCTCCGAGGTTATGGAACACGTGATCGTGGAGGCGGTGCAACTGCTGTTCTACGTCCTCCTTCACGCTCACACAATTTACTAGGCAGTGCCCCAAGGTAGGTCCATATAACATCCAGCACAGTGCCGTGGAAACAGCATAGGGGGCCTGTCAGTTTCCTACCAGCTGGCTTAGCACCCACTGTGCTCCAGGTACTCCACAACAGAACAGAAGATCCGCTTCATCATCCACCAGCTTACCTATCCTTAACTTCTGAGGATGGGGCCTTTTGGGTGACACAGGATCAAATGACTTCGGGGCTTGCATGGGCAGGTCTTTCAGAGTGAAAGTCTTTGTAGTACTGATGTGTTCATTATGGTCCAGAGGGAAGGGAGACAGTCGTACTCTACCGGTGGCCATGACCTGAATCCCGCCTACTTTACTCATTGCCGGTGATCTGAGGGTTCCGTTGGGGTGGTGGTTCCTCGCAGAGGGCTCTTTCACCAACCTCGTGTCGGACCATCGCCCTGCAAAGGCCAGGGCCCAGGTCACCCACCTATGGATTGCTAACACTACGGCAGTTATATGAAAACGAAGAGGGATATCGAGCAGGTCGAGGTTGGCTACAGAACATCGACAGATAGGGCTGTCTTCATCTGTTCAAAGATCTGCCTTGGAAAATCCCTCCAAATCAGTATAATTTCGTGATCCCATGAAGATGCTGGCTTACAAACATCAATTGCGTGCTTTATACAATTTACTTTTCTGTGAACTGGCCTTCGTATTTGCTTATTCATACTCTATCTTGGACCTGCGTCACTCACATCCTTGTCTGTCGCAAGTTATGAACTCGGTTCTCGTTACTTAGCCGTTGTGATCGCACATTTGACGTCCGTATACACTTTACGATGTTATTCATTCAGTAATTCAACATCGTAGGAGCTACGCATCAATCGTGTTTTGGTTTCGGGATTTGTGCAAATTTGGTTACGTAATACTCGAAGGGGTCTCACAATGATCAAACCGATGAACCCGGAACTGGAAAAAGCAAAGCATGCCCAGAATAGGAAAAAATATCAGAACCCCGACAGGAACTAATTCGGCAGGTCACTGGGGAGGGTTTCAGTCAAGTTCAGTTCAGTTCACTTTGGACAATCGAGCGCCCAGAATTCCTTTGATAGCATGCACACTAGGTAGGCACCAACCACTGCTCAGCTTTGTTTTCGAGAGTCCGCTAAAATGGAAGGGAAACGTAAAACCTTATCGCACATCCACTGCCGGTGTCTGTGCATCGTGAGCCTTCACTAAGCTATCATGTAGCAAATGGAAACTTTTAATAATTAAGCATATCTCGTCCTCCGTCTGGTAAGATTCCCGAAAGTCACTGACAGAAAAGACTTCACTCTGCTTAGGGCCTAAGGCTCCTTGAACGCCTGGACGACCGCTAGCTCTATTACCTCTTCCGGCAGAGAAAAGCCTGATGCCCTGCAGTCTATGCTCACACGTCTTGCCCCATCGGCCCTCATCCATACGGGTTGAGAAGCATCTCAAGTTCTCCAAACAAGTGGCTTTGTTTTGTAGAAGAGTGACAGTATCTGAACACAGTTTTTGAAAAAAGATCTAACCATAGATATGCACACTGGCATGATGACCCTTGGTTGTCTGCACGAAAATGCTCGTCTCAACCTGAAGAGCTTACCGCGTGCCTTTTCTGCAGCCGCTGCACACCGATCCGACCATTTAAGATCATAAGTCACCACGATCCGAAGGTGTTTAACCCTGCCTCTATGTTGGGCGGTCCTTGGTCGTGTGCAACCATCAGGCTTGTCGCTGTCCGTGACAACACGTGGCCCTCCCCAACATTGAGAGTTAAGCCTCACTTCTATGCCCAGTTCGGAACAGCTAATGTGTCTCTGCTTAGATCCTCTCTCTCCTGAGCTCCAGCTAATTCCACTCCATTAGTGAAGAAGCTTTGTGATCGTAGAACGGAAGCCAAATCATTATTAAACAGAAGAAACGGTAGAGGGCCTGGTACGGAAATCTGCTGCACTCCACTGGTGACATTCTCTAGTTTACGGTTCCTGTCACCTACTTCAAAGTAAAATGGTCTACCGGTATGGAAGTTTCTGAACCACTCCTGAATCTGTCCATCTATACCAAATGTCTCCAACTCGATCAGTGAGATTTGATGGTTTACCCAGTCAAATGCTTCACTAAATTCAGGGTAAAATACTTCTATCTGCTTCTTTTCATCCACTGTTTGAGTGACTTCATCTAGGAAGCTCAACGGATCGGACAAGCACGACCTGCGTTTTGGAAATCCATGCTGAACTAGGCGAAGCATAGAATCCTGTAGTAGGTGCTCGCAGACTTGCGCCGGGATGATCTTCTCTAGCGCTTCGTATCGAATGCCGGTTAGGCCAACAGGTCCGTAGTTCCCTATTTCCGAGCGGTGTCTCCCTTTATGTATAGCTGCCATTGCTGCGTTTTTCCAGCCCCGTGGCAACATTCCATGGTCCAGAGTGGCCTTATATAACTTGTATACTAGGTAGGATAGTATATCAGCCAGATGCTTAACGATAGCGGGGTGGAAATCATCCGGCCCGACAGACTTATGGATATCTAACCCTTCCGGGTGTTTGCGGACGATCTCCTCTGAAAGATATTGGTCGGTTATACACGTTAGATGGGCCACTTCCATAAAACTCGTCTGCACACTGTTATCCTTTCTGTGTACACTACTAGGATACCCACCCAGAGCATCTGCTTTGCTCTGGTTGTCTGCTGCCTTTCCATGATCACAGGACGTCAGTGATCCTACTGCGTCTCTCAAATAAGCCTTGGACAGCAAGCAGCTACAGTACTTCTTAGGATGCCTTTTGACACAGTGGGCCAGTTTCATTTCATGTGTGCGTTTGGCTGGTTGCCATGGGCCCACCGTCTCACTTCCATTCTTGGTACATCGAATCTAAGCCTGGTGGCTTCCGGAAGCCTTGAAAGAGCCCAACTACGGTTTTTACACTTGGCTGACCTGCCCATTATAGCCCTTTACCAAACCAGACTGCCCTCACCCCTGCTTCGCTTCAAGAGAGCAAACTCGTTTTGTATGGTAAGTGAAGATCCTTTGATCGCCTGTCAGCGTCCCTCCAAACTAGCGTCGTCCGCTTTGTCGCACATTGGATCGACCGCTCTATTTCAAAGCCTAGGAATGTTTGTATCTACAAAGCTTCTAATCGGCCTCGAGGATACTTTGGGTTGAGGAATGCGGGGGCAGATTTTGACGCTCATAAGTTGCTCTTAACTTGGCGGCAAGGCCGCGCGCGGCGCGCGGACCGAAAGCCTCGCTGTTTGATGTCCGACAGATTTCCCACGCTTGAATCTTCCGTGTCACTCAAGTTGAACGAACTTCAGCAAAGCTGAACTTCTCCCACAGTCCAAAGGTCCATCTTCCAGATCCCCGGCAGTTCGAGACGCAAGACGCAGTCAAGACTCGTGTCCTTAACCCTTTCGCATTGTCCAGCGGTCTATCTTCCAGATCGCCGGCAATACCAGATGCAAGATACTGTCAAGATTTGTATTTTGAACCCTTTCCGTTTTACCACTTCCCCACTATCTAGTGAACTATCTTACAGCTCACTGGTGACATTCAGATGACAAGATAATCACAAGATCCGGGAACATTTGGGCTGTAGCCTCGTACCCGTGTATTACTTCAAGACTTCAAGACTTCAAGACTACCCAAAGGAGAGTGAACTTGGATTTCCAATACATCGTACTCATGATTCGCCAATACTAGATCCAACAGGGACGGCTTACAGTCCGTTCCATATCTGGTATCCTCTCTCATGTGCTCGAACGGAGCATTCGAACACAGCCATTGCAGATGCCCCTCCCATTGGGTTCCTGTGGTACACGCCTCAACTACACAGTCTATGTGTGGTAGGTTGATGTCCCCAACTATGAGGATCTTTTTAGCTTCCTTAGCTAGCATGGTTTGTAAGTGAAGAAGTTGAGTGTCCTCATCTCGGTTTGCACCCGGGACCCTACACACACAGACCACATTCACCTTTCCGTTCGGAATTGTGAGAGTAACCGTGCACAGTAGTATATTTCGAGTAAAAACTATGGTCTGTTACTTCCGGTGGTTTGTACTTGCCCTTATGAGGACGGCCGCTCCTTCTCCTACACAGTCATGCTCCCTGTTCTGCCTATAAACAGCAAACTCATTTTGTATCATTAACGGTGCGTGGTCGTCTTTAGAAAGCCATGTTTCCGTAACGACAACTAAGGACGCCTTTTGCTCCTTTGCCGCTCTGAAAAGCTCCACCCGCTTGTTTCTGGTGCTACTTGCGCTGGTGTATGGCACCGCCGCATTTGGCCCGGTGTCTGAGGGTTTTTTACTGGTTAGTGTTGGCTGGGTCTCGTGCACAATGCTCGAGATTGTGGTAAGTTCTTTGCAGTGGTGTCCATCACTGGGATGCATGGAGTCAGCTTTTGATCTAGGACTACCAAACGCTCCCAGTCCGTCGCTCCGGGAGCTATCTTGACACCAAAGTTGACGACGGCCGCGTCGTCTTCCACAGGATGGCACAACCAATTTTCATCTTCCAGTACGCCTTCAATCACCACTAACCCTGACGGCTTCGTGGCCTAATTACAGCTGTAGGCTAAGTAACTTGACCGCCGGATAGGGCATTCCAATGCCCTCGGGGACCTTTCCTTATCGCCCCCACTTGTTTATCTACTTTCCCATATATGGGCTAACCACTCTGCATTACTCTATGTGTATGGGGTGTATCTTGATACTTGCCCTTAGTAATGTGTGTTATTATTGCTGCCCTGACCAGCAACACATCTCTGCAATGCTGGTCCATTAATTCGACCAGCATTGGTCGTGCGGCATTCCTTTCCATTTTCGTGAGCGGAGATTTCCACGTCCCTTCTCTGTGGACTCTTCTGGGGGACACAGGACCCGATACGCCCGCAAGTCGCGGTATTTCATGCACCCATCTCCTATCTATAACCCTCTTTGATTTCGATTCCCGTAAAGGTGGTTCCTCTTGATTTAGTACCGGTAGCCTACGGCTTAGTGTCCGTCCCAGCGACTGGACAAGTCTCTGCAGATCCATCAGCTGGATTTTCAAATAACGACATCCGGATTCATCTGTCTTTCCGATGTTGTCCGTCTCCTTTCTCGTATTGCCATTTTTCATACCTCGTTTCTTCTTAGGTTTCTGCGTCACCCACTCACTGGAGGCTGTTCGCCACGCAGAGGTGGACACAGCGGGTACGGGGCAATCGCCTGCGTGGCTTTTTACCACCTCAAGAGCAGTTCTCTCAGGCGATCCTAAAACTTCTGCGAATGAACTTACTAAAGCACCGCTCGGCGACGACATGCGCTCAGAGCCCCGACAATCTTCGGGAGGAAGTTGGATCTTATCCCGTTTACATAGCCCTAGATGGGCTAACCTGACAGCTTCCTTTCAGAGATCAAACGCCGATCCGACCCGGCTGTTCTTACAGTATAGTGGGTAAATATCCTTGATAATCCCAGAACAGCCTTCATGGGCCCACCAGCTACAGCACGCTTTGCACTCAATACATTCGTCCATGCGCTTCCCGCATCCGGCAGCCAGACAGGAGTACCTCCCACGCTTCATGACGTGCGCACAAACCAAAGGAAAACGTACTCGTTACGGAAACTCTTACTATTTATAAACCCCCTAATATACATTGGAAGGTAATACTAAAAAAAACCAAAATATTTGCGGGAGAATAAACAAGGAGCACGCCAGGGTCAGCCCGGTTAGTATGGCGCTGCTAAACAGGCATTGTTATTCTGCAGCGCACTTGAGAAACGTGATTTAACGCAGAGCACTTTGAAACTTCAACGGGCACGGAAAATACTACGCTGACCATATCTCGCATACGATTGGTTCTTTAGCTGATTTTAGAACTAGTAACCCTGTCAACGCCCGATTGTGTATTACTGGGGAGGCCATTGATTCTAAGAATGTTGATTTGTTCAGGCTGAGGATATCAGAGCCAGAGCAACAGTTACTATCCGTTGGGCAAAAGACCCAGAATGAAGAGGGAAAATGTAGACAAAGCAAGCTCGGGCACAGAACTAGTAAAAACGTTCCCTCCGTTGGACCAAAGCAACAAAAATGGGAAGCCCCACACTGGTCGTCAAGCGACTAGTGCCAATGCAGCCAACAATCAAATTACCGATGGTGAAGCTGACAGTCTTTGACGGACGATGAGAAGGATACTGCAAGTTCGTTAAGCAATTTGAAACCTCCGTCTAGGATAAGGTGACCGACTCGGGGTGGAGACTGCTGTGCCTAACCCACCATTGTCGATGATGGGCTAAGGAAGCTAGTAGTGGTTGTGCTATGCCCGACCCAGGTCAGGGCGGTGCACCAATAAGAAATGTTTGGAGGGGTTAGTTCGGTCAGCCATGAAAAGTTGCCCGCAACTTGATAGGGGGTAGATGTCAGAAGCCAAACGAACAAAGAGCGACGTTTAAGCTATGTCTAACCCAGTCATGAGGGTGCAAAATTGTTCCATAGCCCTTCATCACCTGGGTGAAAGGGCTGATCTCGACGCGATGCGCATCTCAGAGCGGATAACCCATTGTCCGTCGTTCGAGGTGCAGGGTCGTGGGGCCGAAGAAGCAGAATGCACAAGCCAGGGTGACCGCGAGGCAAATTTGGAAGACCTGAAAGATTGTTCGGAGAGACAGGCAAAAATAGCCAAGGGCAGATTCGGTAGACTCGTTCGCGATATTAACAGAACGAACAGACCTGACACCGGCCAAGCTGAAAATTTGAAACATTGAGTCCCCTTTATCCAATTCATGTGAACAGAGAGAAGACATATGTCGCGAGATGCAAGCATTTCGTTTACTCTTGTCAACCGCGGACGTAAAACGTGTCAGTATATATACATGGTGCAGTGGAGTGGGGGGGGGGTAATTGCAACAGTAAAGTAGGCACGATCGGAAGCTCTTACAATAAGTTCGTTGGGGTAAGTGAAGCCTGTCGTGTTAACGCCAGGGTGAACAACCATTTTGGGTCAATCGTTTTTGTGCACAGAGTGTTGGCTGATGCATCATGATTAGAATAGCTTCACCGAACGCTAGTAGTTTCGGTGCTGGATCGCGCAACAATGCTTTGAAACACTGGGTCAGGTCAACTTTGTGACCTGATGCAATCAAGTGTCTTCCAATCGAAGAAGCTGGCGGTTTCACGTCGTTGTGTATTGTCCCAGCAGGTTGCGTCATCAAGTTTGACAGCCATTTGGGTATGTGTTCTGACACTCGTTGAGTCAAGCAACGATCCGTCCTGCCAATGTATACGTCACCGCAGCTGCAAGTGAACTGATAGACAATATGTGAGATATTGGGATCAGCAAGACTGTTTGAGTGATTTTGAAAACATAACCTTTTGGTCGTCTGCAGCAAACGCAACTGCGCCGATGTGTATGTGTGCCTTGGAGCTGACTTGAGATTACAATTTATTTGACTAAATAAATGATCCCCTTTAAAAGGCAAAGTGAAAATGCCGCACGAATATACTCGATACAGCAGCCCTGGACAAGCATGCATGCAATTTCACGCGGTGCAGCCTACCTAAGCTGCAAGAACTGCGACTCCAATCGCGGGTTGGCCGACTGTCCGAAATTCGTCAGAGCCACAGTAAGTGAACGTTGGGAACGGCAAAGAAGGTGGGAGCGTGCCTCATCTGTCTTAATAATTCACACCGGGAAGCAGCCTGCCAAATAACAGCCAAATGTAATCACGAAGTCTACTCAGGCAGGTAGCATGGACTACTAAACGAGGTAAAGGGAGTTGCCCAGATGTGTGCTCAAAGCCTATTGTGATTTGTTTAACTTGACGGCCTGTGAAGGAACCAGCACTTTTGGGAGTAGTCGCTGCAGGATTGATGGCTTTTAAGGGGGAGCTCACTCTTTTGCCTTTGTCGACAGCCAATCGGATCCAACCCTGGTGGAGGAAGGGTTTGCCGATAAACATTGGCTCGCGAAGAGCACGATGTCTTTAGCTGTGAGCACGGGGGGCGGGGGAGGGTAGCCGAACCAAGGCAATAACCGCCGGTCTGTTGAGACTAGAAATTGCCTCTCTGTTTACCAGTGAACCGGTCTAGTCAACAGGGGCTTTCAGCCTGACTGACTTCACGAGGCGGGCATCAAAGTTGCTACGTGCGGCCCCATCTGGGCTGCCCTATTTTCAGGGCTTTGCCGTCGTAGCCTGGGAGGATGAAGAAGTAGGCCTTTCAATGGGCTGCGACGTGCCAGGTACACATTGGCTTCTAGACCAATGAGTAGGCAATCGCTGCAACGATCGTTGCAGAAAATCCCCCGAAGAAATTATTATTTCCCTTCCGCGATGTTACTCTCTCACATGCACTATTTGCGTGCTTTCGCAAACTTCATGTTACTATGGGCCAACGTTTGTTTATTTGCTCCAAAAGCGCTACCTTTTCATATCCCATCTAGGACCTGCGGGACTCACTTGTCTGTCTTTTGCAAGCAGTAAACTTGATTCTAGTTTCTGAGGGCTTTTGGTAGCGTAATTGAGGTTTGTACTTGTTCAATGGTTTTGCTCATTTAGTAACCCAATATAGTAGAAATTGCGGATCAGTGGTGCTCTGATTTTGGGATTCTTTCGAGCTGGGTTACATATTGCTGAAAAGAGTGTTACAGCACTCAGCTTGGTCGAAGTGTAACGAGAAATCACGCAATGCGCTCAGAAAAGGATCGGAGCTATCGGGATCTGGACAAGAAGTAATCCGACCTGCCTCCGAGGAGGGTTTGGGTACCTTGATTCTGTAGTTTATGTTAGATCACCTTGCCCCACCAGTGTCAGTTAATGTTTTACCCAGAATACTATTGATCACAAGGATGCTCACTTATTTAAGTTGAAGATATTATGTCCAGAACGGCAGTTGTTATCCGCTAAGCAGCAGGCCCAGGGGACAGAAGAAAGGTGAAAACGGACCTAGTGTGAGCATGAAACTAGTGCTAACAGGCTCCCAATCAGACCAGAACAAACCAAAATGGCTAGCTCTTCGCCGGCCGTCAGACATTCAACACCGGTACAACCAGCGATCGGTTTTCTAGAGGTAGAGATGACGGTTTTTGAAGAACGGTCTGAGCAGTACAGCAGGTTCAGCAAACAATTCAAAACCTCCGTGGAAGATAAGGTAACCGATCTGGGACAAAGGCTGCTCTATTTGACCCACTATTTTCAGGGTAAAGCCGGAGAAGCTGTTGATGAGTACACTACACCCGACCAGAAAAAAGGCTAAGTACGGCGAGGTTGATTCTCAGGGACCTGTTTGGCCAGCCATTCAAGCTCACCGGCAGTCTAATAGAGGGCGTGATGTCACAGGCCGAATGACCAAAGAGCAACGTCTACGCAGTGGCCGACTTCGTCGTTAAAATGCAGATTTGCTAGATAGCTGTCGATCACTTGGGTACAGGGCGGATCTCGACGTAGCACGCAAATTAAAGGGGATAGTTATCTGCCTGTCGTCCGAGCTACAGGATTTTTGGGCTTAAGAAGCGGAAAGCATAATTCGTGGCGACCTCAAGGCAAACTTCGAGGGCCCGGCTGAATACTTAGACAGACAAACCAGGATAGCCGACAGCAGACTTGGTAGGCTCATCCGGGGCAGCAACAGAACAAACAGGGCCAGCGGCAGCCAAGCTCAGAATGCTGCACGGAAGCACCCAAAGCAACAGCCTTGGACGAGCACGCGAGCCATTTCACGCGAGACCGTAGTCCACCCAAGCTAAAAGTCCTGCTACGCCAACCACTAGCAATCCGAATGCCCGAAATTCATCAGTGCCACAGTGAGTGGACGTTGGGGGAATGGCAGGGAAGGTAGGAGCTGGTTTTTCCGCCCCAAAATCTTGCATGGGGTGGCAGCTTGCCGAATGAGCTAGACGTGATCACAGAGGTTGACAGGCAGACACCACAGATTACTACACAAGGTGTAAGAAGTTACTCTAGATGTGAACACAAGGCCGAGTGCAATTTGCACAACTTCACGGTATGCCAATAAACTAACACGACTAGGTGTATTTGTCATGGGAGTAATGGCCCTGAATGGGGTGTCCAAAGAGCTGGCCCTTTTCACGTATTGATTGTTTGTGGGTTGTGTTTACCCTCTCTAGGACAGATACCCTGCTTCTTGATGTAGTCTATCTTCCTCCGCCACGCAGTTCAACCAATAGCCCAGGTCCCATGGGCTTATCAGGCTCCCTGGAAATCTGCACAGACTTCACCCATCTGTTAGTCACTGGCGGTTTGAACTCACCCGGTACCGACTAGCAAACAGCTGATGCCTCTGTTATCACCTTTGGTAAACCCCTACTAGATCTCGTACTCGAGAACTCATGGGTGCAAAACGCAGAAGATCCGACTAGATATCACACAGTTTACGCCCCTTCCCTACTAGACCAGGTCATCAATGAATGGCTCCAAATAGACATAGTGCACTACTTGCCGCCTCCCGGCAAAAGAGATCACATTCTCGCTGGGTTAGATTATATTGTGAAATGGCCCCCTATTCCCTCAGAAACAAAAATTTTGAGATCCGTCAAAAGGACCAATTTTGACCAAGTCTTTGCATTTATTTGCTCCCAGCTAAATTCAGCCAATCTAGGTAACTCTGCTGATGAAATGGCAGAGGATCTCAGAGAGTTGATCTCCTTAGCTGATAGGCTATTTGTTTCCAGAATTCGTCTTCCACAGACCAGTGAGCGGCCCCTCCCCAGCCCCATTAGGCGTATTCTAGACGAACGCGCTCTCCTCTTGGCTAGATATAAAGCCATGGGCCCTGCCCGCGATGCAGAAGAATTCAGGATTATACGCATCATATGTAAAGGCAAGATTGGGTCCAGCGATCTGTACTTGAACGAGCACGGACCAATAAGGCATTATTCTTTCAGTACATGCGCCGTCTAAGGGGCACAGCTCCGACGCCACTAGCTCCAAAAGATAGTGCTGGATCCTCAATCACTTCCCACACACAAGTGGCTAGGGCCCTCAGCTCCTACTTCCGTACAGTTTTTAGCTCCTTACCCATATCATCCCACCCTACCATGCATCCGATATCTCTGGTCACTACACCTAACCACGTCACTGTTCCCATTGGTGCAGTAGAACAAGGTTTTCGACGGCCCAACCAATACTGTCCCATGGGTCCTGACTCAATCCACCCCCGCATTCTCAAGGGAACCACAAATACATTAGCTGCCCCTTATGCCTCTCTTTTTCAGCGAGGTGTTGACCATGGAGCTTTCTCCAGTAGCTGGGAAAATGCAGTCATCGCACCCATCTATAAGGAGGGTAGTTGACGTTTTGCTTCTAGTTACAGACCCATAAGCCCAACCAGCACCACCAGCAAAATTTTCGAGCGAATTCTTAAGAGTGCGGTTCTTTCCCATCTGCTTAGAAATAAGATCCTCTCCCGGTTCCAAAAAAGGTTCTTCCTGGCAGATCATGCATCACCAATATGCTTACTGTCATGGATAGTCTGACGAAAGCCTACGATGACGGCCAGCTCTCACACGCTGTATTCATCGATTTTGCTAAGGCCTTCGATAAGGTCCCCCATACCCCTCTTCTTTATAAGCTGCAAACATGCGGGATTACAGGCTCCATGTTGGCCATCTTAAGCAGCTTCCTTACCGACCGCACCTTTTTGGTTAAGGTGGGGAATATTCTGTCTGCCCCAGTAACAACTGGGGTCCCCCAAGGGTCGGTCTTAGATCCTCCTCTTTTCTTGATCTACATAAACGATCTTCCGACAGTCCTTCCTGCGAACGTTGCCATGTACGCAAACGATGTAACCCTCTGGAGTTCAAGCTTTGTAAACTAGTAAATTTCAGTTGATGAAACAAAATGCTGGCCCGGGGACTTGAACCTCCCAGTTAATGATGATAAATGCGTGAGCATGTCTTTTGGCACAGAGACTGGTCACACGTTTCCCATTAACGGAGCAACTACAAGATGCTCGGTTTCTGGTTAGATTGTAACCTGTCCTTCTCTCATCATCACCAACTTGTGGGCAAGTCTGCCTTTTGAGTCCTAAATATGATTCGAAGGTCTTTCCAGCTCATCTCTAGGGATGATTTCCCCATAATTTTCGGCACGTATATCAGACCTCTGCTGGAGTACGGTAGTCAGATAGTGCACCCTGGTCTTGTCCGAGACCATGAGATCCTAGAAAGAGTTCAGAGGGCCTCCACCAAAGCAGTGGGGGGTCTGTCCCATATACCTTATCCCGTCCGCCTCTCACTCCTCAACCTCTATCCCCTTGACGTA
Source organism: Fasciola hepatica (assembly GCA_948099385.1). Taxonomy (NCBI): domain Eukaryota; kingdom Metazoa; phylum Platyhelminthes; class Trematoda; order Plagiorchiida; family Fasciolidae; genus Fasciola; species Fasciola hepatica. Next base: position 11,289,792 of record CANUEZ040000008.1, read on the forward strand.
AGACGCGTAAGAGGTGATCTGTTTCTGATATTTCACCTTTTTGAACCAGGTCAAAGCGATTGCTTCTTCTCCGTATGTCCAGCCTCTTCCCTCCGTGGCCACAGTAGAAAGGTTTTCAAACTGAGATCATGCGCTTCAGTGCGAATTAACTTTTTTAGCTATATGTTTATTACTCTGTGGAACGCTTTTCCGGAAAATATTGTTCTGTCCCAGAATAAAGCTATCTTCAAGAAAAAGTCGGACCACTGCCTGGATCTGTCCCAGTAATGCCTGGTCCACAAAAAAGTGAAATAGATGTCTTTTATTGCATTTATACTCGCTTTATGTTCATGAATATCGCACCCCCATTCCGCCTGAGGCACTGTCCACAGTGAGGCACTGCATGATGTTACGCGTAATTTGTTTTGTTGCCGCCCCGGCCCCCGCTTCTTTTTACTCTCGTTTCAGTTCGGTGAGTCTGACAGAAGATCAAAGATTTCCTCGAGAACCCGGACAGTTGGGCCAAAGCCTCAAACCCGTGTAGTTCTGCAAGTCTTAAAGACTAGACGGTGGATCGGAAACAACCTTCGTGAGGGAAGGGTCTGCCGATAAACACCAGCTCGCCAAAAGCACCAAGTCGTCATTCGGGAGTATTGTGGGCGAAAAGCAAGTGATAACGGCAAGTCTGCTGAGATTGCAGCTCATCTTTCTAGACACCAAAGAGCAGTTAGAATCAACGGAGGCTTTAGCATTGGTCGATCTCCTCATGCAAGCACCTGGGTCTGTGATTGCAATTTTAACTAGGCGGCTCAACTTGCAAGAAGTAACCGGTGTAGGCTGGAAGGATGATGAAGCAGACCTTTTCACCGGCAGCCAGGCCCCTTATGCCCTACCCACAACACTAAGATGGGTATTACACGGCACAACTTGGCGACACGGCTCCATATATTACTTGTCAGCTGAAACGGATCACATACTGTACCAGCTGCAGCACCCGTACGAAAAGGAGTTTCGTGATGTAGTTGTCTCAAGGCTGCATTGCGGACAATGCGACAAGGAAACTCATCATCCCGTTCTTCATCCCAAGAAACCCGGAAAGCTGCTAGTGGTCTTTGATTGCGCGGCCAATTTTCAAAGCAAGCTTCGGTAAGACCGTCAGCTACGGGGGCCCGACTGGACCACATTGTTAATTGAAGTCTTGTGCCGTCTCGCGGTACTCGGAGTGGCCCCGTCAGCCGACATCAGAGAAATGTTTCTCCAGGTAAAATAAACAGTAGAGGAATAAGATGCACTGCGGTTCTTGTAGTGAGGCCAGAAAGACTAGGATAAATCGGTGATAAATTAAAGGTGGACAGTTCATTCCTTCGGAGCGATGTCATCTCCACTCTGAGCAAACTACGCCCTACGAGAAACCGCGAACAGATACGAAGCTGTGGTCTACCCGTCGGTAGTAGACAGCGTCAGCAGAATTTTCTACGTCGACCAATACCTTGGGTCCTTCGATGATGTTGACTCGGCCCTAGCGCAATTTAGGCGCCTAACTAGACTGCTAGAGAAGGGTGGTTTCCATCTCACGAAATGGATGTCGAAAGCGTTAGAAGTGCCAAAGGTCATTCCATAACTCGGGAGGGCAGAAGGGGTTCGAGATCTGGATGACTTTCCACTCTCCACCGAATGCAGTCTGGGAGTACGATCGAATGCGGAAGTGGACGACTTAGTTTTCGAGCTAAACATTCCCGTGCAGTCAGTTACTCGTCAAAGTATGCTGTCAGCTGTCTCTAGCCTGTTCGATCCGCTCGGCTTTGTCTCTTCCTGGTTTCTGCCCGGAAGGATCCTGCTGCGACTGATCTGTCGTAAGGAAGTCGACTGGGACCGAACACTGGATCGAGGAGATCGGCTGGAATGGGAAGGGTTTCTGATCACTTCAAAGGGTTTAGGAGACAAACTGATTCCCCAGTGCTTGCCTTCTGTTCGCACTACACAGACAGAGGAGCTGCTCGCCTTTTCTGACGCGTCCGAAGTCGAGTATGGAGCCGTGGTGTAATGACGATGGTGCATGGAAGATGGAGAATACGCTACGGGGATTTTGCTCTCCAAAGCTTGTGTTGCCCCACTGGCGTCGATCTCTCTCTCGCGTCTCAAGCTCAGTGCAGCAGTCTTAACAGTAAGGGTGGTCCAACCGGTGTACACCTGTTTTGAATACTTTATTTGGTCAGCCAGTTTTTGTACGGACTCGATAACAGAGCTGTACTATAATGACAAAGCCAGTTGTCTTTTTATTAATTTCTTTGTCAACCGGCTCACCTGCTCCGCGACAAAACTGCTGCCAACTATTTGAAACGAGTCGAGCCCGTCGACGACCCCGCCGATCAATGTTTCTGGGGTACCACCGACTTCCAATAATGAGACACGTGGATGGAAGGACCAAAATCCCTGCACATGCCTGAACAGAACTAACCCGCTTACGAGCCAAAGCCACCTATGCGGTTGGAAGTGGAGATCGAAGGCTCTGTGATGATGGTGGCAGCCGCTCAATCGACATCTATTTCTCCGCGGTTATTTAGGTTTCCTTCTGGATAAAGATGCTCCGGTGAATAGCATGGTTGGCTAGGCATGAGAGATATTTTTTAGTCATGGGGGGGGTCCATCCCCTCTGCTGTGTACGAGTGGATTCAGTAAACCCTGATGAACTACGATCAGAAGTGCACGATCTATTCAAAATGATACAACGCAAGGCTTCCCCAAAAAAATTGAGAATTCCGGGGAGGCGGGACCGGTCGACAAAAATATAACTTCCAAAAAAACTTGAGGCCTCCAAACCCGAAACTCGGTAAGGATTTATACTGGAAGGTGGTCGACTGACCAACTTCCACCCGAAATTTGACGCGAAGTACCACACATTAATACCAGCTCGGCAACGTGTGACAGAATTGATGATTCAATAAATACAAGCAGTGGAGGGACGCGCTGAGGGAAGCCACTTGACGGGCGTTACCCGTAAGCAGCTTAGGATACTAAGAGGAAGGACAACTGTGAAACGCGCAATTTGACCTCGTGTTCACTGAAGAAGATGCACAGCCATCGCGGGCAAGCACTATATGGCTCCGCTGCCGGAGTGTAGAATGACCCCGGATTGGTGGCCGCTTAGTGATACCGGACTTGATTAATTCGGACAATTACGGGTTAGGTAGAGGAAGAGGATTGAAAAGACGTACGGGTGCATCACGACGTGCATGAGGTCCTGAACGGTGCATTTAGAATTTGCTCACTCGATGAAAACTGACTCTTCCCTCCAAGCCCTGCAAGCCTTCACTTCCAGTGGAGGTGTGCCGTTGATATTTACTCGAACAACAGTTCAAGCTTTGTGGGTGCTCGATAAGAGGTGCCGCGTTCAAACCAAAACATAGATCGAGGTTAACTGCATAATCGAGCCTTGGCATACGGCATCCGATAGCACCTCAACCCTCCTCAGGCCAGTGACCACGGTGGAGCTGGGGAAAGTTTGATCAGATCTAGTAGAAGAACAGCGCTGTTGTTAATTTAACGACAATTGTCAGCGGATGAGATACTGAGCATCGTGACGACCGAGGTCGGAGGGATCGCGAACCATCGCTCGGTATTTCCAGTATCTGCCAGAGACCCCACCTATTCGGCACTGACCCTGAACTACTTACTGGCCCTGAGGTCAAACTTTGGATTCCAGGGACAAGAGAACCTCCGTGGTGGATACATACAGGGGTGGAAACAGGCTAACTACCTGGCCAGGGTGCTGCGGGATCAATGGCTACGGGTGAACCTACCAATCCTGCAAACCCGGAAAAAGTGTCTTACTTGAGAAAGACCATTCGAGAGTTGTTGATGTTGTCATGATCTAAAAAGAAATTGCGCAATTAAGGGCAAGACCTTTGGGTGTTATCGAGGGAGTCATTAGCGGTTCCGAAAGGCTCATAAGAACGGTGAACGCCAGGACCGCCAAGGGAACATTGACTCGCGATGTGCGCAAAATCAGTTTTTTAGGAGAAGCAGATGGATTAATAGTCACCACGGACTCAGTCGCCCAGTAGCACCCAATTGCAAGTCTCAAACCAGGGAGGAAACTCACGCAACTTTACATTACCGATTCCACGCAGGATATACACGCGCATATCCCCGTTCGCTGACAAAAGAACGCCATCATTGCTCAGCACTTTTGCTCCCGATTTTCAATAGATCTTCGTGATACCCTGAAAGCCCAGCTATTGCCTACCGTGTGCGAGACGGTCTCATGATTTATTTTTGTTGTTTTCACAAGTAAACATCCACTCATACTCACACACAAGTGTATGAGCGGCAGTTAGCTTCAAGCTTCCATAGGAACTCGGTTTTGTAGTACTAGCCGCTATTCTACCGTTGACTTTAATGCGGACGGTCCAAAGTTTTGTGATATTTGTGGTTTTTCACTTATAAAAGCTCACTAGAACACATGCATAAAAGGCAGTTTGCCCCCATAATTCCATGGGGCGTGACATTGTCTCACGAGTCCTTTTTTGATAGTGTTATTGTTGAGAACGATCCCATATGCAACAGTCTTCGAGGCTTTCTCTCTCACACACACGTGCGGATACATGGATGATTTCTCAAAGACGGCCCATGGTCTTGGAGTATCTATGTATATAAGCCCTTCACGCTTGCGACCGAGCAGTGAGTCTTGCGGAAAATGCAAGTGAACAATGGCCGATAATTTAGCTGCGGAGGAAATAATTTTCGGCTTGGCCTCCGAGTCGAGTGCTATTGTGCATACGTGTGAAAAGATTCCAGACGCCAGCAGTGGAAGTTGCATAAAATGACTGAAGGGCCTGGGTAGTAGAGGTAAATCAGTACCATTATTCCCAATATCTAACATAGCTATGAAGGGTTTCAGTGGGATATGTAATGATCAGCTACAGAAAATCCCTAAAAAGCAATATAATATCGCAGCCTCGTGAAAATGCTCACTTACGTACATCATTTGCGTGCTTTGTAAAACTTACGTTTCTGTGAACTAACCTTTGTATTCGCTTTGTCATACCCTATCTTGGACCTGCGTCACTCACGTCCTTGTCTGTCGCAAGCCGTGAACTCGACTCCCGTTGCTGAGCCTTTGTAACCGCACATTTGACATCTGTATATATTTTACGATGTTGTTCATTCAGTAGTTCAGCATCGTAGGAGCTACGCATCAATCGTGTTTTGGTTGCGGGATTTGCGCAAACTCGGCTGCGTAATGCTTCAAGTGCTCGAGGCCTGTTGTAGTAATCCGTGACCTGAGCCTGGGTAGACTTCGAGATTACATTTGGCTGTTATTCGGCAGGCTGCTTCCCGGTGTGAATTATTAAGACAGATGAGGCACGCTCCCACCTTCTTTGCCGTTCCCAACGTTCACTTACCGTGGCTCTGACGAATTCCAGACAGTCAGTCAACCCGCGATTGGAGTCGCAGTTCTTGCAGCTTAGGTAGGCTGCACCGCGTGAAATTGCATGCATGCTTGTCCAGGGCTGCTGATTCGAGTATATCCGTGCGGAATCTTCAGCTTGGCCGGTGCCAGGTCCGTTCGTTCTGTTGATATCGCGAACGAGTCTACCAAATCTGCCCTTGGCTATTTTTGCCTGTCTCTCCGAACAATCTTTCAGGTCTTCCAAATTTGCCTCGCGGTCACCCTGGCTTGTGCATTCTGCTTCTTCGGCCCCACGACCCTGCACCTCGAACGACGGACAATGGGTTATCCGCTCTGAGATGCGCATCGCGTCGAGATCAGCCCTTTCACCCAGGTGATGAAGGGCTATGGAACAATTTTGCACCCTCATGACTGGGTTAGACATAGCTTAAACGTCGCTCTTCGTTCGTTTGGCTTCTGACATCTACCCCCTATCAAGTTGCGGGCAACTTTTCATGGCTGACCGAACTAACCCCTCCAAACATTTCTTATTGGTGCACCGCCCTGACCTGGGTCGGGCATAGCGCAACCACTACTAGCTTCCTTAGCCCATCATCGACAATGGTGGGTTAGGCACAGCAGTCTCCACCCCGAGTCGGTCACCTTATCCTAGACGGAGGTTTCAAATTGCTTAACGAACTTGCAGTATCCTTCTCATCGTCCGTCAAAGACTGTCAGCTTCACCATCGGTAATTTGATTGTTGGCTGCATTGGCACTAGTCGCTTGACGACCAGTGTGGGGTTTCCCATTTTTGTTGCTTTGGTCCAACGGAGGGAACGTTTTTACTAGTTCTGTGCCCGAGCCTGCTTTGTCTACATTTTCCCTCTTCATTCAGGGTCTTTTGCCCAACGGATAGTAACTGTTGCTCTGGCTCTGACATCCCAGCCTAAACAGATCAACATTTTTAGAATCGTATAATATGATTCATCATGCGGCTTCAACGTTCAACTCACCATTGTAAGCCAAGCAAGCACTGCATAGCTGTTTCTTCCCTGTTGGTAATCGTCAGCAGCGCACATCGACCGAGCCCCCACGGGGACTCGAAACCGGAGTGAACGATTGTGAATCGAACGCCTTAACCACAGGGCTATCCGGGCTGGCTCTCAACGGTTTGTTGAACATCTACACTACATGATGTAGCCATGTCCCATAGGTTGTTCATAACGGAACGCCTTCGTTGTACTTAGGCCCCTACAGAGAAGTCATCCATCATAGGAGTCGATCGCTGTGCGGGAAGCGGGTTGTTACCGTTCAAATCCAGTGACGGAAGGGTGCTTTATCATGTAGTGTAGATGTTCAACAAACCGTTGAGAGCCAGCCCGGATAGCCCTGTGGTTAAGGCGTTCGATTCACAATCGTTCACTCCGGTTTCGAGTCCCCGTAGGGGCTCGGTCGATGTGCACTTTTGGTGATTCTCAACAAGGACGAAAAGGCTGTACAGCGCTTCCATGGTTTTCATTGGTGAATTGAACGTTGAAGCTGCATGATGAATACTATTATACGGATCTAATCTCGTACAACTCAGTTGCAATTTTTAGAATCAGTGGCATCCCCAGTAATACACGATCGGACACTGACAGGGCTAGGAATTCTAGGGTCACCTAAGGAATAAACTATACCTGAACCCTCCCTGGTGGGCATGCTTTGCTTTTTCTAGTTCCGGGTTCATCGGTTTGAGCATTGTGAGACCCTTTCGAGTAATACGTAACCAAATTTGCACAAATCCCGAAACCAAAATACGATTGATGCGTAGCTCCTACGATGCTGAATTACCGAATGAATAATATCGCAAAGTGTATACGGACGTCAAATGTGCGATCACAACGGCTAAGTAACGAGAACCGAATTCATGGCTTGCGGCAGACAAGGAAGTGATCCAGCAGGTCAGAGTTCGGATACGAAAAAGCAGCGCCTTCGGTGCGGACATACCTAGGTCAGTCTGGGAAAAGAGACATATGCAACACATGTAAATAATCTATTAAGTTGAACATTTTTACGAAGTCTGTTAAAGTCATTGTCCCGGAGGAATTTTATGCTTTTCATGAAAACTGATGCCCCCCTTACCTGATGGGGGAAGTTCTATGTAGAATAGCTGTATATGGTGTAAGATGTGAAATGGTATCCATAGAAGGGCAGCAGACACAATGGGAATGGAGATGGTGGAGACGAACTTGGGAGGCTGAAAGATGGGATCAAGGGAGGAAAAGGCCGAAGAGTAGAGTTGGCTGAAGAGCTTCAGATTTAACAAAGCTGCAAAGGGCAGGCGAACTGTAAAAATGAAAGGTAGGGAAGCCCCCTATCTGCTGAATTTGGCAAGCTCTCTCTCAGCTGCGGCCCATCTGATGCTCAAACTCCACAACCACTTCAACGATTACCACCCACACCGAGAGCTGGTTCTGGTCATTTACAACTTCAAGGGCGATAGAATTTACTCCCCGGCAACTTAGAACTTTCTCCCTCATCCACTGCATGGAGAGCCCTGCGGTGGCCCTTCTGTCGCCAAGATTCAACAGCGGTGCAGCCAACTCCTGGTGCAGCGAACTCCTGAATAGCAAACTACCCTTTGAGGACCTAAATTTGTTTAAGTTCCCCAGGGGCTTTCTCAGCGGCCGTGCAGCTCTGCGGTCCGGATCAGACGTCTCCTGATATTTTTACCCCAAGGTCATATGCCGCTGTCACTCTTATCATTCCAGTGCTTCTATTTGTGTCTCCACTGTATCTTGTCTGTTCCTTGCCATCTGCTAGGCGGACGCCCTTATTGGTATTTAGTGGTTAGTCCCAGAGCGCTGCTCAGTGGTACGCCGCTTTCATACCTTGCTACATAGAATCTGTTCCTATGGAGCCAACTTACTTCGAGTAGCCTGCAAAAGCGAAATGTGCTTTCTCCGGGAATGCGACCACATATTGCCAGGATGGACAACACAGGAACCCTGAGTCACACCGCCCAGCAAGCACTGCCTGGGATATGCTATCCCTCAGATTGGCCTGAAAAGTCCTGCCAGTGATCGAAGTGAGAATCCACCCAATAGATTTCACAGACGGACCAAAAGAGCTTGGCTTCACCAGCAACAAATTTTGAATGACTGAGTCAAACGCCTTCTGGAAGTCTGCTTGGAAAGTCTCTAATCTACATATCTGGCCCAGACATTGAGTAAACTCGTCCATGGAACAAAAGGGGTTTGGAATCGTGGACCTTCGACGAAAGAACCCATGCTGGTTTGTCGCGATCAACCTTTGGACGGTCGGTTAGTTAGTAATACTGCCTCGCAAAACTGGCCCCACCACCTCCAACATTACTGCAGGTAATCCAACGGGCCTGTGGTTGAGACAGGTTTATCTATCCCCAGCCTTGTGGATCGAGGTATCCGTCACCGTGAGTCAGTACTTGGGTAGGCAACTTTCACCGAGGGTTCCCTGGATGGCGCAGTCAGCGGTTGGGCCAAAAGCTTCACCAGAGGCTGAATGGTTTCGGGATCGACACCATCGGGCCCCTCTGCCTAAGCCCTTGCCGAGCCACTTAAAACTTTGAATGCCTCATCTACCGTGATGGCACCTTCCGATTCTTGGAAGCAGACACGGTGGCGATCAGTTTCAGGCCCGAGGTTCAATTATCTCAACTACACACCCGCTGGAAGTGATGCCAAAAGGACTCTGCCTTCTCCATATTGCTGGAGGCTGCTCGATATCGGGGGTCCCTTACGCTTCCACCGGCCACTCTTAGAACGGCATCTGACTGCACTCAATTGTCAAACCCCTCCGGGTTTATTTTGGCGGTATTGGCTAGATGCTGTTCATACTTCCCCCTGCACTCGGCGTGAATCTTGCCCGACCGAGCTCTTTCTGCCAAATACCGCAGCCAGCGCCTATGACCACTACCACTTCGATATCTGAGTGAAGCGGGTTTCTTCCCATGGATAGCCGCCCGAAACGACGGGTCCACCGCGACTGGGTACCCCTCTGACTAACCTTCCCAAGCGGAACCACTCTGTCAGTCAGTGACAGGAGATTTTCCCTGATGTGCCTCCAAAGCAGCTCCACCGTCGTCAATCTGTTGAAGCTTCTATTCCATCTGAGTCCACTGTTTCTTCGACATTATCTGATCTACCTGGCGGCAGCCGGGTCTTTCGTAATCTGGTCCCCAGTGTGCCAGTATGGAGCGTTATCTGGAGCATTTCCTCACCACTGTTTACTGGTGGGACCACAAACTGAAGGTCAGGAAGGTCCTGCAGTTATCTCGTGACCACAAGGTCCAGGGCAGATGGCCATTGCCCTTGCTCTCATCTGGCCCCCTCTATAGCATGCTCAGCTAGGCCCTTACACGTATGCAACAAAGCAGACTGTGTACGAATGATTCCCAAGAAGCTACCTCGTTTACCCAACCTGCCTCTGGTGCTCTTAGGTCCCCTGATATGCGGGCTCCTCCCAAGCTACTGGGAGGCCGTGGGCATTGCAATGGCCGGTCATCTTCCCCCGTTGGAGATGACGGGCTGCGTTATCACACTTTTCATTCTGTGCATTAAGTCATATGGGCAGCCAAAGTGGCTTGTGTATGGAAAGGAATTGGCCCGGATTCCTCTCGCTTGTGGCAGTGCCATCCAAAGAGAAGCAGAACCTCCACCTCTCCTTCTCTATGGCCGCTCCGCGATACTAGTTACGAAGGCGGGAGTTACATAATGTCTGATATCCTCCTGGAGTTGAATCCAAGCCTCAGTGGCCCCTACAACATCCGCACCTGGTGTGCAAGCCTTGTGCTCGGACTAAAAATAATAACAATTGTAATAATATTGATAATAATAATAATAATAATAATAATAATAATAATTATTATTATTATAATAATAGTGGTATATTTCTCGGCCATGGTTGAGATGCACGCGCAAGCTCATGATCATGAAGTAACCATTCACTCCATAAGTTGAAACGTTCACAACTTCTAGGAATAAAAGCCAAGAGTATCGGAGATAAGAAAACATGGCCAGCATTAGTTTGAATGAGTCACTCTAATAATGATCTGCTCGGCAATTTCAAAACGGTTTCCGATTTGAGCTGGGCGGTAGTGCCGTTTGAGAATGTCGAGAAAATCGTTACCACAGTGCAAAAGACGCTTTATGAACGAGAATGATGCAAGCCAAATATAGCGGGGTCTCACTGGAGTTCGGCGAACAGAGTAGTTTCTGAACAAGAAAAAAGGAAGGATAAAAAATTGTGAAGAAGTATACTCCGGAAAATCGGTGCAAGCGAAGAGAATGGCGATCCATGAAGATGATGCAAACCGTGAATGACGGATTTACCGGGGTCCAATAGACGGGATGAGTTTTGAAACAGGGAGACATGAGAACTATTTTGTGAAAGTGAACTTGAGAAAGCTGGTGGATGTGGGAGGAACATTAGTCCATGAAAAGGTGAGTTTAATTTCTGTATCAGTGACCTGTACCATTAAAAAAATGAGAAAGCGCAACTGGAGGGCCCTCGAGACGTGGAGAGCCAAGTTTCAGCTGGCTACTGTTTCGGGGGAGAGATAAACTGTGGCAACAGATGTTAGAGTGGGAAATCTCCGCACGGACTTGAGCGTTTTCTTGCTGTTCCACCGACAAATATATATATATATATATATATATATATATTGGTGCATTTGGCCCCAGTGGGATTCAGCGTCATTACTGGTAATGTACAACATGCTATTTGTATGGTTCGTCTGGCGTGGTAAGGGATGTGTCGGTCAATCAGCCGGGTTTGGCGAGATATGACGGAATAAACCGATGACTGGTACTCACCGATATATTAACAGGATGTGCGTGAGCTGATATTTGCGTTGGCTGCAATGGTGATTTCGGCAAAATAGGCCTTGCGTTACAAAACGCCGAACCGGCTGATAGGCGGTTTGGAGTATTTCCTGTCGGGTGGCTTGACTTCGGTCCCAGCTGCTATGAAAGGTTCCACTTGGGTCTCTGTCGGTGCTAGTCAAAGTGGCAGCCTTGGTTATCCGGTTTGGAGACTGAGGTATTCGGAGACAACCAACCTGAAATAAAGGGGAATTGCAGTCTGGACGTGGTTCCAGCTGTGAGTTATGATAATATATGAAGACAATAATACTGGACTGGCTCGGTCTATGTGGGTGGGGCATGGATGAAGTTTCCTCTGAGCAGTCAGCGGCACCTGCTTCACATCCTGGGTAAAGTAGTCTAGCAGTGGATTGCGCTATACTGCTACAGGCTGACGAAGTTGCGTGCACTGGTTAGGAAACTGTGTATGCATTCCAGAGGATTTATGGTTTGCAAGTTGGCACTGCAGTGCTCGGATACTAGTAAAATACCTGAGGCTTCAAGGTTTAGAATAATTAGAAATGATAACCCCTAATACCGTTTGCTTACGCAGAACTCAGTTTGGCACCGAGGCGATAAGGTAGGTTTGAAATAACAGACTGAGTGAGTAGGATTGGTACACCGTTAGCATAGCGCTGTATTGTTACTGCCCCATTTGGTATAGTGGTTATTCTATAGTGAGTAGTTTCTGAGGAGCCTTAAAGTAGAAGAAACTATTGGGGTGTCGTTGGTGATGCATTGAAAGAAATTGGTCACGTGCCGAGAAACTTTGACGTGAGTTCGTCTATGCTCTTACTGGATGGTGTTGCCATACTGAGATTATACTCGGGTGTAAACAAGAGAATCTGATGTGAAGGTGATTGCAAGGTTATCGTGGTATCTTTGTCGTCCTTATCATATTGAATAGCAGGACAACGCTGATATGAGGACTGGTTTGGGGAACCGTAAGAGGTGGGAATGAGGTGGATCCGAATTTTCGTCAGGGAAGCGAACCCTGAAGGTCCACATTCAGTGCTCTTGGTAGGCCGCACAAGAGCCTACTTCAGGTGGGGAGGTAGCACGATAAACAATCACTGGCATCTAGCACGTGGCGCTCCAAGAATGATCCATATTTTTTAAACGTTTTTATAATTTTTTATGGTTCTATCACAGTCAAGTATCTGGCTGTCAGAAAAGGCGGAGCTGATTTAGGTGGGTGACTACAGCTCCCATGCCCTGCCGAAACTTGGACCGCACGTATCAAGCCGCGCTGGGAACAAGTCAACCAAACCAGTCAATCCGTATCAACTCTGCAACCCGGAGACGTGGGTCACGCGTGACAAGGCTGTTGTGCCTGAAACACAAACCAGTGGTGTGTTTTTCTCGAGCTTTATGCCCATTTCTTACTTTTTGGTGTTCATGTCTCATTGGTGGTCAACTCTGTGCAGGGAGACCATCACGGCCAAGAGATATATGCCCGGGTTTACTGCCCATGAGAACTAAAGCCGGAGAAAGGTGGATTGTTGGATGTGCCTTTCTTACTAATGGATCTCACCTACTCTCATTCGAGATGAGGCCTCACAACACCTGTGTCTAGGCTCACGAAACAGCCAGTCGAAATTCAAGGCTTTGCGGCGGGGGTCAAAGAAAGCCAAAGCGGTCAGTGGCGCGCTCGAAGCGGTTGCAGTAAACGGCACCGGGTCAGTGAGCATGGAGCAGGCTGTGACTGTTTGGTCATTGCCAGTACCCTAGCCCAGTTCCAGTGACAAATGTAAAAAGTGGCCCCACTTGAGGGACCTGCGGACCAAAATTCAGGTAATGGGATAACCTTGCCTATCAGGCGCGATACATCCGAGGCTCGAAAGGGTTCTTGGGTAGTGACTGGGCGTTGCAAACACCCTGCACGGTTTGTCTACTGTCAAGTTGAACGGCATTTGGTCCTGTCACCTTCAGAAAGCGCCGACCCTTATCGTCGAACTGAGTAACCCGGGGCAAACCATCACCTATGAACGAGATACAAGGAGTGCATGGTGTAAGGACTGGCCGTGGAAAATCCCCTAGAACCTTTGCGATTCAGTGTTTTTCTTAACATCACTCACTTGCTTACACTATTGGCGTGTCTTTACGAACTGTTTGTTTTTATGGACCAATTGTTGTTTGTTCGCGCCCAGAGCGCTACTTTGGCATATCCTTGTTCTGGACCCGAGGTGACGCACGTGCTCCTTGCTCGCACGCCGCAATTCGTTTCTCGCTTGTTGAGTCCTTGTGATCTCATTATTGAGGTTTGCATATTTTTTATGTCATTGTTCATGTAATAATCTAGTATCGTAGAACATCACGGATAATTGCCTTTTGATTTCGGGATCGGTTGCGAATTTGGCTACGAATTGGTCAAACGTGTGTTACGTATGGTACGAAATTTGAGAAGTTCAACTACTAAGCATACGCTTTTCGCTATAGGAAGCAGAAGTCAATAAGTTCGTGAATTCGGGGATACCGTTTATGCAAGGGATTCTCACGGTTCCTCTACCATGGAGTGGAGGATGTAGTGACAGAGTTCGATAGTTTTGGGTCTGCGCCAGCGAGGTTACACGGCGTAAAAATGGCTTGACAAATGATAAAAACCTGCTGATGAGATTAACGCAAGCATTGGGTCAAATTATAACCAAGTTTTATGCCACTGAGGCATTAACACCACAACTGAGTTGTGACTACCGACTTCGTAGTACCCACCACACATAGCTGTTTTAAACCCAAAAAAGTCGGAGAAATCGCGCCTTGTCCTGCAATTCGCAGCCAAATGAGGTGTGGTCACACGGTAGTGTGCTTCAGCTAGACCTCGACTATTATTCTGAACCTGTGGGCGTGTGTTGGCGGTTTCCCAACGGAAATATGACCGTTTGAACGAACGTTAGAGTGATTGCAAGTAAAACTGCCTAAAATAGACAGAGGCCCATTTAGCTGCCTATGACTTCTTCAAGGGAAAGTGTACCGAGTTCCGAACAAATACCAGGTGAGAGTCTACACTTTCGGGGCATCTTCCTCACGCTTTTTGCACCTACTTAGTTTCACGCAGAGCCGTGAGGGATTTTGGGGCAGACTATGAACAGTCGGCTTTGTTCGAAGTAGAACAAAACTTTCATGTCGATGATTGCCCTGCATCCTTCCCGACCAGTGCTGGCGGTACCTCCGCGACCGCAATGATTGCTTTATTCACTCACGCTGGTTTCAAGCTTGGAAGGTGGGTATCCAGCTTGTGAGGGTTTGTGAATTTTTCCCGGACCCTGACTTAAGGGTCATTTTGGTTTGGCTCCCTCAGCAAAGCGCAGCTCCTATCTTCTACTTTATGCGACTTGTCATCTGCACTGATTTGCTCCTTATTATTGTCCCCACCGTACAAATAACCACTCCACCTCAAAAATCAGGCCAGGCCACGTTTCCCTTAACACAAGGGCTTTCCTCTTCTGCTGCCAGTGTCTAATTCCCAAATCCTGAGGAGAAGGTTCTTGATAATGCACGTGAACAGATGTAGCAAATAGTGAAGCCCAAAGACAGGCGGCCGGGACACACGAACTGAAAGCCACTGCCTGTATCATCATGGATTGAGATTACCGGCATGATGGGTTTGGTTATCAAATCTCTCCGAGCATCTCAGGCGGCCGACTAGGTGTGTAGTGTCCGAGCAGCGAACTTTGATGTCACCGGTTTTTCGCCAGACACTGAAAAACGCTCAGAGCGGTTAATTATTTTGGGCCGCTTTTTCAATCGGGGTCACCCTTATGAAACGGATGCTCCTGTGGTTGGACTCCTCTAGCTCCCATCCCATTTAAAGATGGGTACACTTGAATGATGACAAAAAGAACCAACCGTGTGTAAACATCTGTTGTGCAAAATCCTTCCAAAGAAATATGATATCGCAGCCTCGTGAAAATACTCACTTACATACATCATTTGCGTGCTTTGTAAAACTTACGTTTCTGTGAACTAACCTTTGTATTCGCTTTGTCATACCCTATCTTGGACCTGCGTCACTCACGTCCTTGTCTGTCGCAAGCCGTGAACTCGACTCCCGTTGCTGAGCCTTTGTAACCGCACATTTGACATCTGTGTATATTTTACGATGTTGTTCATTCAGTAGTTCAGCATCGTAGGAGCTACGCATCAATCGTGTTTTGGTTTCGGGATTCGTGCAAATTTAACTGGGTATTGCTTACAGCGTGTTTTACCGTGTAAGCGACACCATAGTTGGAGTGGACTCCACATAGGCAGCCTAACGATTTTTCTCCTCAGCAGCAAAGCTCAGGGAGGAATTAAAAGGGCCAAAGGGAATATCCGTCTACAAGTCAGCTCATGTAAAGTTCCGTAAAATGAAAGCCAGGCCAACTACCCCGCCAAATGATGATCCCAAGCCAAGAGCTGTGACTGTCGTCCAGGAGGCTCACCTCGAGGATGGGGCTTAATGTCCACCATCTAATATTTCGGCAGTCACCCCACCTCTGGACGAGGAAAGTACTGAGAATGATAGATCTAATCCCACGAAGTACCTGTCGCCCACCAAAAGTATCCCGAACCCCAAAACTGTTAACCAGAGCGTAATAACCGGTGTGATTCACTCATCCCAGCAGCTGAATACCAGCCTCGAAATTCTCACAGCCGAATTCCACGGTGGGGAGGCTACCGCGCCAGACAAGACAACCGATGCGATCACACGAAAAGGGAACACCGAAAAGAAGACTCATGGCGGTGAATCCAGCAGTGCGGACAAAGGCGAACCGCAAGAAGCTCCCCATCAGTTTCGAAAATAGAGAAATGTAGGCCGCCCGCCTGACATACTTCCTTCCAAATCACTAGACGTCAAAAGCTGTAAACTTCCTTGACAGTTTGTTTTCTCATTAGCTCCTCAAACTTTCCCAGCTCCGGACTCCCCTAAAGCCCATCTTCCGCCCCCAACCATCCCTCTCCCAACCCTTCTGAAACCCAAAATCACTTGCCTCAGAATGCTGCAAAACTACTGCCCGCGTCCTACAGTGAGTTTACAACAATTGCCTAAGTTTGGTATATAAGATCACGGACCTTCAGTAGCTTGCAGTTAGTGGGGCCCTCAGGTCACAGCCTGCACAGAAACCTGGTCCACTCCTGAGACACTAGATTCTAAATTACCTATTACGGGATATCTCATAGTCGATCGGCATTCCAAGAGAGGTTCTATTGGTGGGGTCATCATACACTAGAATAACTTTAGCCCTCCTGCTACCATAATAAAGACTCTGGCCTTCTCATGCATTGGTTGTCTGTGGGCTGACTTTATACTTTACAGGACAGACACCCTGCTACTTCGCGTAGTCTATCGCCGTCCCTTATACAATTACACCGATAGCCTGGATCTCAGGCTTACTGGGCTCCTTAAACAGCTGCACAAACTTCATCCATCTCTTAACCACTGGCGCTTTCCACTCAGTATCGCCCGGCAACGATCTGGTGCTCTCAATGTCAAATTTGATAAACCCCTTCCAGTCCCCGTTCTTGAGAAATCTTGGGCGCAGAATGCAGGAGCTCCCACCAGATACCGGAAGGAGTGTAATACTTCCCCAACTAGACTTGGTCATTTATTACGACGGGTTACAAACAGGCGTGGTGCACCGTTTTCAGCCTCCCGGTATAGGTGATTACACCCTCATTAGGTTAGATTATATTGTGAATTGGCTTCATTCTTCCTCAGAAATATCGAGGTCTTTCAGGGAGATCAATTTTGGCCAATTAGTTGCATTTCTTAGCTCCAAGCTGCCCCAAGCAACTCCCCTGATGAGATGGCAGAAAAACTCGAAAGTCAGTGTCCTTGGCTGATAGGATATTTGTCCCCAGAATTCTTCCTCCATAGACCAGCAGGCGTCTCTACCCCATCGGAGGCCGTCTGAAAGGAAGCGTGCTCTGTTTGGGGAGTGTAAAGCCACAGGTTTTGCTCGTGGTGCAAAATACCTCGGGGTTATCCGTATCAGAAACAAGGACAAGGTTGGGTCCCGCCAAAAAGCAGTCCAGCTATCTGTGCTTGCCTCAGCACGAGCCAAGAAGGCATCTTTCCTTCAGTACATGCGTCACCTATGGGCGCAGCCTCATCGACTTCTGCTCACAAGGCTCATGTCGGATCCCCAGTGGCGTCTCCCCGCCAAGTGGCTCAGTTCTTTAGCTCCCAAGTTCTTGGAGTTTTAACCTCGTACCTATATCGTACCACCCAGCCATGCGTCCAATATTTTTTGTCATAACCTTTAGTCATATCCTTGCAATAATTTGTGCAGCCGAACAAGGTTATTGATCAGTATTGCTCTAGGGGTCCTGACTTGATCCAACGTCGCATTCTCAAGGAGACGGCGGACTTATTAGCAGCCCCTTATCTGTCTCCCCCAGCGGTGTCTTGACGATGGAGCTTTTCCCGGCAGCTACCAAAAGGCAGTTTTTGCACCTATCTATAACAAGGGTCATAGACATTACTTCTAGCTGCAGACTCAAACGTCTGGCCAAAATCACCAGCAAACTTTCGAGCATATCCCTTAGAGTGCAGTGCCTTCCCATTTGCATACAAACAGGATCCTTCCCCCTTCCCAGAATGGGTTTCTACCTAGAAGATCATGTGTCACCAATATGCCTGATATCACGGATGGTCAGACGAGGCCTACTATGATGGCCAGCTCTCCTCCGCCGGACTCATCGATTTTGCTGAGCCTTCGACTAGTTCTCATATGCCCCCTCTGTATAAGCTACAAATGTACACGTCAACTGGATCCATGTTAAATATCCTGCGCAGTTTCCTTATCCACCGCATCTTTGTAGGTAAAGCGAGGACTGTCTCGCCTTCCTCAGATAAAATAGGTAACCCAAAATGATCGATCTTCGGTCCTCTTCTATTAATGTTGCACATGAGTAAACTTTTGGTCACCTGTCCAGAGAAAATTGCCGTGTGCAAGGACGATGTACTCCACTGGAGTTCAAACTTTTGGCACCCGCAAGATACACCTGGTAAAACGGAACAGCGGTCCGCGGATTATAACCCCTTAGGCAAAGTTGACAAATGCCTGAGCACGCAATTCGGCGGAGTGACCGGCCACAAGTTCCCCACAAGCACAGCGGCCACAATTCCGGGGGTTAACCGATATAAAGTCCTTGGTTTCTGGTTAGGTTATTACCTAACCTTCGCCCTTCAACACGAACTTTCGAGCAAGTCCGCCATTTGAGTCCTTAAAGGGATCTGAGTGTCCTCACGGTATATCCCAGGAACGGCTTCTCTACAATATTTCGCACGTAGGTCCGTCCTTTGCTGGAGTACGGTAGCTATATATAGCTTTGCGGTTTCGTCCAAGATTATGAGGTCCTAGAAGGGGTTTGGGAGCTTCTACTTAGGCAATATGGGGCCTATTCTACCAACCCTCTCCATTTTGGAATCTCCATGACTCACAAAGCATGGGATGTGACATGTTCCTGATGCTTCACTCTCTTGAACCTGATGAAAACCATTTCTTCTACTCCTTCTGTCCAGTATCTTATGCCCGTCGTCATAGTGGAAAGGTTTTCTTACAGAGACCCCGTACCGCTCTACGAATTACCTTTTTAACTTAAGGACTGTTGCCCTGCAGAAACCTCTTCCAAAATATTCCGTTATTCCGCAGAGCGGCACTATCTTCAAGTAAATGATGGATCTACACTTCGGTCTCCCCAGCAATTTCTTGTCCGGAAACAAAAAAGACGAAGGTGAAATCGATTTCTTTCAATGCATCTCCATTCGGCCGTGTCTGTGAACATCGCGCCTTCTTCCTGTTGGGGCACAGTCCACGGCGAGGTGTTGCCTGACGTCATGGCACTTTGTTTTGGCTGCCACCTTCGCCATACCCCCCTCTCTTTACCCTCGTTTTTGCCTCGGTGAAGATGGTAGAAGAACAAAAAGTTCATGAAGAACAAGGACATTTGGATTGGAATGCTTAAACCCGCGTAATGCGTCAAGACTGTAGACAAAGCTGGTCACAGCGCACTTGGCTTATACTGGGAGAATATCTCGAATAAATCCGCCTTCCTGTTTCATTTATCTGCTAAGCCCTTGACAAGGAGATGCGTGACACCGAACTACAGCTCACTACTTGACTCGTCTGGACTAGTGGCTCTGTTTTCTCCCGGCAGAGCTGTCTCCAAGACGTCATGCTGAACGAAACTAGTTTGGCGTAGCTTACTTAGCCCAGAGGGCACCGTATTGTTGAGTACTTCAGTATCATTTATGAACCGTGTAAGGAAAGCGAGGGTGCTGAGGAGCGCACTCAATGAGGCCGAACAAGGGACAGGATTCAATAAGTTGAGTGTATTCCCTGATGCCTCAAAAACCAAATACAGTGAAGCAATTTATTCGAGGCAAGTTCCCGTGGAAAGGACCCTTCAATATGTGCCTAAGTGTATTAGATAGCGGGTGACACCTACTAAAACCGTTGCTGTCCCGGGACTGATGTTCGCAGCGGTCGTCTAAAGTGTTTGGCTGGCTGAGGCGGTAAAACGGATCCTACCAGATCTTTTATTGGAATGCACTTTTGAACAGACTCGATGACCGTCGAGTACCATATACTGAATGCCAGTGCGCAATATAGTGCATTTGTTGCTAACCGCTCAGGAACTATTCGCCAATATGGTAGTGCGTCCCAATGGCGGCATGCGCAATCAGACCCTTTCGAGGATTACTAGTATAACTGATAAGAGACTTACTGGTCTCTCATCTCCCACATCTTCCTTCGACCTACACATGTGAATGAGGTCGTCCTCGGAAATTTTCGAAACAAAAGAGATATGGCTGCTTCTAGGGACCTTTTGAATAACCTGGTGAGGGGGTCAGTTGCAACTGCTTTCAGTGTCCTCATGGTGGCAGGACGCAGTCCCTCTGATCTCGCCGCCTCACCGACGCTCAACTTTCTGATGGCCTCCGCAGCTTCATCTGGATATATCAGGACGTCATCCACTGGTGTTATTGCCTGATTTGAGTTAACAACGATGTAATCCACTGATCCCACAGCTTGTAACTGCTTCAGGTGACACTTCAGTGCTTCAGCCTCGCGATCACTTGTTTTGGCATGCTGCCCGTCGTCTTCAACTGCTCTACATACTGCAAATCTCAAGGCTGACTTAAGGTGGAAGTGGCTGTAGTATACCCTTGGAGAGGACTTGGTCTTAGTCGCTAGCGCCGACTCACACTTTAATTGACAATCTGCTCCTATTCTCAGGACCACTGAGCAGGCCTACTTGAAAGGCAACAGCTTTGATAGCCAACAGTTTGCTTTAGTTTACCCTATGCCCCCTTTTCTCGTTCTTGTACTCCTTTCACCTGGCGTTTCTACCAGATTGGCTTACCCTGTATTCCAGTGGTGCGCAAAGTAGCAAACACTTCAGTGGGACCAACAAAATAGTCCTTGAAAACCGCTTACCCTAGTGGGCCAGAAGTATCGCAAATCGAGCAAAGTGAAGCCCAATAAACTAATCTCAAAATGAGAACACGATTGAATAAAAAATTCCACGGTACTGGATTAACAAATTATACGGGTGCAAATTATGTTCAAACCTCACCTGTGCAGCCACAAAGTTTAGCAAAGAGAACCAAATTTCCGCAAAGGACATTGTCAGATACGACCGTCATTGCGGTCAGACTTCAAATCAACGGGATGCCACGAAAAGTTAGCAAAGCATAGACAACCGTTTGGTTTGTGCTGTTCTCCTCTATCATTCTTCCACTGTATCCTACTCATGGATCCACTTTACTCCCAACTTCCAAATGGGTTTGGGAGTTGGCTGCTAGAGGCATAGCTGCATCCACAGGGGTCCATCAGCCTAAAACTGAAGACTTCATGCTTCTAGAGTATCTTTACAACCAAACTAGGTAGTCTGAAATAGCAATGACGACCGAGGATTTAATTCGTCCCTTAAGCTTCTGAGAAGTGCTGCTGAATCCGGGTACTTTATTTGCAGCCCAAATGTAGAGCTTGGTCAGCAAACAAACAATTATACATCAGGAACAGGGGGCATGGGGAAAACTTAAGCAAACTGTTGGCTATCAAAGCTGTTGCCTTTCAAGTAGGCCTGCTCAGTGGTCCTGAGAATAGGAGCAGATTGTCAATTAAAGTGTGAGTCGGCGCTAGCGACTAAGACCAAGTCCTCTCCAAGGGTATACTACAGCCACTTCCACCTTAAGTCAGCCTTGAGATTTGCAGTATGTAGAGCAGTTGAAGACGACGGGCAGCATGCCAAAACAAGTGATCGCGAGGCTGAAGCACTGAAGTGTCACCTGAAGCAGTTACAAGCTGTGGGATCAGTGGATTACATCGTTGTTAACTCAAATCAGGCAATAACACCAGTGGATGACGTCCTGATATATCCAGATGAAGCTGCGGAGGCCATCAGAAAGTTGAGCGTCGGTGAGGCGGCGAGATCAGAGGGACTGCGTCCTGCCACCATGAGGACACTGAAAGCAGTTGCAACTGACCCCCTCACCAGGTTATTCAAAAGGTCCCTAGAAGCAGCCATATCTCTTTTGTTTCGAAAATTTCCGAGGACGACCTCATTCACATGTGTAGGTCGAAGGAAGATGTGGGAGATGAGAGACCAGTAAGTCTCTTATCAGTTATACTAGTAATCCTCGAAAGGGTCTGATTGCGCATGCCGCCATTGGGACGCACTACCATATTGGCGAATAGTTCCTGAGCGGTTAGCAACAAATGCACTATATTGCGCACTGGCATTCAGTATATGGTACTCGACGGTCATCGAGTCTGTTCAAAAGTGCATTCCATTAAAAGATCTGGTAGGATCCGTTTTACCGCCTCAGCCAGCCAAACACTTTAGACGACCGCTGCGAACATCAGTCCCGGGACAGCAACGGTTTTAGTAGGTGTCACCCGCTATCTAATACACTTAGGCACATATTGAAGGGTCCTTTCCACGGGAACTTGCCTCGAATAAATTGCTTCACTGTATTTGGTTTTTGAGGCATCAGGGAATACACTCAACTTATTGAATCCTGTCCCTTGTTCGGCCTCATTGAGTGCGCTCCTCAGCACCCTCGCTTTCCTTACACGGTTCATAAATGATACTGAAGTACTCAACAATACGGTGCCCTCTGGGCTAAGTAAGCTACGCCAAACTAGTTTCGTTCAGCATGACGTCTTGGAGACAGCTCTGCCGGGAGAAAACAGAGCCACTAGTCCAGACGAGTCAAGTAGTGAGCTGTAGTTCGGTGTCACGCATCTCCTTGTCAAGGGCTTAGCAGATAAATGAAACAGGAAGGCGGATTTATTCGAGATATTCTCCCAGTATAAGCCAAGTGCGCTGTGACCAGCTTTGTCTACAGTCTTGACGCATTACGCGGGTTTAAGCATTCCAATCCAAATGTCCTTGTTCTTCATGAACTTTTTGTTCTTCTACCATCTTCACCGAGGCAAAAACGAGGGTAAAGAGAGGGGGGTATGGCGAAGGTGGCAGCCAAAACAAAGTGCCATGACGTCAGGCAACACCTCGCCGTGGACTGTGCCCCAACAGGAAGAAGGCGCGATGTTCACAGACACGGCCGAATGGAGATGCATTGAAAGAAATCGATTTCACCTTCGTCTTTTTTGTTTCCGGACAAGAAATTGCTGGGGAGACCGAAGTGTAGATCCATCATTTACTTGAAGATAGTGCCGCTCTGCGGAATAACGGAATATTTTGGAAGAGGTTTCTGCAGGGCAACAGTCCTTAAGTTAAAAAGGTAATTCGTAGAGCGGTACGGGGTCTCTGTAAGAAAACCTTTCCACTATGACGACGGGCATAAGATACTGGACAGAAGGAGTAGAAGAAATGGTTTTCATCAGGTTCAAGAGAGTGAAGCATCAGGAACATGTCACATCCCATGCTTTGTGAGTCATGGAGATTCCAAAATGGAGAGGGTTGGTAGAATAGGCCCCATATTGCCTAAGTAGAAGCTCCCAAACCCCTTCTAGGACCTCATAATCTTGGACGAAACCGCAAAGCTATATATAGCTACCGTACTCCAGCAAAGGACGGACCTACGTGCGAAATATTGTAGAGAAGCCGTTCCTGGGATATACCGTGAGGACACTCAGATCCCTTTAAGGACTCAAATGGCGGACTTGCTCGAAAGTTCGTGTTGAAGGGCGAAGGTTAGGTAATAACCTAACCAGAAACCAAGGACTTTATATCGGTTAACCCCCGGAATTGTGGCCGCTGTGCTTGTGGGGAACTTGTGGCCGGTCACTCCGCCGAATTGCGTGCTCAGGCATTTGTCAACTTTGCCTAAGGGGTTATAATCCGCGGACCGCTGTTCCGTTTTACCAGGTGTATCTTGCGGGTGCCAAAAGTTTGAACTCCAGTGGAGTACATCGTCCTTGCACACGGCAATTTTCTCTGGACAGGTGACCAAAAGTTTACTCATGTGCAACATTAATAGAAGAGGACCGAAGATCGATCATTTTGGGTTACCTATTTTATCTGAGGAAGGCGAGACAGTCCTCGCTTTACCTACAAAGATGCGGTGGATAAGGAAACTGCGCAGGATATTTAACATGGATCCAGTTGACGTGTACATTTGTAGCTTATACAGAGGGGGCATATGAGAACTAGTCGAAGGCTCAGCAAAATCGATGAGTCCGGCGGAGGAGAGCTGGCCATCATAGTAGGCCTCGTCTGACCATCCGTGATATCAGGCATATTGGTGACACATGATCTTCTAGGTAGAAACCCATTCTGGGAAGGGGGAAGGATCCTGTTTGTATGCAAATGGGAAGGCACTGCACTCTAAGGGATATGCTCGAAAGTTTGCTGGTGATTTTGGCCAGACGTTTGAGTCTGCAGCTAGAAGTAATGTCTATGACCCTTGTTATAGATAGGTGCAAAAACTGCCTTTTGGTAGCTGCCGGGAAAAGCTCCATCGTCAAGACACCGCTGGGGGAGACAGATAAGGGGCTGCTAATAAGTCCGCCGTCTCCTTGAGAATGCGACGTTGGATCAAGTCAGGACCCCTAGAGCAATACTGATCAATAACCTTGTTCGGCTGCACAAATTATTGCAAGGATATGACTAAAGGTTATGACAAAAAATATTGGACGCATGGCTGGGTGGTACGATATAGGTACGAGGTTAAAACTCCAAGAACTTGGGAGCTAAAGAACTGAGCCACTTGGCGGGGAGACGCCACTGGGGATCCGACATGAGCCTTGTGAGCAGAAGTCGATGAGGCTGCGCCCATAGGTGACGCATGTACTGAAGGAAAGATGCCTTCTTGGCTCGTGCTGAGGCAAGCACAGATAGCTGGACTGCTTTTTGGCGGGACCCAACCTTGTCCTTGTTTCTGATACGGATAACCCCGAGGTATTTTGCACCACGAGCAAAACCTGTGGCTTTACACTCCCCAAACAGAGCACGCTTCCTTTCAGACGGCCTCCGATGGGGTAGAGACGCCTGCTGGTCTATGGAGGAAGAATTCTGGGGACAAATATCCTATCAGCCAAGGACACTGACTTTCGAGTTTTTCTGCCATCTCATCAGGGGAGTTGCTTGGGGCAGCTTGGAGCTAAGAAATGCAACTAATTGGCCAAAATTGATCTCCCTGAAAGACCTCGATATTTCTGAGGAAGAATGAAGCCAATTCACAATATAATCTAACCTAATGAGGGTGTACTCACCTATACCGGGAGGCTGAAAACGGTGCACCACGCCTGTTTGTAACCCGTCGTAATAAATGACCAAGTCTAGTTGGGGAAGTATTACACTCCTTCCGGTATCTGGTGGGAGCTCCTGCATTCTGCGCCCAAGATTTCTCAAGAACGGGGACTGGAAGGGGTTTATCAAATTTGACATTGAGAGCACCAGATCGTTGCCGGGCGATACTGAGTGGAAAGCGCCAGTGGTTAAGAGATGGATGAAGTTTGTGCAGCTTTTTAAGGAGCCCAGTAAGCCTGAGACCCAGGCTATCGGTGTAATTGTATAAGGGACGGCGATAGACTACGCGAAGTAGCAGGGTGTCTGTCCTGTAAAGTATAAAGTCAGCCCACAGACAACCAATGCATGAGAAGGCCAGAGTCTTTATTATGGTAGCAGGAGGGCTAAAGTTATTCTAGTGTATGATGACCCCACCAATAGAACCTCTCTTGGAATGCCGATCGACTATGAGATATCCCGTAATAGGTAATTTAGAATCTAGTGTCTCAGGAGTGGACCAGGTTTCTGTGCAGGCTGTGACCTGAGGGCCCCACTAACTGCAAGCTACTGAAGGTCCGTGATCTTATATACCAAACTTAGGCAATTGTTGTAAACTCACTGTAGGACGCGGGCAGTAGTTTTGCAGCATTCTGAGGCAAGTGATTTTGGGTTTCAGAAGGGTTGGGAGAGGGATGGTTGGGGGCGGAAGATGGGCTTTAGGGGAGTCCGGAGCTGGGAAAGTTTGAGGAGCTAATGAGAAAACAAACTGTCAAGGAAGTTTACAGCTTTTGACGTCTAGTGATTTGGAAGGAAGTATGTCAGGCGGGCGGCCTACATTTCTCTATTTTCGAAACTGATGGGGAGCTTCTTGCGGTTCGCCTTTGTCCGCACTGCTGGATTCACCGCCATGAGTCTTCTTTTCGGTGTTCCCTTTTCGTGTGATCGCATCGGTTGTCTTGTCTGGCGCGGTAGCCTCCCCACCGTGGAATTCGGCTGTGAGAATTTCGAGGCTGGTATTCAGCTGCTGGGATGAGTGAATCACACCGGTTATTACGCTCTGGTTAACAGTTTTGGGGTTCGGGATACTTTTGGTGGGCGACAGGTACTTCGTGGGATTAGATCTATCATTCTCAGTACTTTCCTCGTCCAGAGGTGGGGTGACTGCCGAAATATTAGATGGTGGACATTAAGCCCCATCCTCGAGGTGAGCCTCCTGGACGACAGTCACAGCTCTTGGCTTGGGATCATCATTTGGCGGGGTAGTTGGCCTGGCTTTCATTTTACGGAACTTTACATGAGCTGACTTGTAGACGGATATTCCCTTTGGCCCTTTTAATTCCTCCCTGAGCTTTGCTGCTGAGGAGAAAAATCGTTAGGCTGCCTATGTGGAGTCCACTCCAACTATGGTGTCGCTTACACGGTAAAACACGCTGTAAGCAATACCCAGTTAAATTTGCACGAATCCCGAAACCAAAACACGATTGATGCGTAGCTCCTACGATGCTGAACTACTGAATGAACAACATCGTAAAATATACACAGATGTCAAATGTGCGGTTACAAAGGCTCAGCAACGGGAGTCGAGTTCACGGCTTGCGACAGACAAGGACGTGAGTGACGCAGGTCCAAGATAGGGTATGACAAAGCGAATACAAAGGTTAGTTCACAGAAACGTAAGTTTTACAAAGCACGCAAATGATGTATGTAAGTGAGTATTTTCACGAGGCTGCGATATCATATTTCTTTGGAAGGATTTTGCACAACAGATGTTTACACACGGTTGGTTCTTTTTGTCATCATTCAAGTGTACCCATCTTTAAATGGGATGGGAGCTAGAGGAGTCCAACCACAGGAGCATCCGTTTCATAAGGGTGACCCCGATTGAAAAAGCGGCCCAAAATAATTAACCGCTCTGAGCGTTTTTCAGTGTCTGGCGAAAAACCGGTGACATCAAAGTTCGCTGCTCGGACACTACACACCTAGTCGGCCGCCTGAGATGCTCGGAGAGATTTGATAACCAAACCCATCATGCCGGTAATCTCAATCCATGATGATACAGGCAGTGGCTTTCAGTTCGTGTGTCCCGGCCGCCTGTCTTTGGGCTTCACTATTTGCTACATCTGTTCACGTGCATTATCAAGAACCTTCTCCTCAGGATTTGGGAATTAGACACTGGCAGCAGAAGAGGAAAGCCCTTGTGTTAAGGGAAACGTGGCCTGGCCTGATTTTTGAGGTGGAGTGGTTATTTGTACGGTGGGGACAATAATAAGGAGCAAATCAGTGCAGATGACAAGTCGCATAAAGTAGAAGATAGGAGCTGCGCTTTGCTGAGGGAGCCAAACCAAAATGACCCTTAAGTCAGGGTCCGGGAAAAATTCACAAACCCTCACAAGCTGGATACCCACCTTCCAAGCTTGAAACCAGCGTGAGTGAATAAAGCAGTCATTGCGGTCGCGGAGGTACCGCCAGCACTGGTCGGGAAGGATGCAGGGCAATCATCGACATGAAAGTTTTGTTCTACTTCGAACAAAGCCGACTGTTCATAGTCTGCCCCAAAATCCCTCACGGCTCTGCGTGAAACTAAGTAGGTGCAAAAAGCGTGAGGAAGATGCCCCGAAAGTGTAGACTCTCACCTGGTATTTGTTCAGAACTCGGTACACTTTCCCTTGAGGAAGTCATAGGCAGCTAAATGGGCCTCTGTCTATTTTAGGCAGTTTTACTTGCAATCACTCTAACGTTCGTTCAAACGGTCATATTTCCGTTGGGAAACCGCCAACACACGCCCACAGGTTCAGAATAATAGTCGAGGTCTAGCTGAAGCACACTACCGTGTGACCACACCTCATTTGGCTGCGAATTGCAGGACAAGGCGCGATTTCTCCGACTTTTTTGGGTTTAAAACAGCTATGTGTGGTGGGTACTACGAAGTCGGTAGTCACAACTCAGTTGTGGTGTTAATGCCTCAGTGGCATAAAACTTGGTTATAATTTGACCCAATGCTTGCGTTAATCTCATCAGCAGGTTTTTATCATTTGTCAAGCCATTTTTACGCCGTGTAACCTCGCTGGCGCAGACCCAAAACTATCGAACTCTGTCACTACATCCTCCACTCCATGGTAGAGGAACCGTGAGAATCCCTTGCATAAACGGTATCCCCGAATTCACGAACTTATTGACTTCTGCTTCCTATAGCGAAAAGCGTATGCTTAGTAGTTGAACTTCTCAAATTTCGTACCATACGTAACACACGTTTGACCAATTCGTAGCCAAATTCGCAACCGATCCCGAAATCAAAAGGCAATTATCCGTGATGTTCTACGATACTAGATTATTACATGAACAATGACATAAAAAATATGCAAACCTCAATAATGAGATCACAAGGACTCAACAAGCGAGAAACCGAATTGCGGCGTGCGAGCAAGGAGCACGTGCGTCACTCGGGTCCAGAACAAGGATATGCCAAAGTAGCGCTCTGGGCGCGAACAAACAACAATTGGTCCATAAAAACAAACAGTTCGTAAAGACACGCCAATAGTGTAAGCAAGTGAGTGATGTTAAGAAAAACACTGAATCGCAAAGGTTCTAGGGGATTTTCCACGGCCAGTCCTTACACCATGCACTCCTTGTATCTCGTTCATAGGTGATGGTTTGCCCCGGGTTACTCAGTTCGACGATAAGGGTCGGCGCTTTCTGAAGGTGACAGGACCAAATGCCGTTCAACTTGACAGTAGACAAACCGTGCAGGGTGTTTGCAACGCCCAGTCACTACCCAAGAACCCTTTCGAGCCTCGGATGTATCGCGCCTGATAGGCAAGGTTATCCCATTACCTGAATTTTGGTCCGCAGGTCCCTCAAGTGGGGCCACTTTTTACATTTGTCACTGGAACTGGGCTAGGGTACTGGCAATGACCAAACAGTCACAGCCTGCTCCATGCTCACTGACCCGGTGCCGTTTACTGCAACCGCTTCGAGCGCGCCACTGACCGCTTTGGCTTTCTTTGACCCCCGCCGCAAAGCCTTGAATTTCGACGGGCTGTTTCGTGAGCCTAGACACAGGTGTTGTGAGGCCTCATCTCGAATGAGAGTAGGTGAGATCCATTAGTAAGAAAGGTACATCCAACAATCCACCTTTCTCCGGCTTTAGTTCTCATGGGCAGTAAACCAGGGGATATATATCTCTTGGCCGCATCCTGGTTACTCCACAGGGGTTCCCACCCGTTGCCTGGATGGCACCGGGCGACTCAGCACGGCCTTACAAAGCAGCGGATGACGCTGACCGCCACAGCTCTCAACACTACGGGTGGTGTTTTACCTGCAATAGCCTAGTCTATGGCCTCCTTTCAAGTACATGGAGCGTGGCCCCCGACTTCCAGCTTCTGCCCGCCTCACGGTAGGGTAGAAAGTCAAGAATGTCTGATATAGGGCTACCCGGTACCTACTTTCATTTGTTTAGTAGTTTTGAGGTCACCCTTTGTCCTGCAGCATTGTTCTTCCGGCCCAACTAGACTCGGCGGAAGCGCACTTGGGTGGCTAGTTGCCTGGTTCACCCGGCCAGTTCTCTGACTTCAGCTTTCTGGTGGCCGGCTCGACTACCGGCGACCCCGGCCGCGGAGAACTCGAATTCAGTTGGCTTGCCTAACGTTAGGATCCAGTCATCTAGTGCCGGCTAGTTAACCCTTTCGGCTCACTTGCTCTGCAACGCGTAGGAGAATCCCATAATTATTCTTGCCAGGATGGCCACCGAGTTGAGGTAGACGGTGCAACTCACCTACTCAAGAGCGGCCACTGAACATGATTTTAACTGCTAGTCTGGATAACCTCTCTGCGTCAACCCAACTGCCGGCAACCCTCCCGGTAAACCTTCTGGCAAAGGACATGCCACCCCTTGAAGTCGACCGGATAGATCCCTCGGCATTCCACATGCCATGTTGTGGCCAGCCACCGGTGGCGGTTTGCAGCATTCCCAACTGTCCATCGAGCTTATCCGCACAACAAAGGAGCAAATACAAAGGTCGTTGCCCGCCAGTAATAACCTTTGAAACAATGCATAGCTGAGACCGCCCAAAGAACTCCTACTGGGTTTTCAGTCCACCATCAAAAGGAAAAAATCCAACCTATGGTAAATCGGGGCTGCATATAGGAGGTTGCTCATTCTCTCAGGCCCGTATTTCTTAACCGGGAAGCAGGAACTTCTATTCGGTCCCTAAAGTGCGAAAATTGATTGACATCAATCGATAAATTGAACCTGCTCTACCCCTTGGCGTGACCCTGAGAGGAAAAGAAGTTAGTAGGAAAATTGACATTTCAGCGTGATTGTTGAGTTGGTCATCAATGCTCAGCACGAGAGTTGTTCGAAGAAATGAAAAGCAAACTTGGAACAGAAAACATTTCATTTCAGAGAGCGAGAGAGGGGCAAAAGCCATGAAATTGTTTTCTAGGATGGAAATTCGGACTCAGAAAATCTAAAGCTGCTAGCCCTTGCGATGGTAATGAGTTCGAGTGCAGCAAAATTGCCCGTGGCCCACTGATGTACCGTCAACCTATTTGGACGGAATCGCTCGTAGCTTTTTCTTCATAACTCGATATCCAATATTATTTGGACTCCCTTTCCTTTTTTTGCTCGTGAATTTGTTCTGGGAAAGGGTGCCGACGGTAACCGAGAAGTTTGCATATCACAACTACCAATAACGCTGTGTTCGTAACATTAGGACTTTTGTCCTCTCCGTACCTGGTTGATTTGAATTTATAATGATCGTTAATAGCAAGAGTAGTGACGGACATACATAGCATTCTTCTGCCAGCGACCACGGCGGAATGGGGAGGTGGAGTAACTTCTACAGCACCTAGTACTATGTAAAATGGGGAAATCAAAAGGTGGCCTTACTCTGCCCTTACTGCAGGCATTAGGAGTTAGAATAAATCTGCCCAAACCACCGGAAACTCCGAAGGGTGGGGCCTGCGAAAGAGAATTCAGTTGCTGAATCGGGGAGAACCTCTACTCCATCGGTATATTCCGCTCTCACACAGGGCAAAGTTCGTAGGGAGGGCACCTCAAACACAAAGACCCCTAATAATGTCGTTGAACCAGGCTTTCCCTCCCGAGTTGGTCGTCCCTTGAAGTATGAGAAGGGAGACCTTGGCGGAGCGTTTCAGCAAATCATTTCCAGTCCAGAGAATAAAACTGGAGCGGGCAAAGACGATGACCTACTTCGGCCTACCTCCAGGCTTAAAGCAAAGCCAAAAGCAAGCCCTAGAATTAAGAACGGCAAGAGTGTCAAAACGAACATCGAAGCTGCTCTGCCACCACCTAGCGTCCCTGTAGACGTGATCCTGAGAGCTGAACTCATTAGCTTGGATTAAAGAGTTTTGGTATCTTAGAAAGAGAAGAAAATTTTCGCTCAGTCGTTGGCCAAACTCCAGCTCGAGAGTGAGGCCGCGCTAGGGAGGGGAAGAGGTGTGGTAGTTAGGATCATCCCTGAACCAGGTATGAGAGGTGGAGGACGAAAGGGAAGCGCAGGGAGGTTCCATGTACTTAACAACCAGGGGTGATCGGCATGTCTGGCCACGGCACCATGGAACGCATCCTTTGGCTTGGCAGGTGGAGGGGTCTCCAGGAGGGTCAGGTTATGGTGGAGTTCGATAATCTCAGGCACCGGGATAGTATCTTGTCGGCTACACGCCAGATCGAAAGTGCTGCAAAGGGTGCAGTCTTTGTTTAATCCGGTGACTAGTCTCATCAAGCCATAGAAGGGTCGAAGAATCAGCTTAGTTCCCTGGTGGGCTTCAATACTGCCATTTCCCACTCACACACAGTCCGGGCAGCACAGCGGCCGCTGTCGTTAGGGCTAATTCGGGAGGAGCCCCTGCGGGATACTAAACTGCGGGGGAGAGCCTATGGAGAAGGTGGGTAGTCTGGCAGTTTTGAGTGCGTGGCCTTCATATGCTGCAGTGTTGAGAGCTCCCATAAACAAAAGCCAAGGGGCTACAGAAAAGCCCGTTCAAATAAACAGGGAAGCCGCTCGGACCTGAGTTTCGAATGGCTGTGGGTCCTCAAGAATCCAAGCAATGAGCAGAGGACTGCGCAGACGCTGGTCACGTACACCAAACCTGTACAATCTATCTCTGCAATCCGGAACCTTCCTCAGCCAATGGAAGAAATCCATTGTTATCCCCAGGCATAACAAAGGCGCATTGCATGGCATTGCCAATTACCGCCCGATTAATCACACACCAATGATCTCGAGGCTGCTAGGAAAAGTCATGAAATGTTACCTGACCGACCACCTTTCTGTACATAAACTCATCAGCCTAAGACAGCACGGATTTCTCGGATCACGGTTGTGTTCAACCTGCCAACTCGACTTTTTGAACTTGATAACAGCAGCTGCCGACGAAGACAGAGCACTAGTCATCATCTATCTTGATATGACAAAAGCCTTCAGCAAAGTCCTACATCTGCAGTTGCTCAACAAGATTATAGGATACGGGATTAAAAAACCCCTACTCAGTTGGTTTGAATCCTGCTCACAAGACCGTCACCAAGTTACCTGAACCAACGGCCTGATGTCAGACCCCCACCCGGTGAACAGCAGGGTTATCCGAGGTAGTTCTATAGGACCACCGCTGTTTTCACTTTATATAAATGACAATTGCAATGTCATCACTTATGGCTAAGTTTTCTTGTTTGCTTACAATATGAAGATAGTCGACGAATTCGAACGAGAAAACCTATCTGTAGCACTGCATAACATCACGGTCGACTTACAGTTCTTGTCCTCCTGGTGTGGTTGCTGGAAAATAGAATTTTCAGTGAACAAAAGCGGTTATCTCACGCGGAACTGCAATATTCCTCATGGTACGCTTAAGATTGGCGGTGTCTCACTTCCATATCCCCAACAATTAGGGGCCCCGGACTGCAATACCCTTACACTTTCAATTTCCCTGAACACGCTTCCTACATAACTGCACTGGCAAAAAGTCCCTTGGCTTGTTGCAGAAAAATTTCCTTCTCACGGACCGTAATTTAGAGATATACAAAACTCATGTTCGCCCAACCCTAGGGTACTGTGCACTTGTGTTCTCAAATATGCGCAAACGTGACATTATCAACATTGGGAATGTGCAGCGTAGAATTATGAAAAACTATTTGGGCCTTCTACGACTCTGACCTAGAGACAGTGGTGTACACTCCGGCGACTTGACCCTCTCCGGCTTGGGAGAATGAAACTCATCCTTGCATCTTTGATTAATTTGCTCCACAAACAAGATGTATCCTGTGGCCAAGTTCAGTTCAGTATAAACTCCACACATCAGCTGTGAAATAAGGAACATTGTATATTGATCCTCACTTCTCGGAGATCCTTAAGGCGAAGCTTCTTCCTCCTTAAACGTGCTACTGTGTGGAACAAACTCCCAGCTGATATCTTTTCCCTAGATTCCCTAATTATATTTAAGTCTAGGCTACACGTAGCGCTGGACGTCCAAAAACTGATTGCTCTTATGAATCCTTATATGGCTATCGATGGAGCTTACGAGGAAAGCGTCGGATACTAACCGGAGCCCTCGATAATCTCAAGGACTTGCCACACCATTCACCGTGGTCTCCATCACCATAGAGTGAACCGACCAGGTTACAATGCCTAAACGTAGTAACTTCCACGGCTGAGGCCAGTGCCTCTGAAGTCGTACTTGATTATCTGAAACACCACTGGTTGCATGGAAGATAGTCTTTAAACATTCCCAGTGCAAATTTTTATTTGGTCCTCGCCTCTGTCTCTAACCCAAGAAGCGGCGCCTGTCAGACTCCCCAACCTCCGTCCAGTAGTAACCCCATATATAGAATCATTCGACACTCATAGCTCAACTTTCCTCCCTATTATATAACTCCAGCATCCCCCATGATTGACCATTAAAATATTTGATACTTAGTCGACAAAACTACAGACCCTCTGTGGATCGTCCCATCATCACGTTGTTAGTGCTGCAAGTAGAGTTCCAGCTTAGTGCAAACTGGTGTTTTGTTGAACATGAACCCCACCGAATAATCACAGGTTGTGGCTGACTCTACCTCCCCCTGCACTCTCTGTCCCATGTAAACCG
Organism: Fasciola hepatica; assembly: GCA_948099385.1. Lineage (NCBI taxonomy): Eukaryota > Metazoa > Platyhelminthes > Trematoda > Plagiorchiida > Fasciolidae > Fasciola > Fasciola hepatica. The sequence goes on from CANUEZ040000008.1 coordinate 11,323,834, forward strand.
CCTTGGGGTTCTGACTTCACGTATAAGGTGAGTGTTAGCGCGGCACATCTACAAACATTCCTGGCCGTGATGGTCTCCCTACACAGAGTTGACCACCAATGAGACATGAACACCAAAAAGTAAGAAATGGGCATAAAGCCTGAGAAAAACACACCACTGGTTTGTCTTTCAGGCACAACAGCCTTGTCACGCGTGACCCACGTCTCCGGGTTGCAGTGTTGATACGGATTGACTGGTTTGGTTGACTTGTTCCCAGCGCGGCTTGATACGTGCGGTCCAAGTTTCGGCAGGGCATGGGAGCTGTAGTCACCCACCTAAATCAGCTCCGCCTTTTCTGACAGCCAGATACTTGACTGTGATAGAACCATAAAAAAATTATAAAAACGTTTAAAAAAATATGGATCATTCTTGGAGCGCCACGTGCTAGATGCCAGTGATTGTTTATCGTGCTACCTCCCCACCTGAAGTAGGCTCTTGTGCGGCCTACCAAGAGCACTGAATGTGGACCTTCAGGGTTCGCTTCCCTGACGAAAATTCGGATCCACCTCATTCCCACCTCTTACGGTTCCCCAAACCAGTCCTCATATCAGCGTTGTCCTGCTATTCAATATGATAAGGACGACAAAGATACCACGATAACCTTGCAATCACCTTCACATCAGATTCTCTTGTTTACACCCGAGTATAATCTCAGTATGGCAACACCATCCAGTAAGAGCATAGACGAACTCACGTCAAAGTTTCTCGGCACGTGACCAATTTCTTTCAATGCATCACCAACGACACCCCAATAGTTTCTTCTACTTTAAGGCTCCTCAGAAACTACTCACTATAGAATAACCACTATACCAAATGGGGCAGTAACAATACAGCGCTATGCTAACGGTGTACCAATCCTACTCACTCAGTCTGTTATTTCAAACCTACCTTATCGCCTCGGTGCCAAACTGAGTTCTGCGTAAGCAAACGGTATTAGGGGTTATCATTTCTAATTATTCTAAACCTTGAAGCCTCAGGTATTTTACTAGTATCCGAGCACTGCAGTGCCAACTTGCAAACCATAAATCCTCTGGAATGCATACACAGTTTCCTAACCAGTGCACGCAACTTCGTCAGCCTGTAGCAGTATAGCGCAATCCACTGCTAGACTACTTTACCCAGGATGTGAAGCAGGTGCCGCTGACTGCTCAGAGGAAACTTCATCCATGCCCCACCCACATAGACCGAGCCAGTCCAGTATTATTGTCTTCATATATTATCATAACTCACAGCTGGAACCACGTCCAGACTGCAATTCCCCTTTATTTCAGGTTGGTTGTCTCCGAATACCTCAGTCTCCAAACCGGATAACCAAGGCTGCCACTTTGACTAGCACCGACAGAGACCCAAGTGGAACCTTTCATAGCAGCTGGGACCGAAGTCAAGCCACCCGACAGGAAATACTCCCAACCGCCTATCAGCCGGTTCGGCGTTTTGTAACGCAAGGCCTATTTTGCCGAAATCACCATTGCAGCCAACGCAAATATCAGCTCACGCACATCCTGTTAATATATCGGTGAGTACCAGTCATCGGTTTATTCCGTCATATCTCGCCAAACCCGGCTGATTGACCGACACATCCCTTACCACGCCAGACGAACCATACAAATAGCATGTTGTACATTACCAGTAATGACGCTGAATCCCACTGGGGCCAAATGCACCAATATATATATATATATATATATTTGTCGGTGGAACAGCAAGAAAACGCTCAAGTCCGTGCGGAGATTTCCCACTCTAACATCTGTTGCCACAGTTTATCTCTCCCCCGAAACAGTAGCCAGCTGAAACTTGGCTCTCCACGTCTCGAGGGCCCTCCAGTTGCGCTTTCTCATTTTTTTAATGGTAAAGGTCACTGATACAGAAATTAAACTCACCTTTTCATGGACTAATGTTCCTCCCACATCCACCAGCTTTCTCAAGTTCACTTTCACAAAATAGTTCTCATGTCTCCCTGTTTCAAAACTCATCCCGTCTATTGGACCCCGGTAAATCCGTCATTCACGGTTTGCATCATCTTCATGGATCGCCATTCTCTTCGCTTGCACCGATTTTCCGGAGTATACTTCTTCACAATTTTTTATCCTTCCTTTTTTCTTGTTCAGAAACTACTCTGTTCGCCGAACTCCAGTGAGACCCCGCTATATTTGGCTTGCATCATTCTCGTTCATAAAGCGTCTTTTGCACTGTGGTAACGATTTTCTCGACATTCTCAAACGGCACTACCGCCCAGCTCAAATCGGAAACCGTTTTGAAATTGCCGAGCAGATCATTATTAGAGTGACTCATTCAAACTAATGCTGGCCATGTTTTCTTATCTCCGATACTCTTGGCTTTTATTCCTAGAAGTTGTGAACGTTTCAACTTATGGAGTGAATGGTTACTTCATGATCATGAGCTTGCGCGTGCATCTCAACCATGGCCGAGAAATATACCACTATTATTATAATAATAATAATAATAATAATTATTATTATTATTATTATTATTATCAATATTATTACAATTGTTATTATTTTTAGTCCGAGCACAAGGCTTGCACACCAGGTGCGGATGTTGTAGGGGCCACTGAGGCTTGGATTCAACTCCAGGAGGATATCAGACATTATGTAACTCCCGCCTTCGTAACTAGTATCGCGGAGCGGCCATAGAGAAGGAGAGGTGGAGGTTCTGCTTCTCTTTGGATGGCACTGCCACAAGCGAGAGGAATCCGGGCCAATTCCTTTCCATACACAAGCCACTTTGGCTGCCCATATGACTAAATGCACAGAATGAAAAGTGTGATAACGCAGCCCGTCATCTCCAACGGGGGAAGATGACCGGCCATTGCAATGCCCACGGCCTCCCAGTAGCTTGGGAGGAGCCCGCATATCAGGGGACCTAAGAGCACCAGAGGCAGGTTGGGTAAACGAGGTAGCTTCTTGGGAATCATTCGTACACAGTCTGCTTTGTTGCATACGTGTAAGGGCCTAGCTGAGCATGCTATAGAGGGGGCCAGATGAGAGCAAGGGCAATGGCCATCTGCCCTGGACCTTGTGGTCACGAGATAACTGCAGGACCTTCCTGACCTTCAGTTTGTGGTCCCACCAGTAAACAGTGGTGAGGAAATGCTCCAGATAACGCTCCATACTGGCACACTGGGGACCAGATTACGAAAGACCCGGCTGCCGCCAGGTAGATCAGATAATGTCGAAGAAACAGTGGACTCAGATGGAATAGAAGCTTCAACAGATTGACGACGGTGGAGCTGCTTTGGAGGCACATCAGGGAAAATCTCCTGTCACTGACTGACAGAGTGGTTCCGCTTGGGAAGGTTAGTCAGAGGGGTACCCAGTCGCGGTGGACCCGTCGTTTCGGGCGGCTATCCATGGGAAGAAACCCGCTTCACTCAGATATCGAAGTGGTAGTGGTCATAGGCGCTGGCTGCGGTATTTGGCAGAAAGAGCTCGGTCGGGCAAGATTCACGCCGAGTGCAGGGGGAAGTATGAACAGCATCTAGCCAATACCGCCAAAATAAACCCGGAGGGGTTTGACAATTGAGTGCAGTCAGATGCCGTTCTAAGAGTGGCCGGTGGAAGCGTAAGGGACCCCCGATATCGAGCAGCCTCCAGCAATATGGAGAAGGCAGAGTCCTTTTGGCATCACTTCCAGCGGGTGTGTAGTTGAGATAATTGAACCTCGGGCCTGAAACTGATCGCCACCGTGTCTGCTTCCAAGAATCGGAAGGTGCCATCACGGTAGATGAGGCATTCAAAGTTTTAAGTGGCTCGGCAAGGGCTTAGGCAGAGGGGCCCGATGGTGTCGATCCCGAAACCATTCAGCCTCTGGTGAAGCTTTTAGCCCAACCGCTGACTGCGCCGTCCAGTGAACCCTCGGTGAAAGTTGCCTACCCAAGTACTGACTCACGGTGACGGATACCTCGATCCACAAGGCTGGGGATAGATAAACCTGTCTCAACCACAGGCCCGTTGTTCGTTGTCAACATAGACATTCCAAAGTTTATATTTATGAAATCCGCTGTTCAAAACCTTTCTTTTTGGCACGTCAACCAACTATCACCAAAACCGGTTAACTGGCAAGAAAAGTATGAAAAGCCAAACCTCCCCAAAGCGGACCCCTGGATACTTACTTATAGGTTGTTTGCAACCTACTTAGGTCTCCGTGTGCCCACGTTGTTTTTCTTGGCGCAAGTTAGGTGTGAGCTCGGGGCTCCTACGCGGTAGCATCGGGCCTCAATCACCAAACAAATAATTGCATAAGGTGTAAAACATCCATATCTCGTACAGCAAGAATATAAACCACCCCATGGTTGACTCTAACCGCTGCCGACCGGGGCGAAACCAAACGACCATCTACCGCCCACACAAAAAGCGGGCACTACGATAGCCACGTTATCCAACACGGACCTCTTGGGACTCCATATGACTTCATATCTTAGCCTAGCTGTCGTCCCTACCAACACTGTCTATTCCGCTACGTGCGCTGGTGCGTTATCTGCCGTCGCCTCGATAACACCTCTCTGAAATTAAAAACCCCGACAACGGGTGAAAATCGAAACTACCCTATGGTATGATGCTAGCCACCAAGCAGATGCCTGTGGTGAACCGTCGAATTAAGACCGAAATGTCACCACGTTGCGGGGAAACTCGTCTGTTTCTACACCGCTTAGAATCACATCAAAAACTTTCCACCCACCTCCTGTCGTAACAAACCCTGTGAAGCATAAGGCGCTCCGCCACATTGTGACTTTATCAGCTTGCAGCCATTTATATACTACCGAAGCTATGGCTTGTCCCGTCACCACACGCCCTCAAAGCTTCTGCTTTCGACACTTGACTTCGAGGTTCTGTCCAAGGCATAAAACACGAACCACCGACCTCTAAAGTGGAACCTGACCCTTGCCGTAGTAATACCGATACATCTAGCCCATCATACATTGCCTTCATTTGTTATCATAACCCCCAGCTGGAACACCCTCCAGACTGCCACATCTCCGGTTTTCTTTCAGATCATGCCGGTATTTTCGGTAGCCACTGGTCTACTAGGCTCTACCCTAGGACAACCGCATGGACTAAATTATTTTGAATGATCAGACTGGACTACTTTCCACGCTGGACAGCCATGGTCCAAACTTATGCTCAAGCTGGTCGATGCTTTACGGCGCTTTCTAAGTCGCACGCCACTGCGACTAAAACAGTGTTACCCGGGATACAAGCCGTCATAATAGTTTCACCTGACCGCAAGGCCGGTTCCGGACACAAACAGACAACAAGCACCGCCCAAACAACTACTTCCAGTGTACCCTCCAGTTGGTCTTTCATACTGCATTGTGGCGCCCAAATCATGACCGGAATCCAACCATCTCCCTCGCTTTTTCAACCTACTTTCCCCGTTTTGTCCACCAAAGCAATCTTACTCCATTTTTGCCTGCCACCCACTCATTTTCCTCACAGTCGGCCAGTTGCTTCAGGTGAGCTTGTCCAGGCTCGGGGCTTATTTCGTGACCCACCGTCAGTATCAGACATGAGCTTAATGAAATAAAATGCAAGTCACTCGCTGTTAGTCAAAACTTTTCACTGTATTCTTCTATTGTATATACAGAAAAGTTTATCTGTACAAACAACATAATATCGGTTATTGCCTCGGGTCTGGTCCTCTGGACACCACTTTTACGGGGCCTGTGTACTCACAGTTCATCCCTCCACATCATAGCTTCATCTTTGTTTTGACGCATCTGTCTAATCCTCTAGTTCCAAATGAATGCTTCCTCAGTGACCTCACTTGGTAATCCCCAGCTAGAGTCTAACCATCATTCACGCTGCTTCGACGGCACTGTAAGTTCCTTGTGAAGTATTTCCCCCTATGTATACTTTCAAATGGAAAGTCGTCCTCTCTATACAGCAATGGAATTACCTAAGGAACGGAACAACCAAAATGAACTTGCCTGACCTCACATGCCCCCACTTTCTTTAGGTTGTCAAAACCACGGTCCACCGGCTCAGGTCTTTGTAGTTCCACTCAGTAAGCCGCCGACACCGCTGACTGTTCACCTGACGTTGGCTTAACTATCCATCGTGTCCGGATATTGGTTGGTGGAGGCCTCCCTCCAATCGTTTGATACGGATCCTTCAGGCAACCTGCCGGTTGGTCTGAGCATTTCTTGACATACATCCCGATTTTTCTTTGATATTTTGGTGAACCGTTGTTTAGACCATTTTTATGTATGCTGCATCTTCCCCACACTTCAATAACGCTCTAACCAGAAGCTCTTCTTTTGGAAAACTCTCCGCAGCTCCTTGCTCTCAAAAATGAAACCATTTTTTTACTTCCAGCTGTAACCGTTCCCACCTTGGTTGATTTAACCACTGTCAAGTTCTGTCGTATTGCTACCGAAATGTACGAACCCGACCTCTGAAGTGTGTGAATACTTCATAGTGTTGTGTATCTCTCTACTCCGTGATCATGTCTTGAGCATGTGTCTTTCCCCAGTCGAGAAATATACCAATAATATTGTCATTAACAGTATACACGACAGAGATTGAAATGAAACACGTGACACAAAACTAACTTAAAATCGTTCGGAAGCCTTGCAGGATTCCAGGCGCCGCGTACCCATTGGCAACCGACGGCTTCTGTGAAACTCTGTTCAGCGGACGGAACTTCTGAGGGTATTATCGAAATGATCTAGATGGCGCAGGGATGAGTGTCGGAAATTTGCTGTGAAAGCCTCCTAAATGTTTACAGATTTCAGCTAGAAAACGGTTTGGAATAAACCCAGGTAGCTTCACAACGGGACTCGGTGTCTCGCTGGAACAAGTGATTTACTGAGGAACTTCGTGTCATGCAGAACTGTTAGTGTGTTCAGAAATGCCTATTTCGGTTTCAAACGTTGGAAAGCCAGAATAAAAAGAGGGTTTTTCATCGAGGGAAGAGGCGTTTCACGGTAAGTCAAAAACGTGCGCAAACCGAAGACAGCAGAGATGATTTTTCGTAGTGCAGGAGTACGGTAGTTAACTAAGGCACTATGAATTTAGCCTAGATGAAGAGCCCCTAGAAAGGGTTTAAAGGACTCCAGCCCAAGCATAAATGAGTCTTCCTCACCTCTCCCTTTCAGTCACCTTTTCACCCCTCGGTCTTTACACATTTGAACTAAGTTGTGTAAAAGAAGGTCTGATTTTGAAGTTCCGCCTTCTTAATCGGGTCATGCCGGTTCTTCTTTCTCCACTTGCTGACTCCCTCTTTTCGTCGTCAGAAAGGAAATGATTTCAGATAGAGACCACACACCTCTCTACAAACTGAGCCTTTGCCTATAGTGTAATTGATCTGCAGAAAGCCCTTCTGGAAGATACTCTTCATTTGCAGAATGAAACTGCCTTCAAGGAAGGATTACGTCTTCACCTTAGTCTCTCCCAGTAGCTTCTCTTCCGAAACAAAACAAAAGGGTTATTAGGCATCCTTTTCCTGAGAATTCCATTTCAGCATACCTCAATAATTGTCACATCCCCAATCCGGTTGGGCACTGTTTATAATGAAATGGTGCTTGTGTAACATGTTTTCTGTTTCTTCACTGCCAACCAAGCCTGTCTTTATCCTTATTCCAGCTGGGTGACGCCGGCAGAAGAACACAGATTATTCAAAAACGGAAACAATCTGGTTTAAAGCTTTTAATCACATAACACTTTAAGACTACTCGGTTGATGACAGCACAATATGAACCAGCCTAAAGGATCCTCAAAAAAGTAGGGCACTATGATTGCTCAGCAGGGTGAATATGGCTCAAAGCTGGAAACGCAGAGCATGATTCTAGTATCAGTAGACTAGGCGTCGCGGAAGATGCCACTGTAGCCGAACTTGACGACGATGGCCCTAATCCCAATATCGCTGGCGACGACGAGCACTGACTAACGCGTATTCCCCGGGAAGCTGAACAGAAAACAAACTGATCCACAGAAACCTACGACATTTCTTTCTAGCGACTACAAACTATACGCGAATCATGCCTCTGGCAATGAGCCACAGCCATTACTCAGCCGTAGTCCCAAAGATATACGCGACGAAAATCTGTCAATAACGGAATCATTACTCGATATTGCAAAGAATAGTCGCAAGAATACCCATCAGCACAGGTCCTAGGAAGAGGGACCTTTCTGCAGGCTTAATCAAGCTGATCAACTAAAGTTTCAGAGTGTAGCGGCCAGCGGCGACTTCGGAGCAGTTGAAGGTACAGGAGGTCACTCCGTGAAGGACCAACCAAAACTGCGCCGTATGAAAACAAACTGGAATAAAACCGGCTTTCCTTCTGTCACGCAAATTGACAAAAACCCCGTGTGAACGACTCCACCGAAGTTAGAAGAAAAAATACAGTCTTGGAGGCACGGATCGTGATAGTGCGAAAACAAAGTGAATAAAAATAAAGCCGTGCTAGTCTTCAAAAGCAGCGACACAAAAATAGCGAGGTAAGGAATCTGCAGTTGACTGCTTGCTGGACCGGCTAACAAAGTTCCTTCTGGCCGTTCAGGCGGCATCAAATAATATCCGGCGTTGGCCTCTTTCCTACCTAAGCTCCCGAGACATCGGAGTTCAACGGACTTGCAGCAGCACGCTTGCTACCTTTCTTCCCTTGTAGTGTATGAGGACACTGCAGCATGCCTGGATACCCCCCAGATTAAAAACCACAGGTTTAGTAGTCAGCCATTAGCGAATACAGTTTTTCACCTGTTTCCATTGTTTTATTTCGCTTGTGAATGCTACGAATGTCCCTACGGGCCCATCTCCGTCAACCTCTACACTCTCCTTCATCTAGCTGGGTCACTTATCTCCCTCAAACGCCTCTGGAGCAACCAGCCCGACCCCGCCCTCAGTAAGATTTCTGCTTCAAGAGCCTTTTTCTCGTCTGGAGAGTCGTGAAGCATCAACTTACCCCTCGACGTCAAACGTTATCTGCAAAGTGGCTGGCCTGTTTCCGCTGCACCTGTTACATGCTAGCACCAGCCAATGAGCCCCAGTCAATCTCGGAAGTATTAGAATGTTTAAAGTTAGCTCCAATTTACTCGGAATACTGGACGAAAGAGGAACCATCGGCGGACTGTTCAACTCCCTCTTAAGATCAACAAGGCAATTATATAACTTATCCTCTCCAGCTAACTGTTCCTTACGAAGCAATAATGGTAACCTGCGCACAAAACTGATCATCCCTTCCCATAAGCCCCCTCCCCGTGGCTGGTGCTGGGACGATGAAGTGCCAACTCATTCAGTGGCTGAAAAGCTGGTTATCACTCTGCCGCCCACTCCACCGCTTCATCTGACCCTTGAGCCCGGTGTTTGTGCTCACGAAACTGGATCCATTGACGCCGTAGATCTTTGTTGGTGCTTCACGGCGGCCGAAATATCAGACAAGCGACATTAAAAACTAGTCCGTAAGTGAAGTGACGGTCATTATTAAATGAATAGCCAGAGCTTGTGGACAAGCGATTACGCAGATAAAGTGGAACTGATGGCCTCACCGGGCTTCCACATTAGGCAAGCGGTCGGATAGGTGGGAAAGCGGAGTAAAGCAGCCCACTGCGCAGAAGCAAGATCATATAGTTGATGAAACCCTAATAAAAGGTAACGGTCAGTCAGCCACGGGGAAGGGGGCTTATGGGAAGGGATGATCAGTTTTGTGCGCAGGTTACCATTATTGCTTCGTAAGGAAGAGTTAGCTGGAGAGGATAAGTTATATAATTGCCTTGTTGATCTTAAGAGGGAGTTGAACAATCCGCCGATGGTTCCTCTTTCGTCCAGTATTCCGAGTAAATTGGAGCTAACTTTAAACATTCTAATACTTCCGAGATTGACTGGGGCTCATTGGCTGGTGCTAGCATGTAACAGGTGCAGCGGAAACAGGCCAGCCACTTTGCAGATAACGTTTGACGTCGAGGGGTAAGTTGATGCTTCACGACTCTCCAGACGAGAAAAAGGCTCTTGAAGCAGAAATCTTACTGAGGGCGGGGTCGGGCTGGTTGCTCCAGAGGCGTTTGAGGGAGATAAGTGACCCAGCTAGATGAAGGAGAGTGTAGAGGTTGACGGAGATGGGCCCGTAGGGACATTCGTAGCATTCACAAGCGAAATAAAACAATGGAAACAGGTGAAAAACTGTATTCGCTAATGGCTGACTACTAAACCTGTGGTTTTTAATCTGGGGGGTATCCAGGCATGCTGCAGTGTCCTCATACACTACAAGGGAAGAAAGGTAGCAAGCGTGCTGCTGCAAGTCCGTTGAACTCCGATGTCTCGGGAGCTTAGGTAGGAAAGAGGCCAACGCCGGATATTATTTGATGCCGCCTGAACGGCCAGAAGGAACTTTGTTAGCCGGTCCAGCAAGCAGTCAACTGCAGATTCCTTACCTCGCTATTTTTGTGTCGCTGCTTTTGAAGACTAGCACGGCTTTATTTTTATTCACTTTGTTTTCGCACTATCACGATCCGTGCCTCCAAGACTGTATTTTTTCTTCTAACTTCGGTGGAGTCGTTCACACGGGGTTTTTGTCAATTTGCGTGACAGAAGGAAAGCCGGTTTTATTCCAGTTTGTTTTCATACGGCGCAGTTTTGGTTGGTCCTTCACGGAGTGACCTCCTGTACCTTCAACTGCTCCGAAGTCGCCGCTGGCCGCTACACTCTGAAACTTTAGTTGATCAGCTTGATTAAGCCTGCAGAAAGGTCCCTCTTCCTAGGACCTGTGCTGATGGGTATTCTTGCGACTATTCTTTGCAATATCGAGTAATGATTCCGTTATTGACAGATTTTCGTCGCGTATATCTTTGGGACTACGGCTGAGTAATGGCTGTGGCTCATTGCCAGAGGCATGATTCGCGTATAGTTTGTAGTCGCTAGAAAGAAATGTCGTAGGTTTCTGTGGATCAGTTTGTTTTCTGTTCAGCTTCCCGGGGAATACGCGTTAGTCAGTGCTCGTCGTCGCCAGCGATATTGGGATTAGGGCCATCGTCGTCAAGTTCGGCTACAGTGGCATCTTCCGCGACGCCTAGTCTACTGATACTAGAATCATGCTCTGCGTTTCCAGCTTTGAGCCATATTCACCCTGCTGAGCAATCATAGTGCCCTACTTTTTTGAGGATCCTTTAGGCTGGTTCATATTGTGCTGTCATCAACCGAGTAGTCTTAAAGTGTTATGTGATTAAAAGCTTTAAACCAGATTGTTTCCGTTTTTGAATAATCTGTGTTCTTCTGCCGGCGTCACCCAGCTGGAATAAGGATAAAGACAGGCTTGGTTGGCAGTGAAGAAACAGAAAACATGTTACACAAGCACCATTTCATTATAAACAGTGCCCTAACCGGATTGGGGATGTGACAATTATTGAGGTATGCTGAAATGGAATTCTCAGGAAAAGGATGCCTAATAACCCTTTTGTTTTGTTTCGGAAGAGAAGCTACTGGGAGAGACTAAGGTGAAGACGTAATCCTTCCTTGAAGGCAGTTTCATTCTGCAAATGAAGAGTATCTTCCAGAAGGGCTTTCTGCAGATCAATTACACTATAGGCAAAGGCTCAGTTTGTAGAGAGGTGTGTGGTCTCTATCTGAAATCATTTCCTTTCTGACGACGAAAAGAGGGAGTCAGCAAGTGGAGAAAGAAGAACCGGCATGACCCGATTAAGAAGGCGGAACTTCAAAATCAGACCTTCTTTTACACAACTTAGTTCAAATGTGTAAAGACCGAGGGGTGAAAAGGTGACTGAAAGGGAGAGGTGAGGAAGACTCATTTATGCTTGGGCTGGAGTCCTTTAAACCCTTTCTAGGGGCTCTTCATCTAGGCTAAATTCATAGTGCCTTAGTTAACTACCGTACTCCTGCACTACGAAAAATCATCTCTGCTGTCTTCGGTTTGCGCACGTTTTTGACTTACCGTGAAACGCCTCTTCCCTCGATGAAAAACCCTCTTTTTATTCTGGCTTTCCAACGTTTGAAACCGAAATAGGCATTTCTGAACACACTAACAGTTCTGCATGACACGAAGTTCCTCAGTAAATCACTTGTTCCAGCGAGACACCGAGTCCCGTTGTGAAGCTACCTGGGTTTATTCCAAACCGTTTTCTAGCTGAAATCTGTAAACATTTAGGAGGCTTTCACAGCAAATTTCCGACACTCATCCCTGCGCCATCTAGATCATTTCGATAATACCCTCAGAAGTTCCGTCCGCTGAACAGAGTTTCACAGAAGCCGTCGGTTGCCAATGGGTACGCGGCGCCTGGAATCCTGCAAGGCTTCCGAACGATTTTAAGTTAGTTTTGTGTCACGTGTTTCATTTCAATCTCTGTCGTGTATACTGTTATTGACAATATTATTGGTATATTTCTCGACTGGGGAAAGACACATGCTCAAGACGTGATCACGGAGTAGAGAGATACACAACACTATGAAGTATTCACACACTTCAGAGGTCGGGTTCGTACATTTCGGTAGCAATACGACAGAACTTGACAGTGGTTAAATCAACCAAGGTGGGAACGGTTACAGCTGGAAGTAAAAAAATGGTTTCATTTTTGAGAGCAAGGAGCTGCGGAGAGTTTTCCAAAAGAAGAGCTTCTGGTTAGAGCGTTATTGAAGTGTGGGGAAGATGCAGCATACATAAAAATGGTCTAAACAACGGTTCACCAAAATATCAAAGAAAAATCGGGATGTATGTCAAGAAATGCTCAGACCAACCGGCAGGTTGCCTGAAGGATCCGTATCAAACGATTGGAGGGAGGCCTCCACCAACCAATATCCGGACACGATGGATAGTTAAGCCAACGTCAGGTGAACAGTCAGCGGTGTCGGCGGCTTACTGAGTGGAACTACAAAGACCTGAGCCGGTGGACCGTGGTTTTGACAACCTAAAGAAAGTGGGGGCATGTGAGGTCAGGCAAGTTCATTTTGGTTGTTCCGTTCCTTAGGTAATTCCATTGCTGTATAGAGAGGACGACTTTCCATTTGAAAGTATACATAGGGGGAAATACTTCACAAGGAACTTACAGTGCCGTCGAAGCAGCGTGAATGATGGTTAGACTCTAGCTGGGGATTACCAAGTGAGGTCACTGAGGAAGCATTCATTTGGAACTAGAGGATTAGACAGATGCGTCAAAACAAAGATGAAGCTATGATGTGGAGGGATGAACTGTGAGTACACAGGCCCCGTAAAAGTGGTGTCCAGAGGACCAGACCCGAGGCAATAACCGATATTATGTTGTTTGTACAGATAAACTTTTCTGTATATACAATAGAAGAATACAGTGAAAAGTTTTGACTAACAGCGAGTGACTTGCATTTTATTTCATTAAGCTCATGTCTGATACTGACGGTGGGTCACGAAATAAGCCCCGAGCCTGGACAAGCTCACCTGAAGCAACTGGCCGACTGTGAGGAAAATGAGTGGGTGGCAGGCAAAAATGGAGTAAGATTGCTTTGGTGGACAAAACGGGGAAAGTAGGTTGAAAAAGCGAGGGAGATGGTTGGATTCCGGTCATGATTTGGGCGCCACAATGCAGTATGAAAGACCAACTGGAGGGTACACTGGAAGTAGTTGTTTGGGCGGTGCTTGTTGTCTGTTTGTGTCCGGAACCGGCCTTGCGGTCAGGTGAAACTATTATGACGGCTTGTATCCCGGGTAACACTGTTTTAGTCGCAGTGGCGTGCGACTTAGAAAGCGCCGTAAAGCATCGACCAGCTTGAGCATAAGTTTGGACCATGGCTGTCCAGCGTGGAAAGTAGTCCAGTCTGATCATTCAAAATAATTTAGTCCATGCGGTTGTCCTAGGGTAGAGCCTAGTAGACCAGTGGCTACCGAAAAAACCGGCATGATCTGAAAGAAAACCGGAGATGTGGCAGTCTGGAGGGTGTTCCAGCTGGGGGTTATGATAACAAATGAAGGCAATGTATGATGGGCTAGATGTATCGGTATTACTACGGCAAGGGTCAGGTTCCACTTTAGAGGTCGGTGGTTCGTGTTTTATGCCTTGGACAGAACCTCGAAGTCAAGTGTCGAAAGCAGAAGCTTTGAGGGCGTGTGGTGACGGGACAAGCCATAGCTTCGGTAGTATATAAATGGCTGCAAGCTGATAAAGTCACAATGTGGCGGAGCGCCTTATGCTTCACAGGGTTTGTTACGACAGGAGGTGGGTGGAAAGCTTTTGATGTGATTCTAAGCGGTGTAGAAACAGACGAGTTTCCCCGCAACGTGGTGACATTTCGGTCTTAATTCGACGGTTCACCACAGGCATCTGCTTGGTGGCTAGCATCATACCATAGGGTAGTTTCGATTTTCACCCGTTGTCGGGGTTTTTAATTTCAGAGAGGTGTTATCGAGGCGACGGCAGATAACGCACCAGCGCACGTAGCGGAATAGACAGTGTTGGTAGGGACGACAGCTAGGCTAAGATATGAAGTCATATGGAGTCCCAAGAGGTCCGTGTTGGATAACGTGGCTATCGTAGTGCCCGCTTTTTGTGTGGGCGGTAGATGGTCGTTTGGTTTCGCCCCGGTCGGCAGCGGTTAGAGTCAACCATGGGGTGGTTTATATTCTTGCTGTACGAGATATGGATGTTTTACACCTTATGCAATTATTTGTTTGGTGATTGAGGCCCGATGCTACCGCGTAGGAGCCCCGAGCTCACACCTAACTTGCGCCAAGAAAAACAACGTGGGCACACGGAGACCTAAGTAGGTTGCAAACAACCTATAAGTAAGTATCCAGGGGTCCGCTTTGGGGAGGTTTGGCTTTTCATACTTTTCTTGCCAGTTAACCGGTTTTGGTGATAGTTGGTTGACGTGCCAAAAAGAAAGGTTTTGAACAGCGGATTTCATAAATATAAACTTTGGAATGTCTATGTTGACAACGGATTTGGGCATCATGAGTTGTTCGGAGATGGAACAAGGAACTCGGATGGTTTTAAACTAAGAGAAGAGAGATCGATTTATATGTGCACAGTTCTTTTGATCAGACTTCTATGCTCAGTTAAGTTTTCTAATATCCTGAATTCTTTAATTCTTGAATTATTTCGAGGGTACTAGAATAACCCTAAAATTTACTTGGATATCTTATCTGCGTTTCCGTCCGAATATGGCCGGTGGCCTTGATCAGATGGTTCAGTATAAAATTCTTGACAGTGTTTTGCCTTTCGTATTATCGGTTTGTATGAAGATAGGCCTCTGAATAACAAGAGTGGATGCAGTTGCCCCGGGTAAATCTTAACTTGCGTGGGCGAAACTATCGAGCAATAAAAATCTACGGCAATCCCGTGAATTGTCCTTCTAATCGCGTGCGCACGCGCGGCCTTGTCAATCAATCTTGCATTTGGTGTCATACTGGATTGATTTGACGCTGGCTTAGCTGGTCGTAAAGGATGTTTAGTAAACCACGTAACTGGCCTTCGTAATAGTAGTGGTAATGGTGTATTTCTCTCAAATGGACGAGACGTATGCAATAAGCGTGATCAGAGTTTGCAGGTGGCGCGAATATATATAATTGGGCAAACGCTTATTAATAGTGTACGAGGCAGAGTAAGATGAAGGGTAAAATTAGGTTTGCCTTTGGTTGAGGCAAACTTCGGAGGACCATCCGGCAAAATTGAGGGTCAGTATCTTTGTATAGGAAGGCACTGGGTGGGGATCAGCTGACTGGACCGCCGGATAATGCGGCAAATTGGCGTGGAAAATGTTAGAAACAAGCGGAAAATGAGATAGAGCCAAACAAATTATGATCGCGAAATGATTTCAGGATAACTGCAACCAGAAGCTCATCGGATTCAAAACTGGTAGGAGAGAAAACACACGATAAGACGAGTTTATTGTTTTTCACTCGTAGGATTACCGATTTTTGTGCTGCGGAATGAGCAGTGAAATGACCACTAGGAAAGTTCATGCGGGGCTTTGTGAAAAGATTCAAGAAAAATTTCATCGGGCTCTGTGAAGCTGAACTAAGGATCTAGCTGCAACGAGTGTATATGATGGACACGCTGAAGAGCTTCAACGGGCACTGGTTTTTGTGCATTTCGAAAATGCTTGTCACGATATGTCAGCAGAACGATGATTAAAGCAAAGTTCGTTTACCCGGTTTTGTATGGCATTTCGCTATCGAATTGCATAGAGGGTTGAATGCCAATAAGCCCAAGTTAAGTGGAGCTTGAGAGGTGATGGGAAGAGTATCAATGGCACAACTCGGAGAGTTTTCAGGTGCTGATTCGGGGGATAATGCAGGCTACCCGAGTAAAGAGTTATTCTGAAGTTCATCAATTTTCGCGGTCATTTGATTCCAGATGCCAATAACTTGGTGAGTACCAATGAAGGGAGATATAATTATCGTTGCGACGTACTAAGCGGCCGGATAATTAAAAATTGCTTTGATGTTCGACGTTTATGAAAATTCAAACGGCAGAACTAACCTGGAAGAAAATTGAATGGGAAGCGGCAAAGTGGATGGGTTCCAGCCGCAGTTATTTGGTTACCGGTGTGAAATTCATCAAAAACCTAAACCAATTTCATAAGCCCTATCCTCCGTGATATAAGGGTCAATAATCTGGATTACTTTAAGCCTTACGAAGAATTCATCTATCTTCCTGTTAAACTCTGATGGGTGGTCGAGTGAACAAACTTCTGGCGGCTTTTTATTCTAAAGTAGAGAAAACTTCACCAGGAAGAAATTAGACAGCACACTCGTCTTAGAAATTGTAACAGCCACACAGAGAAATCGCTTTGCCTTATTGAGTACCGAAAGTCGGTGGGTAATCTGAGTTGTGGTGATGAACCACAGGTCTGACTTTTAGTGATTTTACGTAAGAAAGGCATTAGTTTTTAGTCTTCTTGGCCAGGGAGGATCTGGATGTAGAAGGATGCAACGTTGCTTGTAGTTCGGTGTTGTAGAATAACCTAACGATTGCTTTGTAAATCTTTTGTTTGTTCTCAGTGAATATTCTTTTACACCGTCACATACTGGAATAGACTACTGACCGACACTCCAGAGGTGATTCTACATGGGTTTTATAGACACTGAGTTTGTTTCCTCGTAACAGAACCGTTCTGTGACCAATCCAACCAGCATTTAAGCCCTTAAAACTTAAATAGCTGTGTGGCCAAACGGGCAAGAGTACTAACGACCCAAGTCTGGTATCGGTGAATTGTTTGAAATTATTTGGCCATCTACACCAAGCATCCCTGGTTGTACAGTACATTTATAGGTTAGAACACTACTTTTCCCGGCAGAAAACTTCAATGACCAAGTGGTCCTTCAAGTGCTTATTGAAGTGAGATCTTGAAACGTGTTACTAATGGTGGTGTTCAAAGAGCGGGCGTCAAAGGTATACAAAATGTTCACATTATCAGCAAGGAAGGAAAGAAATTCCGTGGCGGATTACTCTGAATACATCGTTTACATACATTGGGAGGAGTATTAGTCCTAGAACGTTACCTAGCACGACTGTGATAGTTTCAGCTTTCGGTAGTGCCACTGTGCCACTTACGTTTACCACCTAAGAGCTTAAAGACAAACAAGACGACAGCCAAGAATATGGGGGGGCGGAAATAAATCCATAAGCTTTTGCCTTGGTTAAAAGTCGAGAATGAAAACCTCGGTCAAAAGCCTCAGTCACATGGAGAAAAATTATAGTCATCCGCTTGCCGTTGTTGGAAGCCATCGTAGTGACATCCAAAAAGTCAGCCGTACAAGCAGAACAGGAGCGGTTTTTTCAGAAAACCATGATGGACATTGTTTATGAGATTATTTCTGAGGTGGTTCGTAAGCTTACTTTCATTCAGCCTTTTCACGATCCTTGAGACAACTGGGGTGTGATTGCCGGATCTATAGCTTGCTGGACTTTGTTTCGATCCGCTTTTATAAATAGGAATAATAACTGAGGTTTTTCACTGGCTGCAATACAAACGATATCACACAGATAAGTTACATATGCTTGAAAGAAAACTGGAATATCAGGTCCGCCTACCCTGAAAATGAGCCTGGGTAACGCACCAAGCCTAGGGGTGTAGGACAGTCTAATGCCCGTCAACAGGATGATATATCTCTTGGGTGAAAAGAAATAGTAGACAAAACTTCCGACGAATTGAATGTCATAATCGGAACAGCTGCAGGAGAATCATTTGCCAAATCGGATGTAAAAATTACATTGAAAGCCCCGGACATGTCATGTGCTTTGCTTACACAAGTATGACCGTGGACAAGAGGATGAATAGCTGAAATTGGTTGAGTTTTTCCGGCTCTTGTCTTATTTAATGCTGGCTATCCATTTATTGGCCCGAATTTCACGCACCTAAGCATGTCCGACTATGATTCCCCTGACAATCACTCGGTCTCCCTCATACTACTTGCTTTCTCGCCGAATGGTCCTCAAGCCTTGTTAAGACGGAGGCTATTTTCACCCACCTCACGGCCCGAGGGCGAGCCAAATATCCTCATGTTTTCCAGGCAGCCTCGCTTGATGTTGCTGTCGGCTTTAGGAATCTCCTCGGCTCTATTCCATCGGAGACCCCCACGCACAACCAAAAGAGAAGCTCATCCGGTGTACCTGAAAACCAGCCACAAAAAATGTCGCTAACGTCGTTCATCTCCTTGAAACTCGAGGTCTAGGGCTGTCCTTATCAGTGCCTCAGCTGATGCCCGTGTCTACTGGGCTCAAATTGAGAATGGCAATTTCACTGGAGATGTAGGCCAATAAAATGCTCCTTGCCAATGCATAATAATTTGTCCAAAACAGAGCCAACTACTCACGCGAAAAACTAACCCAGTGTGAAGAAAGAACGATGCAAGGCCGCTCTTTTGATCGATGATGTACTCAAAGCCCTTGCCCGGCACAAATGCTGTCCGGACACCTTCCAAAACCACCCTGACACGGAATTCATCCATGATGCTAGCCAAATCAGCCTTTGCTGTCGCATCGTTTCACGCCTTTTTGGGGTTCGATTCGGCCAGTCTTCCGTTCACAATAAAATATGAAACCCAAGAGAAACCATGGCTTGTTGTGCAACCAGGTTGGCATCAAGTCATCCCTTAAGAATCTGTTCATCCCACGTCACGGCCTCAGAGCTGCTAGTTACAAACATGGTGTTGGCACCTGCCTAAGTTTGCACAGTCATTTACCAGATGGGAATCCTCACTTGCAAAGGTACTCTGTGAGAACTAGGTTCAACCCCTTTGCTCTCGTGGAGGCACACCTGCTGTCGTTTGAACAGGTACACTGGTGACATCCGTTGTACTTCGTCTCGGACGGTACTGACCAGCCAGACCATGCCATATGTTGGGTCACCTTGCTCGGGTTGATCCCATTGCACTTCTCGCTCAGGTTTGGCTTTCGAGCAGTGCTGACTTGAGACCACCTACGTATTTGCGAATACTCACCGTGCTTTGATACCGAATTAACCGTCATCCTTACAAGCATGGTTTCGTTCTGCTTGCCGAATCATGGACTTAACTCTCCGGCCGAATGTCTAATCCTCGCGCTCTCTGGTAAAACCTCTCGTGATCTTCGAAAGCTTCCACGAAACTGTCAAACAGCTAAGCCAGTCGGTAATAGCGACTAATCTTGCCGGCTCTCAGCGTCCAAATGGCCTATGGTAGACCTCCGATCGGGCAAGACATTTTCTCGTTCTCATCGGTGCTGGCGCCGATATGAATATAATCACAAATCCAAGACGTCAACCCCTAAGCCACCTCGGTACACCCTACAGGCAGCAAATAATACCACCACTGAAACACTTGATCCGCGGTCATGCATTCTCGACTCGACTTTTGGCGGTATTTCACAAGGAATTTGTACCTAGACAAAGGTATTAGCCTCGGCAAAAGTTGAAAAGTTTCCGTTACATTTTTATCTGACTTTTGAACCCAAGAACTTGAAGCTAATAAATGTCAAAATTAAGCTTCCGTAAATTAGTGTTGTTATCTGCACCAACACCCTGGGCGTTGTCAATAAAAATAATAATATTGGTTTATTTCGGAGGCACCCGGAGCACGCCAGGTGTGTGATCAAGTTTTCACAAATGCTGTAATTAACAGACGCAATTCACGAAAATGTGGAAAGTTTACATGGAGGAGTAGGATAAAAGAGCTCAGAAGGGGGAATAAAGTGGTATGAAAGTATGACAATTGCGTGCCCACCGGAGAAAATGTAGGGAGTTTAAGTGAATCCGAGGGAGGATTTGAATGGACGCTCGGTGAGCTTGAAAGCCAGGGTCTGATAAACAGTGTGACTGGTCCGGGTAGAGACATCTGAAGGCCGGCTGAAATACGTGAGAAAGGCTAGAAATCCGTATAAGAAACTGCGGTAGCGGGGAACGATGGAAAAAAGAGTGAGGTGCACTGCAATGGATAAGATATCAATGAAGAGTTGGTACCCTGCGATGGACGGTCAGCAGAGAGGGCACGAAAATCATCGCAAAAAGAGAAGCGAACAACGCAAGACGTAAAGGGGTGACCAGATGACAATAATGATCCAGGAGGATTGGATGCGGTAGATATGAGGCACATGTAGGGGGGACGGATGCATATCACGGCGGTCGGCGGGATGATAACAGGATAAATGGCCGGTGAGGAACTGCAAGATGCAGAGCAAATGTATGTGCAAGTATATATATATATATATAAGAGAGAGCAATAACAATGAGGTCCTAGAAAGAAATTATCAGTCACTGGGAGGGGCTGGTAAGGTTAGGTCAAATGGTTGTTGAATTAACTTTGGAATATCTTGGTGGATTATTTTCATGACAGATGAATATGGTGGCTGAATGTGGGGAGGCACAGAATTGGTGAAGACTGTGAGAAGCTGTTCACAGAAGAAGGGAGGTGAAGGATGGGATCGGAGAGGACAGGAAAGAATAAGACTAATTATTTGACCAATGCAAATGCGACATGTGTTGGAGGACCTGAAGAATCGGGTAGTGGCAGATCAAACGATTTGGAACTGTACTTGAGCATCATGATGTAGCGTTGTCTTTACAGTCGGCGAAACACGGAAAAGCAGACCAAACTGAAAGGCCTACAGGAAACGCCTATGGTCCAAGTGGGGATATCTGAAAGCTGATAGGCACACACGAACGGGGCTAGAAATTATAATACTAATAATAATAATAATAATAATAATAATAATAGTAATAATAATGGTATATTTCTGGACCGCGGTCGAGAGGCACGCGTGTTAGCAGAATCAGAGTTTACAATATCACAGGAGTTGGAAAATTCACAAATTTCAACGACAGAATCGCACATTACAGCAACAATGGAACAAGGCTGAGGAGAGTGTAAATGAATCAAAATGACCAAAGAATACACGGGGAATACAAATTGATTTGGAGTCATCTACGGCAATAGTAATGAATCGGCCGGATGTAGGAATGTTCAGACGGACGTTGTTTTAGGACACAGGAAATACAATATTCACAAGAATAATGCAAAAAAATGGTCGGTAATGCATAATAATGTTCCATTGAAATGGTCATTGGCCTTGAGACAAAGGAGACAAGGAAGACTTTAATGAGGGTTCGCAGAGGAACACTAATTTTCATAGATCTGTGGATATGAAAAGTATTAGCACCTGAAAAGGTAAGACAATTTCCATGAAAAGTAGTGTGTGTCATCTGGTGTCGGCGGTTCGCCGCTGGTGGAAAATGGATGAAGTTCCTGGAGGGAATAATCAACAATCGGAATGCCGTATTCACGAGGAACAAAACAAGGCAAAACAAGGGTGAAAACCTTTGCGATAGGCCAAACTATGCTGGTTCTTTAGCGAATACATCATTATGTTGAGTTTCTTGTGGCTTTCCTGTGTTCTTGTTGGCATTTTTGGGCAACGGTAGGCTGCGGCTTTTGTTCGCTGTTTCATCGTGGGAAGGAAGAGGACATCGCCGAATCTGGACCGGCCACAATATATTTAGGAGTCCTCGCACGATGGCTTGGGAATCGGAGGGTCTCGTAGCGAGAATTCCTCAGTAAGCCTCAGAGGGACATAGGAAGCAATACCAGGATTTCTTTGGGTGAAACCCGGTAGCTAAATCGTATTAGCGGTAGCCAGCTCTTGGTGCGGTTGTAGACCGGCAAGGAAAAAGATAAGCTGTCTGCACGATGTATTACAGCCAGGAAACGTGATGGTTGGGTGGTTCTGAAATTGAAAATGGGAGGAACGCAGTCTGGAAGTTCCAGCTGAGGGTAAACGTGAACAAAATAACAGATAAGAGTACGGAGGTTGGAAATGAGGCACAATGGTCCAAGTGAAATGAGGAGTCGTTGGTATTGTGATTCGGTGTTCGTGAGGGCTAACTGGGTTTACACCACTAGGCAAAGTTACTGATTACCGATTCGGCCGTTCACTGGTAAGTCTTATCTTTAGTGGTTAATAGAGCCGCAGACGTGCCTTTGGACTAGGGCCTGAGGGCTACGTGCAAAAGCAGCTGGGCAACACGAAGAACCTAGAGTTGCAAGTTTGCATAATTGGTCCAGGTGATATATGACAAATCCCAAAGTGGTGTTTTACAGGTCACAAGGAAGCAGCTGGGACACACTAAGAATCCAAATGGCAAGTTTATATGATAGATCCAGGGGATGTATGACAAATCCTATCTTAGGGTATCTACAGGCCTAATGCCGCAGGTTGCTGTTAGGTAAGGCTGTAAACTGGAGAGTGGGCTGGATTCTAGGACAAGAGGAACGCCACTTTCTTACGAAAAGAAGGAAAAACAGATACGTGAGCAAAAAAGTACGGGCGCTTTTCTCTACGTTCGTGTATGTATGTTTATATATACAATAATATCTTTATGGATATAATTAGCGCTTTGACGAGACGTTTCTATCGTCCGATGTGTCGACTTGTTGTCCAGAGCCACGGTGGTTTTGTAGCTGACGTTACCAAACATGACGGGCGTGTATGGAAGGGTACGAGGTGATCGAAAATTAGAGAACCGGTGGTAATAGGAGACGGTAGAAGAAAAGGAGGGATCCATTTATAGGGGTTAGATAGCAATTAAGCCTTGTTACTCTGCAGTAGATGGTCAGCGGGCAGGGAACAACACTCATCGTAGAACAGGTAGCAAGCATTGAAAGAAAAAAAGTGGCCCAAGCGGCAAATATGATTTGGGGGGATTAGACATGGTAAATGTGCGGCACGGGTGTAAAAAGAATGGATGCATATCATGAGGGCCAGCGGGATGGTAGCATGAGAAATGGCCGGCAAATTAAATGTGGGATACAAAGCGAAATTGTGTATACACATGAATATATATATATATATATATATATATATAAAGAGATGTGCAATGAGCAGGAGCAAAGAGCAATGTGGTACTGGGAGAAGAAAAGTACCAGTGATTGGAAGAGGCAGATAGGATTAGATCAAAATCTATAGGACTGACATGGGGAAGTTCAACCGAATTTTTTCATGACGGGTTAACATGATGGATCAACAGGGGGAGAAGACTGAAGAAGGCTAGAATTGATGCCGGATATGATGGGCAGATCATAAACGCGGGACGATGAAGGATATAATCAAAGAGAACAGGTAAGAATGGGTCTAACTATTTGATCAATGCAGGCGCGACATGTGGTGACGGACCAGAGGGATCGAGTAGTGGCAGACCAAACGATTTGGATCTGTACGTGAACATCAAGACGTAACATTATCTTTACAGTCGGTGTAACATGGTAAAGCGGACGCAACTGAAGGGCACACTGAAGATGCCTGTGGCGAGCAATGTACGGAACAGGAGATGAATGCAATAACCGAGGAGGCCCAAGCAAGACATGATACGGAGGAGGCGGAGAAAAAAGAAGAAGAAGGCACCAGGATAAGTAAGCCAGTAATAGAACAAAAGGCCCGAGAAATGTATGCGCTACAGAGTTGGGGCAGTGGAACTGGAGAGTCAAGTGCCAGCAGTCATTTGAACAGGTGGACTGGGCAGAAAGACGCCAATAGGGACACTGCCTAATGGGAAGGACCACAGAGGAATCGCGGAGCCACGGAAGGAAAACGTGACGGATAAAAAAGGCCGCAGTTTGCTGTATTTTATTGAGTGGTGGGTAAATATGTATTGTCTCAAAAAAGAAGGGGGTGGAAGAGAGAGGTGTAACCCAAGGGTATGCCCGTTCGGCTAGTCTTAGTCCCCGAAAACCTAGTCTCAGCAGTCATCGAGCCGTCAATTAAAAATGACGACGTTATTTGCTGCTACCGCATGGGGTGGAAGTTTGTTCCACGGGATTTTAACGCGGTGAGAGAAGCAATGTACTCTATCGCTTCTGATAACCGTAGGCTTCATCAGTTTGTGTTCATGTCCCCTGGGCATCGAATTTTTGCTTAGAGCTAATAACGGCCTGTCGGTTTCGGATAACCCGCGGAGCCGTTTGAAAGCCTCCATCAGACCCCCCTTTTAGGCTTCATCTATTGAGCGAGAACAGGTCGAGCGCTTCGAGGCGTTCTTTGTGTATTTTCCATCAACCCATTGATCATATCAGTAAGCCGTTCTTTGGACGGTTTCCAACAGCTGTCTGTTACCTGCTAGCCTCGGTGCCCAGGCCTGGACGAAGTATTCCAGGTGGGGGCATACATGCATTTCGTAAATTGGCAGTATTGTTTTGGCGTCCCGAGACCTGGCAGTACTACGCAGTTGAAAAGTGGACCTGAAGCCCTTCGCTGCTGCCTGACGGGTTTGAAGGTTTCCTACGCTCGAACACCAAGATCCTTTGTGGCCTTGGTGGTCTAAATTATCCCGAGTGCTCCTTCGTCGAAGTGCCAAGTCTCTAGTGCTCCTTTGCCATGGACAGCTGTATGCACTTACCTCGGTTCAAATGGAGCTTCCATGTTCCGGTCCACTCTCGTATCCTTGTCAGGCCTTTCTGTATCCAGTTCTAACACAATTACCCCACAATCTTGAGATCATCTGCGCATATGGAAGCAGGACACCTCATTTATATAGACCAAGAACAACTGGGGCCCCAGCACCGATCCCTACGGCACCACAATGCATGCCCTGACTGAGCTGGACTTTGCATCATCAACCCGAACGTAAAACGACCTAACAGTGAAGTATTCCGTGATCTAGTTCAGCTTTCCATGTGAAATCTTCATGCCGTGCGCTTTGCACACCAGTAGTCCGTGGTTTACCGGGCCGAAGGCCCCCTGGGAACTCGCATAACACAATCCAGCTCTCCCACCTCCGTCCAGTCTGCCTGTCACTTCATCCAGAAATGCTAGTAGGTTTGTGAGGCTGGATCTGCTCTTAACAAATCCGTGCTGCCTCACTGTATTTATCCTGTGTTGTTCAATATGCCTTGTGATCCTGTCTCTAGCGATACTCTCAAGTACCTTTTGTACCACCGACGGCAGGCTAACGTGCCTGTAGTTAGATGCATCTTCCCTCTTGTCTCTCTTGTGGATGGGCATCATTTCGGATTTTAGGCCGTCAGGAGGCAACTTGTCCGAGGCTAGTGACCTGGTGAACAAGTGCGCTAGCGCCCCGGACACTAGGCTTTCCAGCGGAAACGGGATGGCTGGGTGAATGCCTTCTGGGACGACCGCCTTACCTCGCCTTAGCCGGTTGATAGCCAGTTCCACTTTTGCGGGTTCTCAAACAATTTCGTCCATTTGGGGAACGCCGTAGAATCCTAGTAATTGTGGTTGGGTCGCGGAGTGTGTAGTGTGTACCAGCTCAGAAACCTTTTTCAGTATTTCGGCTTTCTCGCCGGCGTTGCTTGCATGCCTACCTTGCCCATCCATAACATTTCCTGCTTCCACTCTTGACTGGGTCTTAGGCGGGGCATGGTCGTAATAGGCCTTGGGGGCACTTGTTGTCATTTTGTGCCAATCTGGCTTCGTATTACGTCTGATAGAGCACGCTTCTTACCTGTCCCAAAGGTCTCAGAGTTTTCAGCAAGACGGACTTCAACTTAACCCACGGAAGGCTTTACCGGAGTCACATCAGTCAAATTTCTGGGGTATCACATCAAGTGGCAAGGTTAAGAACCTCACCAAAAACAAAATATCTGGAGTCCACCCGTTTTGCACACCTGTGGCGGACGGACTGTCAAGCCGCTTCCAAAGAGTGCCTACTTATGACCGACGTTTTATTCCACAACGTGCTCCCACGGTTTTGTTTTCCAGCGACCAAATTGTTTCCACCACCAGGGATTGACTTTGTTCGCAGGGTCGGGGCGGCCTTCACAAAAACCCGGAATGGCTCTGGCAGGCACCATCGAGCTGTATCACCCTCATTCCGACCCGACTACGGAGTTGACAACTGATAAGTGCTGACTATGGACGCGTCTGACGCAGTAGTTGGCGCAGTATTACATCAAACTGTGCTCAGTCAGTCACAACCCTTAGCGCTTTTTCCACAAGCCATGCTGCAAGTCCCGACCTGGTTTCAACTTCAGGAGTGCTCAGCAACGAACCAAAATTTGAAGTGCACTACGGAATTGTGGTTATTTCGCACCACCTTTCGTATCACAGTAACCCAGAGAAACGCTTTTTCAAAGAATCCATGATTCATCCTCCTGCAGTCCTTGGCGTTTGTGCAGCTCTTGCTGGATTGTCGTTTTTCTCTTTTGATATAGACAAGTACACTTCGATTGTTTATCACTCGTCAAATTTTTGTGGCAAGTACCGTTTTTTGTTCAATACTTATCTGAGCTTTTGCCTACCATGAAGCTTGAAATGTATTTTTTGGCTGCATGTTGTGGGAAGCGAGAGGTAAAATTTATCGAAAGCGACGCATGTAATAGGTGGACCACCGAAGACTGTTCCGGGCTTAGAACGGAAGTGTATCCTTAATATTACCAGAACGGCTGGGTCGAGTGTGGTCTCTGCCAGGGGGCTGTAAGCCTGACCCATATATAGCACTCTGGGCCGGATAAGATCCAGCCTCCTCCTGAAGACAGCAGGGGCACTGAGCATAAGAGGCCACTCCATGGAGCCTTATCGAGACCATATGATGGGATTTCAGGGGATCACCAGAGAACAGTCATTGAATTAAATGGAAGCCAGGTGGGCGGTTGCCCCGCCGAGGCTTCATCTTTTTTCCATAGTGAAAGCTGCAGAAGGCTGGTGGGTGGCACATAAGCCGAAGAAGGGGAAGAAAACTAAGGGAAGTCCCGAACGTAAGAGATGACGATCAGCGCCTCGAAGAGAAGGGACCCTAGTTACTGGACTCTAGAATTTCAGCTGGCATACCTGCTAAGGCAGATTTAGCTAACCCGGCTGACAGGGAATCGGCGTGTACTGATTCTTGATGAGAGGGAACCTTTCATACGGGAATCTAAGACAAGAAGGGAAACAAATGTGGGATGGGTACATGATATACTGGGCATCGGAGGTATTTTCCTTCCTGCTGCACTGAAAAGAGTGAGCAGATTGGGGATGTGGAAGTATTAGTAGGCTAGGATGAACATCAATACAACACGAGTTTTCCGATGAGCACATCAAGGAAATGCTGCCACCCAGGGCTGCAAAGGAGGCTCACAAATCCGGGGGTCAACTCCACGTTGTACTGAAGAGGGAAGAAGAATCCAGATAGACTCATGGATAAACTCACAAATGCACAAGCAAAAGGTCGACTCGGTCAACAGAAAGTAGCATCCTGCTTTCAAGGTGACGCACATACGGCGATAGGGAGCCCAATGAGGTCACCGGGAATGGTGGTCATTGGGGAAGTTCCTGAAGATGGAAAAATGGAAGTGTGTAAGCAGCCGGAGAATGATGCCACTTTCACAAATTTGGAGGTCATGAGTGACCCAGTACGGATGGATCGAAAGGTATCAGAGGTCTTAGGCATCCAGTGGGACTCAACGACCTCGGTGATGAAGCCGCTGAGAAACCTGCTTCCACCCCGGGCGCCCGAGATTAGGACAGGCTTAAGGAAGACGGATTACCCGTCTGTTGAAACAAATGCAGTGGTTCTGTACACCAGAGCGTAGAGTTGGAAGCAAATGCTGCTTACACTCGGCCAGAAAACTGATGGAACAGGTTAACGACTCTTGAGTTTTACCGTTACAGGCAACTCAAATTATCCGATAGTTCTGGGGGCCTGACGACAGAGAATAACCCAAAAAATTGACGCAGATGAATATACTCTCGGTAAATCTAAGCTTTTACAACATATCAGGTCACTTTTTCGATTCACTAGGGCTCCTTATCCATGGTTGTCATCTGAAGTGATTTTCGCTCGCACACGGTTCAAACCTCTTCCGAAATTAATTTTTGACAGCCATCAGTGAAACGCTATTCCGATGAATGTTTCACGTGTCAACCCTGTTTTCCCCACCGAACTACTGACCAAGTGTCCCTCCGTGACGAGGCTCCTCACTTCTGCAGGTAGGCGCAATAGAATTAGTCTCATGTTAGGCACTTCCGCTTCCATTATGCTGTTGATATGCTCTCGAATACGTCATCCTGACTACTATTTAAATTACTTTATTGTCGCCATTTCCCGGGAATTTCAGTTTTGTCCTTCCATTTTCGTTGCACTCCTCTCCATTACTCATCAGTATTACCACCGCTACACAGTTCTGCTCTTTTTTCAAATGACACAGACTCAATTTTACGGGGCAATGTTTGCTTCGTTTGTCTTTATCCATTACAAGTCAAACTTGGCTTTTTTCTTATTCCTAGTTTTGCTCTGTTGGTAGAAATATTGATAAAATGTTTTTGTAATTATCTGATTATCCGACCGAACATGCCTCTTTGGCTTTCCAAGAAACTACCCTGCTCTTCCATTTAATCAATTTGAGAGTCCGTTACTTGTGTCGATCGGGTATTTGGCGGGTAAATAAATATCAACAGATGTTTGCTTTGATAGGTGGATGATGTGATGGTCACATGACAAGTATATCTAAGGTGAGCAAAGGTAGGGATGACACGATGCGTTACACGTTCAGGGCAGTACAAAGCCAGAGCTCTATGAAGATTATTAATTAAACCGATGCACGGAGCAGACGATCAAGGACGAATTCGAATACTGCTGGAAGACGCCGAAAAAATACTTCGGGGAGGTCGCCTGGCGATTACGGTACGGAAGTGGATAGCGACAATAAAAGTAAAAATGACTGAATAAAACTGTGGTAGCGACCATTTCCACTGTCAGTAACGGATGTGCTTTGTGGATGGGACTGGTGAATATTTTGATGTAAAAACCGAAGGCAGCAAGCGAAGATCGATGAGCCACGAACCTTGATTGGCATTTACGTAGTGAATGTGCAACAAGGAAAAAAGGCACAACCGTTGAACGTGTGAGCAAGGTACTGATTTGGAGTCCACAAAAGGAATGCTAAATTTCGCTGGTCCTGGGAGCAGTCGAGTGATGGTCGAGACATTGATAATCATAGAAATAGAAAGTTAGTGATACCTAAAGGGGGCAGTAAGGACCTGATGTTCGGGGCGATAGGGGCGAAAATGTCAACGACTTCGGTAGTATATTTCGTGGCTATCGTCCGTAAGCATGCAATGGTGCACGATCAATGTGTACGCCAACTATCATGATGTGAAAGCCTTCCAAATAACTTAAAACATAAGGGAGCAACACCATCCAAATGGCATTGACTTAGAGGGAGCAAAATCTCTTTCAATATTCATGAGAACAGAGAGAAGACATAAGTCGCGAGATGCAAGCATTTCGTTTACTCTTATCAACCGCGGACGTAAAACGTGTCAGTATATATACATGGTACAGTAGGGGGGGGGGGTAATTGCAACAGTAAAGTAGGCACGATCGAAAGCTCTTACAGTTCGTACATTGGGGTAAGTGAATTCTGTCGTGTTAACGACAGGGCAAACAAACCGATTTGTGAAACTTTTGTTGAAAGAGACTTTGCCAAGGAGCAACATCAATCTCGTAAGAATCACAAATGCCCACATTGAAGCCGCACGTGAGGAGATGTTCAAGCTCATCGAAACATAAAAGCTTTTCGTGACTGTTCTCAGCACGTTGTCTTTATTCTGTCGAATCAAATTTGAGAACTTTCCAAGAGAAATGGTACGAAGAACCAGGGTGAAGACAGTCAAAAGCCTTGGGGGCAGCATGTGCAAAACGCAACAGTGGACATTATTCCCGACAGACACAAGCGCACTCATTCACAATCTATCCGGTTGTCAGTTGACTACAGCGCAACGTGAGGTCTTGTCGTTGGGATTAAATTTCAAAGTGCCGCCCAAGCAAGTAAGCCAGCTACAAACACGTGTTCAGTTCGAGAACCTTTATGATCAAGTCAAAAATCTGGTGCCCACGTAATCCAACAAAGCCGGCTGGTTCAAAGCCAAGCTGGTTGATATTTCTGAACAATACCTCTCTGCTCCCATACGCCAGTGGGATTGTTTATCACAAGATTACCGGGTGGTGGTTAAACAACTAGAACAAATGAATGATTTGTTGTTTCTACGATCGGACAAAGGATCAGGAGTCGTAATATTGGAAAGAAAAGAATACATGGAAAAGATGGAACAGATACTTTCCGATGCGCAGCGCTTCAAACTGGACACTACTCCAGAGAACAATATGCTGATAGTGAAACAAATATCAAGACAACTCCAAGTTTTACTCCTACATGGTTTCATTTCTGAAACTACGTAAAAGAAGCTCAAACCACTTGGAACACAGACGCCCTACTTGAGAAGATCACCCAAAGTACACAAGTCTGGAGTCCCTTTGAGGCCAATATTATGCATGCAGAGCTCGGCTTATCAAAACCTGCCCGGTGACTCGTCGAGATTCTTGTCCCCGTTTGGAAACACAACAACATTTTGTCTACAAGACTCATTTGAACTCGCAAATTTGCTAAGCAGTATTGCAGTGAGTTCAGATAAAACGTATTCCGTCGATGTTGAGTCCTTTTTTACAAAGGTTCCTCTTCATGAGACAGTAGATTATCTATGTGATTTTATTTCTTCGCACAACTTTCACTTGCATATTCCTGTTGAATACCATAAAGAACACATCCTTTTATGCACAGAAAACATTCGGTTCAATTTTGAAGGTAAAGCTTACAAACAAACGGATGGTGTGGCCATGGGAAGCCCTCTGGGCCAAACATTGGCAGATGTATTTTTGGGTATGATCGAAAAACAGCTCTGTGATAATATTTCCCAGTTCCTATTTTACAGACGATACTTGGATGATATTTTAATTTTTACGACGGAAGAAGGTTTTATCCCTTTTGTTAACGTTCTTAGCTCTATTCACCCGAACCTCGGTGTATCTCACGAAGAAGAACGTGATAACAGTTTGTCTTTTCTAGATATTCTATTAACCAGGCGTCAGGATGGGACTCTACGGCGCAGAATCCACCGAAAAGCAACTTGGGGCGGTCGTTATTTACAATTCTCCAGCTTCGCCCCAATGACTTACAAACGTGGGTTTGTCAGAACTCTCTTCAACAGAGCCCAGAAAATATGTACAAAGGATTGAATATAAAACGAAGAAGAGTTCATAAAACGAACGCTGCTGGCTTACGGTTATCCGAAGAACTTTATCAGACAACATTAGAGGCCAAGACTTGTGCGCGAGAAAACAATGAACGTGGAAAAGAAGCAAGTTTTTATCACTTTGCCTTTTAAAGGAGATCATTTATTCAATCAAATAAATTGTAATCTCAAGTCAGCTCTAAGGCACACATGCACAGCGGCGCAGTTGCGTTTGCTGCAGGCGACCAAAAGGTTATGTTTTCAAAATCACTCAGTCTTACTGATCCCAATGTCTCACATATTATCTATCAGTTCACTTGCAGCTGCGGTGACGTATACATTGGCAGGACGGATCGTTGCTTGACTCAACGAGTGTCAGAACACATACCCAAATGGCTGTCAAACTTGATGACGCAACCTGCTGGGACAATACACAACGACGTGAAACCACCAGCTTCTTCGATTGGAAGACACTTGATTGCATCGGGTCACAAAGTTGACCTGACCCAGTGTTTCAAAGCATTGTTGCGCGATCCAGCACCGAAACTACTAGCGTTCGGTGAAGCTATTCTAATCATGATGCATCAGCCAACACTCTGTGCACAAAAACGATTGACCCAAAATGGTTGTTCACCCTGGCGTTAACACGACAGGCTTCACCTATCCCAATGTACGAACTGTAAGAGCTTTTGATCGTGCCTACTTTACTGTTGCAATTACCCCCCCCCCTACTGTACCATGTACATATACTGACACGTTTTACGTCCGCGGTTGATAAGAGTAAACAAAATGCTTGCATCTCGCGACATATGTCTTCTCTCTGTTCTCAAGAATTGGATAAAGGGGACCCAATGTTTCAAATCTCTCAATATTGTCGAACGTGCTCGCGTAGATGCTTGATCAGGTGCACAGCTATGTAAGGTGAAACAGTGACAAAAGTTTTCAATGAAGGATCAGCCGTCTTCGGCAACCGTGTGATTCCGCTGGACGGAGTTGTACTGAAATAAAATGACAGGTCCACGCCGTAAGTACAAGTCGATTTGAAACACAGAACGGACATTAGTGAAGATACGACTGAACGTGAACATGATGAAAAGAAGGATCATATGGAAAACGAGATGCGTAATACACAAACGCGGTAGGTAGGAGATCGTCTGTTAAGATATAGATGCTCCGCCGAATTAGGAATTTGGCGGAGTTTACAAGGACCGGTGATCCGACTAGGGGAGGAAGGAACTATCACAGCCCGAAAAATACTGTTACGTACGCACCGCGCGGCTTGAGTAGACAGGGAGCCGGAAAAAGCTTGTGATTGGCCAGATTCTCAAAAATAGTCCCACATCTACCTAGAGAATGTACTGTTCAGTCATTTTGAATGAAGGCGGGAAAGTGCAAATGGAGCGGTGGAACACGGATCACAGATAGTAGAAAGAAGTAAGCGGATTCACGGCCATGGACATCAAACGGATCAGTACCCAACGTAACAGAGGAACAACTTCCCCGAAGAGTAGTCAGCCAAGCTAGGGAGTAAAACCAGCACGGTGTTGATAGGGTGCAATCAGTGATCTCCATGGAGTTTGGAAGAGCCAATCACTTCTGACGTCGTTCCAACAATCCTCTAGTCTAGGGATGGTGGTATGAACACCTAAAGCAGTAACTATAAAGAAATGTGAGAAAAGTCGGCGACCGAAGTTTATTTTTACCTGATTTGGATTAATGATCACGCACCTTTGGATGAACAATAAGTAGAAGTTACTAAAATCATAACCCGAATGTTGTTCATTTAAGCTGAACTTACGAAGACGGTCTCATTTATGTAGGCTTGACTGCGTCTGACCATCAACCAATTTTTAGTTCCTTGGCGTAGTTCTCATTTGCGACTGCCTGTTTTGCTCTTTCAGCTTGGTTCCATCCGAAGATGGGTCTGATTCATTGAATCCACCATTAATGTGCCGTTCTGCTTGCGACCTTCGTGTACTCTCTGTGGACATCTTTCGCTGTTTCTGGAGTTCATATTTTCTTTTTGTTGCTCTTTATGGACAATTTTTATTGAAGTAAGTCTGGTGTCATAGCTCGTGGTGGAGCCGCTCCCAAAAGCCCTTTCAACAATAGTCCACCGCATGACTCTTTTCATGGAAGGGAAAAATGTTAGGGGCGTTGAAGCTAAAGGACGACCAACTCAAGCCATACTGCACGTTTTGGGTAATGACGCTCATGGATACCCCGAGTTTCACCCGGAGCAAGTAGGAGTGAACAAGGCACCCCGGAGTTTTGAATACTAATGATCGTTTCATTACCAAGTGCTGCATTGTTTACGTCGAACCAAAATATTACTCCTCAACCCCTCGGAATACCCGCTGTAAGCTTCATGTGGCTTACGACTCCGTTTGTGTATTGTTTCACAGACGTAAAAACGTGGGCTCTAGCGGTTTCCATGAACGTGCAGTTTGAGAACAACATCACTTTGGTGAGACTCACCCAGGTGGTAGTACGTCCTTTTAACCCACCGATTTAGAGTACTTTTCCCCCTTTACTTACACGAAACCCCTTGAGTGTGTCAAAATTTAAGGGAGTTCTGCTGTGATAAACCGTAATATGCGAAAAGCTTGGGAAACCTCAGATCCGAAGATATGCTGGTGCCTTGTTGGAAAGGAACAAGAGAATCGCACTCCTCTATTGTTGGACGACAACTTTGCCAATATCGTAATGACTACTTGTGGCAATATGTCCTAGGTGGATGGCTACTCACCGATAAGGTGCAGAACTCCCGTCCTAGAGTTCTCGGTGGCTGTTTTAGACAAACTATCCAATACAAAGTCGAGCA
Source organism: Fasciola hepatica (assembly GCA_948099385.1). Classification (NCBI taxonomy): domain Eukaryota; kingdom Metazoa; phylum Platyhelminthes; class Trematoda; order Plagiorchiida; family Fasciolidae; genus Fasciola; species Fasciola hepatica. The sequence goes on from CANUEZ040000008.1 coordinate 11,358,106, forward strand.
TTAGGGAAAGGGAACGGGCTTCCAGGGGTCAAGATGTGGTCATTCATTCGAGGAAAAAATGTTTGTTGCGAGATGGCTCTGTCTTTTCCAGGTGTATGGCAAACCTCAAGTGGTTGTTTTAGAAAGCGATACTATCCCTCATTCACACAAGAATGCTTAATTTTTGCCGTCAAGCTGGAACAAATGGTAGCAAAACAAGTTAAAACATGCTGACTGGTAGAGAGTTCTGAATCCATCCGGCAATCTACAATTGTTGAGCCATTTCAGTGCTAAGGAACGGTTGCAAGAAACCATCATTAACCAGTAATAATTGCTTGCTATTCTGGTGGTTATGTAAGATGTAGCCTGGCTCATCGTTTAGTTATAACCCTAGAATCCCGCTGAGTCTTCACTTGCTTTTTTGATGCACGTTAATCTATCCCAGGTGGTAGTGGGCATAAAGCAACACTGCTCACAAAGAGACATGAACTCCACGCAAGCTTGCGTAGGCACGGCAAAATCTGATGATCTCTCTGTCATCAGAAGTGGAAAACTCTGCATCTATGGGTAATTTTCGCTAGCTGTTCCACCTGATCCAAGTCTTTGGTTGGAAGCCACTAAGCGTGAGCGAAGCTATCTGTAGAGCTAATGGTTCGTCCAGCCATACACTGGGGCGATGCATTTTTGCGCTGAGTAGAGCTTCCTAATGCGGTTTATCTGATCTGCAGGGTCGCTCCCTCCCACATCTTTTCTGCCGCAAGCCCTGTGGCCCGCTTCCACAGATCCACCTTCTGAGGCGGAGCTCCGCCAGAAAATCCAAGCCACAGGAAACCACAAATTACCGGGCTTCGCAAACATACAGAAGAGACGCACACCGTACCGCGAGTAGCCGTCCACTGCGGTGTTAGCTTCTTCCGCATACTTAAGCAAACCAGCGTCTATCTACAAATATAAACTGTTGATCTTACAAGCTGCTGATTTGTAACAAGTACAACGGCTAGAAGAAAAAGAAAGGACTCAGGAAGAGGTGGAGCAGAGATCAATATCGTTGTCCCTAGATTGAATGACTTCACTGGCTTGGTTCACTGCGAACTCAAATGTGCCCGGTTGTATTTCGGGCGTTGACATTGGTTATTTTTAACATTGATGAGTCCGTTAAAGAAGTACGCAGATGTATCCGGGCTGCTGTGGCTTACTGTACTTGCTGGACAGCGTGGTGCTAGACTGATGGTGAGGCAAACCACGGAAGACGATGGAGCCCTCGATAATCGGAGGCAAAGTGGAAGTAGACCACTTTGCGTGGATAAAATAGTAGCAGACATTTTGGCAGTGGATTGCTAGAACCTTAGAAAGAGGAGGCAAGGAATCCAGGGCTGACTCCAAAGTAATGTGGAGACATTACCCAGGCCGACTCTCAGATAAATGGCTGTTGAGTGAGAGAGCAAGAAGAACGGATAGACAGTATAAAGTGGGCCTGATAAAGAAACTTTGGTTAGGTCATACCAGACACCGGGGTATATGGGCCTTATTTTTTACGATGCTTATTTTGGAAGACCAAAAGCTTGAAAGCGAGCTGTCAGAAACTTGTGCCGATGGGCTGACTAGATGAAACCGGATCATGCCATCGTGGAATGACGTATACAGGGAACATTTGGAGGGATGATAAGAAAATGGTAGAAAAAGTGTGTAACCTTTCCTGAAAAAAACTGGACAGAAGGGAAGTCGAAAGCCAGAATTCAAAAGCCTCAGTTTCTTTTCAAATCTTGATTCTCAGGTTAGCCTGTATTGATCATCGATAGAAGAAAGCTGATACTGAGTTGTCATTAAGAACTATTGTATGCAAGGACCTTTGATTGAAGTTTATGGATGATCAGTAATAATTTATCTAGAGGTTTCTATGTTTATTAAGGAGGAAAGGGAGAGCTAGTGCAAGCTTCGTCCGTGGGATACTGAGCCTGATGTTTCTGTGGTGTAGAGAATAGGGTGAGTATATGAATAATTGTGTAAAGCAGTAGCAGAGAGCACGCAGTGATGAAAAGGCCTGTGTAAAATGTACAAGCGTCACATGTACAAGCGATCAGGGGTCCAAGTTTCGTAAAGAGTAGAGCTCTGTACAGCTGAAAGAGGAAGAGTGTTCCCCCAGCTTTTTGATAGATGAAGGATGGGCTTTCTTGAGGCATGATTCATCCAGTTTAGATACTCCGGTAAGGTCTACCATCGAATGGATATGGAAAGGGAATATTGAGTTTCACTTGAATGATCCGAAGACAAGACCCATTATCTGTCTTGTCCTGGCCGTCGGAAATGTGGCATGTTTCGAGAACTGCAGATTATTGTTGTGTCATAGCTGAGGATCCCGCACTGACTGGCTTGGGGCTGTGGGCAACTGATTGGGGCTTTTCGGAGAAACTTGATATCCATGGGCTGTGTAGTGGCTCTAAGGTGTTGAGAAGCACATTTTCCATAAGAGGCGCAGTTGATCAGGTCACTTCGGGTCATAACCTACGCAAGACTCCACCGTGCTTAAGTCTAAATCGTGGAAATGGAGAACGATTTTGGTGTCATCAGCGAATGGGAAGGAAGTGCCGTGCTGTACTACCGGGAGAATGTCGTAAGTATAGAGTGGTAGAAGCAGCGGACCAAGTGTACTTGCTTGTATAGCGGCACTGGTATAGAGCTCCGGTGGCGATAGGTGAACGTTGGCACCTGCTACCTGAGTTCGGTTTGACGAGTAACGTGTGATCCACAATAAAAGGCTGTCTGGCAGGTGAGATGGAGGAACCCCATTGGGCGTCTAAGTCGTGCCGATCGTAGATCTACCGTTCGCAGATGTCATGGTCAGGGGAGCGAAGAAGCTTGAGTGACTTGGTGCATGATCATGGACTTAGGAAGCCATGATGACGTCCGTGGATGAGGCTGTGAAAGAAGATATGAGACACGCAGTTCAATCAGAAGTTCCATCAATCCAGCAGCTGGAGGTTTGTGGTTAATAGGACGGCTTCTGAAAGGTCAGCTTCAGAATGATAGCATTTCCAGCACTTGCGATCATCATCTGCTGCCTTCCCATGGCATTACTTTTGTTTTCCCTGCTAACTATTCAAAGGGGTTGCATCGTTTATGGTCCAGTGATGTTCTCTGATGGTACAGAGAATATACAAGGTGCCCTGGTCCCCAAGCTCTGATAGTGTCGCTATGTTAACTCCATTACTTTGTGTGGGTCTGATATTTTATTTGGTCCAAAATTCGGTGGGACCCTTGTATGTCAGCCTTTAACCTGCCTACAACAAGCCACCTACATCGCAGGATAACATTTCCTCCGTGAGAGGCACGGATACCTGTCCACCGACTGTTTGCGTCACCGCGCACTTCTCCACACCTTCTTCAAAACGCTGGACCTCGTTTTTTTCTCCTGCGATGTAAGTTTGCCCATTTTTATCACGCCGTCAGTTTCCGAATGAAACAAGACCATAAAGCAGGACACAAACATAGTTACCAGGTGATATCCCTTGAGCGTTTTTCATTTCAAACCAAAGCATACAACACTTCTTAGCTTTTGGGGCAGAACTTTTCAGCTGGCTAGTGGAGGTCCCTTATATCCATGTTCCCTACGTACCCTCCGATTTGAGGAGGGTGGAGGAATTGGGGTAGCCGCAAGGAAAACATGTCCTGTCCACCAGGTCCCCCTGTCCCAACATACCTCTTGATTTCAGATCAGCGATAGTTTCTTCAAAGTGTACAGGCTCCCACTGTAACCTTGCGAAATCCTGGCAAGTAACTGTCCGCCTGGTAGCTTAAAATGTACTGAAAGCGGTGAAATTGTTTTCTATATTGTACGTGACTCATGACATCCGTCTAACACTACGCATTTTCCAGCAACCTTCAATTTGTGACCTGACGTCACTGGCAACAACGGTCAACGTTAAATAAAATGCCCGGTTCTCGTTGTTGGTTGGAACTTGGCCGTATAGTTTTTACTGTGATCAAAGAAGCCCTTTTTCTCTCACACAGATAGGATTCTTTGCCGCCCCGGGTCTAGTTCTCTGCAAGTCAGAGCGACAGGCCTTCGCTTTCCACTTCATCCCACCCTATCATCTCTTCGTATTTGCCTAGACTCATCTGCTTCATCTTGTAGCTCCAGTTGTCCGTCTCTCTGACTATTCCATTTTGAATTCCCCGGCTCAGAGTCCAACAACCTTTCACGTTGCCCCGGTAGCCCGTTACGTTCAATGTGAATTATTTGTTTTTCCTTTCACTTTCTGGCCAAAAGTCATTCCGTCCACATCGCAATGGAATAACCTAAACAGACCAGTCATAAAAAACTCCGACTCATTGTAAACTAATATACAAGTTTCTTTTTTAATTGAGCATTTCAATCCGCGGGTCTCCTGGACTAGTGATTTATCAAAACGACATCAGTGGAGACAAACTTATTTATGCTCCCCTGATATCACTGTTTGTGCACTAAAAACCTCATGCTTGTTCAATTCTCTGCCATAGTTACTTGGTGGCGAAGTTCGCTCTCCAGTTTACGATAGAGAACCTTCATCTATGCAGTAGGTGCTTCCACGTGTCTTTTACCTTTACGTTTCCAATTCTGCTTGAATCCTTCAGAATTAATTATTCACACAATTATGATACGTACCGCATGCACCACACATTTTATTGACGTTTTCTAAGCAGTTCAAGGTATGGCCGATTCTCCGCGATGTCTCGTTCCGGAAATCAAAACAATTTTCCACTCACTACGGTGATCATATCCAGTTTGGTCCATTAGAAAACCCTGCCTAGCTTCATTGTACTGCTACCAATGAGCGGTTCCTACTTTCGTACTTTGGTAATATTTCATGCCGCCGAGTAATGCTGCATTCATTGTTCACGCCTTGCGCATCCGTCCTCATCGTGGTCAGGAAATATGCCACGATTATTATGAAGCTTTCCTAATCATCTTCCTTGCCTTGTTCTCTGACACTGCGGCCCTATGGGCTTAACGTGAGGCCAGCCAAGATACATTACAGGACAAACTGCAAGGGTTTCAGAACGGATCTTTTGGCACACTGCTGTGCCGTCCCCCCGTGCGGGACAGGAATTCCTCTACCTTCCCTTTAAACCGCCTTTTGGTGTCTTCTGCCAAAGCATTTCTCAACCGACGGGTTCAGACAAAGTCCTTTGAGCTGCCCCATCAACAGAGTGCGATTACCAAAGTCAAGTGCCGTTTGTGAATCCACACAGCAAATTTCAACCCCCTACCTTTTTTTCTAGTTATTTGGTCGCTCCCTCTCAGAGTAGTATCAAAGTGGTCAAGCATGACTTTCTGTGAACGGATCCTTGCTGATGGGGTGATATCAACGGGCGATTTTTCAGATGCTTGAATATGCACTTCCCGGTCGACCTTTATTGACTTCCGGTAATACTTACATCAGTTTTACCCGTTTAAGGTTCGCAGCTGCCCCCGTCGCTCCACTTGTGGTATTGAGTGGCAGTGGAAGAAACCATTCTCGTGGGGCCTCACCTTCTTCCGACGATGCGTTGAATAGAGGCTTTGGCCGTTTGGCTAAGGGAAAGGCTAAAGGTTTATTTCCGTTGAACGAATTCCATAGGGTTCCGCCGCCCCACACGATGAGGCATCCTTAGATTTGCGTAAACTCCACTGTCGCAGGCTTTGGTGTCTAGCTTCTCAGGGGCAAACATAGCTTACCTAATAGGCTTTCCGAACTCTCCTAGGTTCAATCCGTACACCCAAATTAATTGTAACGGCTTCTTGGCCTTTTACTGCCAATGGAAGTACCTATCCAATTTTCATCCTCAACTCCCTCGACTGCCCTTTGCACGATAGACTTTGAGAGCTCTCCATTAGAATTAATTTAGAGACTCACCTTGACTCTCCTGGCAATTGGATTTCCGTGGCCTCGTCTGCATTCCAGTTGCATTCTGGAGGCCCTGCTTCTTGCTCTCCCGTAAGTCTAGGGGGACGGACACCCATTTGTGCGGCCACTCACGTACAAAACCAGTTGTATTCGCTAGCCATTGTTTTCACACAATCTCTCTAATATCTTGAGGTGGTCCTATTTTTTTATCTTCTTAGAGAGGGCTATCAAATCAGTGATTCCCATCGGTTTATTGCTGAAGTTTCTACATTGTCATTAACCCCATCCCCAGAAATAGCCGCGCGACTTGGAGCGCAGGTTTTTCTGCCCTTCCCTGATTATCCCGAAGAAATTCCCCATTTGTACAGCACCCTTTCTCGAATTTAGAGCGCAGGGCTAACTGGACGAATGGGGTATAGACGTGACTCATCACAACATCCACAGATTGAATGATGCTTTGCTAGTCGTCGCAAAATCAAAATCTTGGTCTGCAGAGGTATTTAAAACAACCTGCGGGGCAGAGACTACAAAAAAGGAACAACAGTGGGGGCCCATAAGAGAACACGCATTAATGAAGGCCGAATAAAGACGACTTAGTTCGGGGCGATATAGCAGAGTTTTTCGTTGGACGGCAGTAAAACCGATGGCCAGGAATGAATGCAATGCCACTACAACAGTTCCTGGCGGGCTCACTGCTTAACTTGTTTGAACGGAGTCTTTACTGCTACAGAACCGCCAGGTCTCCGTCCAAAAGTTCCCCCTGGGGCGTTTTCGGTTTTGCTGTCTACCTTAGATGAATAAATGCCACGCGATACAATCATCTTTTGTCTCGCGCTCACCACGGCATTTATAAATGGTGACAACTCTTCATTTCTATCTCTGCAAGACTCCTGACTTCGGCAACACAAATTATCAAGACATCATGACTCCTTGTTGTGAGCGCTATCTGTAAAGCTCGCACGTTTAATGATGCCAGCCTTTCACCCCTTTCACCTCTTCCGACTTACAATCTGCTGACATTTTAAATTCTGTAATTGACGCTGTTTTTGTTTACTTGTGCACCCCAGTCATGCAATAAAGCCATTTTACTGGGATCTCCCGAGAGAATATGCTTTAATTCATAATACTGGCGCTTCCACTGACAGTCCATGTCAACAATGGTGTGCATAAAGGAATGCTCAGAGGCCAATCTTTGGAACTTAGCACGTAGTGGACTGTGCGTGTACATCATAAGAAGGTCCAAATCATCCATGGTTCTCTACGGCTCTCAGTCTTCTGATCAAGAGGCTTGTCGAAGCCTCCAAGTACGTCTCTTGCTGGGCCCATGCTCTCCTCAACATTGACCCCTGACGAGTGAAGTCAATGGCCTGCCGTAGTTTTATGGATTTTGTGGTCGTCAATATTAAGCTTTTTACGAAAACCTCCTGAGGTACATCTACCGCATCTGTGCCTATGAATGAAGACAGTTTCAGCTCTTTTTTGTCCAACTTGCTAGCACAGGCATCTTCAGCGTTGCTAATTATTACCGAGGTGAGTGTGCCCCCGGGCCGCGTCGTTGAAAGCACTTACCGCAAAGGACGAGTTTCGTAAAATTCCTCACAATGTTCTACATGTCTTGTGAGCTTGACAGTAGTTGACACCACTTTGCTCAGCTCATCCGTACGTAACACTTTGGCACGATAGCTTGTTTGTGAGGGGCATGTGAATTCGACCTTGAGCCGTTTCTGGCTGTTATCCCTAGACCACGAGACTTTGAGCCTTTGAGTTTCACTGTTGACTCTACTTGGCCATATACTTGGAGATTTTTATACTCGCACTTCTCGCGATTTTAAGTTTAGTACAGTGGAAAATACGCCTTAGGCTTTGTCCTGGTTTTGGAGTTCATGTGAGTGGGCTGAGCGTTTCTCGAAAGGCAATTTTTAGGACCTACACTTAAGAGTCTCCAATGTTGCACCAGACCCTAGACTGAAATTCTCCACCACCTTGGTCATTCATTTCGGCGTCCCTACCCTCACCGAGCTCTCGGTTCTACACAAAGGGCTTGTCGGGGCTGTTTGCGAAGGGACAGAAGGTTTCGCGTTTTGTCGTGATTCTGATTTTGTGCAAAAGTAGGTAGATATTTTGCCAGCTTTCTTGATGGTGGAACTCATTGTCCTGTTGAGAAGGAATTGTTCTAATGGCATAAAAGCGCTACTGCTCAACTCGTGCACGCCGACATCAGAGATGCAGACACGAAGTCAGTCCACTGACCTGTATGCATGATTTCATCAATGGAACCTATATCCCACGGTGACTACCTGCGAACACTTGAACCAGAATCGGCTAACTCGTATCCGATTCTACTTCTTCGAAAACACCCGTCTAGCATCATCTTCAGTAGCTACTGCCCCCAGTGTCTTTAGTCCCCCAGCCGCACACCCCAAGCGGCAAATTACCTAAGTGCCCACCCCACACTTACAGACTTCATTTCCCGAGTCAAGACCGGATACTGATACAATCAGCTAACTCAGCAGTGGCAGTTCCAGTTAGTCAACCGAACCTTTGTCACATACAACCGCCGCACAAGCTCGAAAGACGCTCAGAACCATCAACTTGGTGAACACTTAGATCTGCCTCGCCCCAGTGCTCCTTGCAAATGCACTTCCAGGTACCCTGTGAGCCTGCACGAGGCTCTGCCTGAGCCTGCATCTGAAAAACCAATCACTTCACCCAAGTGCACTCGCTTAGCATGGCCATTCCTTGGAAGCTTACCGTCTGCCCCTGTGGGAGCCATCTGGCTGGGGTGTACACAGCTCCAGCTGACGCCGTCGATCTGACGCCTTAAAGCAACTATTCTTATTCCAAAAACCTCCTTTTTTTCGTTTTCTCACACCCGCCTTAGTCTTTTCTCGTAGTAGTATTCAGTGCACTACATATATATCTCCTCTGCCCCCTGTCCCTTCCTGCCCTCCTAACACCAACCCTCTCTATTGCAGCCCCAGCAAGCCTGTGCCTTTTCCCCCTGCTCTTCACCGTCAGTCCTCGCCTAATTGTGATTTACCACTTACACATGCTGACAAAAGTCCCAGAATCGGATTTACCTCCTGTCCTTCCAACTGCAATATCCATCCCATTCGCATACCGGCCCCCAAAACCCCTCATGAGCCTGCAGCTTATCAGACCCTGGCCTTTTCTTCCGCAAACTTCGTCCTCACTTTCTGCCATTAAGGTGTCTACCTCCCTTTAACCCTTTGCCTTCTTATCAGCCCTGTGCGGGTACTATCCAAAAGGTTAGTCGTCCGATGCCAAACAATCATACTTCACGCGTGCCCGCTGTATCCCTGGAGGCAAGCCTCGCGGACTACATTAATAAACTTTACCAGGCTCATTGCATTGTTCGATTAAGACGATCATTGCCTTGCCTCGTCTCGTTTTTTTAGTTTAGTACGTGAACATTTGTCCAGAGCTTAAAACTTTCAGTGTGCAGTCGCTTCAAAGGTTCCTTCAAAGCTTTCGTTAGTACAATCCTCCACCCCCAGCTGGACCACCACTGATATAAAATCCCAATGTCACCGTCCCCGCCGGCTTCTGAGTCTGGCAAACTGTTTCTAAATCATTTATTCCCCAACAGCGGACACGGCCAAAGCCAGTCGTTCAAAAGTGGCAAACTCCTTATTAGCTCCTTGTCTTCTCTGTACGCCTTGCCCGACCTCTCCCTCGCAATCTCAACCACCGTTGCAGTTCGTACTCTTTTAGTTTTTTGCCTTCTACTTAGCCCTAAATAAGCCCAGGGGCCCACTGAGTAAATTTGTCTCATTTTTTATGGACCATAGTTGATCCTCAGCTGGAGGTTCTTTCTATTTCTCCATCACCCGGCGCCAATTCCGGCATATCTTTCCTTCGGATTCTTTCATTGTTCCGGAAGCAGTGACGGCTAACAAACTAACGTATACTTTCAGCTGAAAAATCGATATTTACCAGTCACTCTACTGCTTTCCAACGCACCTCATTCTCCAGGTTTCCCCTAAATCTAGTCAGCCGTTCCTGGAAGGATACCTCTACGACCATACGGCCTCTCCAAGGTACCGGAAGCTGAGTCCAGAGGTAGGGGGCATGGTCCTATTTTCCGTCTTTTTCGGGGCACATCGGGTGGGCAGGATTTTTACAACGATGCTAACGCGCAACCACTTTGATGGTTTTTATCTACTGTCCTGAAAAATGGATTTTTTATGTCAGGTATATACATTGCAGTCAGTCCCATCCACCACCACCGACTGCGGATCAAAAAAACCCACCTCTTGGACCGTATTGCTGCTACACACACATCCCCCGCTGCGTTCCCCAACCACCATAGTTCTTTCAGCCTTTTTGATTTAAGCATTGCTAATACAATTAGCCTCATTTCGTAAATCGCTGAATTTGATACTCCATTCACGTACTGCCCAATCAACAGACAAAGCTATCAAACTTCTTTTTTAGTACATGACGATCATATATTTTTATGCCCGCCGACAACCTTGGCACTTCCTCCATTATCTACTTTCTGCGGTTCAACACAGGACTGCCTAACAGTTCTATTAACAGACATCAATTTCCGATGATAAGCCTCATCACCTTGGTCGATATATACAGCCTTTGACAAGCTTCCGCTATCCAACTTAGCGATACCATCACGAAAGAATGTCTCAGCCTGGAGTGTTTTTCCAGAATATCCCATTAGTCAATGATTTGACTGGTGATTATCCACTGAATCTGCTTGCTTACGTAATATTGTTGCATTGAGTCATCCCGCTTTCGCGGGGCTGCATATATTTTTCATGGACGCACATATCAGGTGCTCCTTTCATGCAACTTTCTCCCCGTTGCTGTCACTTTATCCACCTCTAAATGGAACATTGTTGTCATATACTCTGTGATCTTTTCGCAAGTTTTCTCTCCAGGCACCGCCGTAGCCACTTCCCCCCATCAATTTATCACCCAATCCCCCTTCTCATGTTGATATACCATGATGATAGGATCATAGAGTGAATAATTCCCTTGGTGTGGCCAGTTCTTACACCGTCACCCTGTCAATCTCTTTCCGGATGTGTCGTCCATCCGCTAACTAACTGACACAGTTCATATTCAACTACGAAATTCCGTCGCATTTTTCGTCACCTGATTCTTCTATCCTATATTCCATGTTTTATATTTTGTCACCTGATTTTCATTTTAGATATAGCCTGTACGTCGTAAATCGTAGTTGCTTTCATCAACCTCCCTTGGGAAGTTCTCGTTTTTGCCGAAGATAAGCAGAACGTCCATCAATAATGTTAGTTTTCCAGTCGATGCAATCTTTTCCCTAAGATCTATGTGTATATTCTTCTTGTTAAGCCAGCTCCATTTGATTTTCGTTGGACAGACGGCGTGACCTTGAGTTTAACTTTGCCAGGAGCTAACATAATTGTGTCAGTTTAAAAGGTTTCCTTCATTTCTGTTACGTTCACGTGTTTGTCTTGTCCCCCAGAACATCCGGTTCCACCACAGCTTTTATCGTTTTATCACGCACTGCGGAGTGTTAAGAGCCTCTCCAAAATAAAACCTTCATATTATTGTTGTCATCATTACGGCCCACTGGCAGCTCTATCCCGTGCGAGATAGCTTGAGTACTAGCCCATGGCTGGTTTCTGGGGCAACTGGTTTATTTTGTACAACCGGTCTAGGTACCTTATTTCTTTCGCGGAAGGCCTGTCTGGACCTGCCACGCGCAATCACCGGCTGGTTGTTGAAATACAGGGTCAGATCATCCAACGGGGCCTCAACCCTATTTCAGCGGATTCCCTCGGCCTCCTGCCCAGTTGCTCTACAGTCCGGGAGGAAGACAAGGAACTGTGGACTGAAGCACATGCAGCACGCCTAGGAGTAAACAATAACTCAGTTGGTCTCACCTAAGCTACCATTTTTAATCTTTACCTTGAGGCCAAAATGGGAGCTAAAAGCCCCTATCCCAACTTGCCTCCCTCCGCAAACCTCCATTTGAGTCTCGCGCAAATAAAAGTGGGTGTCCGAAGGACTTTTGAGGTACTTTTCCGGCTATGACGTAGTACAACTCAGAATCCAGGAAGGCGCATGTCTTCACTGATTTTCTGCCACCTCCACAACGGTATTGCTCCAAGCATAAAGATCTCTGCTCAGCACCTAATATCCTGAGCTCTGCGACACTTTCATGCTGGTTCTTGAATCTTCAATGTTGGCACAGGTAATCCTCAAAGTCAACAGTTTCATTCATTAAAGACCTACGGCTGTTTGAGCTTGCACGACTTGCTTTACCATTTTTTTGAGCATTTTCCTTTCGTGGACCTCTTCATCTGCGAGGAACCCGGTGTATATTCCGGTAAACTTTCTTTAGACAAATTTTTTAGGCCTCACACATTTACCCCCTGGTCATCTGGAGCCTTTCTTCTAGGTCAGATATTTCGAAAGTGCAAGTGTCAGAACCTTTCCATTTGAGAGTATCCGACGAAATACACGACATGACAACGACAGTCTTAACAGACTTGTCAAATCTTGGAGAATGGGAATAATATTCAGCTGAACGGCAGCGCCTTGTTTGAAGTGTATACCCTGGTGATCCCCATTGACCCTGATGTTACAGCCGCTGACGAGTAATACCCTTTAGCACGTGAGAAAAGATTCACTAGCTTCAGTTATTTCATTAGAAGTAATTGTTGTTTCTCTTCCTTGGATCCTTCTTCAACTTCTTCAATTTCTTGTCGCTTTGCAAAATTTTCAGACATTTGGTTCCCTGTCGTCCAGTAATATTGATTCCGCTCTATTCTTAAGATCAATTCGGAACTTGCACGACCAAGTGCAACGTGCAAAGTTCTGTTTCATTATTGTTCCACTGAAAGATATCGCGTTTATTATTATAAGCCTTACTTTTCCCAGTGCACCTGATCTATGAAGTCTGGTAATTCCGGGGTTCAAAAATAACAAAAATCCGTTGTTCATTGCGCGTAAGGGCTAACGTTTCGGGCGAAAGTACTGTTGGCGCGACCCCACTTTACAAAACTGCGTCTATGAGCCATATTTTTGGCTCCATCGCGACCAGAACCTACGACCGCGTTTTTCAATCAAAACTTTTCGTGGCATTTATTGTTTCTTTGGGGTCTATAGCTTTAGTACGCCGAATATGCCATACCGCGCGACCAAAAGAGGTATCGCCATAGAAGCCATCGCATTAGGCTACGCAAAATGTCCGAACTTTACGGCTTCTGCCTAGCATCCCCGGTCCCTGAAAAATTAGAGGCTAGCAAAATCATCAGAACTAAATTGATATCTACCACCAGCTTCCCTTTAAAAAAGTCAGGATACTCCCTAAAGAAAGGCCTCTACAGGTAATAAATATGTTGTGCACGGGAGTTGAGTAAACATTTTAAACGGACTGGTCGGCTCCCTTATCAAAAAATGGAGAAAATAAAAATATTTCTGTACCCCACTGCCACTCGCGCAGCTTTCCATACATAACCCCTTAATCGGGCTCTGGAGGTAAGAAACTTCATGAAAATGGACAGATGTTTGCTAGACTTAAGCTGCACGTGGCAAACCCCCGTAAAATATTTCGTTGATAGTTTGTTAGTTCTAACTTTTGCTCTTCTGCTCAGCCTTACACGTATTACAGCCTCTCCAGCACTCCACGTAAATCGTTTACCCCGCCTCACTGTCACCTTTAAACCCACCAATACCAAGCAAGCCAACAGCTTCGTACGATGGTTGATGTGACGAAATCATCTACAAGGTGTGCTCTTGGCACGAGGAGCCTGAATCTTTTGAAATGGAGAATTGACTTGCAATTTTTCGATCAAAATGTCGGATGCCCCGAGCCAGAAAGGAACTGGTTCTATTCCGGGCAGCATCGTCCGACTTTTTGATATATTAATAATAATAATACCAATAATGATAATAATAATGGTTTATTTTGGGGGAGCCCGAGGCAAGCTTGGATACACGATCATGCGATACAACTGGGGTCACAATAGGGATTCTCGGATACTTATTTAGCTGTATGCCGTAAAAAATGTTGTGGAGGTCTTAGTGGCCGCATGAAGAAATGCCCGGCAAAATTGAATTTGAAGTTCATGTGCTTGCGTAACCCAGTAGTGAGCGAAATCGGCTTCATGGTTAAGGTGTGCGATCGAATGAAGCAAGAAAGAAAGGCGTACGCCCAAGAATTCAAACACTATCGACATAAAGTCTCGAAATGTGTTATGCCGACAGAAAAACTCTCAAAAAGGCCCTGACGAAAAATTGGGAAATCTAGTGGTGATGACAGAAAGGCTCTTGAACCAATGATATAAATGACTCGTAAAGAAACAGAAACTTTATTCCGCAGGGAGTTGCAAGGATTTTTGAGGAAAGAATGTGTGCCCGGCTGTTCAAAACATGAATACCTAGAGTCCAGTGAGAGGCTGCGAAGACAACACTGGCGGTGGGGTGTGAGGTAGACGCTCCACCGTGAAAACTTGGTAGAGCAATGAGAGGTAATGACAAAAGTTGACGAATGAGTGAAATGGGATTCCAATAAAAGGCTTGTTAAGGTTAATCAGTGAGAGACAAGTACGTAACAAAAACTGATAACCAACTGGACGAAGGAGTCGACATGCTGTGGTCTTATGAAGTCTGATAATGGCAGTGCGTAGGTGAAACTCTTTAGAAATGTAAATGATCTCTGACGGAAGTGCAACAGTACGTCATGGGAACACCGGGAAGATAAATACCTTGACAAAAAGACAATTCGTTTTTAGCAAGGGGTCACAGAGAATGCCCCCAAAGTGGTATCCGGGGTAGATGCCTAGCAGTTAGAAATTGCTGGAAAAAGTGACTATAGTTAAAAGGTAGATAAAACGGTGTTCAACTATTGGTCCATCTGAGTTGGTTCCAAAGCTGACGTACCAGAAACACAATTTTACAGCAGAGTGGGCATATTACCTGTAAACAATTTGGATATCCTAAGGGATCAGCCAGAAATAATGCTTTACTGAAACTGTCAAGAAGCGTAGATAGCTGGGCTGCTGGTACATTGGGGAAGGATCAGCCTGAGACATTGTGGAAACAAACAGAAGGAAGGAAACCTGGATTATGGGTGGCTGACCTCTGGCTAGTGATGTAGAAAAAGCGCCCGATGGATCGTGAAGCAAAAGTCCATTCTTGATTTTTCGGTAGAACAGCGGCAGAAGTTGATAGGTGAGCGGAAAGTTACGGACCGTCTGGATTCATTTGAAGATAAAATAGGAGCGTCATGGGTTGAAGACAAAGTAGATATGAGAGGTGTAAATACGGTGGAATAATAGAATAATATAAGAGTATTTCATTTGTGTAACTGTCAGGAACTGCAGGCAATTTCATAGCTGGATATGCTGGAGAAGGTCTGACACGGGAACTGGGGGGACGATTGAACGATGGTTATCCTGGATTGCGGATAATTCTTTACCTATGAGACTGTCAGGAAATGCTAATAAATGACCGGCAATGCAGGAGAAAGATCCACATGACACAACAGATAAAAGAGTTGGTGTCACGCTGATGGAGCGCTGGGAAATGGATCACTGTGCTTCGTGGTTATGTTAAGAGCCGAAAGAAACGGTATTTAAGTGGTGGTTTCGTTTGAGCAAATCGAGAGGTGACACAAATTTCCCAGTGGACGAAAGATCTCACGAGTTTATCAGGAATCGTAAAGTTCATAATAAAAATATCTGATCTATGGGAGCCTCGTATGTTCCAGGGTAGAGAACCTGGTAACTGAACAAGGTAGAATAAAGGTAACAAAGGGATCATTTTAGATAGATAGTAGGCGATTAAGTGGAGATGAGTGTCGATAATGACAGTAAATAGCGTATTCTTCGAAGCCGGGCGGAAATATGTGCGTGAACATATTTTGAACATGAAAGGGTGTATGGTAGATTTTGCTCAAGAAATTCGGAGGAGACAACGAGGGCGGTGACACAATGAGGAGGATTGTGGTTTTCAATCCGCAACTGATTCTAGTGCTTGAGGCTGGCAGTGCTCTGGACACCCAAACACTCCTGTTTACAATACGTGTGAACAGCCAGACTAGATGGGCCAGAACACCGTAGCAGACCACCTGCAACCCCAATGTGCGCCGGCCAAAGAGGTGGATTCGACCGAGCTCCCAAACATCAAAATTAGTAAACGTTTTCTTGGCAGATCTTTAAGCCCATAAATATCAGGAAGTCGACGATCGAGTGGCCAGGCGTCAACGCATCCCGAAAGTAATCAATGGAACATCATTTGATTAACATGCGAATAGCCGATCGACAGGTGGAGGCAAGGGGCCGGGTTTGTGAACAGTTTGGTCTCCTGGGTGTTACGTTATCGAGAGAAAGACAGGCACCGATGGACTTCTGGGAGTGAAAATATTAAGGAACACATTCTATGATGCTTTCAGCTGTGGATTAGTAGCTATTGACATAAAAATAGACAGTGATAGGCAGTGAGCCTCTGGGGTTAGCTTTATAACTGTAGAAGGCAGACGTAGACTGCGAAGTTTTACTCAGCTTCATTTGTCATGGATTGCCGGTGCTCACACATTTCAAAAGTTTGGACCCTTCTTGTAGACTTGATCATCGGGCATGTCTGCTTTGAGGAGCAGCAGCTTTTGGGTGATCGCGAGGATTTCATTCAGTGCAATAATGAGCCGATGATTCAAAGTGGAGCTGAGTAAGTCTGATAGTAGTTTGTTCCATAACTAAGAGTACAACATGATAAAGAAGTGTGAATGCAAACTGATGTTGGTAAAGAGACTGAAAGGATAAGAGCTCCATAACGTAGTGGATAGGTAGAAACAGACGTTCAAAAATATCAAATGTGCAGGCACAGCCAAAGCTAAGTTCTCGAACAGTTTTTCAGCCGGCAAAGGATGGACCACAAATGGCTAGGGGCCCTGGAGGTAGGTTGCATATACGTGTTAATATCTCAAATTAGTAGGCAGAAATATTCATCTTCCAGGTTGAGAAACATCCGTCGAGTGGAGATGTCTTCTGGGATGTTTAAGATGGGGAAAACAGACAGTAAGACTCCAGTGATTAGACAATGTCGATACCAACAGCATAAAGTTACGGGGTGCCGTGACTCACTGGGAGGAGTGTGTCGTTTATATACATGAATAACAGCAGAGGGCCAAAGATGCTACCCGGCATAACACCGCTTGTAACCGGTTTGGGCTTGGAGCGGTGTCCACTTACTGAGAAAACCTGAGGGAAATAATACAGGTAAGAAGTGGTACAAGATGGTCAGGAGACACTGGTGCTAGAGGATCTAATTTTGGCCAAACGACGAGGGTGTAGCACTCTGTCGAATGCCCCTGACTCATCCAAGTAGGGAGCTGCAACAACTAACCATTGCCTGCGGTCTCAGTGATGAGATTCGAGAAAGCAAGTTGGCATGTTGCGCAAGATCTTGACCGAAGGAAATTGTGTTTTCGGGGACTAATAAGGTCATATTCAAACAAACAGTTCGCAATCTGTTCTTTATAGACGTTTTTCAATAAACGAGAGGGAATAAGTGTGCGGTAATTGGGGTGGTAGTTTGCTAATACAGGAAGTGGGATATTCTCGCGGAGTGACGTTATGACTGGGCATTTCCAGTTCTTCTGCACTAGACTGGAGCTTATTGATAGGGTAAACAAGTTTAATAGCGAGCAAGATAAGCCGAGACCGGGTTTACCTTTTCCAGTGGGCAGTAAACCTTCAGGTCCCGAGCAAGATGATGGCTTGGACGTGGTCAGTAACCTGGAGACAGGTGAAACTCCAAAATACTCTATTGAAGAGGTTAAAGCTGAAACTGGAAGAAGAATAGGAAGGCCATCATCGTATTAGGGGCCATAGAAAAGGCAAAGAATAAGTTGAAGACCCTGGCGGTGGGTGGGGATTGGGGACGGATACGCTATCCGTCGCGATTATGCGCAGGGTATTTCCATGAGTAGTTCCGTAAATATCTAAAATGTGGCATACTTTGTTTGCAGAGAGGAACTGCAGGATTCATTGTTATTCCGTTGCTGGGGGGCAGGTAATCTCAAGACACCTGGATAACTTGCATGCAAAACACTACCTGCTTGTTGTGGATCATCAGAGCGGAATGACCTTCCGATCCGCTTGTCGAATGGTCATAGAGAGCAGCTTATTGTCGGGAAGAGAATTGGGTCTGGGACAGTGTGACTTCGGACAGGCTGCAGGCCGGTGAAAATGCCGCTTCTCGAAGTATTATGATCGCTGCCGGGAAAATCTTGGGCGGTTGATGCAACTCAGTGGGGGATATCATGGATGAAAGTTAGATCCAAAATGCCGTAACCACCCTCCAAAGTTATTACTTATTACAGAAGGCAAAGGTCGGCGGGTGCAGATAATGATGGCCAATCTATCTTGGGTAGATTAAAATCACCCGGAATAGTCTTCACACTTCAGGGCATTACGGAGAGGTAATCAAATGCATCAATTAGGCGATGGAGTCCGGAGGAACTTTTCCTTGGTGAAAGCAAACGCATCCAATAAAAAGCCGAAATCCAGGAATGTGGACAATAAGCCGAAGTGAGTCGGGGATGGAGTTGGGCACGTAGTGCTGAACTGTCGCCGCAGTAGACACCCGCTTGACAGATGCCAAACAACCTCCACCACGCCGGGTTTCCCTATTTACTCTGAAGACACTAGATCCTGCAAACCAAGCCAGCCCCTCGAATTGTTAGCAGTTAACCAGGTCACCGTAATCAAGATGACATGATAATAAGAATCTGTGGCCGGGTATCATAAGTGGATATTTTTTAAGATGGATCCACTAAAAAAATAAAATCGACCAGATTCTGGCATTCGTATTTGGTGGTTTGAGACTTCCGTTGATCTCTTAGGTTGTGCGGTGTGGAATAGTTTATATTTTGGTTCTGACGTAAAGATTCATACAACAGTGGCAATTCAGCACCGATAATCGGAGGTTTGATCTTTGAGCTGTTCCGTAGTATGGTGCGCTATAAAAAAGAGGACAGCTGGTGGTACTGCTGGGCCGGGCTGTGCTAAACTGCGATGTGGGCTCATCCTTCAGGATGTGGGGATTAGTTAGAGAGCGTGGCGTATTTCTGGTGTCATTTTGGTGTGAAAGGTCACAGGAAGGAGAGTCACGTGAGCGAGAGGCCCCTGCTAAAGCAGTGACTTGGTGAGCTGTAGCCTGATGGGGTGATAAGAAAGGAAGTGGGAACTGGAGGGCTCGGCATTGCTAGGTGAATGACTGGGAATATCGGTCTGAGCTGGGAAGTCAGAGGATTGCAGAGAGCGGTGGACAGGATAGTAAGAGATGTTGGGGGACCTGAGCGTGCGGACTTTGGGGGAATAGTAATGGTGGCAGAAAATGAATTGGGAAAGTGTGGGTACTATGTGACCCTTTTCTCTTATATTTTCGGAACACTAACAGGATTATTTGGCCTGAATAAATTCCTTCCCACCTACTCAAGACCACCTTCTCCTAATGGTCAACGTGCTCAAGGGATAACTAAGAGCGCCCTCCGAGAAGTGCCCCTGCAGTATCCTCCGGTTTTGGGTGACCACTCCTCTAGAGTGCAAGTTCTAGGTGCAGTTTCCACGGCAGAGCCTTCATCTGTTTCTATAGACCCCAGTTTGAAGACTACCGATATATCGAGGAATGCCTTTAGTACACCACATCTGGTTCGGGTATTCGACTCTCACCCCAGAGAAGGCCAAAAGTACATTAGTTGACCACGCTTAGTCTCCTTGCAGGCAAACCGAACAGGGAGGCATGAACGATGACAGCCATGATATTTTTCTACTTCATGCTAACTTCGGCAACCAGCAACCTCCTCCATCAATGATCCATCTTTTCCCCGTAGCCCATGAGCACGAATGGTACTCTAAAGACAACAGTCCAGCAAAATTACAACCCTGAATGTAGTAATCAATCATGAAAACAGAGAGAACACATAAGTCGCGAGATGCAAGCATTTTGTTTGCTCTTTTCAACCGCGGACGTAAAACGTGTCAGTATATAAACATGTTACTGCAGGGGTGTGTGCAAGTTAAACAAACCGCTCTGGCTCCTAACTCGCGTTTACCGGAAACTCTCCTCTAACTTAGAACAGCTAGTCTCGCACTACTCCCATCTTTTCTCTCTACATATATTCGAACACTAAAATATTCCTCAGGTTATTTCGTCTACGGAAGGATACCAGTTGCCCGGCAAAAGTGCTTGTTTTTCCGCATATGCACCCTGAAAATACTTATCTACTCTCTATCCGTACCCCATGCAAACTGCTCCAGCCAGCCCCATAGTAGCGAACTATCCAAGGACCCGTCAATCAATATCCAAAGTTCAAACCTTGGCTTCCTCTCAGAATGCGCAGTCAAGATTTTGCTCTCGACAGCACTCTTCACAGATCCTTCGTAGACCGAACGCCGCGGACAGTTGAACGTAAATACTACTTTCAACAAACACAGGTTAGACCGAAAGTTCAACCTATTTTGGTTGCTGTGCTCTCCATCAGAAATAAAGCGTGTTATAAAGATCATCTGTGGTAACAAATGACCAAGATTCTACCGTATTGAATGGGTCTCGGTTATTAAGCCCGTCTCTAACAGATGATATTCAGTTATTCAGCTGAAAAACTTTCAGTTAGGAACACATCAACCCACAGGTTTTCTTGTTTATCTAAAAGTAGCTGTCACAATGACATGCCTACAGCATTCTGCCCTAGATAGCATTTATCTTCAGTGTGGTCGAGAGGCGAAATCAAAAGAGGAGAGCTGCTTCTAGGTTGCACATGCTTGCTCTCAAGACATAGTCCCGGTGGCATTCTGCAAACCTTTGATGCGTTTTACTGAGTCACTTATCTGCCAGTGGGCTGAAAATTGATAGCGGGTGACCTGAGGAATCGGACATGGTGGTCTTTACTTAGAGCCAAGCCACCCACTGCTGCCTTTGAACGTAGTTTATCTCGCAGGGTGGGTACGACACTTCATGTCCCCATCCATCGTCGTAAACACTGTCAAATTGATATTTTTGCTAAAATCGACCCAGTTTTCAGCAAACGTTTGGAATAACAAGCCAGTGAGCGATGGAGTAAATATTCACGGATGATTTACTGTGGACAAAAAATCAACCGATATCACAGCTTACATGATTCATTTCACGGGGCAAGCCGGAACATGCAATCTTTGCTGATTCGCAGCCAAAACTGAAATGCTTTCGTTTTAAACACCGCTTGAATTAATTAACCCTGACGTAACAATCTGTATTTCGCTACGTGGGCAACAAAGTGACCCGCTACAAAGTGAATTAAGGTGGACTTTCGCGTGTTCCTGTTAAATTCAGGATTTTTGCCGCTCACAAAGGCTAAATTGTATAACTGAAATGAAAAGCTTTACTCTGGTGGTCAAATAATGCAACAGAAACAGAGAGCCTCAGTTCATTTGAGAAATTTAAGATTCTGGCGAAAATGATAAAGTCAGGTCATCCTTAACCAGCCTCGGTTGCTTCTTCTGTCTCAGGTGATAACAAGTAAATAGGCAAATCACGATACACGACATGATTGTTCAACACTTCGTTTGCTTTTTTCTCAACAAGTGATGTAGCATCCTCTTTCCATAGTCAACTATTACCACCTTTTGAGCCGCTGCATCCCACGAGGCTCCTTCCTAGCAAATCATGACCCTCCGTTCCAAGAGTCGAATTGTATTATCGTCCCGGATTGGATTGGTTACCAGAGGCATTACGTAAACTTTTAAGACTAGATATTCCAGCTCTTCTTCCACGCTGATTTATTATAATGATAATGATAATTAAGGTATATTTCGGATGGGCCCAAAGCATGCTGGAGTGCGTGATCAGATGTTCAACTGATGTAAGGATCGGAATTTTTAAAAGGGCACAAAGCGTGCGCACAGATTAATAAGGAGGGTGGTCAAGTGGACCAAGGCGATAGTATTGCTTGGCAGGTTGGTAGTTTACGGTCAAATGGTCGGATCGGCCGGTGGTGGTTGGAGTCAGTTTGAGAGGAGGAGTAAATTCATAAACAGCACTGAAAGCGATCAAGACACTTGAAATTCCAGCAAAAACAAGGGATATGTTTTGAGCTTTCTTTTAAAAAGAAGAGTTTACCGAGGGGAATCCAAAGAGCGGTTTGCACACTGCAGGGTGTGGAAAGTATATGAATAGAAAACCCGACGACCCAAAAAATGGATACTCCAAAATATAATGCAATGAATCAATGGCCGCTAAAGTGCCAAGCTTCTAGTGGTAAGAAGCCGACGGAGTCAATCAGAAGGAGGGAAGACAAGAAATCCGATGGGTAGAGGGAGATTTCGAGGGCGAAGTTGGAAGGAATAGCCAGAGGAAAGCCGTTGAGTAATCAGAAAATTAATTACATCAACATAGGCATGTCACAAAGTATCATCAAGTATATAGAATCACGGCAGTAAACCAAATCGATGTGCATTATATGGCGATTGCAGAGGCGAATAGCCTGCAGAAGCCATGCCAGAGTAGGTAGTAGATAAGTGACCTGATGACTGCTGTGATAGAAGGTTTACACCATAACGATAAGGAGACAGTTACGGGACTATTTAGTCTGATATGAAAATCTGTAAAGGGACTTCGGATTTAGAATAATAAAAAAGGTCGACACAAACGGCCTTAGAAAAAGGCGGATGAGTACTGGTAGGGTCGGTTTTATAGTAAGCGGGTGACACCTCTGGAGATGTGAGGAGACCACTAAAGCGATGATAGAGGAAAGACCGGAGGAAAACAGAGTGAGGCGAATTGTTTGCCTATGCTGAGTTGGCAGAGAAGCACCACGTGAAAGGGCAAGATAAATCAATATTGGGTGCGCATAGCTATGGCAATTACAAAGTCGGATACTTCGTTGAAGAGATGATGGAGTGGATGACAGGTAGGTGCATAGCTGTTAATGAACATTGTATTACGCGTACTGTACAATAATGACGGGTGAAAAGAGCTGCTTGGCGGGTGACTGAGAAAGTGGCGGGGTAACAGCAGCTACAGCATAAAATAATTCAAGCCTCGGAGGTAGTTTTGGAAATGGGTGCCGGTTACTTAGGGAGTCGTATATATATTAAACTAGTCAAACGACTGGCACTACCTGAGGGAAAGAGAGACTGAAAGAAAGGCCGGCGGAGGACAGGTAAACATTCAACTAGGTTTTTTTACCGCATAATAGGTGGATAATGATATATCGACATGAAGGTGATATTTGGGTGATGATTCTATCCATGATGCGTTGGAAAGTCATTCCTTGGGCGAATAGTGGGTGGGCGGTGAGTGAATAGTTTTGATGACCTTTTTGGCAGGTGTCTTGGAATAGTAACAAAGACGGAGCTGCTTGATAAACACATCCGCGACTTACAAACTTGGAAGAGACCTGATGCTCTGCAAGATCAGGATGAAGCGATGAAAGGGCAATGTGTAAGCAAGCAGCTGGACTGATAAAGAATGCACATGATCAGCAATCACACTGGTGACAGCTGGAAGACTGCGGAATATATTTTAGCGAAGAACAAAGTTTGGTGACTGTGGTGAGGAGACAATGGGCGACAACAAATTTCCCCGTGAATAAGTAGTAGCAGTGAGTTCTGACACGGAGAATGGACTGGATTACGGGAGTAACGAGAGGAATCAGACGTGGAAAGCAGATAGACTAAGTTTTGGGGTACTTGTCAAGGGACGATGTGTACTTTTGTAGGTAGTCATTGTAAGCCGAGGAAAATAGAGAATGGTAGGTGAGGATGAAAAATGATAGCTATTTGTTACGTAAACGGAATGATAAATTTTGCCTGGCATGAATACGTAAGAAAGGACGACAATATTGAGGGCGAGCTCGACGGAGGAAAAGCAGTTATTGGGGAATACGGAACGAATGACATGTCAGCAGCGGCGAAACGGGCTCAAAATGATGATTTGAAGTCCACAAACGTTGCCAGTTGGTGGGACTGGTCGCACACCGGACACCCAGCCCGAAACCGCTTTTGGTGAGAGGGGGTGAGACCCATCAACCCAGGTGAGCCCGCACATCGTTGCAGACCGTCTGAACGCCCCATGTGCGCCGGCCAAAGCGGTGGGTCTGACCACGCCCGACACTTTTGGGATCGAGCGAGTAAATATTGATGGTTAAACAGTTGGGCAGAGTGGTCACGATAACAGGGTATGATCCAGGATTGATTTGCCAGGATGTGAGAGACCTTAAACAGCGGACCAAACCGGGACATTGTGTGGTGGATGGCCGTGTAGCATAACTGATTAGATGCATCCGCAGAGACGTGGTCACCACTGTGCCCGAAGCAACTGGCCGTCATTGAGGATCGCTGGAAAGAGAAATGGGATAGAAGAACACTGTCTGGGTGAGCCCCAGCTGAGGATCAACCAACAAGGAAGAGAAAAACATACATAAAAATCGAAACAAAGTCTCGCTGATGCAGTGAGACCCTAGGTCTAGTTGGAAAACGGAAAGTGCAAGTAGTTACAATCTTTTGTATTAGCATGGGTATAGGCAGTGAAAAACCGTAATGGAGTCCGCTTTATATGGCGAGATAGAAAGAGGCAGAAGAAATCAGGATTGATACGCCGACCAAAGTGGGTAAGGAGTAGAGATATCGCGCTCAAAAGAGATGAGTCTACTGCGGATAAGGGATGGCAATTATCATAGTTCACGGTACTGAGCGGAGGAAGATGGTTGGACATGGAATACAGGTACCGGCTTGTGACTCAGAGGTAGAAAAGGTACAGTGTGAGGCCTATTCAAGATGCCAGATGGTTGAAAGGCACTAATTAGCTGGAAATATAGCAGTAAGGACAGCTAAGCAGATAATAATTGCAAGCTTGAAAGCGTACAGAGAAGAGGCATTGCGTACAGTGAAGGGCAGCTTGTCGCAGGTTTTGGAACAGGCTGATAGGAAGAATCAGGGCCTCGCCCTGAGATTGGACTGAGAGTCATAGAGAGAGAGCAGAGGCACGGTGACGAAGATGATAGGAGCGGAGGACGGGAAATGAGATATGATTTGAAGTGCAAACTTGGTTGTGGATGGCTTGAAGAGAAAAAAAAGTTAAGCCTCATGCGGCGAATCCACAGAGGCTCACTGTGTAGGAACCCACAACTTTAGTTAGTATCCTACCCAGTGGAAAACCTTGATTAATCTTCCAGTTCACACGAACAGAACACGGCAAAACCGGCCAACTATTGACATATGAACCACGCCCCAGTCGCATCGTCAATTATAGAAGGGTCGGTAGAAGTAAAACTAACTGGTCACCTAAATGGTCACCCTATAAGTGAAGGCCAGCAGGGTTCCCCGAAAGTTAGCTCAAGTGTGGCCTGCACGACGGATATTAGGGACCTTAATGATACAGCTACAAATAAAACAAAGGCAGCGACAGCATTTTCTCAGGGCTTGAATAGGCCTCTTCTTGTGTGTCTCATCCTCACCTGCTATCAAGAGTTCAAACTCATGGTACTGTTGATTCAATATGTACCTGGCCAGAATCGTGCCCTTGAGCCGTAAAGTTGTGGTTATCGTTGATGGCTCCATTTCCACGCCCGGCACCGTAATCCGCGGGGTGATCAAGGGCCGCGCATCAAGTCCGTGACTGTTCATCATTTATGTGGGCAGCACTTTTAAGGTCGTTCACTATGGGGCTTCCGTACCTTCCTGGCGAGGTGAAGCCGCTGTACCCGTTCGGTTATAATTAAATAATACTATGGCAACCAACCCATGGACTTGCGGTTGCTCACTTTGTGGTACAATGACCGGCTGATAGATATCTCGGCCTATGAAACCTGCATCCTTAGGCAAGTCCCAAGTCTTTCCACAAGTATTTGGTATGGATGCCATCGGATCCTAAGCAAACTATCAGTACTTTGCTCCTGTCAGTTCAACTTCTCAAAATCGAACTGCTAGGTTAGGCAGACTTAAAGAGCAGGTTCGGAGAGCATTCTGTTTCCAAGAAAGTGAGCTCAGTTTCGGCATGACCCACTTTAAGCCACTGCTACGGTGCGGTGCTACAAGTGCTACACCATGGGCCAGTGGAACAGGATTTTCTCTAAAACGGTCCAGTGCACTTTCACCGAACAAGTCGTCCACTCAACCCTTCTTGGTCACAAACGACAATGCATTCCGTTAAAGCTTGAGCCTCTGTGGATCAAACAAACAAAGAATAATCCGTGTCTTTTCTATTCCCAAAAGAGGCAATGATCCTGTAAAACTTCTACGGAAGCACGAGACCTCCCAAGCCACAAATGCTATATGCCACGAGACACTCACTCGGTTGTTGCGCGGTTCTCGAGAATCAGTCTACCGCCTTACCGCTTTCTTGCGAAATACTCGCAGAAGCGGAATAAGCTTCCATTCCATATCCCAACATTAGGCGGCTTACCACGATTTAAGAGGGAATTACACAGATTGCCTCGCGTACGAATCTTCTTATTCAACAGCCATCAGTACATTTTGGAGGGCCGAGCGAAAGAATTGGCCCTTAGGGCCTGACTTGCTGTCCTGAGTGGCAGGGGCCAGGGGACTTATATAATAATAATAATAATAATAATAATAATAATAATAATAATGGTTTATTTCGGAGACGCCAGAGGCATGCCAGGTGCATGATCAACTGTTTACAAGTGATGGAATAAACTGAAAAAACCCTTGAAAACGTAGAAATTTACATGACAGGAGTTGAAAAACGTGCTAAGAAGGGGGAGTAACGTGGGATGAAAGTAGACAAATGTACGCACACCAAAGGAAATGTACTGGGTTTAAATGGACCCATGGACGGATTCAGATGGACGCCCGGTGAGTTTGAAAAGTCAAGGTCAGGTGGGGGATCCGGCTGGTCAGTATAGAGACATCTGAGGGCTGACTGATATACACGAGGAAGGCTAAAAATCAGCATAAGAAACTGTAGTAGCGGGAGACGATGAGTAAAAAGTGAGATTCACTGCAAAGGATTAATTAGCAAAGAAGCATTGGTACCCTGCAATAGGTGGTCGGCGAACAGGGCACGAAACTCATTGTAAAACAGGGAGCGAGCAAAGTAAGACGTAAAAAGTGAATCAGGTAAAAAAATAGTTCATAGGAATTGGACACAGTAGATGTGGGTTATATATGTAGAAGGAATGGATGCATATCATGGCGGTCAGCGGGATGATAGCAAGAGAGATGGCCTGTGAGGAGCAACAGGATACAGAGCGAATGCATATATACATATGTGCGCTTTTTTATATATATGCACATATATATGTATATATTTACATATAAGAGCAACCGGATCAATAACAATGGAGTCCTAGAAAGAAATTATCAGTTATTAGAAGGGGCAGGTTAGGTTAGGTCGAATGTACGTAGAATTAACTTTGGAATATTGTGATGCATTATCTTCATGACAGGCGAACTTGGCGGATCAACAGAGAGAGTGGAGAATGCGGAAGCACAGAAAAGACGACTACTGAGAAGCAGTTCAAAAAAAGGGGAGATGGGGGAAATTATCGAAGAGAACAGGTAAGAATGGATCAAATAACCTGATTTGTGTAGGTGAGATATGTGGTGTCGGTCAAAAATGGGAGGAGCATTAATAAATGGGCTTACATTATTCAGCAGGAAGATGGTGGCGATGGAGATGGCTAAGCGGCGCAGAGCGACTGTGCTTGGGAGGTGAAACTGCCCGTGGTGCAAGATGCAGCAGCTGTGACGGCAAACAGCGTGGGAGAGGAATGAGCGAGAGGGGTGCCAGAGAGTAAAGGCAGACCAAACGGACTGAAGACGTGAATGAGAACCATGACGAAACGGTGAGTTTACATTGGGTGGCGAGTGAAAAAGCAAAACGGTTTAGTAGGCACGCATAAAATGCCTGTGGCAAACAGTAGACGAAACAGGAGGTGGGAGCACGGGCCGAAAAAGACAGGTGAGACATAACCAGTAAGATCATTTCATTGCGGGTGGAACACGAAAAAGGCAGAGAGGAAAGAAGCATCGGGACAGGTAAACCGGTGGACAAACATATCGCATGAACAATGGGTGCGCGTCGGAGTCGGGGACACAGAAATTGGGAGCTGCGTGCGTGCCGTCAATTTTACAGGAGGATGTAAATGGACGAAACTAATCGGAGCACTGCCAAGTGGAAGGATCCGCAGAGGAATTGCGGAGCCAGGTAAGGAAAATAGAGTGTTAGTAACTGGATAATAAATGTGGCTGTGAGAGATGCAGAGTTTGGAACGGCAGTTCTACTATGAGAATTGGTCATGGGTGCAGGTGGGGCTGGTGAGTAATGGTATAAGGCATAAGAAGGGAGAACGATGGAGGGTCTAACAGAACGGTAGGCAGTGAGGCGCAAGAATGCGATCAATGAGCTTTATAGGCCTAGGGTGATACCAAATGAATAGGCACTACAAGCCGGCAACGCCGACATTGGTGAAGAAATAAAATATTGGCGGTCGTCGGCAGGGTAAAGTGGTTCGGACGATAGTGATGTCGAATGAGAGGTAACAGTGAGAGTTGATAGGAACAAGGACAGGGTGGGTAGGTGTGCATACCATAGGAGAACGAAAAAATGGATATGATAGGAGCGATAGGTGGGCACACAGTGGCAACCAAGGATGGTTGGAGCATGCGGTCTGCAGCTGACAGCATTAGAACGTGCGATCCGTAACTGGTGCTAGTGGGTGGGACTGGCCGCGCTCTGGGCACTCAACCTGAAAAACACTTCAAGGTGAACACAGGGGGTGTGATCCACCAGCGTATACAAACGTTGAGGGTGAAATTCACGTAAGGAGAGAACTGGAAGAGAAGAGCAGATAAAAAAGAGCAGTCAGGGTGTGACATTGCTGTCGATCGACGGTTAATGGAGGCATATAAAAACCAGTAAATGACGAGGCATAAGAGTGACAGAAACTACGGGGGTAGGTGGAAGCAAAGTGGTTGAAATTAGTTGCATTTCCATTTGTTTGGTTCATTAGAGAAATGGCCATAGGTAGTCTAACGTTTAGAACTCAATCAGGTAGATGAAACTGTCTATCGTTGATTGTGTCCTTAATTAGAGGAAGCAGGGTCGGCGAAGGAGTTTGCCTTAGAAGTCGAGGCCCCTTTCGTAAGCTATATCTTCTGCCATGCTCATATTAGATAAATGTAGTGCACGGGTGACGCTGAGATATGGGATGGGTGCCGACAGAAATCGGGATTTGGTTTGTGAAGCTCGAAGGGTGATGGGCAACTTGTTTCAGACTTTGGAGTAGACAAGAAGGAAAAAACGTGACCGTATGGCCGACTTAGCTATACTGAAAGGGACAGTAAAAGGCCTGTGCCGAAGTGAGTGGAGGGTTTCACGAGAGAAGCTTACTGGGTCAAAGGAAAAAGACCGGTTATGGAGCGGGTTATACAAGTAGACTAAGTTTAGTCTCAAGCGGCGGAGCCCGAGTGGGTCAAAATTCAGATTTTGGCATCGTCTCTATAGCTTAAAGACGTGGACCACCCGAGTAGTTGTTTGGTGAAACGCCTCTGTATGCTTTCAGTCGCAACTCTGTCGAATTTCGTCATATTAGAAAATATTACTGGGCAGTATTCAAGCAAAGGCCTGATGTGGGATTTGTACATGCTGATGATACTGTCCCGGAGACGAAAGGAGCGGAAGAGCAGGGCCACACTTCTTCTAGCCTTGGCCGCTTGGATGGCGGCGTGCTCAGAAAAGTCGAGGGAGCAAGAATAGTTGAGGCCCAAATCGCGGATGGTAGGTCGACTGGCCATTGGGGACCCACCAAGAGTTAAGGATCCAGGGGGCAATTGGAACTTGTAGGTTAGGACCTCGCACTTATCAGTGGAAAAGCTCATCCTCCAGGTGTGGCACCAGCGGTCAAGTGCAGTGAGGTCCGTGGAAATGTTGCAAAGAGTAGGGATAGCATCATTAGAATTGAAAGAGTAAACTATTTTTATGTCGTCTGCAAATAAGAATGGCGTGCCATGGTGTACTAGATCCTAGGCGTCGTTAATGTGCATCGGAAATAAGAGAGGACCCATTACGCTTCTCTGTATAACGCCACTTGTAACGGGTTTCGGTTTAGAAGTATGTCCATTGGTGAGGACCACTTTCGAACGATGAGCTAGATAAGATCTCAGCCAAGAAAGCAGCGGGTCAGCAATGCCGAATGAACGCGGTTTGGAGATAAGATGCAGATGTGGAACACGGTCGAAAGCCTTCGACAGATCTAGGTAGACAATTACTAATGCCTGCCCGCTATCAACAGCCTTAGTGACTAGGTTGAGGAAGTCAAACTGACATGTGATGCGTGATCGCGATTTGGGAAAGCCGTGCTGCCTATTGCTAAGAAGGTTTGAAGTGAGAAGATGGATGGTAATGCCATCTTTGATAATCGTTCCCATTATTCTGGAAAGGATAGGGGTGTGGTTGATGGGGCTGTAAATGGCGAGCTCTTGGACAGATCATTTTTGTGTCGTGGAATAATGACTGAACGCTTTCAGTTTGACGGTACCAAACCAAATTTGAGTGACAAGGTGAATAGGTTCAGAAATAGAAGTGGAAGTGCCGGTCCACCGTTGACGATTGCAGCTTAGGGGCAACCAGTCTGGTCCAGGTAGCATGGAAGCTTTATAGCGTGAAATAAGCCTGGTAATAACGTTTACTTCAAAGGTTAGGGTATATAGAGAAGAGCTGGTAATAGCCACAGGATTTGGGGGTGCTGTATCTGAGGCGGGGGCCATGGAATTGGCGAAGTAATGGTTAAAGACTTCAGCAATATCAGAAGGGGAGGTGGCCGAAGTTTTATTCGGTAACACAACTTATTGGATCATGGTATCTGTTGCCGAATTCCTAGATTTTGTAGGAGTGAGGGTTCCAATACTTTATTGGGATGCCTTAGGGCTTTGGCTTCTTTGTAGGTCCCGGGTAATATCAATAAGACGCGTTAGTCTCATGAGAAGAGAGAAGTCGTGGTTTGGGAGGTAAAGTCTTAAGGTACTTTCATTGGCGCGAGGCAAGTTCGGACTTCCTAAGAAGGGAGTTTTGGGATATTGAGCTAAGCTTCAGGAGGCAGTTTCCCATGTCAAGGCAAAAGTGATCAGCCGCTTGTTGGGGGTCAGCCGTTAGAAAACAACTGCTCCAATCTTATCCACGGATGAGATTGGGAAGAGGGTTCCAATTTAAACGGAGGAAATTGTTGACTGGGGTCAGATAGTCTGATGAATAGGGATGGAATGAAAGATTACTAGCCACTATCTTATGGTCGCTGCCCGGAAGTTTATTCACAACGGAAACCGAAAATTGGGAAAACCTGTGGGTGAATATAAGATCTAGTATGTTGGCGTTTCTAGTAGGGGTTTTAACGTGTTGCACCCAGCCCCCAATGTGAGTATGGGACACAAAGTCTATTAAGTTGGGAGGTGCCGTGAGGTTTCTCCAGGATACTTTAGGTCGGTTAAATACACCGGCTATGACTTTCGCTGCCGAAGGTAGTAGTGAAAGGTAACCAGAGACTTCAATTAATGGAGTTAAGTCTGCAATAGTAGATGGGGGCGGGCGATAGACACAACCAATGTGCATGACTACAGTTCAGAACCGAATTGTGAGCCATAGAGAATCTGGAATTGAGTCAAGTGTGGCATGCCTGATGAGGACTACTGAAAGGGCATGGTGTCAGTACACAAGGCACCCACCTCCGAGTCTCTCGATCCTATTTACCCTAAAAACCTTGTACCCTTCAAGCATAATTTTTCCTGTGCTGGTGTGATCGGTGAGCCAGGTTTCGGTAATAAAGATGATGTCAGAACTGGATGTAATGACAATTTTATAAGTGATGAAGCTGATTTAAGGTGGACCGCGAGTTAAATAAGATGAATGATAACCCACTCATTTGGAATTGAGTGTCAAGGTTAGGTAACTTATGGGAGATGTTGGTCGAAGGAAGTGCACGGTAAGCGGCGTGAGTTGGAGCCATTACCGAAGAGGAGGAAAAGCGAGCGTTGAATGCCTCCTAGATGGTTTTTGAAGAATCAGCCACGGACAAACCGGAACTAATCAATTTTGGTTTATTACGAGGTGAAAGAGAAGACCTCAGACGAAGTAGTCCTGCAACTTGTCCTGATTCGTTGGGATCGTTCAATGCTCCAGTGCAGTGACAGAATACGGGGTTATGGAAGGTATTGGCTTTCCCACGTGACAACCCTGGTATTGGTTGGTGTTGTTTGGTAAGAGCAGGCCTCAGAGGGTAAGGACTAAAAGAGGTTGGGGTGGCTTCGCCGCCCATCGACGCGGCTTGCCCGGGTGGGGAAAGATAGGACATAATAAAGAATAATAATGATGATGAATCATTTCAAGGAATCTCGAGGAGTGATTTGCTGCGTGATCATATGGCATGGGGGAGGTCATAACTGGATGTTTAAGATTGGTACATAAATGTGGACACGAAAAGGTGTGGCTGTTTAAATGAGCGTATACATTAAACCCCGAGGTATGTGAATTTTAGGCCAGGTGATCGTATCATCCACAGCTGGTGAGGCTGATTGCATAAACCTAATAAATGAAAAAACTGAACTGAAAAGATATAAGATATGCAGGAATCGGAAAATACGGATGGAGTTCCCAGATGTAGGAAGTCTAGACAAAAAGTGGAAGTAGCGGCTACAAAAAGTACTCGGAGGTGGAGATGATGACAAATACAAATTTTGACCAAGAAGGTTGTTGTCCTTGAGAATTGGGGAATTAAAAAAATTGTGAAAAATGAAAGCTGCGCTAATGACGGGGAGGAATAACGGCCTCGTAGTGGGGACAATCAGTTTTCAGTGGATGTTTCGAGGGAGCGCCCTCAGTGGTGGGTGGCGTGAATGCTTTTTCATGGAAACGTGGATAGGTAAGTTGAAGGGAGTTGTCGAATGAACGAAGTGGGATTAAGCTGTTGATGCTGTTTGAGTTGATTGTTGACCTGTATAAAAGGGGGTTCGGGCTGGAAACAAGCTAGAAATTAGGGGGGAAAGCACAACGGAAACCCGAAAAGGTCTTGGAATGAATGCCTAGTTGTGAAATTATCGCAAAGCCCAGATGGTCGTACGGCTGCAGAAGCCGATGGAGTTTGGACCTAAGCCAGCATAAGAATCGCCAGAGCGATCGGGAGATTATTGGACCGGAATCAGGGCCGTTCAGTTCCAGCTGGAGGCTGGAGACAAAGAATCCAGTGGCGGATAACAGGAACGGTTACTCATGGATCGCTGGTGCGGCAAAACTACGGAAGTAGACGGGTGGGTGAACCGGGATTTAACTGAAGGTTTACTTCAAATTAGTTTGTAACCACTATGGTAAGAGGGCAGATCGGCAACTACGTGGGGGCGGAGAGACGGTTGATATCGGATGGGATCATGGAAGCGTAAGGCTTGGTGAGACTGTCAGGAGCTTCGGATAATGGCGTGACTGGAGAAGCCGGATACGTTCCCACCCGGGGCAAGGTAAGAACAATCAAGTGGTCAGGTCAAATCAGGTTTAGTAAAGGAACTTGCGATTTGAGCCTAGTTAATAAGTCCAGGTGCTTGCACCAGTGCGCCTCAGGTGCGCCCCGCTGAGCTGCGACGAGTATTCCAGCTATTTTCGTGTGGCTCGGTAAATGGTTCACCTGCGGCAAAAAAGCGGAAAACGTCGGGCTGGCCGCCGAAGTGAGTAAAATTATCACGACCTGTACACATTGTCATAATCCCCGTGTGATTCTCCCAGCAGACGACCTACCTAAAGGCAGGTGGCCAAAGGGACGGGCATGGAGGCGGTGAAAAAATGAAGTAACGGAAGGACAAAAACAGGGAAAACTAGAATATTGGAACAACAGAAGTTTTCACTGGGGATCAGGACCCTGTCCGTAAGACTCTGGTAGGGACCGAAGACAGGCGGGGACCCACGGTTGGGAGCTAACCTGAATGAATATATTATTGGGGATGGTGTAATAAAGTTTCAAAGAAGAGTTTAGAATAACTACCTTCAAGGCGGGCTAAAACACCGCTACTGATTGAGCGGCTACCGCATCCCCTGTGAGCCGGTTCAAGTGGTTTACCACACGGCACGCATGGTGACGCAAAGGGATTGAACCATTCTTATACTTTCAGTCCCAGATCTACTATCCGCTCCACCCTAGGGGCTGCGCGGTGGCCAGGACTTTTTATATCGCTCTTCTGTCCTTGTAATGCTGCTGACAGGACGTATTCGCACGTCCCAGCACTCAGGGTTAGATGCCGCTTGCTCATACACTCATGATAGTGTGATAGAATCCCTGCGGGATGGAGTCCGGGAGAATTCTATCAAGTTTTAGGTCATCATCCGAAGTAGGGCTGGGGCTTTTAGTTTCCTGTTTAAGTCGAGTATGTGGCCAAGAAAAAGAAGTGGTCCTGGCACCGGCGCCTCTGGCACCCAACTACTGGTCTTAGCCAGGGTGGACCCGCCATAGCCACCCTAAAGCGGAACGAAATTTTACTCGGGCATGTATCTATTCACGCCATCACCTTGGGGCTGTGCCCATGTCCCCTAACTTGATTGGCAGTAGAACGCCGAGTTTGGCCTGATTCAACTAGCTCGGTAGTGTCGTTCCCACATTGAACGTGTTCTGTGGTTGTGCGCCCTTCATATTTGGTAACAATATTTTGTATCTTGTATACCAGGCCACGGTTTTTAACATTTTTACCAAGTCGGGGTAATGGCCCAGCTTTTCTATTAATCCAAGGCTTCCCGTGAACTTTGTAGCCAGTGTTGTTCCTTCCATTTCAATATCGTCATCCTCGGAATTGGGCGTTGATAGTGTTGGCCGCATCATTTTAGATGCAATTAGGAGGTCCGGTCCCGTTGTCCGCCTCCGCAGCCTTTCTGGTATTCTCGGATCCCTCTAGCAGATATCAGCAGGGCTATTGCAGATTGCACATTGTGCCACTGATCGGTCTTAGTCGACCCATGAATCGCAATGAGTCCGCTGGCCACGGAGGCTTTGAAACCAGAGTTAGTGTTGTTGATGTAATGCAGCACTTTGGCTGGTTCCGTCCAAAAGTTTGATTCCCAGTTTATCTGAAAAAACACCTAATCAGTGTTGCGGCTTTCACGACCAGTACTACTACAGTCAATTCTAGCCTCGGAATAGACACCGTCGTCAGTAGAGCCACTCTCACCCTAGCGAATACTATCTGACCGCGCAGCCCACTATGTTCGTCTACCCAAAAAACGTAAGCTACTGTCCAGTAGCCTACTTCTGATGCGGAGTCGGGCATAGCGTGTGCACTTTATTCCTGTCCACCATCTTGGCTTCTTGATCTAGCCAAGTTGGTCTAAGCCGTGCAACCAATCACTCCATCGCTCGTCACCGTCGTCCTAGAGGGGTTCAACCCGAACCGTCCCTCTTCGGCGCAGCGATTGCAGCAAGCATTTTCTCGGTAACAACCATGGCGAGACGAAACCTAACTGATCGTCCAGGCTCGATATTAATGATAGGATTCCTCTCCGTGTGGCTGGTGATATAGGTAGGACAAGAGCGAATAATTCACCTTCTTCGGGCTTCCACTGAACTCCAAGCCTGCGCTCCATTTGCATAGAGGATCCTAAAAGCTCTCTCGCGCACTCAACTTTCTCGGACTCCGGACTAACATTGAGCCCCCCAGGGCTGTTTGAAGTCCACTTTGTGAAGTTGAACCCTCCCGCGTTTAGAGTGGCTATCAGTTCGGTCGTATACAGAACAGAGTATCTGGGTCCTCATAGGAACACAGAAAGTCATCCGCGTAGAAATAATGCATTGGATTTCCTGACAGATTTCTGGTGCCGCCGAAAAGCTTGAGGGTTTCTCGGAGGGTAAAATTAGCACAGAAGAGTGTTGACACCTTCCTGCAAAGGTGTACGGCCAGCCTGTGCTCGTCTGGTGCACGACTTGCGCTGCTTTTAGGCCACCAGATAAGACGAAAGGCTTCCCTATCTTTAAAGGGTATCTTCACTGACCCAGATACTCTGTTCTGTATACGACCGAACTGATAGCCACTCTAAACGCGGGAGGGTTCAACTTCACAAAGTGGACTTCAAACAGCCCTGGGGGGCTCAATGTTAGTCCGGAGTCCGAGAAAGTTGAGTGCGCGAGAGAGCTTTTAGGATCCTCTATGCAAATGGAGCGCAGGCTTGGAGTTCAGTGGAAGCCCGAAGAAGGTGAATTATTCGCTCTTGTCCTACCTATATCACCAGCCACACGGAGAGGAATCCTATCATTAATATCGAGCCTGGACGATCAGTTAGGTTTCGTCTCGCCATGGTTGTTACCGAGAAAATGCTTGCTGCAATCGCTGCGCCGAAGAGGGACGGTTCGGGTTGAACCCCTCTAGGACGACGGTGACGAGCGATGGAGTGATTGGTTGCACGGCTTAGACCAACTTGGCTAGATCAAGAAGCCAAGATGGTGGACAGGAATAAAGTGCACACGCTATGCCCGACTCCGCATCAGAAGTAGGCTACTGGACAGTAGCTTACGTTTTTTGGGTAGACGAACATAGTGGGCTGCGCGGTCAGATAGTATTCGCTAGGGTGAGAGTGGCTCTACTGACGACGGTGTCTATTCCGAGGCTAGAATTGACTGTAGTAGTACTGGTCGTGAAAGCCGCAACACTGATTAGGTGTTTTTTCAGATAAACTGGGAATCAAACTTTTGGACGGAACCAGCCAAAGTGCTGCATTACATCAACAACACTAACTCTGGTTTCAAAGCCTCCGTGGCCAGCGGACTCACTGCGATTCATGGGTCGACTAAGACCGATCAGTGGTACAATGTGCAATCTGCAATAGCCCTGCTGATATCTGCTAGAGGGATCCGAGAATACCAGAAAGGCTGCGGAGGCGGACAACGGGACCGGACCTCCTAATTGCATCTAAAATGATGCGGCCAACACTATCAACGCCCAATTCCGAGGATGACGATATTGAAATGGAAGGAACAACACTGGCTACAAAGTTCACGGGAAGCCTTGGATTAATAGAAAAGCTGGGCCATTACCCCGACTTGGTAAAAATGTTAAAAACCGTGGCCTGGTATACAAGATACAAAATATTGTTACCAAATATGAAGGGCGCACAACCACAGAACACGTTCAATGTGGGAACGACACTACCGAGCTAGTTGAATCAGGCCAAACTCGGCGTTCTACGCCTTTTGCAACTAAACGCCCTGCTGTTCGATACCCGTGAGCTGGCTAGTATAGACAGCAACACTAAGAAATGCAGGCGGTTGCACAGGAGCATCGGAAGAGTAAAATTTATGTGAGCGTTGGGGCTAGTGGTATTGGTGAGGGCGACGGCGGCGCGACGGGCCAAGCTGAAACCACTTCTACTGATGGCAACGGAGGCTGAACCTAATTATATAAACCTCACGCATTCTCCTGAGGGTCCCAAACTTTCACACATTCTTTCAAGTTCATTTGTTTACACTTTCATACGGTGTTCACGGTTTGCATTCGAGTTAGTTGTCGAAACCCAAATTTGGTACACAACACAACATGGTTGATGAAATAGGGGAAACAATGCAAAAAGCACTTGTTGACCGTTAGTGCTAACATCTCTATTTCCGGGACCTCCAATCTGTTTTACTATCTAACCTGTGTTCAGATTGATATGATTTGAGCCAAGCATGCTTTTACAGTAAATACGCCATAAGCTGAGCCCTGATGTTTTAAGTACCTCGCAGCCATTTCGATTTGTCATCGAGAATTTTCAGTCTTCATTTAACTATGTACTTCACTCTTATTCGGGAAGCCTCTTTCCTCTACTTTCCGTAATTTGTCTACGCATCCCTATCAAACCGATGCCTTTTGTTCGTATGCCGATAATGTTGTATCATCTTTAGATGAACCTCCAAGTCATCGACGTATGGAGTATAACCTCAAGAATACCTGCAAACCTGTCTGCTACTAGCCAACAATAGACGAAGCGCATAACCACCTACGTATGCACTGACTTTACGGTCTAGGTAGGTTAGGGCGAATCAGCACACGTATCTACTCCTTGGATGTTATTAGTTTCACGGGAGAATTCGGTGGGCGGTGTAACGTACGTGCGGGAATCCTGTCCGGCCGTTGTCAAATGCCTGTATTGTTGAGGCCATGCTGTTTATCTTAGTGACCCGCGAACAAGTACAGTATGCGTCAACTACTACACTTGAACTTTCGTTCATATCCTTC
Organism: Fasciola hepatica; assembly: GCA_948099385.1. Taxonomy (NCBI): domain Eukaryota; kingdom Metazoa; phylum Platyhelminthes; class Trematoda; order Plagiorchiida; family Fasciolidae; genus Fasciola; species Fasciola hepatica. The sequence goes on from CANUEZ040000008.1 coordinate 11,396,150, forward strand.
CCATACGCTGTGGCATATTTTTGGCTCGATTTCGGACTGCTGTGACGGTGTTACCTGACACTGACATTTTGTTGATCTCTGGTCCTCGTCTCTAAACGCTGTGGCGGTACAGTTGAGTACCGTAGAATAAGCGAATCAATCTTGTTCTGACTTTGGGCTTCGTTGATTGAGCTACGCGTTACTCACGATCGGAATAACAGTTACTGTAACCGGTGGCTCGCTAGGCGTTTGAGGAAAGGTGCTCGGGGGATTATGCTTTTGTACAACATTGGAATTTACAGGTGGTTGCTGTTGGACAAAGTTATAACAAGAGCAACACTGATTACGGTCGGAGCGCTAGAAGGGGTCGTCTCTGGGTAGTACTTTTAAACTTTTAACGAGTCATTTTAATCGGGCACCATGGAGATCTACGAGGAAGAATGGCATCGTTGTTTTCACTAGCCTAATTGTCGCAGGGGTTATTCTGGGGAGACGGTAGTGTTTTTCGTTTTACTCTAGTGGTTAGTGACGAATTATTAGGAGTGGTAGAAGTAACCGCTAAACAGCTCACTGGCTTGATGAATGAGCCTCAGCAGGGGGAATTCATGGAGATAGGGGTATCTCAATGTTCCGGACCAGAGAGAAGGCAGCGGCAGTTTGATCACATTTAACTCGCTTCCTAGAAGGCTGTGTCAGTGATGAATGATACACATTCGTCTAGGTCCACCGATACTTGTTGACAGTTACGAGATGAAAAAGGTGGCGAAACTGAAACCCCAGTGTTTGGCTGCGGTTCTACCGATGAAGTTTGGGGAGCCGAGATAGTAATTGGCATTTTGATGCTAATTAACAGCCCGGAAACCTCTTTTTCCAGATGTTTTCTGTTGGTGATTATTCTGATGGTCACGAAGGAAGAACTACCGGATACAGCTCGACGCCTACTAATAAATTCCGGTGTTGCATTTTCATCTACAGACGGGAAAGGTGGGCGACCGTCGCTGCTTTGTGTAGGCCTATCTAGCCCAGAGTAATGGCACAAGTTATGCGTCATATTGCATGATAACTTTTCATAACCATATGTAAGTCTGCAGCACCTATAGCAGTAAGGTTCTCAGCGTCCATTAGGCTTCGAGAGTCTGGATAGGTAGCTGGATCAGTGTTGTGCGTCAGAGGGGCCGGCTCTGATGGGGGACCTTTAATCAATGACGCCTGTCTATCCTTTTGATTTGTTTTGGTTCCAATATACCGGCCTTTTGCCAGCCCTGTCAAATAAGCGAACTGGAGCTACCGAACAAGACTTTCCTTCAAGCTATACACTGAGAACTGTTTGTATCCTCTTGCGGTTCCTGGAAAAAGCAAACTGAGCAGTTTTTCGGTTCGCAACTAACAATAGAAAGCCACTTAACATGGTATCAGCAGTGGTCTATTAAATAAATTATTCTGTAATTCCCTGGGTAACTGTTGGACCAGTGGAACAGCTAATTTTTGAGTAACAGGGTTTATTCCAGTTACGTGATTCATAATGTGATGGGAAAATTCAAATCACCGAAGACTATGGAAGCACCATACAGCTGACTGGATTTCAACCGACCTCACCATCGTCACCCGCACTACATTTTTGGTGTGAAAATGAGTAGTGCTTTGTCAGTTCATCAACAATTCATCAGATCCGATCTCCTTCTGACGATTTCTCTATGATTCTGAACTCTCTTCACATCTACTTCAAAGTAAGCTGTATACTTACAGCAAATGATAACTGTTCTATTGGTTTCGTAATAGGTTTGGTTTGGCAGTTTATAAAAAGGCTACAACCCGTCACATGTGCGAGCTGGTGGCTATAAGATCATGGTATTTTTATGAAAGATTATCAGTGGTAATTGCCTCCAGAGAAACCGTTATTGGTGGTTCATTTTTAGATAACGACACTGGTATTCCTTTGTGATAATATTGGTGTTACTAGAGGATCGTAGGTTCACTTGCTCGCGGGTAACAAATATGCACCAGTTACCGCGTATCTGAGCGACAAGACCTAACAACTTCTATCGGTCGCCATTATGATGCGTAATCAAGCAGCGGTTTGAGACCACTGGGTTACCAAACTATCGTATCTGGTATTCTATATTATTATTTTTCATCCCAATGTGGGTGTGTGGGCATGTCGACTTTAAAAATCAGTGATTCTGCGATCTCAGCTGAATTCGAAGCGGAAGATGGATTGAATCTTCAAGTGTTCAGCAATGGTATTACTCCTACTGTTTCTTATTTTCGGAGCCGAGGGTGGTGTAAGCTGTATATTATTCACCTTATTCCAGTGATAATCAATCACTCTCAAACTTTTACCAAGAATTTAGCCCCGGTGTAGTGAAACTGTTAGCGCGCATTTGTTCTCGAATTCATACTTTAAATTTGAAACCAGTGAAGGCTGCAAGAAACTTTTCGAACAACCCCCGTCAGTTAGTAATGTGTAACCGACTCATATGTGCTAGAAAAATGATGCGTAATACTAACCGACACAAAATGAGGCCGTTGTTTTGCTGACTCCATTTTGTTGTCACTCGTTTAAGTATTTCCTTCCTTTCATCGAATACAATGGCAAACTCTGCTAGTAAAATCTGATGAGCACGTTATCCACGGAGGAAGAAATAATAGGTTCATTGGGCGCGGAATAGATTTGTGCTGGCTACCCATGCAATGCCATCAAATCACAGGAAATTCCACAACTTCGGTACGAAAACCTCGTAGCTTCGTGGATCCTAAGTGGCCCTAGATGGAGTGGAAATTAAATCTTCAATAGATGTTATACACTTGCGACTTGTGACAGCTGAATGACGAGCGCTCTTATTGTACACGAAAATCCATTCAAATTGCAGTCTTCTTACAGAATCTAGTTGATTGCTGTAACCACAATTCCGCGCGCATCAGTTAGCGAAATCAGTTCGCCGCTGTTCGTAGATGGCGAGCTTCGAAAGAAGTTATTGTTTCTGGAATAGCAAATACCACTTTTTGCAAAAAGTAGTGACAACGAATCTAACCCTGTCATCGTGTTTTGGGGCATCCGACAGTTCCTGCAGTACAACAAAAACGACAGGAGTCACCTTAAAAATAAGATTTTTCAAATATTACATACCATTTTATTATTTTCAGATGAGCAACTGTTGATTTCGCGATATCCCCGAACTCACTTTAGTAATCATAAATCATTAACCAGTAATTATCCACTTCAGCTAAGAACAATTCAACTGAACCCCATTCGAAACATGATTACCTGACAAGCTTCACGGGCTGACCATTGAAAAAAGTGCTAGCGTAGCACATTTTGAACAGTGACTTATAGAAACTTTCGAATTTCATGAGCGTCAAATACAAGTTTTCGCTTTCAACCTTAGAGAGCTCTGTTAATCGAAACGCGAGGGGAGCTTGTTTCTCATGGATTTCATCAACAACGTCGCTGAGTATCCTTATACTACAGCAGTAGCAGCACCTTCTTATACGTGAAGGAATTCGTTCGGTGTGACCAACTCCTTCATTTGCGGCGATAATGCGTAACAGAAGCGTACCACCGATTTACCTTTTAGCGATTAGCTGAAACTGACATCACGTACGTGCACATGTGGTCCCAGTGCATTTCCTTACCACTAGTAGACGGTGTAAGAACGAGAAGCCAGTGCGAACAACTGCGCAACATAACAGTCAATCGGAGCTCACGTTAGTATACTGGAGGGAAAATGTTTATATACGCGAGCAGATGGCGACATCTAACGCCACCTGTGCAAGCAGGGCTTCTGCTTGTCCGCAAGAAATCATCGGTTTGAGTCTTAAAATCTATTTATAAGCTCCGTGGGCAACCAGCTTACTCTGCTCCGCCCATCTGAAGCCCGCAGTCAAAAAGCCTATCTGTACGTTGCATCGCTTCAGTCGTAAACAGTCCACTTTCGCTCGGTACGGTTAAACCCACCGATGCTCCAGGTAGAGGGCCATCTCCATTCTCGTTTAAAGATGCATCACATGCTTGCCCACTTAACCTCCTTCTCAATATCTCTAGCTGGTTACCCTTTCAAAAGCTTACGTGCTTAATAAGCGCATGAATGTTGTGCCCTCAGTACGCTCATTTATCGCACTTGATTTCGCTCGGTTTTCGGCCAAATGTCTATGTCACATCGCTGGTCATTCAAGACCACCACCTGTGGCGCGACCTATTTTATTTGCCAGCAGTCGTCATTTCCTGTTTTCAAGCTCTCTTGATTTTGGGGGATCCAAAACTAGAGGAAAGAAGATACCCTAAGAACCTGGAAACATGGCGCACCAAACCTGAACCCATGTACTACTTTACAGCTTCGAATGCGGGTAAAAAAGGCAGTAAAAAACAAAGATGCTGTTGGATTTCTTTCAACAGGCGTATAGACAGTACTGTGGTGCTCGGGGCTGCCTGCAGTCAGGGGCAGTGAAGTCTTGGAGATGGGGGATGAAGAAACCAACGCAGGCTAGGTGTTGAGCGGCCTGAAGCAGCTAGATGTATCCTGGGCGGCGGAGCCGGCTGACATACACCCAACAATATTGAAGCTGCTAGCGTCTATCTTCGCTAAACCACTAGCTGGGCTGTTCAACGCACCACTAGACGGGAGTGTGCTACCTAAAGACTGGCTTGTATAGATCATCACACCTGCTTATAAAGGTGGAGACAGAAACACATGTACCAGTTACAGGCCGATCAACGTGAATTTAGTGGCGCCTAAAACTCTCGAGAGAATACTACGAGACAGAATGGTGAGGTAGTTTGAGAGCAACAAGCTGGTGACTTCTAACCAGCGTTGGTTCTGGCACAGGCGCTCTTGCCTATCCAAACTAATAAGTTTCACAGATGAGGTGGCCAGTCGAGTTAATCGAGGAGAACGGGTGGAAGCCTACAATCTGGATTTCCAAAAGGCGTTTGAGTCAGTTAACCGCAGACTGCTGAAAGCAAAGGTGGAATCGTTTCAACTCACGGTGAAAATACGGAAGTGGATTGTACAAAGCCTGAGGGAGAGAGTTTTCTGAGTGAGAGTGGAAGACTGCTTGTCGGACGATGGGAGGCTGCATGATGGCTTTCCTTGAGGGTCAGTACTGGGACCCCTGTTGTCCCTGCCGTAGACTACCGATCTGGCAGACGGGTTGGAAAACCCGTGCTTCTCGTTCGCGGATGACTTCAAGGTGATAGAAGCACCAGATAATGCGGCGGTTCAGCGTGATCTAGATAATGTGTATCAGCGGTCAGTGGAGTGGGATCTTATCCTCAATCTGAGCAAATACCAACATCTGATCAACGAGGAAGGGTCACGGCCCACACGATATATGGGGCCACCAGGAAGTCGGGAGGCGCTAGCTTGGACCACAGAAGTCCGGGATTTAGGGGCGACGTTGAGCGCTGGCCTTAGGCCAAGTCGCTAGTGCCAGAAATTGACGCAGAGAGCGTGCAGATATCTGCACCAGTTAAGGAGACCGTCATCTCTACGAAACCTAGGGTGTTATTGCCGTTGTACAAGGCTTTTGTGAGATCTCATTTAGAGAACTGCTTCCAAGAGTGAAGGCCGTATTTGGTGAGGGACATCAAGGCTGTCGAGCAGCTGCAACGGCAATTCACGCGATGGTTCGGAGATTACAGACATTTGTGCTGCGAACAGAGGTTGGAACAACTAGAGTTATTTTCCTTGTAAGGGAGAAGGCGGGGTGATCTCATTGCGGTCTTCAGATCCATAAAAGGCTTCACAGAGGCACGAGATCTCGGAGGGGCCTTACTTGAGCTGCGCGGCAACGGCTGCCTAAGAAAGCACGCACTGACAATCAAGAAAGAGAGAACTTTGACTCAAATCAGAAGTCAGTCTTCCACAGTTAGGGTCGCTAATGACTGGAATAGGTTGCCAGGGGATGTGAGAAGAGCGAGCGCATTGTCTGAGTTCAAAAGGAGATTGGATAAGGTGTAAATTATTGTATTCAAAGAAATATAGCCAGGAGTCTACTACCTTTGCCGTAGGTTTAGGATTCTCCTCAGTTAAGTCAGGACCTGCTCCCGCACGGAGTCCATATCCCCTGGTCCTCGGTTTGCGGCACCATAGGGAATATACTCGGCAGCGCGCAAAGCAGAACTCAAAAAGCTGGAGCGGGACAACGTGTGTATTGGAGGAGCACAACGGTGTGCAGACGACGTACACAGGCGGAGCAAGTGACGCCACCAGAAAGGTAACTGTTCAAGTAGACAAATTTGTTAGTCTTTGTCATCGAGTGTTGTGCTGGTAGCAATACAGGGGTCTCCCCCTAGAAGACCGATGCAGTTGGGCTCCGACCCGTGAGGGGTACGTCGGCTTCGGTGGCGAGAGACTTTTTCTATGCCTACCGCCACGGTCGAACACAACAGCGAAGCCAGCACAGGCCGTTCTCCATGACTCTCACTGGTCGCTGTGCGTCGATCGCGAAATTCGTCCTCCTTAACATTTTGTCCGACCGGGGTAGATCCCGCTTGTGACTTGGCGGTGGTGATTTTTTTGTAGGGTTTGTCGTTGTCGGCGCATCTCAAAGTTCATTTTGCCCATAGTTTCTGTTGCCTTCGTAAGCGAGCCAGCGTCCGGCGTCAAACGAGTCCAGTCACGATCCAATAGGCGTTGTGTTGGAGCCATGCGAAATCCTGGATTTCCATATGGTTCTGTCCAATGGGACGAGCTGGCAGGCAAGAAACACAAGGAAGCTGCGCCTCGGGGTGCGATCATATATTCGACTGAGGGGGACATACCGGCGCAGTACAGGCTGCCTCTACCCTTGTGTTGGTAACCACATGGTCGTGCATTCATGCATAATAGGACTATGTACAAGTTGAATATGAAGAGTAAACTTAAACATATACAACTGTTACATACTCAGAAAACCTCGTTGGCTGTCGCAGCTCGCGGCCGCGTCGATTTCTCCTGTTGACGGGTGCAGCTGTGTCTTCCGTAGAATTTGGCGTTGCGACAGGTAACGAGGGGTCGTCGGCGGGAATAACAGGGGACGACTCGGGACGACCAACCGAAGGTTGTGAGCAGGTGGGGACAGTGAGAAGGTTGTTTGAGGTTGGGTTCTACCTCGATGAGGGCTGGTTTAAGGCTCTCTGTGCTGATGGTCCTTTTCCTGCCCTCGACGCCCACCAAGTATTTCCTTTCCTTTCACTGGACGACGCGGGAGGGGGCCATAGTGAGCCGCTTGTACCAGTGACCGCATTGTATCCGCTCGAATAAACATATGGCTGGCGGTCGCTATAGTGGTAGGTATGTAGTTGCTGAGGGTTTGTTCTCGTGGTGGGATGAGCTTTATCATCCGTATTTGGTGTGACGTCCGTTTTGCTTAAGTCCCGTAATTAAAACTCACAGGCGGTAATGGAGAAACCAACTCATACGGAAGTCGTAGTGTGCAACCGTAAACCAGTTCAGCCGCCGTAACACCTATATCGGCTTTAACGGAGTTACGCAGTCCTAAGAGAACGATCGGAAAAACTTCACTCCAGAGTGGGTAATCACGAGCACGAAGGGCAGCTTCCAGCTGGCGATGGAACCGCTCCGCCATGCCATTAGCCTGAGGATGAAAGGCCGTCTACTTGTTGTGTCAGCAACCGAATGCCTTCAGTAGCTCGTGGAAGGCGCCGTCAAAACGAGAACCGTGGTTAGTGGTCACGATAGCAGGGCAACCGAACTGACTCATCCAACCAGTTAGAAACGTTTTTGCAGCTTCCTCTCAGGTTGGACGGGTAATGGGTGTAACAGCCGGTCGTGGAAAATCCCCCTTTTCCCTCGCGATTCAGTGTTTTTCCTGGCATCACTCATTTGCCTGCACTATTGGCTTGTCTTTACGAACCGGTTGTTTTCATGGACCAATTGTTGTTTGTTCGCACCCAGAGAGCTACTTTGGCACATCCTTGTTCAGGACCTGCGTGACACACGTGCTGTTTGCTCACACGTTGCTACTCGGTTTCTCGTTGTTGAGTCCTTGTGATCGTATTATTGAGGTTTGTATATTTTTCACGTCATTGTTCATGTAATAATCTAGTATCGTAGAATATCGCGGATAATCGTCTTTTGATCTCGAGATCCGTTGCAAATTTGGCTACGCACTGCTCAAACGTTCGTTACAATACTCAATAGATCAATTTGAAACAAGGAAAAACACGCAAAATGCCAAGAAAAGGATCAAAAGCAATCGAATCCGGACAGGAAGTATCACGGCAAGTCTCTGGGGAGGTTTTGGGAACATTTGATTCTTCAGTTATTGCTAGATCGCCTAGTCCTGTCAGTGCCAGTTCATGTGGTAATGAGAGCAATATTGATCGTAAGGATGTTGATTCATATAGGCTGAGAATACTAGACCTGGAACAACAGTTACTATCAGCTAGACTACAGGCGCAGGAAGCAGAGAAGAAGTGAACACAGAAAGAGCAAGAGCATGAGACCAGCGACTTTGACACTTCCGATAGATCAGGGTGCAATAAGATAGGGAACCCTACGCCGGTCGCCGACTACAAACCACCATCGATCGATCTGCCTAGAGTAGAACTAACGGTTTTCGACGGGCGAGCTGAGCAATACTTCAAGTTTTTCAAGCAGTTCGAGACGTTCGTCGAAAATAAGGTAACCGACCCTGGGCAAAGGCTTCTCTACCTTACTCACTACTGTCGAGGCTAAGCAAAGGAAGCTAGCAATGAGTGTACCATGCTCGACTCGGAACATGACTACTCCAGAACAAGGAAGATTATGAGGGACCTGTTCGGCCAACCTTTCAAAGTAGCCTGTAACCTAATGGAGGGCTTGATGGTAGAGGACAAGAGAACCGAGGGCGAAATTCATACAATTGTTGTGAGTGTATATACCACTTATTAAGTAGTTGATTGCTGAAGACAGAACTATGGACAATTGTGGATTAACGAACACAGCTAAGTTCAGCAATCCAGGCGCAATAAGGTAAGCGACGATCTGCAAACCACCCGACCGCTCCTCCGTTGGACGATGACTGTTTTCAAGTGAACAGGACAGCCACTTGGCAAATGAGGATGTTTGTAACGTATGTGTTGTTTTGTCAATGTCCGAACACGTTGGTGTCAAAAACAACCTATTCACCAAGGCACGCCTTCTGGATTGTAACATTTGGTGCCGTGACCAGGATGGATCTACCATGGCCGGAGCCGTTTGAGGATGGCGAAATACGGATCTTCCTGGAGGATTTCGAGGATCTGGCGGAGCTCTCGGAGATCCAGTCGGACCGGGGTAAGTTGACGGCCCTTCGAGCGCTTCTCAAGGGCAGGCCGCGGGCGGTGCTGGATGCGGCGCGAAGGGGCCCGAAGGAGCTGAAGTGGGCCGCCGCAAAGGAAGCCCTGATTGCCGAGCTAGATACCCCGGCAGACCGTCAAGACGCTATGTGCCGGTTCAAGGCTGCCCAGTTGGGGGTTGGTACGGATCCGCTGGTGTACGCCGTCGCGCTCCGCTCACTCCTGGAACGTGCGTTGCCGACGCTGGATGAGGCGTCACGGGCGGACCTGTTGGCAGACCGATTTGTGGATAGTCTGCCGGAGCCCCTGCGTGGGATGGTACGCGTCGCCCGTGTCGGACGTTCATTGAATTTGGCCCAGCTCGCGGATGTGGCTCGGGAACTGGCCATGATTGGCGTGCCTGTGGTCAATACGGCCCATGTCGGGGATTCATGGAGGAACAGGGATCGTGTGGAGAAGGCGTACGGTCCAGAAATTTTGAACACGGAGGACAGAACAGTGGAAGCCAGACAGTTGGAAGAAGCCGGGTGTTTCTGCTGTGGAAATGTGGAACCTGTTTTAGACGAATATCCTGAATATCAGCAGAACATCGAAACAGTTGTACCAGAAGTATCACCGCTCAAGAATTCAACCATTACCGATGAGTTGGCGAACTGTGAAAAATCGAACCAAATCCGTTGTGAAAATGCGGAAGATCGCTACCCAGGTTGCCTTGAACATGAACATTGTGACGAGGAAACCGAAGACATGTCGTCTAATATCACAGTCACTGAAGCTGCAAGCTATGAGGAAACTCAGACTGAAGTCGAAATTTAAGACCAAAATGAGTTTAGCCCGAAGACTGCAAGAGAAGTTGCTTGTGCTCCAGAGAATCTGCCGAAGGAGGAAGCCGAATATGATGCCGTTCAAATCAAGACAGTTAAACACTCGGTTCTGGATCACGTTCAAATGACACAACGCGCGGTCCCACTGGGAAAGGAAGCAGCTTTGCACTATTTCGTGGTGATCTCCCACGACAGCCAAGCAGCCTGGGGCACGCTAAAGGTGGGTACTGATCGTGGAAGTCACCTCAGCACAAGGTTTCATCCTATGCCGATCATTCACCTGAAGAAGCACACCTCCGGAGGAGTTGTGGGGTTGATGACAACACCGCCACGAACCGGGGTTGGAGGTATGAAGCTCGGAATGGAGAAAGACTTGAAGGCAGTCCTCTGGATATGGAGTATCTTCTTTTGTCAGGGGGGAGGGGTGTTGTGAGTGTATATACTACTTATTAAGTAGTTGATTGCTGAAGACAGAACTATGGACAGTTGTGGATTAACGAACACAGCTAAGTTCAGCAATCCAGGCGCAATAAGGTAAGCGACGATCTGCAAACCACCCGACCGCTCCTCCGTTGGACGATGACTGTTTTCAAGTGAACAGGACAGCCACTTGGCAAATGAGGATGTTTGTAACGTATGTGTTGTTTTGTCAATGTCCGAACACGTTGGTGTCAAAAACAACCTATTCACCAAGGCACGCCTTCTGGATTATAACACAATGACCGACCTGGTGATCAAAATGCAGAACAGTTCAATGGCCCTCGACCATTTAGGGAACAGGGCTGAACTAGATGCAATGCACATCTTAGACGACATGGTCCAGGCAAGAGAAACTAAACCCGAGGCAAGCACAAAGCTCAGTGTGATTTGTTCAACGTCGCTGTCTGCCAGTAAACCATTACGTTTAGGAGTAGTTGCCGCGGGAGTGGGGACTCCAACTGGGGTGGTCAAAGCGTTGGCTTTCGTCGATAGTTGATCCGACACTACTCTAGTGAAAGAGCGGTTTGCCGACAAAAACCGGCTCGCTAAAGGTGCGACGTCGTTAGCAGTGAGCACGGTGGGCGGAACACAGGTAATGACTGCCGGTAGATTAAGGCTGCAACTCATCTCTCTAGACACTAACGAGGAAATTGAACCAACGGAGGCATTCACGTTAGCGGATCTCCCCATGCGAGCACCAAGGTCGGTGAACGCAATCTTGACTCGGTGGCCCCACCTGCAGGATGTAACCGTTGTAGACTGGGAAGATGATGAAGTGGATCTCCTCATCGGCTGCGACGTGCCAGAGGCGCATTGGGTGCTTGACCAGAGAGTGGGCGACCGCCAGGCACCTTATGCCGTACGCACGGCTCTGGGATGGATGTTATACGGTCCAGTAGGGGTACGCAGTTCCGTGAATTACTTATCCGCCGAAACGGACCGCATAGAGTATCATCTGCAACGGCTGTATGAAAAAGAATTTCATGACATTGGAGACGAAAGACCGACGTTGTCTCAAGAGGACCACCGCTTTGCAAACAGTGCGGCAAGGCATTAGAGGCCTTAAAAAGCAGTTCGAGGTTCCCCTCCCATGGCGCACATCTGTCGACCCGTGGACTGATAACAGAAACCATGTTCTCCAGCAGCTACTGCGACTGAAGGAATGCTTCGTTCGAGTCCAGGATCTGTGAGAATGATACGCAGGATTTATGAAGCGAAACGAAGCTCTGGGCTACTTTGAAAAGATGCCTGCCAACGGCGACGGCAAAAGGAGTATCTGGTATCTGCCTCACCACACGGTTATCAACCTCAAGAAACCCAAAAATACTGCGGGTGGCTTTCTACTGTGCGGCCAAGTTCCAGGGCAAGTCGTTAAACGATCGCCTACTACAAGGGCCTGACTGGACCGCACCACTGATCGACGTTTTGTGCCGTTTCAGAGTGGGTAAAGTGGCTTTGTCTGCAGACATTAGGGAGATGTTTCATCAGTTGAAGATTCCGGTAGGAGAACGAGGTGCATTGCGTTCCCTATGGTGAGAAGGGAGGGACCGGGACAACGCAGTGGTGAATTATAGGATGACCGTCCACCACTTCGGAGCCATATCGTCACCATTTTGTGCGAACTACGCCCTCCGAGAATCAGCGAACAAACATGGCGATCTAGTCCATCGGACGGTGGTAGATAGCGTCGGCAGGAACTTCTACGTCGACGACTACCTTGGGTCATTCGATGATGTGGAATCAGCTCTAGAGCAGTTCAGGGGTCTGACGAGATTGCGGGAAGAGGGCGGCTTCCATCTAACTGAATGGATGTTGAACGCTTCAGAAGTGCTGAAAGTCATCCCGTGTCACGAAAAGGCCGGAAGAGTAAGAGATCTGGACGGCTATCCACTTCCTATCGAGCGCACCTTAGGAATACAATGGGACGCGGAAACGGACGACTTTGTTTTCGTGCTAAACGTTCCCGAGCTGCCAATAACCCGTCGTGGCATACTATCTGCCGTCTCAAGTTTGTTCGACCCGCTCGGTTTCGTCTCTTCCTGGCTGCTACCCGGAAAGATCTTGCTGCAGCGGCTGTGCCGTAAGAACGTTAATTGGGACGAGTCACTGGACCGAGGGACCGGCTGGACTGGGAAGAATTTTTGAACACCTTGAAGAAATTAGGGGACATAAGAATCCCACGATGTTTGACTCCTGGCCATACGACGCAGACTGGAGAACTACATGCCTTTTCCGATGCATCCGAAGTCGGTTATGGGGCTGTGGTGTACGGACGATGATGCACAGGAGATGGACAATATACCACGAGGATCCTGTTTGCCAAAGCCTGCGTTGCTCAACTGAAGTCGGTCTCAATCCCACGCCTTGAACTCAGAGCTGCCGTGTTGGCAGTCAGGGCGGTACAAGCTGTGAAGAGATGTTTGGATCTCTACATTTGGTCGGTTAGCTTCTGGACGGATTCAACGATAGTACTTTACTTCATTAACAACGTCCGGAGCCGGTTTAGTTCCTTCGTTGCTAACCGGCTCACGATTATCCACGATGAATCAGCCACGAACCAGTGGAATCATGTCAGGTCTGGCGATAATACGGCCGATCTGTGCTCCCGAGGTGCGACCAACTTCAGGCAACTAAACACATGGACGAGAGGGCCAAACTTCCTGCACTTGCCCAAACAGGACTGGCCCGTGTTCGAATTAAAACCCCTTACGGAATTGGAACTGGAGATCAAAGGCGTAGTTATAGCGGCCAACGTCGTCGAAGCGACATCCATTCTATCGCGATTGGTCAGGTTTTCTTCCTGGATGAAGACGCTTCGTTCGCTAGTTTGGTTAAACAGATTCAAGAGAAATTTACTAATCATGAAAGGGCTACGGCCCTCAGGCCGGATACGGGTCGGCCCGATAAGTCCCGATAAGCTACTAGCGGCAGAATACGATATTTTTCGAATGGCTGGTGAAGACAAGGCCATTCAAAGTTGGGGATGTGGTTATGATCGCCGTCGAACGCGCACATTTCAGCACTTGGTCCTTGGGAATAGTTATGGAAACCATCGAAAGCACTGACGGAATGGTGAGAACGGTGAAGGTGAAGACAGCTAACGGAGTGCTCATTCGTGACATACGCAGTATTAACCTACTCGAGAGCGAAGACGGAGAAGCTGATAACCCCGAAGCCCAGTAGATCTTTTCACACTAGTCATTGAGGTGAATAAAACAGCACCATATACACCACACGGTCTCCGCTAAAAGCGCTACAGTGCCCGCGGTCCTTCGTTGACATTACAGAAGGTTCTTTCCGATATGTGGTGATGAATGCGATTCCATTGTACATCTCGACACATACACACATGCCCGACGCACTCTACACCCCGTAACCCCATCAAACATGTGACAGTGTTCGTTGTTTTGTTTTTTGTTGACGTTACCGAATGCCCCTTGCATATGTGGAAGTAGCGGAGCTCAGGTCACACCCACATGCTACACTTTACTCCTTTTCTTGCCACACGGTCTTTAGTTGACATTGCAGAAAGTCCTCCTTTGATGTGTAGTCATACCTGTGATTTCATTGTACACCCCGGCACACACACACACTCAAGCACATACATCCAGGACCGGACGGCCTTTTAAGAGGACAACATCTATGTAACCCTTCACGCCCGCCATCGGTCATTTGGTCTCGTGGAAGATGTAGACTAGCCTCACGTCTATGTAGCCAATGGGTTAGGTGCGACCAGTAGTAGAACGTTGACGACGAACGTTAGGCAAGCGCACTGACAGCAGAGCCTAGACAGATAGAAAGAATCAGTACCTTTATACCGAACCTTTGACTCTGCTAAGGATCCAGGAGGATTTTGGTGGGCGGTGTAACAGTCAGTCGTGGAAAATCCCCCTTTTCCCTCGCGATTCAGTGTTTTTCCTGGCATCACTCATTTGCCTGCACTATTGGCTTGTCTTTACGAACCGGTTGTTTTCATGGACCAATTGTTGTTTGTTCGCACCCAGAGAGCTACTTTGGCACATCCTTGTTCAGGACCTGCGTGACACACGTGCTGTTTGCTCACACGTTGCTACTCGGTTTCTCGTTGTTGAGTCCTTGTGATCGTATTATTGAGGTTTGCATATTTTTCATGTCATTGTTCATGTAATAATCTAGTATCGTAGAATATCACGGATAATCGTCTTTCGATTCCGAGATCCGTTGCAAATTTGGCTGCGCATTGCTCAAACGTTCGTTACAATGGGTATGGCCTGTGGCCAGCGAGTGAAACTATCTACTCAAGTGAGAATATAGAAGCAGTCATTAGATGGCGGAAGGGACCCCATGAGATCCACATGCACATGACGGAAGCCTGCGTCAAGCTCACAGAATGTGCCTAAAGTAGATTTGGTGTGACGATTTATTTTTACGCGTTGGCATTGGAGATAAGTGCGGGCCCAAAGACATACGTCACGCTTGACGCAATGCCAGACAAATCGCTTGGTGACAAGTTTCACTGAGGCGGTTGCACCAGGGTGCGATAAGTTGTGGAGGCTGATAGAAACCTGCCGGCGAAAGCTGGCAGGAACTAGTGGTCGGGGTCGGCCTTGTGACACATCGCAAATAATAGTTACTTCCGAAGTTGGAAGGGCCACTGGCACTAGGTGCAGGGAGCTGTTGTGTCTGAGTTGCTCTACCTCAGGATCTGTTGTTTGGGCTGCGGCGATTGCTTCTAGGTTTATGCCCATGGGTAGTGGGTAGTCGATATTGTGAACGCGTGAGAGTGCGTCTGCCACGGGATTGTGTGCCCGGGAGATGTGTCGAATGTACGTAGTAAACTGCGGAACATAGTCTAAAGGGCAAATCTCGCGCGGCGAATATAGATCAGAAGCTGAATGGAGGGCGTAAACTATTGGTTTATGATCTGCGAACCCTGTGAACGTTTGGCCCTCGAGTGTGTGCCGGAGGTGTCCGATGCCCAAATAGATTGCCGGTAGTTCTCTGCTGAACGTACTATATCGGGATTCCGCAGGCTGGAGACGCTTGGAAAAGAAAGCTATTGGTTGTCATGAGTTGTTGAAGAATTGCCGCAACACTGCTCCAATAGCCGTGTCCGAAGCATCTGTTCCTAATGCCAGGGGAGCAGAAGGATCGGGATGTGCAAGGAGTGCCATGCTGGCAATAGCTTCCTTGATCAAAGTAAATGCTGCCTGCGCCGTGTCGGGAAAAATGAACTTCCGCTTACCTTTACGCGAAAAGTCTGTTAGAGGCTCTATTATTTCGGCGCGGTGTGTGATAAAGTGGTGATAAAGGTTAACCAAGCGAGAAGGTTAGAGCAGTTGTCGGTAAGAGTGAGGCTCATGGTAGTCGCGAATTGCCACCACCTTGTCAGGCAGCGGCTGTATGCCCGAGGCTGAGATTTCGTGACCTAGATGTAAGTCAATTCTCGCAAATCGAGCAACGCGTAGCCAATTCAAATGGATCCCGAAACCGGAAAAAGATTGATTCATAGTTTCTACGGTACTAATTTGACATTCACAAAGGTTACAAATATATACAAACCTCAAGTATACGGCCAAATAGACTTCACAGTAAAACCCAAAGGTTCAAAGCCCCGTGGCTCAAGCACGAGGGTCAGAAACCGTTCATGGCCAAATTCAAATGTCCCATATAACTAAGAAAACGTGAAAATGTGTGGTACATGAGGGAGCTTTTCAAGGTAATGTTTAACATAGTCAAATTCAAAAAGCAAGTAGAACATTTGGAAGGATGTTCAGCATTTGTTCTTCACACTAGGAACGTGATGGTTGTCCTACCTAATTCGCATTTGGCAGGGTTATTAGTTACACCGTGTTGGCTAAGGCGTTCATAAAGGGCTCTCGGGTGGGCCATATGATCTTGTTCTGAAGAAGTTGCCACTGAAATATCGTCTGAGCACAAGTAGACATTCTCCAAACAGCGTGTTGCCTCATGCATAAACCTTTGAAAGGTTTGGGCTGCATTGCTGAGCCCAAACGGCATGTGCAAAAACTCGAGTAGCCCCAATGGAGTTGTGACAGCGGTTTTAGGAATGTCAGCCTCTGCTACTGGGATTTGGTGGTTGGCTCTGACGAGGTCAATTCTTCTGAAAACAGAACAACCAAACAGGGTAGAAGTAAGATCTTGAATGTGTGGAATGGGGTACTTGTCTGGGATAGTAACCTGGTTGAGAGCCCTATAGTCACCGCAGGGGCGCCAATCGCCATTAGGTTTAGGAACCATGTGAAGCTGCGGGGCCCAGGGGCTACTGGATGGGCGTAATATGCCTAATTCTAGCATGTGTTCAAACTCAGCTTGAGCTAAGCGGAGCTTGTCTAGTATCAAGCGACGTGGTCGGCTAAATGCTGGGGGTCCTTTAGTGCCAATATGGTGGGAAACGTTAATGGTCATCGTGGGAAGGAGGCCAGATTGTCTTAGCATTGCCGGGTGAGCTGAAAGTAGGTCTGCGTACGGGTGTTCGGCCTGCCATTCGATGTATAGGGATTGCCGTGATTCACGGAGGAATACGAACCGGTTACGGAAAGAGAAGTCTGTCGGTCGACAACTCTCCGGCCTCGTGCATCGATCAGGAGGTCGAAATGGTCAAGGAAATCGATGCCTAGTTTGGGATAAGGGACGTCTGCTACTATGAACACCCAGCGGAAGGTGCGACGTAGTCCTAAGTTGAGCGTGGGTGACTTACGGCCGTAAGTAGCAATAGGAGTGCAATTAGCAGCACGGAGTTGTTCGACTGACGGGATAGCTGCATCACCTGCTTCCTTTGGAATGACACTTACTGCTGCTCCGGAGTCAATTAGGAACAGGCTTTTGTAAACTAAATCTCGGACATACAACTGACGATTGCTATTGTGGCTGCCGACCGCGTTAGTCGTCGGAATGCGTCGGGATATTAGTTTCCATGTTTGGCATCTGGGAAGGTGCAACCGGCTTCGCAGCTCCGGGCCTTCTCCCCAAACCGTTTGTGGTATCGACAGTACGTTGAGCGAGATGGGGTAACCAGGCGGTCAGGGGAAGGGCTTCTGAGACGTCCACGTCGGTCAGAGTTGTGATAAGGTTCATGGTTTCTACAGTGAGAATAACCAGGAGAGGAAAAATGTCTGAAAGCCCGCTCGAAAGCAGCTATCAGAGTGTCCTCTGAGTGTGTTCCTACAGTGGGAGCTGTGGTCTGGGGGCTGCTCGAGTTTGTTACGGCAGTAATTTGTGGATGGTACCGGTCCATAATACCGTCCGCTAGTTTAGCAGCTTCTGTGAGCTTAAGGTGGCTAGAAACCTCGAGCAGTGCTTGAATATTGGGTGGTAGTCGCTGTACCCACAACTCTTTAAGGACGTTTTTCTCTAAAAGTTGCCCCGCCAGCCGCTGCATTTCTTTCAGTAATGCAGAGGGCTTCTTGCTACCTAACTCTGTCCCTTGGGTCAGCCGTTTCAGTCCGGACGATTCTGACGGTAACAGACAAGAGATTACCGCGTCTTTCACGGCTGTGCAAGAACTGTTATTGAATATTACGTCGCGTATCTGAGTAGCAACGTCACGGAGAAGGCGACCGATAGTCCACAAGTAACGGGTTCGTTCGCTTGTGATTCTGTGTGATTCAAACTCTGCCTCCAACATATGAAACCAGGGTTGAGGGTCATCCATACAATACTCGGGGACGGCTAAGGAGACTGTCGAAACGGACGGTCCCGGATCAGGTTTGCGGTCGTTGCTAGCTATAAGTGCAATGGTATATCAAATGCAAACGATATATAAAGGTGAATTCAGCAACTGTGAAACACTTATAATATAGATATGAGAAAAATATAAAGGGAATATGTAACAGAAATGGGGAATTTACGTTTATATGTCGGAAAAAGTGTATATGTAAACGAATAAATGTGACTGAGGGACTTATGAGTGTCCTTGGAGGATTGAATTAGTTGTTCGGGCTCACCAGTTTAGGATTCTCCTCAGTTAACTCAGGACCTGCTCCCGTATAGAGTCTATAGCCCCTGGTCCTCGGTTTGTGACACCATAGGGAATATACTCGGCAGCGCGCAAAGCAGAACTCAAAAAGCTGGAGCGGGACAACGTGTGTATTGGAGGAGCACTACGGTGTGCAGACTACGTACACAGGCAGAGCAAGTGGCGCCACCAGAAAGGTAACTGTTCAAGTAGACAAATTTGTTAATCTTTGTCATCGAGTGTCGTATCGGTAGCACTACATGGGCAACTGACTATTTCTTCTCACAGCAACCTTCGTGGAACCTTCATCTAATATCTACCACCCCCTACTACACTATCCCTATTACCGGGGAGACTGAGTGCGCTGTGTGTGTGTCTTCCGGAAGTGATCCAGAGAGTTGTTGAAGAGAATGTGGTTTGGAGATCTAACGTGAACCGTCACTGATTATAGCCAAATGTTTAGGAAGAGTCATCTCTCCCAATGGTCCAGGCACCGTTGGATCCAAGGAGCTCGCCAGCGCTAGAATTTGAACATTCAGGCTTCCCACCGTCAACTCGTGGAACCGAATTACCTGAAATGAATTGTGCGATGTTTTTCCGTTCCCCCCATTTTAGTGGGGATTTTACGAGGTACACTTTGCGGTGATTGGTGCGTAACTCGTGAACATACAACCGAGAGGATTCTGGACGCCCGACTGATGCGAACTGAACTCATCTAAGCTGAACGGCACTTTAAACCGATCACCCGTGTCAAGCACCATTTATGAACTTTTGCGCTACGGACGCCGATGTCGGTATATCGCCCGCTGTTTTGGCTTCTTGAAGCACCCAAAGTTAAGATAAAGAAGCCAGCTTTTGTAGCATGGCCGTCAGCTATGCTCCTGTTTACATTTGTGATGGTTTCATACTTTTTGATCACAGGGGGTAAGTTATATCAGTTTTTTGAAATCAATAAAAATGTGTGTTTCGGACAGATACTGTATCATTGCAGTAGTGGTTCGCATTATCGATTATTCACTTGCCTTATTCACATTCTACTGTCCGGACCGCGATAGGTCAGCTGGTGGAGGATCTGCCCGGTATGCGGAGGGTCGCTGGTTCGATTCCGGCTCGCGGCGTCCGACTTTTGGATGTGAAAAATGCAAGTGGATTTTCTATCGCATACAATTCACCTTATTGGACTTTAAAGTTGTCGCAGTAAAGTCCAGTGGGATACCTCGTCTCAGCCTCATCACGATTTACTCTTGTCTGTGATCTCAGGGTACAAATCATGCCAACCCTCGGCCAGGTGTGCATCAAGTTTCCTCTTGAATATTTTTCAATTTGCCTCTTCCGTCACGTCAGCTGGCAGTGAGTTACTTATTTTGAGTGCCATTCTGGAAAGGCCGTAGACCAGCCGACTTCACCCTCATGAGTACCACCGAGTGCCCCCTTGTTCGCGAGTGGTCACAAAGAGGGAATTCCGCTTGTAACTCGGGGCTCATCTCGCCCCGGGATATTCGTCGGTTGAATATCAGATCAACCCTCACTCTTGGATACGCTTCCGGAAACAGCCTTGTTAACTCCAATCGCCTGTCGTAACTGACCTTGTTTTCAGAACCTATTAGAGGCGTTGCGAATAAGGCGGAACAGTTTACCGAAGTCACCAGTTCCGGGCGCGGTCTCCTTTTTTCATCTATTTCTATCCAGTATCTTTTGCAATCCGCCCGAGTACTGTCCAAGTAGCTCCCTTGACTTTCGTCTTCATTCGAGTCCACTGGCCTTCCTCAGGAACTTCGTCTGTTTGTGCGTTGGTTGCGTTGGTAAGTCGAGTTTTGATCGCTTGTGACAACGCTTCTCGCTTTTCTGGATTTTCTAGGGCAGCAAAGTCTATCCGGGAGGGTGCAGACGCTTTAGCACGCGTAGACAGATGGATTTTGAAACACGCGCGTAGGAGGACGTTGTCGGTGACGTTTTTATTACCTGTTTTTGCACCTCGGTACGCTCGGAAATCCCCCCAGACGAAACCCAACGGGTTCTCATCAGGTTGTTGTCGATTTGGTGCACAGTGTGACCGTCACTGGAGTACCATGTGAGTAGGTGCTTCTTGGGGTGTTGAAATCGAGTGCTGCAGACAACCATTCTGTTGACGTCGGCTGGACCAATCAATCGGCCACCGTTCTCGCAGCGCTGACCGAGACCGAATTTCCCGAGAATATGGCGAGTGGATTCATCGGCCGTACCTGTGCAAACGTTCCAATCTCCTGCGATGAAAAGTACGTCGCATCTCAAAAGCCAGTTGAGTACCCCTTGCAAGTTATCGTAGAATTCGTCTTTGGTTTCGTCAACCGCTGAATTGGTTGGAGCATAGATCGCAATCACCGTCAATTCACGCGGGGAGCCTTTTAAATGTGCCAAGGCGAGTCTGGATGAGACTGGTTCCCAAGAGATCAGTGCACCATTAGCTGCTTTGGTGAGGGCAAACACGACACCGTAGAGACCGGAGTTGTCTTTTGGGCCACTGTGATAGAGCCGATAAAATGAATTTACTCCCGAGAACTTCATTTTTCGGTCATCTGAGTTGGGCAAGCGGTTTTCCGAGAGGCAATCAATATCTACGTCATAGTCATGTAAAGTCCGCATTGTGATGCACTGACTGCCGACGTTCCTTCACACGCACAGTCGATTTCCATATGGTAACCAGCATTCCCCGCGTAGACAGTAACTTCCCTCCCCCCCAACCCTCGCTCTTCCAACATTTTATCACTTCCAGCGAGAACTTCGGTCGACCACATTAACTGTAGTACCTCTGGGGGAAATCTTGGCGGTGCACTCTGTCGTTCTTCCTCGAATAGCTCCCAGGTTCCACCGAATCCACTACCATCGACTGATAATATCGCCTTGCTGAGTGACAGTGCTCAAGAAGTGCAACTATTTTTGGACCACTTGGCGATTAAGGTGTACACTTGGCGTCTATCACGGGAAAAGATTGTCCGCTGAACTCTTGGCGATCCATCTGGTTTACCCGAAAAAGGTCATATTGGACAAACATACCAACGCAAAAGCTTCAAACCTCATTGGAGACCAATGTGACATTCCCACTGCACACAAAATGAACTTCGTTCCATATTCTTGGCGTGCTCTTGAAGTTGCAGGTTTGCAGGTCAACAAAAGTCAGAACACTGACAAAATAAACGGGTTTTCAGCATGTATAGTGACCAGTTGAGCTGATTTCAAGCTTATTCTACTTACTTGCTTAGAAGAGTGCGAAAAAGATGAATAACGGAGAGAAAACCAGTGCTATATGCTCAAGTCAGTAAACCAGATAATTCCCTAGAACGGATATTAGTTGAGGTAAATTTTCCGGTTAAATTTACTTCAATTGGTTGTTCTTACCTACGGTTAGATAGCGGTATATATATATATATATATATATATATATATATATATATATATATATATATATATATATATATAAACTAGAACCTCAGCATATGAATAAAATCTATAACAAGTTCCCCCGGACAGTTTTGAGTAGGTGCAATGGGATGAACATGGTCATTCTATAAAAGTAATTTTCATTGACACATCATTGATCCAGTATGTTTTGCACGTTTTCTTGAAAAGTTTAAATTACATGTAATTTACATCCGAGGATTTGAGAGGCTACTCAAGATGATTAAGATTGCACTATCAGGGATACCAAATCACCGCCCAATAAATTCGTTCTATTTTCCCCTTTATCTTGTTCTAGGTGTGATTTACGATATGATAATTGGACCTCCCAGCATGGGCTCAGATACCGACGAACGTGGAAATCGGCGTCCAGTATGTTAGAACAAACTATAAATCAGTTTGGTTTAGGTCGCGATCATGACCTGGAGAATGAACGGCCAATATATCCTTGAGGGTCTAGCTGCAAGTTTTATGTTTGTTGTTGGCAGCCTCGGATTTATTCTTTTGGACAAAATGAATGAAACACGTATGACCAAGATTAATCGTATATTACTCATGGCTCTGGGTATTGGGTGCATTTTATTGTCGTTTATTACCCTTCGGATTTTCATGAGAACTAAGTTGCCGTAAGTTCCTTACTACCCTTGAGTTAATATTTCTTTTTCAGGTCCTATATGACGTAAACAAAGGTTCGCACCTTGGAAAATCCTGTTTCGGAACCAAATCGTCTTTCTTTGACATTGCCACAATAATTCAAAAATTTGTAATTATATGGACATGCTTGTCATTGATTTTCATTAAAGGTTTTTCTGTTGAAATGTGTCCCGTGATCTGGATTACAATGTTATGGCAAAAAACAGAAAGCTGATACTTTTCCCAGCCTTTTACGAGGAACACAGCCGACAGTAAACGGCGCATTTGAATGCTGAATCAAGTGATAATTTACTTAAGTCATAAGATGGTTTATTTGTTTCACATGGAATAGAGAAATCCGGTGTCCTGATGATAAAAGAACCCGTGGCCTTCAAGCAGCATGTCCTTTTGGCTAAACAGGTTGCTTTTTTTACTACCACGACCCGCAGATGTTTTCACTATGAAATATGTGACGAGTTTCCCCTTAAAAATTCATAACTAAACAAAATCAAGTCGCAATGCAATATGTTATATGTATAGTTTTCAAAGACCATTTCACCTAGAGTGGAAGATATTTGTCGTCTTGAGGTTTGTGACCATCGATGTTTGCGTAGTATTGCTCAGATTTGGTGGAATAGCCGAGTGTGCAATGCTGTGGTCAGAAATCGAGTATTGGGCACCAGTTCAGGGAGTTTTCTGTCACAGCGTATCCAGCCTAGTAGGCTTCGTGTTACGTATGATGAACACGTCCACCGTACAGTGCCCTATCCTCAGTTCCTCCTAGGAGTGGAAGAAACCATGTGGAGGTCAACATATGACGTGGCAGCGAGGAATGAGAAAATGTACTGCGAACTTAGGAAAAGTAGGTGCGTCTCATCTTCGTGGTTGGGGTCCAAAAGATCCGTTAACCAGTTGGCTGGAGACATTGAAGGACATGGCAGTGAACCGTGTTGTCACTTCCTGTAGAATCAGAATGATTGACCAAAATGCGTTCGTATAGTTAGACTGTTTATTCCGTGTTTTGGCTATTAGGACGTTGTTTCCCTTTCCCTCCCGTGTAGGTCCATTCCCTGTCCCTCTTGTATATTCATACTTTCTAATTCAACGTGCAACATGGTGAAAAAGGCAGTGGTCATTGGGGCTTGCCCTGCTGTTTAACGCTATATGATGTTGATGATGGTGACATCACTAAGAGGCAGGATTGCGGTAACCTGTTTCTCACAATGTAATTTAAATTCCATTTCCTAATGCATATTCGTGGAGATATTGCTACCGTGGTGATATGGTGATTAGTTGTCTCCGCTTGCATAATCAGCCGAATAACTCACACCGTCGTTTACTGGCTATTCGTCGCTTATTGTTTTTGGATAGGTTAGAAGTGAGAAAAACAGGGATTCTGAATTCAGTTCACACGGGGCAAGTGGTCAGAATCAATCGTGCGTCCAGGTAGTCGTGTTATCGCGTTTCCTCGGTTCCCATTTTTGCGCGTTGGATGTTTTGTCTGAAAGTCAGAATTGGCGGGGCAGTATCTTTGTTGACAAAATATCTAGGGCTCGTTGCCTCACCCCCATCGTTCATAGAACCAGCCCTAAGAACACTATGTTCGAGCCTGAATCTGAAGCTTTCTTGAAAGCGAGCAAATTGTTGCAACTGACAACACTCTCTGACAGTCAATTCCATAGGTTCAACCCTGTGAAAAACGTAGCTCGTCGGTCTAACTTTGAGCATGCCCTTTGTAGCCTCAGACTGTCAGCTGGTGCTGCATTCAGGAGCAAACATGAACAAGTCACTTCGACCTCTACGCCGGGGTAAAAGTAAGAGATTAAGATCCTCTAGGTGCTGGGCGTAAGACTTCACTCTCTGAGTGGTAACCATTCTGGATCCGAGTTGTGGTACCGTCCCCAGGCATTCTGTGTCTTAACGATAATAAGGAGCCTACGCTTGCGCACAATACTTCAGGAGAGTTCGCACCAATACCTTGTAAAATAGAACGAAAACTTCTGCTTTCTGCATGTAACAATGTTTCACAACCCATTTGCTACTCCCCTTGCTTTACTTGGAGCCATCTGACGTTTTCAAGGCTTCAGGTCTCGCGTGGCAATCACACCCAAGCCTTTTACCTCTGACACTCTTCGCAAATGTATGCTGCTCACTCCGTCTACGTTGGTAGCCAGTACTTGGCATTTAGCAAGATTCAAAGGTAAATCCCACCTATCATCCCATCTGTGAACGGCATCCAGATCCTGTACTAAATCGCTACCCGATATATTCACACCATCTGCAAAGACGAAGCACCGGTCGCTCAATTCCTTCGCAAGGTCATTTGTGTAGAGGAGGGAGAGAAAGAGTCACAGCACTGATCCCTGTCGTACACCCCTTTTAACCTGCTCCAATCTCGATACATAGCCGCCCACTTTGATATAGAAACTGCGATTCCTAAAGAAGTGTTTTATGTAGTTTCCGATTATCCCAAGGTTCTCCGGTTTGAAGTCCGGCAAGTAATGTCGTTCAGAGTAGAAAGCCTTACTGAAGTCCAAAAATCAAATCTTTGGCGTCGTACCCTCATTCATTCGTCGTGTCGTATCGTCTAAGAACATCGGAAGGTTTTGTCAAACGATAATTTTTCAACATCTATGTCGCACAGGCGCCAGTAGTTCGCTATTAATCAAATGCAAACAAAATTGCTTTCTCAATCTACGCTCCAAGCACTTACACATTACTGATGTAAGGCTGACCGGTCTATAATTCTCCGCCTTCTGTCTGATGTATTGTCACAACAGTAGCCTTACTTCAGTCCTCAGGCACCTCTCCCTCCCTTGGCGACGCTTGGTACGGCTGTATGTTATTGTTCTCCTTCTGGATAAGTCGTATGTTCTGGTTAATATGGTGTTGGTTGTACAAAGCAGATCGTTGTCCATCTTTTTTGTGTTGAACCTTCCATGTGCCCCACAAAATTCAAACGCCTACTAGCTGAGCCATGATAAGCCTTTCTAGTTAGCTAGTTCGACTGAACTTGGTAACACGAAAAAGGAAAGCAAAGTGGCATGAAATTCCGATGAGAGGTGTTTTCTCATTGTGAGTTTTAGTCCGATGCACCGTGTTTCGAGAAAATGAGTTCCCCCGACTGGTTTCACCAAGGCGCATGCCGAAGGTAACCTGTACTTAGACATAATAGCCCTCTTTCCACTGGTCGGATTTCCGATATTAGTGATATGATGTATCCAGATGGCAGGACAGTATTTCCTCGGAGGCACACAACCGGTTTCGGGGTTTCTGTCGCTCATCAGGTATGCGTACCAAGTACCCTTCTGCCCAGTCATCCCTTTAATTAAGCACTCCGCAGTTGGTTTATTGCTGTAAGCTCATCTGGATCGCAAGGAACGTGCACAAACGAACAGTCCATTTTTAGAATCAAGATAATTCTCCCAAAGTTATCTCGTCGGTTAACAAAGCTAATCCTTGGCAGACGCCAAACTCAGTCGTCGCTTTTCTACCGACACACCCACCGGACACCCTGCAATTTAATTCAGACTTCCACCGGTACCCGCAAGAACAACATTCTCTCAGATGTAATCATGAGCTCACTGACCTTCATGCAAGCAAGGTGAGCGTCTCAGACTGCCTAAAACCGATCCTGGCAAAGGATTGTGCGAGCACCTTATCCCCCTATACTTTTCGATTTCTGGTTTACTTTCAAATCAGATTATTCCTGATTGTTTGAAAATGACCTCTGTCACTCCATTACCCCAAAAGCGTACATATAAACTACATCCAGTGGCTTGTACATCGGTAGGCCTTAAAGTGTTTGAAAAGAATTTACTAAAGCGACTGTCTACCCAGATTAATGTATTGAACTTCAGGCAACTTGCATATCGCTGATCACGATCGGCCCTCGATGCCCTGGCCACCCTCAGCAACTATATTTTACCATCCATTGATTGCAAAAGCCAGGTATCTGGGGTTGGATTTTGGTGACGTATTTAATTCCGTCGACACATAAAACTTATTTCCCAAATCCGGCGTCATTACTTGTGACATTAGTATCTCGTCTAATTACTTTTCCAATCGACAAAAATTCACACGATATTGTGGCCGAACTTCCATGCTTCCCTCTACGCAAGGTGTCCTCCAGGGTGCCATTTCGTCACCGAGGTAGCAACCAGGACCAGGGCACAAGTATGTGAGTTTAATGACTTAATAAACTGCACTGATTTCGTCGCCGATTTTTATGCTTGTAAGTAATCCATACCTGTGTCCAACAATTACCTCCCTATAAAATGCGCAGATAATGGGGTTTTTCGGAATGCCTAACTCGAATAGCTCCATATTTCCGCTTTCGTAACGCAGAGCAACTGAGCTCGTCAATTAGTCTTCAAGACATGGTCCCTCAAAGTGCTCTGGCATTCTGTTTTTCCTCCATAAAAGTAATCGAAACTTACTTAATAATATCCAATTCGAACTTAGTCATCAGTGGATTGTTAACAAAAAAAGTACCCCCGTGTAACCACCAGCTGTGGTTTTACCTGAACAGACCATGTCTCGGCAGCCTCCTTGAAAGTTCTAGAACTCGCCTTTTACTTGATACAACTGAGGTTATTTTCACTTAATTAAACATTATGCATTGTCATACATTCGTCCGAACTGGCTCTATGCGCCCCCTGTCATGTTCTCCGGGCCTCTGAAATGTTTGTCTCGACGTGACGCGGATAGCCGCCTTCTGACCAAAGTGGCTGCTCCACACCGCTTCGGAAAATTTCGCCCTATCGTCTGTCTTTCTGTGTTCTGTTCGTACATACTGGGCGAGGTTGAAAGAAGCGACGCGGCAATGAGACCATAACTTGTGGTAGGGGTATGAAAAAGCACTGGTTTTGATTGATGAATCCTGCCTTCCTGGTTGGGGCCCAAGGGACGAAGATTGTCGTCGGTCAGAGGCCTTGAGGGATATGACTCGTAATAGAAATCAGTGGCGCGAGTGCTATACGGCCTGTCCCCTGAGCCCTTTTGTTCCATAAGTACAAAAATGTCATTCAGACAATCAAAGCAAAAAACGTTAAACGTGTGCGGCGAAAAAAATTCAAAATACGTTTTTACTAAGTGCTTCCTATGATCTGTAGTATTCCCCCCATCTTTGCCATTTTTATTGTTACGTTAGCGCCATACCTAGCCTAGCAGCCTATATATATATATATATATATATATATATATATATATATATATATATATATATATATATATATATATTATTGACCTGAGGAGCCTGAATCTTATGTAACGGAAAATCCACGGCGACACTCCGCCTGCCGGGTAGATGCTCTGCCAACTGAGCCATCACGGTACGGCCAGCGGGGCCCGAATAATACAAGTGAATATTCGATGATGCGCGAACCACTATTCCAATGATACGCGGCAACTGTCCCGGTTTTAATCACTGGGCTGGCCTCGTCGGTCACTTGCCAATGGGAAGAACAGTACACGGCTGAACGTGATCCAGCGGACATTGAAATATATTCATAGGATGTGTTATTGTCGCTGGTTCGACTATGGCTCGGGGCGTTGGACTTTTGGATGTGAAAAATGAAAGTGGAATATATAATGTAAGTTCTGACCTTCTCATCCACTTGAGCGCAATCTGGCATCGCACGACGTTTGACATTCTCCCGTAATATTTCGGCTGGCAACACACCTACTTCTTCCGGACCTTAACGCATGCATGTCAACTTCTGTTGCTCAATCCCATTACAAACATCTGTCTTCTCGTGCTAGAGACTATAGATCCTCGACAGTTCCTCAACTCGCTCGATTCCTCATCCAGACATATTTCATCAACAGCAATTTTCTTAACTAGCTCCATCAAATGTTATTTATTATTGAAGATTTTCCCAATTCAGTGGTTTGCAGCAGCTGAATATTCACCCTGAGGTTCACAAAGCATGTACTTGATTTGACTGAACTTGAACTACCGTAATCTGCTCCGGCTTATTTTATCCTGTAATGACTTAACTTTCGTATCCAACAATGCGCACAACCTCTACATAACCGGACAGTTGCATCTTTAAGATTCGAGCAACATTTCAGTTAGACTGAATTGGAACAGTACAGTGGATGCAGCAGTCCTAGTTCCTATCTCTTAGTAGAAACCTCAATACTTTAGTAGCAACAGCAGGCCGGCGGTGGTCAAGCGGTCAGTATGCTGGATTTCAGACCCGTCTGCCTCGGTTCAAATCCTGTCTCCGCCGATCCCTTTCCTCACGGCTGCGTTTTAAACTGTCCCATTGAGGTGCTTCTTTGTTTGCGAACAATCTCGTTTTATTAGCGATAAGCACGCTGATTACATTGGCCTTTGATCCTGGAGCCCATTCGTTGTACAAAATGTATTGCTCCGACTGGTGCTGGCGACCAAGCGTTCTAATGGTTTGGTGTTGAAACTAAACATCGCTTGACAAATTCATTTCTCATTCGATTGATTGTCTATCCTGTCGTTTCTGGTTTTGTTGTCTCAAGCCTTGAGCTGTGTTGAACAGGCTCCGCTTGCGCATCCCGCGACTCACTTCGGAGTTGGTATGCTAGAAAGGAACGGCTGCATGTTGGCCATGAATCAACCACTACCCTCATAGACAGTATTTAACTGGCCGCAACCCCTTCCTGAAGTACTGTACTGGGCTCTGGTTCAGTGTTTGAATGACTCATAGAATGTTGACCCCGAATCCATAGTCAGAGAACGCGAAGTCAGTAAACTACATGTAATGTAAAGAATAACAGCCAAGAGGTAGTGAATACATACCTCAATTCGTGAGCGATCCGGCCACAATGTACAGATTGACCAGTGGAAATCGAATCACTAGTCAAAAGCGGTTGCAAGTGCACGTAGGAAGGGTCGAGAGCAAAGTTGGACGGTAAACAAGGGCGCAGGCAATTATATTAGACAGGTGGGAAAGAATGATCAATCACGATCAGTGGTCGGTGGCAGTGTGGGACGGCACTTCATGCCATGGGACTCGAAGGGAGGGGGGGGAGAGCAAAGATGGTCCTCACAAACCAGCAAAACAAAGGTTCATTGAACAGACAGCCGCGGGTGGTAATTATGGTTACGAATGCATGAAAATTAAACAAAGATGGAGACGGTATGAAAACAGTGGGGCGGTATGCAATACGATAAGAGATTTTGATCAAACAGACACGAACTTGGGAAACCAGTTGCTAAATATAAAGGATAGCACAGCGGGACCGAGGGGTGCGCAAGCAATAACTCATTAAAAACCATAGATTATTAAAGAACAACGTGAGAAGAATGTCAACAACGGTTTGGGAATATGCACGGGTTAAAGACAGACACTGTCGTAGGAAGAAGGCTAGAAAACATGTGACACAGTGAGAGTGGGTAAACAAATAAACACATGGGGGTGGGGGTGGGTTTGATACAATTGCGGTTCATTTAATCCAAGTTGGTGTGTCAAAAAAAACGATCGGTGGTGAAAACATTGGAGATTGTCTCCAAGGGTAGGTAGGAAGATACATTTGGAAAACAACGACAGTCGACCGAGATTTGGTTCAGCGTGGAATCTGAGCAATCGAATACACCGGCCGCCAAATTCTCGCGCGGATCTCTCCCTTATCACTGGTCAGCCATGCTTACTTTTACTACTCGCTCACCACCAGATACTTACTCCGGGCTATCGGGAGTTGGATTATATGAAAAAAACATGGAACACGAACCGCTCTCCATGACCTACGTTCCGTGTTTTGCACTTCTTTTTTGGCATCAAAGGTTCGCAAGCAGTTTCGTCCCTATCGCTAACTGGTCGCATGAAAGCCCAATTTCTTTCTTGCGAGTTGGAAGAGCGACAATTTCTTCACATTTTGTGCGCAGTTTCCACTTTCGCGCTCGTCGATTGGCATACATCCCGGGCTCCGTACGTACACTTCGTACCCTGGCATCCGTGCTATTTGAGCAGAGACGAGCGAGCAGCTCGTACCGAATATCCTTCATGATATACACGGATCTCAAATATGTGTTCGACCCTTCAGATGTATACCACTAGTACGAACTGAAGCAGGATTCAAGTTATTGGGTTGGGTAGCGGCCATGAGCATCTTACTGCTTCCTCGTGAGTCGAATCCGTCCAAGTAGTTATTGAGCTCTGGCACTACACTAGACTTCGTTAGTACTACGTGCTTCGTCATCCAAATGTGCACCTCCAACGGTCTTTATTTCACCAAGGAATATTTTACACGCCTCTATCTTGTCAGATGACTCCAACAACTCGTACTGTGCCAGCCTCTTCGCCGACGTACTTTTACACCAGTTCTGTAGCCTTGACAAAGATGAAGGAAGCAGTATTTATGTTCGTCGCAGTTCGCGCGCAGAACGTCTTACCTGTACCCAGTGGACCGGAAAAATGCAAGCCGTTCGGTGATTCCATTCCATGGTTGACTAACTATTTCGGATGTAAAAGAGGCGTTTCAACTACCGCCCGGGGTCGATCAATTTGCTCTTTGCAATCGCGGAAGTCGCTGTGCGCTACGTCAGGCTTGTTTTCAACGCCAGTCATTGTTACACGTATCGATTTGGGGAGGTGGGTAAGGGTAAGTGGATCAGAGTCAAAAGCATACACAATCAATGGCAGCAAATTCGGAGATGGTCTCCAAGGATGGGCAGAAAGGTACATTTGGAAAACAATGATAGTCGACCGAGATTTGGTTCAGCGTGAAATTTGAACAAGTAAATTAGGAATCCAATACAATTACCATATAGTAAAAAGCACGTTAAAAGATTATTTCTGTTATTATCCACGTTTTTTCCACACTGTGACCAAATAGCTGCACTGGTCAAACTTCTACAGCGCATGTTCAGCTGCAGCCTAGGTGATATGAGTTTACGTGCCTCTAGAACCCAGAGAGCTATGCAAGATAACTTCTGTGACCCGGATATGCAGTCGTGTCAGAGTATGTGCAATCTGAGGACCAGCTAGTTCCGTACGACTAACCAATATATATATCTTTAGAGGGGACACTACGGCGAAAAAAACATGGAGCGGAGAAGTGTGCCGAACAGAAAGCCTCTATCAGATGAATATTGGAGTAAGATACCCTGATTTTCTCTAGGCGATTATTATCTTTTACTAGCGGCTATCACCCTCCAATTACGGTTGCATTCATGTGCCGAATAAACGCCCTATTGCGATTCAAGTTAGACTGTTGAGTAGGAGGATCTGGTAATGGCAACAAACAAAAACCGAAACTCTGATTCTCGTTTTACCACTGTTCTAGTCTATAAGTTAGACTGACTCATCAGGGTTCATACAGGAAAGCCTCTTTTATGATGCTGTCATCTACGAAGTGAACTTCACCCAGGAATTCATATCGTCCTTTCAGAAAACAGCACTCCTCATTTTTATTCCTCCTTTTCCATCTCAGAACTCTGATAACAGGCAAGAAAAAGCGCGTACTTTTGGTCCCCAACGTATAGCTCGTGATTTGAGTAATAGATGGAAGTCATGTGAAA
Source organism: Fasciola hepatica (assembly GCA_948099385.1). Lineage (NCBI taxonomy): Eukaryota > Metazoa > Platyhelminthes > Trematoda > Plagiorchiida > Fasciolidae > Fasciola > Fasciola hepatica. The sequence continues at coordinate 11,428,219 of CANUEZ040000008.1, forward strand.
ACCTAAGCACAACTGTCGGACACAGATTCTTCCTCCAGTCAGCAGCGTTTAATGTTTACCCTATCACAAACAAATGCCACAATCAGGAATCTTGAAAAGTTCAAAATGTATGCTTTACTCCCTTAACAAGCGTGCATGGCCCACATCACTCCCCAGACACATCATGTCACTCGCTTTAGTCTTGTTGTATCGGGCGATTTGGTGTCTAGTACTCATTGTTCGGTTGGTGTTGCTTTAAGCTTGGTGGTAGAACAGTTTAATCCGGTTTCGCTCCGCTCGTTACTAGGCCTGACCCACCTGAACCTCACTCTACTCCAGTTCTCAGGGTCAAATTGCCGGTTATCTCTACTAATGCTGTGGGACTGAGAGGCAATAGGGTGTGCCCTTCCCCTGCGCTCTTGCACAAACACGTAATCAAAAGTACGACGGCTAAGCGTGCGCTGCTAGACTGTTTTCTAGTCAATAGTCATTTGTGTGCGGGTTGGTTGGGTGGTTCTGTCATCAGCATCAAACTGAGATATCGATGCTTGTTTGTCATTTGTGTGGACAACACACATCATGATTCCTGACGACTTCAAAGCTCAAGTCGAGCGCGTGGATGAAGCGGGAAGACAGATTTATTCACTGCAATCTGACTTGAGCATCGGGGGTGTTAGTAGACGCTCCTTTTATGAAGATTCCCCTGAGGAACCTCAACGGTGGTTCACCGTTAGTTCTATGTTGGCTAGTCTCGGCTAACCTCGAGAACGACAGCACTGCGGTCGCGTTTTAAGGTCTTCGATGTAAGTGGTGTCCATTGATGGATGGCCAAAGTATCTCGGGGGCACAGCCGGTTCCGTGGCACTTCCTCGGCTTACATTGTTCTCCGAGGCAGGTAGTGGTTGGAAGGTAGGTCGAGGTGGTCAGTTCATAACATGACAGAAAGGTATGAAAACTTTTACCAGTGGAATTGGCCAAGAAGAACGTGTGAAAATTCCGGGTTAGAGTCCACGCGACCCACCTACCAGATGGTCGGAAACATTACGTGATGCGGTTGACTGCCGCGGCCAGTGGCGAAGTTGCATTCGACCTCTGTGTGTGTGTGATTTTCGCTCTTTACTTTGCTTTCAGCTCTTTTACACTTTATGATTCTGTTTTTTGACTTGACTGGACGATGCTGGGAGGTACCAACCGAAGCCAGAGCACAAAGGTACGAGGTTAATTATTGAGTGAACTGAACTGGCTTCGTGGTTACTGCTTCTCATCAGGTATGCGTATCCGCCACTCATCTGTCCCTCCATCCCTTCTGATACTTGTGCGCTCAATGTGCTTGTGGACAGAAATCTAATTTGTGCATCAGGAGTGTGAGTGAACGACCGTGTGCTCCTGGGGAACTTTGTCCTTCCATCTTTAGATACTGCTCACAACGGAAAGACAGGTTTGTTTGCCGTTGCAGCCGATAATGGTAATGGGCTCACGTAATTGTGTTTCGACCGCAGACTTCTATCGAGTACAATTTTTTCGCACAAAAGCGGCATCACCTCCTTTGGATTTCTGTCGCACGCTCGCATCGACCATGGTGCTATGGGTTGCGGCTGGCACGGATCAGTTCATGATTGTCATCCCGATTTGTTCGAGACTGACAAACATACAAGATCAGTATCTACATTTCTGACTGCACTTTTAGATGCCTGCACGCCGACTCCCCATGTACTGGAATTGATGCTCGAAGATGGTGGTGGGTTGCGAAATGTAAGACGGTCGGCGATGCTCAAAATCTTATTAGAAGAATAATGGCTCGCAGATTCAGACTGGAGAATGCCATCTGAGAGGTTGGACGGTGTATTCCGAGGGGCAGTGAACCTGATGAATGGCACATCAGATAGTTATGAGTGTGGATACCAATCCGCCGGGGGCTTTTATTAGTATGTGCTTCTTCGAACAAAAATACTGCTGTACTAGGTGGGCCATCTCGCATCATTTTCCAAGTATTTAGACGAAGCTTTGCCATGGAAGTTAAAGCCCACCAGGGTAGTATAGAAAAGCAAACAGATTTTAAAAGAATAATGAATTGTTGGTTGTACCGATTTATAAGAAAGGTGGACATTCGTTCTGTGAAGACCACTTGGGAATTAACTTGGTAAGTATAACAACCAGATTGCTCGCAAGCAGTATTCTTCACCGATCATCAAACCCTCGCGAATGGTATGTAAGAATCAACCCGATTTCAGACCCAGGCCAGGTTATAACTACTGCCACTCTACCTTACATAAAACTCCAAGACATACCTTTAGTAGTCCCACGGCCAGCCTTCCCTAACCCGGAAGTATTTTATGCCTTAGTTTCGTCCGAGACGATCCACATAAACCCATTATCTACGGGATTCCGTGTAAACCATACACTGGTATACTCTGTATTTACTTTTCTTTGGTTATCTTTGCAATCAACTTACTCGAGGATGTTTTAATACGAGCTAGAACCGTCGGGTCTTAACTGGTGCTCATGGGGCATTCGGTAGCCTGAAGCAGTACGTTGTCAATTTTAATAGCGGAGGGTTCCGCTGTCACAGGGGCCGCCGTCGCGCTCAAACTACTGAGGCTGTCGCTAACTCTGAAATGAAAGATTAGGGCCTAAGCGTGATTGATTTCCAGATAGGACAGTTGATCTATAGGATTTCCCGATCTTAATTTTATTGTGTATAAGACATGTAGTAACATTTAGGAGAAGACTGATGTTAGATATATTCCGCACTGCTTCCCTTCTTTACGTTGAACAAACCTCGGGAACTTGTAGCCTGCTGATGAGTGTTTGACCGCACCTAGTCCACTAAGACATCGATTCTCGCCGGCTTATGACGTACAAGCGGAGTCTAAATACTTCCCATCATCAGCAGAAGATACCTCGTAAATATACATAAGACGTTGACGCGCAACCAATGAATGAGAGATTACGATTGACGGTCAGTGATGTTTTCCCCTCTGCATAGTTCTACATTTTGGAGTTGTAGAATATCTGTAAGCTAAACTAGCCTTTGAGAGAACCAAATACAATTCAAATAATGAGACAGACGCAGAAATTCGTCGAGCATGCAATCGCGCCTCAGTAAGCCATCGAATAGCGTGTAAGAAAAGCAATTGTTTTTCGCCAATAAAAATCATCCGGTGGATATTTGTATGGAAACAGATTAGTCCATTCCACGTTAGAACGACCGACTTGTGCCGGTTTCTAAGTGTGCTTATGGAAATCGATGGATACGGCACACACTCTGTGCCTTCCAAGTGCAAATTCTTTTTGTAAGACTGGTAGGAACCTGTGCCTGCACCCTCCCCTGTGGTGATCAGCCTGAAATGGTCGATAGTTTGATTACCGAAGGAAGCGGAGATAGCATCACAAATAGCGAGAACTAAAGTAGCGTTAGCCGATCTACGATATCTTTGATGCCGCCATGGTATCTGGCTTTCAGTTAGGGGACGGGTGTACTCCATTGTTTTTGAGACCTGACAACTCCGCGTTGAGTATCCTCGGCGGCCTTCCGTGTCTCTGGTGAGAATAATGACGGGGTCCGTTGCCGTGTTCCCTATGGCTTACTTCAGTCCAGTTTGTTCTGTCCGTGTGACATTACCACTTTTTCGTTTCAGTGTCAATAATCGTGCCCGATCACATATACTACTTGTTCATGTATGACACACTTCACGGCGACTGTACAGCAAACCTAAGAGACGCTTGAGTTAATGCGGTAAGAGTTCACTGAAACAATTGTTTGCGACTGATTTGAGTGCTTGTTCATTGAATTTAGACGACACGTGAAGGATTCTGTGTCTGTTAACAAAAGTTGTTCATCCCATTGGATTTATCGGCACTAATTTACCATCAGGAACTGTTTCCCCAACCCCGACAGAAAACATTATCCCCCTACATCCCATAAAAAGCGCAACAAGACCAACTCATACGCATTAAAAAATACGGTCAGGCTGATACACGTCATTTTTTAGGAACGTAGTTCGTTTCAATTTTACTATAGTCAGACACAAACCTCACACTTGAGTTCTCTGGCTCAGATTGCTATCTTCAAGTCCAATCCAGGGGGAACAGTATAAAATAACACAAAAAGTGGTATATAAGACCAATGGGAAAGGACGAAGGTGGAAAATCCAGCAGAAAAACACCAGTGTAATTATTATTATTATACTGCTAACTGTGAAACCTGGTAATACCGCCTTAGGTTTTTGCTGTTAAAAACATGGGAACTGGTCGAACCCACAATCTAATACAGCGTTGCTATTACTTGGACTGCTACCTCAAACCAAAAAAACCTGCCGATGATACCTCAAGTTCATAGTATGATTCTGAAGCAGTCCTTTGTCAGAGCACAAAGAAGTCCGTCATTTCAAGATAGGAAATTTTATTTAGAAAATCGAAAAACAAGATCTAAGTCACGTGAGACACGTCAGGTTTCAGAGTCTAGCCAGGAAACGCGGTGGGACAGTGGACTGAAAAGCTTCTAGCCAATTACAATTACTGCGCCGATACACCAACAGAAGTTCAACGACATGATTCAGGGCAAGCACGGGACTTTTGCGAGCTTTTCCGTCTTTTGGGAAGAACTCCTGAAAAGGCAGTCTGAGTGCCATACATTGTTGTTTTTCTGCTTCTTCTAGGCTTTTGTTCTAAAACGGAAAGAAGAGGAAAAAGCTACTTATTGTCCAATACCCACCGTCCTCTCTTACTATCGGGAATAATACCAACTCAGATGAATAACTGATTTGATGGCAGCGTTAAACTGAATACCATATGGAACGTCTGTTAAGCTTAATTTGAGCAGCCTTAGGGGAAAGAGTTCACCCACAAGACCATGGAATATGAAGCAATAACTCGACACAGAAGTGACAGTCAGCTTTGGTTTTTTCCCGCAAAATGTTTAACGGACCTTTAAGGCGGATATGTTGTGCCAAATAAACTTGTATTAGCGGCGCGGAGTGTGGGGAACTAGAAGCTAGTCTCTGAAACAAACACGCGTCTCCAGGTTGGTTTGATCGGTGCACGCTGCTCGCCGAGGCCGGTAGCTGTTGGAAGGTAGATTGAGATGACCAGTTCAAGACGTAATATAGAAGTACGAAAATCTTGGTCACTATTGGTCAGCTCCAATCTTGGATCAACACTGTCGCGAAGGATATAAAACACTTAGGTTTACTGTCGGTCTATGGCGTCTAGCAATGGCAGAAAAACTGCACCACAATCCGCGCCGAACTCGTTTCCAACCGATGTTCGCAACATCTATGGAACCGACTTAACCTTCGATAAGAGACGGTGGCGCGGGAGTAACGAAAAATAACGTTTTTTAAACATGATATTTGTTGTTTCCCGTGTCACGATTTGAATTGGGAACGACTTCTCAATGGTTATATAGAAAAATAACGTGCGTTTGTACTGTCAAGTAATATCACTTCGCTTAGAACGGAGTCTTAATCAAGGAGGGGATGGATCACCTTCATGACATGTTCATCCACCAAACATCCAATGACATATACACGCTCTTGGTCCAGCTCCAACAGTGGTTGTTCCGCATCCGGAGACAGATAGACGATTTGTCTGTGATTGGGAAACACGACGTGTGCAGACTGTTCGTGCTTTCCGATCTAGATATGAATAAATTTAAAAAACCGGACGGCACTGAATGTGCATTGCTTTTTCACAAATAGAACATTCAATGATAACGGTCTGTTCAACCAATCGAGGTGCTTTTTATCTATTTTTGGCAGGATTACCTGGTATTGCTCTTATGAGGGATTCGCTAAAGAGGACAAAACTGAGTGTAGGGGTCATACTCTTCTGACTAATGTGGATGACCTATGCTACCTAAAGTAACCTGAAACGACGACATAACCACTGCGAACAAATTTTTCGGATGCGGTTCAAGACTTCCGGATCACGATATATATATATATATATATATATATATATATATATATATATATATATATATATATATATAAACACCGACCTGAGAACAAACATGGTGCCAACGTAACAACCATCGAAAAAAAAGTCAAAATGTGGGGGAAGGATTAGGGTCTACATCTAGATTATAAGAAGTAAAAACGATTCCTGTCAATGTTCACATTACACACTTTTTGTAAAAAAAGTTTCGTCTACTTCACAACTGTTTATGGGCAACGGGAGGTCAACAGAAAGACCGTATAGCGTTCGGGCCACTGGACTCCGCTTCGAGTCATATCTCTCAGCGTCTCTAACCAACGGCAATCCCCATCTCTTGGGCCCCCGACCAGGAAGGTGTGAAGCACCAACCAAAGTCAAAGCCGGAACAAACCTCTTCATACCCCAGCGCTAAGCCATAGCCTGGCCACCGCGCCGTTTCTTCCACCTTCACCCAGGACGTGCAAGAAGAGCACGAAAGGGTAAACGACGGACAGGCATCCGCAAAACATGCCCGAGCCATCGGAGACCGTGTAGAGCGATTACCTCGGTCAGAGGGCGACAACCAGCACCGAATACACGACGACGAACCTCGCCATTGCTCTCCCGATGTTCCCACCAGAAACGAGCAATGCTTCGGCGACATCAGTGGTCGAACACAGAAAGCCACCGATCACGAGGTGACCGAGATTGATTTGCTTGATGTGTTCTATTCGTCCGAATTCGTTCAAACTTCTAGAAAAGTATACCATGGATCAGATCACTAACAACCTCATGTCTTTCGCCGCAGGTTTAGTTCATTCAACCATTAACTTCGCACTACTGTGCTCCGGTCTCGATTTTTATTTCCCAGCATCGTACATTCATGTCAAAAGAACAGAAGCATAAAGTGAGAGGAAGCCGAAAGCAAAGTAAGGAGCAATAATCACACAGATCGAATGTAAATACGCCACTAGCCGCGACAACTAGCCATATCACTCAGTGTTTCTAAACATCTGGTAGGTAAGTCTCATGGACCACAACCCGGAAATCTCACATGTCCTACTTGGCCAAGTCCACTGGTAGAGGTTTTCTTACCGTTCTGTCATGTTATGGACTGACCACCTCGACCTAACTTCCAACCACTACCTGTCTTGGGGAATTAAAGAATTGACCTGACTGTCGCAGTGTATACTCGCCGCTGGTGCCGAATTATTATTCCGTTACACACTCTCTTTTATTCAACCTTCGTCTTCTGTCCCCAACCACCCCTCTTTGCCCCATCTATCCACCCATAATACTCCCACTGATAACACGGTCGATACTCGCAACAATTCACTGTCAAATAGTGTCGGGAATAATCCTCTATCTGGTAACTCACATTTCCTCAAGCCTCATCAGCCTCCGAATCTCGGCTCCTTCAACGTGCATACACTCATGCAGGCCGGTCAGCAGGCGTGCCTAGCGCTCACAATAAATTCTCTGAAGATTGATGTCTGCTGCCTAAGCGAAACTCGTATCCGGGATTCGAGCAGTGTAATTCAACTAACTGCTCCTGGTATCTCATCGAGGTATTTTCCGCTCACTTCATGAGACGAAGTAGCTCGAGCTGCGGGTCAACGTGGTGTAGAAATAGTCTTGATTGACAAGGCTGAGGCTGCCCTTTTAAACTGGATCCCTGTTAACAGTCGTTTATGTGCTGTGAGACTCCAAGGATCAGTCGGTGTTCGAAATGATAGTTGTGTTAAGCGCAATTTGTTTGTAATCTCGGCGTACGCCCCAACAGACTGCAGCTCTGACACGCATAAAGATGAACTCTACGATGAACTCGCCACCCTCGTTCGCAGCAGTAAAGGTCCTGATATTGTAGTGCTAGCTGGTGACTTCAATGCACAAGTTGGCAAACTTAGTATGGTAGAAGCTTTTTTAGATGGGCGTTGTGCTTTACCTGTTGAGCGTACAGATAACGGGGATAGGCTTCTCCAGTTTTGTGCAGACGACGATTGTTCTTGTCTAGCACCAATTTCCGACACAGCTCGCGTCGCACAGCGACATGGCGCTCTAACTTTACGGGTACTTTGAGTCAAATTGATCATATCACCGTAAGCTACCGGTGGCGCAGTTCTGTTCAGAACTGTAGATCTTACTGGTCCACGTACGTAGAGTCGGACCATGCATTAGTTTTAATGCGATTATCTTTCCAGCTCCATGGTTATCGTCGCAAACCGCAAACCCGATTAGCCGTGCAACGTACGTGTGATCCAGAAGTACGTACCCGTTATGAGCAGAAGTTAGAACATGAGATAGGATCGACAACGAACATATCAAACAGGCGATGCACGTGGCAGCATGTTTTGCCTGTGGTCCTAGATCCGGTGTCCATCAAGGACATGGTTTTCTCAAGATTCGTCTCGTCTAATGGAGCAAAGGCGTTAGCTCTCGAACCGTCAGGAGATGAATAAGATACGAAGACATCTACAGAAGCAAGTTACGAAAAGCCTTAAGAATGATCGCGAAAATTGGTGGGTCAAGGTAGCCGAAGAAATGGAAACAGCAACTGCTTCAGGTAACAATCAAAGACTGTTCAAACTTATTCGTGACACTGATGGACGGCGCACCCATGTCAGTGAAACGATTTGCGATAGAAATGGAGAACCCATCCATAGCAAGCAGCAAAGGATTGGCCGTTGGGCCGAATGCTTCAAGGAGCAATTTACTGGCTGCGCGGTAGTGCAGTTACTCCTGTGTCAACAACTGCGATTCCTTGGGTGGTATCACTTGAGCCCCCATCGGAAGTGGAATTGGAGTCATGCATTCGATTACTAAAGCGAAGGAAAGCGGCAGGTCCCGACGAACTTCCCCCATTTCTTTTCAAACTGGGTGGTGAGGCGTTGATAAAATCACTTACCGCCTTGCTCCGTGGTATTTGGAACGAGGATTGTATTCCGTTAATATGGAGTAAGTCGTTGGTTGTTCCCATCTTCAAGAACGGAATACGCAATGACTGCAGTGATCATCGACGGATTAGCTTAATTTCGAAAGTCACCAAAGTATTAGCTTCGATTTTGCTGCATCGTCTTACGCCGGCTCGCGAGAGAAATACCCGCGAACAGCAGGCTGGATTCCGCCCAGGTTGAGGATGCATCGACCAGATTTTTATCCTTCGCCGACTACTTGAAACGCGTCACACGCACCGACAATAGTACTTTTTTGATAGACCTGAAACGCGCCTTCCATTCAGTTGATCGAATAGCTATTTTCAGTGCTCTTCATCGAAAAGGTATGCCCCAGAAGTTCGTGAACCTACTTAGATCACTGTATTCTCATACTTCTGGCCGCGTTGGGGTTTACGGTGAACTATCCGGTCGGTTTGAAACGACCAGTGGTGTTCGACAGGGATGTCCTTTGTCTCCATTCCTGTTCCACTTCGTCATGGACGAAATAATGGAGAGTCCGCAGCAAAATCTTCAGGATGTAGGCGTCGAACTAGGAAATAGTGGGAAGCTGTGTGACCTAGATTACGCGGACGACGTTGTCTGCTTGTTGGAATCCACGGAACATGCTCAGCGTGCACTAGATAGACTTGGGAGAGCTGTAGCTCCATTCGGCATGCGCTTTGCACCTTCAAAGTGCAGAGTGATGTTACAAGACTGGACGTCAACGATTCCGAGCTTGATGCTCGATGGGGAGGTGCTGTCAGTTATCGACCACTTCATCTACCTCGGCAGCATTGTGACGACGAATGGGAGCACAGCAGTAGAGGTGAACACGCGTATATCTAAGGCTCGATCGGCGTATGCTGGACTGAAGCACTTGTGGCGCCGACCTGATATTTCACTGAAGTTTAAAGGTCGTGTATACTGTGCTGCAGTGCGTTCAGTTTTGTTGTATGGTTGTGAAACTTGGAGTCTGCGTGTAAAAGATATTCGTCGTCTTGAGGTTTTTGACCACCGATATTTACGTAATATTGCTAAGATCGGGTGGATTAGCCGAGTAGGCAATGCTGAGGTTAGAAATCGAGTATTGGGTACTAATTCGGAGAACGTTTTGTAACAGCGTATCCAGCTTAGTAGACTTCGTTGGTTGGGACACGTGTTACGTATGGCAAACACACGTCTACCGTATCGCGTTCTATTCTCCGTTCCTCCTAGGGAGTGGAAGAGACAACATGGAGGTCAACAGATGACGTGGCAACGGGGAATGAGAAAATGTACAGCAGACTTAGGAAAAGTAGGTGCTTCACGTTTTCGTGGTTGGGGTCCAAAAGATCCGTCTACCAGTTGGCTGGGGACACTGAAGGATATGGCTGCGAACCGCGAGCAGTGGCGATCGTGTTGTCACTTTCTATTGAATCAGAATGACTGATCGATGTGCATTTGTACAGTTAGACTGTGTATTCCGTGTGTTGGCTACTAGGGCATTCTTTCCTTTTCCCACCCATGTAGGTCCAGTCCCTGTCCATCTTGTACATTCATACTTTCTAATTCAACGTGCAACATGGAGAGAAAGGCAGTGGTCAGTGGGGCTTGCCCTACTGTTTAACGCTGTACCATGATGATGATGATGCACTCTCTGCTGGTGATTGTACATGGGGGTCCACCGTAAAAAACATTTTTTAGTGCATTGCATACTATAACAAACATTCAGCAGACGAACTAACTACTTTAAATTGTCCTATTAATAATATAAGTAGGTTTCTGGAATGGATAAGAACGAAATCGTCATGCAGTGTTGTCACTATTTCTAAACACATCCTAGAAATTGAATTTTGTGACCGACTTTTAACTGGACACAAATAGTTTTTTAATAGTCCATCCAACCGATACGCACATCGCACGTCGAACATAGCTTAACTGCGCTCTATACTGCTAAGTCACAACTCGCGTTCCTAATTTACTTTTACTTGTATGCGGTTAGCTCCCGCGAGAGGATGAGCCGGCTTCATGCGTGTCCCAATTGAAAGGGAACTTGTTTCACCGAGGTTTTTGGGCATCGGCTACCCTCAACCTGGTTTGGCCCACCGTTCGAACGGTTTGCGGGGGTGGGGCCGCTGACGCATGCCTCAACTTCGAGGATGGACGGGTGATGGAGACCAAAAAGATGGAAGATAACCCGACAGGTACGACAGTTTGTCAACTCAGAGGCGCTACTCCTCCTAAGTATCCAATACGCCGTCCCTTACTGGTTTACTTCAATCTATTTCACTCACAGTGGTCATAAAATTAGCAGACATCCTGAGGTCTGACTTCGCTACCTACAACTTGTGCTTGTTAGTAGGCAAAGTAGTGTATTTTCAACACTAGTTGGCTGCATTCCATTTGGTTTCTCCATTCACAATCGTTTGTGGTGTACAGACGCATGCATTTTATGTCACGACGCATAAATTTGGGCAGTTAACCGAGCACAAGCGCAGGAAGGTCATACGACTAAATTCGGTCAGTCATGTGAGCTGACGAGTCACAAGACGTCACCGGGTGCGTGTGAATTGAAAAATCAAACCAAATGTGGTTAACCTGTGACGTAACGATCGCCTAGATGGAAAGTATTGACGGTTTGACCCGTTTTTAGCACAGCTAGTGAACTACAGCATAAGTGATGAACTCAATAATCAAAATACATAGAAAAAGTGGGTTGTGGGGGAACATTCACTTAAGAACCGGTTTATTGACCCTGCTTTTGAAGAGGGAAAGGTTGTAAGTGGGTGAAAAGACAGAACGAGAGAGAGCACTTCATAGTTTACCGGTCCGGAAAAAAAGATTAAAAGATAGTAGTACGACATCCAGTGACAAAAACTTGATAAAGGTGACTAGCTGCCTGGGTGCGTGACCACTGGGAGAGCGCTTTGCGAAGAGGGACCGCCGAAGCAAGTTTAGAAGAACAAAATCCAAAACAGTACTGGTAGAAGAGGGACAACGAAGCAATCGCCCGACGATGGGCTAGTGAGTACAGATTTGAGGTTAAAGAAAGGCTGTCAATTAGCCGCATGGGCGGTCGTTGGACTCGATGAAGAGGAAGAAGAAAGGCAGAGGAAGCTTCATCCTACATGTGACTGCAATATTCAAGTGCGGGGTGGATTTGAGCTCTGTGCGGCTGGTGGGAAGTAGCTTCTGGCTCGAAGTAGAAAACCAACTTTGCGCGCAGCACGAGAGGCGAGGTGAGATATGAAATGTTTTGTACCGTCTCACTAACTCCAGTGAGAACTCGATTCGACCTGCTAACTGCCTCGTTTTCTTTGTGAAAAACAAAGAATATATAGATTGTTGGTCCATGCTCCCACTCGATGCACACAGCGCATTGGCCCGACTAGTGTGGGCGACCACGCCTTAACGCCTAGATGCCGCTGGCAGGATTCGTCTCTCATCTATCAATTCACGCCATCGACCGGCTGTACTGTCGCTACTGGTATCCTGGGTTCGGTACGAGGCCGGCGCTGACACACTGCCTGCCAATGAGACTAAACCGCGCAGCACGAGACGAAATGGGATATAAAAGCGGACCAACACAGAGAATTTATAGAAATTCCAAGAGGATACAGAATCTGTGGAATGCCGCACAAAGGACAAATGAAAAGAAGAGTACATGTTTCAAAGAAGCAGAGAGAAAAGGGGTTTGGACGCATTCAATACAACTTTATTGTAACTGCCCCAGGAGGTGTGTTTGGCGTCACAGTCTGAATACACTGATCACACTACGCTCACGATCGATGTTGGTATTTGCATAGCGGGAAGTCATCATCAACGTACAGCGTTGAACAGCAGGATGGAAAGTTTATGAAGGAGCCAATCATGAAACTCTATCCTTTGAGCGTAGTCCTTGCAGAACAGGGCTCGGAGCGGATGGGATCTATGACTCGTGAATATTTTTAACGGAACCCTGAGGTATTCCTAGTTTTCAAAGGGCTGTTCTAACGGAAGCGTCTGGTTCAGTATCGAAGATGAGATCTTTCGAACGTTTTCTGTAGACCGAGGCTTCTCATCCCCAAATTAACTAGCTGAACCATACAGAAGACAAGAAATAAAATACACGGATGAAAACTTACCATCACGTTAACCAGAGTAAGCTATATAGTCAGGTCAAGGGTCATGCAACTTGTACTTTTCGTCTAAGCGAGCGTTACGTCACAGGTTAACCACACTTAACCAGGTTTCCGTTTACCGTTGTGTAGTACACACACGCACTCCGTGACGTCTTGCGACTTATCAACTCAAGTGACTGACCGAATTCAAGTCATATGACCCTCCTGCGCTTGCACTCGACCAAAGCCAGTGTCCGAACTTGATTAGCTGTCCAAATTTATGCGTCGTGACGTAAAATGCATGCGTCTGTACACCACAAAGGACGGTGAATTGAGAAACTCAACGGAATGCGGCCAACTAGTGATGAAAACAAACTATTTTGCCTGCTAACAAGCACAAGTAGTAGGTAGCGAATTCAGACTTCAGTGTCTACAGACCTATGAACACATCATGCATAAAGCTAGGCAAATTAATTTGGTGGACCAAAGCTTTTAGTTCAAGAACGACAGAGCGGAGGCCGCCAGTGGATGACTTTCAGCCATAAATAGACAAGGAATTTCTTTTACTGAACAAGAAACGAAAAAATTGCACGAACGTATCGACTTTTCCAATTCTTACCATATAAGAATCAAATCCGTCGCACTGGGCTTCGCACGCAGATGCCAACTGACCACAGGGATTGAAGTTGACCAAGTGCAAGCTGACGGGATTTTCAGAAGCTCTGTTGGCTCCATATGCCCTACGAAATTGTTGAGCGAATTTGCTGCATTCCTACACAAAAGTCTCGGGTGAGCAAAGGGCAGTGAAAGATGTTACCTTTTTTGACATTTCATTTTCATATGTGCAGTCTATACATACTACCAGACCCTTTTCAAAGCTTTTCTGCAGTCTAGCGCTAATCAATTGCTTCTGAAAGCGTTTGCTGCAGTAAGTTCCATCGTCAATTTGCTTTCGGATCATCTGACGGATTCGTCCTCTTTTTCGACATTTTTCTTCTTTTCGTAGAAGCTTCCTTTTTTCCACTTTCCGGAGATAAGTACGCTCCGACTTTTTGCGCTATTGGTAGTTCCGTGATCATCCAATTGTCAAGCGCATACCTCCCGGTTTTCCGTGGACATAACGAACTAGAGTAAATGGTTCGCGAGAAACAAACCTGAAAAAGATCAGTCATACTAAATTGAAATAACGAGCCGAAGCGAATCCATTGATAATTTTATAACAGCTACCACCGTCCAGAAAACAGGTGTGGAGCCAGAATGTGAAAAGGTGACAGGCTGATACGTGGATTTCACATAAAACAACGGAAACGTTATTGTTAGTAAGAACGAAAGTCTGAGAACGAATGTCAGGTTTTTACTTATCTAGTAACAGTTACGTGAGCTAAAAAAAGGAGTTACAACATGCGATGCCTTGTACAAACAAGGAGAACGAACGTGAGGAAAATAACAGCATTCGCCCCGGCCGAAAAATTAAGGGTCTAACACCGCATTATCGCCAAAGGTCCTCCAATACTAGCGCTTAATCGCCGGCTATTATTCGAACGACTTTTTGTGGCCAAAGCAGAATTCGAACAACTACTGAATTTGGGCATATTGCGCCCGCCAATCAGTCCGTGTGCCTCCCTTTTCGATATGATTCAAAAACGCAATGATGACCGGCGCTTGCGATCATCACGAGACTGTACCTTGGCGTGGTGTGATGGCTTGCGTGCCTTTATGACCCAAAGGGCTATACAGCATGGCTTCCTTGAGCCCGAGGTGCAATTATGCCTGACAGATCTATGGGTAGAGGCCAGACAAAGTCCAGTCTGCTGGTCCTCCAGGTCGGAGGTCGATCTGAGTTGGTGACTCAGTCGATAAAATCAGTGGAAGAATAATCGATCCAAGCAAACGGGGTTTCACTCAGCTACCCCGCTGTCTTTCGGACTGGTTCTTTTTAGAACTTAAGTCTCTGGTTGAGAACCCTAACCGTTTTACCGCTCTGTGGATGAACACCTTAGCAGTGCTTGTCTGACATCTCCCATAAACCACATGACTACACATAATTCCATACTGCATCGGTCGTCGTGCAGGATAATCAGGACCGCGCTGCCCATTGCATAGAGCGGGGTGGGTAGTGTTAAGGAAGCTACTGCTCAGAGTCCCTCTTTCTTATTCAACTTGTCTTCTGTCCCCACCCACCTCTGTTTGCTTCCTCTATCCACCCACATTACTCCCACTGATGGCACGCATGAAAATCGCGACGGTACATTGTCAAACAGTGTGATTAATCCTCTCTCCTGTAGCTCACGTTTACTCAAGCTTCGTCGGTCTCTGAATCTCGGCTTCTATAACGTGCATATACAAGTGCAGGTCGGCGAGCAGGTATACCTACCGCTCACAGTGAACTCCTGGCAATTGAAGTTTACTGCGTCGGTGAAACGCGTATCCAGATTATGAGAAGTATGATTCAACTGACTGCTCCTGTTGTCTCATCAATGTATTTCCTGCGAACTTTAGGAAACGAAGCAGCTAGAGCTGCGCGTCAACGTGGTGTAGGAATAGTCCGGACTGACAAGGCTGAGGCTTCCCTTTTAGAGTGCATTTCGATCAATAGTCGTTTATGACCTGTAAGACTCCAGGGAACAATCGGTGTTCGAAAGGATAGTTGTGTTAAGCGCAGTTTGTTTTTGATCTCGGCATACACCCCAACTATCGTCCAATTTCCCCCACGCCTGTTATTTTAAAAGTATTCGAAGCTGCCATCTCCGACGAACTGCGTACATTTCTCAAACGCGAAGGACTGCTGAGTGATCGCCAATACGGATTCCACCCACATCGTCCCACCAATCATCACTTGGCTCTCGTCACACTCCTGGTCGGCTGCACTCGTATTGTGGACATCCGGTTTTCTCAATAACCGAACCATCTCCGTCCGAGTTGATATGGTTCTGTCCCAGCCATTTCCTGTGAATGTTGTTCCTCAATGTTCAGTACTTGCGCCCACCCTCTTTCATCTATTAATGATCCACCCACTACTTCTAACCCAATCCATATCCTTGCCGATGACGCCATCCCTCATTCTTCTCGTCTTCACCACACCGCCCTTCAACTAACTGTTGTATGTATCTCATCAAGGAACTTTGTGCATACTTCAGGAGACGAAGCAGCTAGAGCTGCGCGTGTAGGAATAATTTTGATTGACAAGGCTAAGGGTTCCCTTTTAGAATGCATTCCGACCGAGATTCGTGCATGACCTGTAAGACTCCAGGGAACAATTGGCGTTCGAAAGGATAGTTGTGTTAAGCGCAATTTGTTTGTAATCTCGGCGTACGCCCCAACAGACTGCAGCTCTGACACGCATAAAGATGAACTCTACGATGAACTCGCCACCCTCGTTCGCAGCAGTAAAGGTCCTGATATTGTAGTGCTAGCTGGTGACTTCAATGCACAAGTTGGCAAACTTAGTATGGTAGAAGCTTTTTTAGATGGGCGTTGTGCTTTACCTGTTGAGCGTACAGATAACGGGGATAGGCTTCTCCAGTTTTGTGCAGACGACGATTGTTCTTGTCTAGCACCAATTTCCGACACAGCTCGCGTCGCACAGCGACATGGCGCTCTAACTTTACGGGTACTTTGAGTCAAATTGATCATATCACCGTAAGCTACCGGTGGCGCAGTTCTGTTCAGAACTGTAGATCTTACTGGTCCACGTACGTAGAGTCGGACCATGCATTAGTTTTAATGCGATTATCTTTCCAGCTCCATGGTTATCGTCGCAAACCGCAAACCCGATTAGCCGTGCAACGTACGTGTGATCCAGAAGTACGTACCCGTTATGAGCAGAAGTTAGAACATGAGATAGGATCGACAACGAACATATCAAACAGGCGATGCACGTGGCAGCATGTTTTGCCTGTGGTCCTAGATCCGGTGTCCATCAAGGACATGGTTTTCTCAAGATTCGTCTCGTCTAATGGAGCAAAGGCGTTAGCTCTCGAACCGTCAGGAGATGAATAAGATACGAAGACATCTACAGAAGCAAGTTACGAAAAGCCTTAAGAATGATCGCGAAAATTGGTGGGTCAAGGTAGCCGAAGAAATGGAAACAGCAACTGCTTCAGGTAACAATCAAAGACTGTTCAAACTTATTCGTGACACCGATGGACGGCGCACCCATGTCAGTGAAACGATTTGCGATAGAAATGGAGAACCCATCCATAGCAAGCAGCAAAGGATTGGCCGTTGGGCCGAATGCTTCAAGGAGCAATTTACTGGCTGCGCGGTAGTGCAGTTACTCCTGTGTCAACAACTGCGATTCCTTGGGTGGTATCACTTGAGCCCCCATCGGAAGTGGAATTGGAGTCATGTATTCGATTGCTAAAACAAGAGAAAGCGGCCGGTCCCGACAAACTTCTCCAGTTAGTTTGAAACTGGGTGGAGATACTTTGATAAAATCACTAACCACCTTGCTGTGTGACATTTGGAACGAGGAGTGTATTGCGCTATTATGGGGCGAGTCATTGATTGTACCCATCTTTGAGGAGGGAATACGCAATAGCTGTAGTAATCATCGTGGGATTAGCTTAATTCCGATAGTCACTAAAGTATTAGCCTCGATTCTACTGCACCGTCTGACATCAACTCGCGAGAGGAATACCCGCGAACAGCAGGTTGGATTCCGCCCAGGTCGAGGATGCATCGACCAGATTTTTACTCTTCGCCAACTATTTGAGACGCGTCACATGCACAGCTGACCGACAATATTGATTTGCTTAGACTAGAAACGCGCTTTCGATTCAGTTGATCGAACAGCTATTTTCACTGCTCTTCGTCGAAAAGGTATGCCCCAGAAGTTCGTAAATCTACTGAGATCATCGTATTCTCATACTTCTGGCCGCGTTGGGGTTTACGGTGAACCATCCAGTCCACTCGAAACTAATAGTGATGTTTGACAAGGATGTCCCATTTCGTCATTTCTGTTCAACTTCGTCATGGACGAGATAATAGAGAACGCCTTGCGAAGTCTCCAGGATGTGGGCATCGAACTAGAAAATAATGAAAGCTGTGACCTAGATTCCGCGGACGATGTTGTCTGCTTGTTCGAATCCACGGAACATGCTCAGCGTGCACTAGATAATCTCGCAAGAGTTGTAGCACCATTCGGCATGCGCTTTTCACCTTCAAGGTGTAAAGTTATGTTACAAGACTGGGCGTCAACAATTCCGAGCTTGATGCTCGATGGGGAAGTGCTGGCAACGGTCGACCGGCTCGCCTACCTCGGAAGCAGCTTGACGACGTATGGGAACAGTAGTAGAGGTGAGCACCCGCATATCCAAGGCACTTGTGGAGCCGACTCGATATTTCACTGAAATTGAAAGATCGTGTGTAATGTGTCACGTTGCAAATTAGATCAGATCAGATCATAGGATATGGACGCTTGAGCCAAATTTGCATCCAGTTTCTTGGACCCGAGGCTGCAGAGATCCTCACATGCTGCAACAGAGAAACGAAACAGCAATTGTTTCAGTGGTCACGACAATGCCGCAGGTTTCTAGTTGTCTGACCATCTATTTCCTCTTCCCCAAGACAAGTGAACCCCGGTGGAAGTACAACCGACTTCAGATCTCACTGAATTATGAGACATGATAGCACGACAAGCAGTCTTTGTCGACGGTGAGACCTCGACGCTTACATTCTTTGGTTCTCTCTCTAGACCGCCATGGTGGTGCTTGCGTGGATGATACTGAAGGCTTTCTATCTTTCTACTGCATTTATAAACACGACTGGGGATGTGGTAGCGAATTTAAAGGACGAGAAGAAAAATAATGATAATGATAAAGAATGAAATAATATCACGCGGAAAAAGAGGAAAACGAGGAAGAGAAGTTCAACTATTTGGAAATTGGTTAGAAGTAGCAGCTATGATAGCTTCAGTGAGAATGAAAATGTGCTAACTTGTGATGTGATGTCAGATGTAGGACACTTCACCGTGATAGAGCTCCACCTGCAACGCGACACAAACCAATCTGTGCTACGTACTCAGTTTGATTCCAAAACAGGTTGAGGGCCAGTTGTGCTTTGGGTGATTGTGGGTTAGATGTTGCGTCGTGTTTTGTGATGCCAGGGAAAAAAATCCCTGTGCCCTTTTTTTATTACATGCTTGTGCATGAGTGCAGTGGAAGGGGTATATACCCCGTAGCCACGAAGGCCCATTGTGCTATCAGGTTTAATCGGCAACCATACCCTGAGACTTGGAGTGGAGAACCACGTAAGGCCCAAATAGGTCAGGTGTGGTAACGATCAGGACGACAGTGAAATGCTGTCTACCCAGAATCTCACCTCACCTTTCTTTTCTTTTTCTGACCTTAGATTCTCAGATGTTTAGGTTTCCTCAATGTCCTCCGGGGCTCTTTTAAAACTTAATTTTTTGGCAGTTCAGTATCGTACCTTACTTTTTTGTCGGCCTCCGCGGTCGAGGCTCGATGGCTATCTTTATCACATCACATCCTGACCGCAATTTGCTAAGATAGGGACCAACCGGAGAGTACAACACACCGGCCTTTGTTTTGGTTAAGTTTTGTGGGACCCTTACGCCGGGCCAACGACCACTGCTCCAATTAGGTGTGTTTTTCGGAGAGGACAGCACGATAAGTGTATAGCAGCTTTTTTCGATTTTTACCGATCTCTTCCCATATGTTCGTGTCTCACATGTCGCAGCGATTAGGCTGTGTGTGTGGAAACAGGTGTGAAGATAGGTATACTCAATTTCGCCTGGCCAGCCTATGGAACTGGGTTTCAATTTACCTCTGCAGGTTAGCGGGAGGAGTTGGATTTCGGCATCATCCACATCCGAGGGTCACTGCACGGCCCAGATCCTTTGTTTCTTGGTGAAACCCTTCTAGTTGTACCTTCAAGCACTACGTGTCCTGTTACTCAAGGGGTCATGAGGTAGTCTGCCATTCTACATCAGGTCTTTAAATAAGCTGCCCCAGTAGGCATCTAACTTTCCCCTGAAATCAACGACCGCCTGGGCCTCCACCACTCGCTGGGAGAAGAAACTTGCCTTTACTACCGTATCGGAACGGCGTTTCACAAGCTTCAGCTTGCGTCCCCTGAGCCTTTCATGTGTTTCTTGGGAGCAACTGAAGTCCTCCCAAGTCCGAGAAGCCCTTTATAATCCTGAACGTCTCAATGAGGTCCACTCTTACGTCCCTCGTTCCAGAGAGAACAGCTTTAGTCCTCTAAGCCTCTCCTCATAGAGCCTGTTTCGGAGTTCAGTAAACATTCGTGTGAATCTCCCTTGCACACGTTGAAGTAGTTGCCTGTCCCGAATGAGATTTGGATGCCAAGCTTGAACGGAATACTCCAGAAGCGGCCTTACGTGGGTTTTGTAGAACGGCAACAGTATCCATGGCTTCCGCGAGGCAACGGCTCTCATTCACTGTGAGAGGACATTATTACTTCTCTTTGCGGCTTCTAAACATTGCCTCTGCGGTATGAAATCAGCAGTCATAAGCACCCCCAGATCCTTTCCAAAGCCACCCTGGTATCTCCGTCCCCAAGTTCCACCAGGCTGACCTGAGGGTTGTCCTCGGTGAGTTACCTGCACTTGGTGGTGTTGAGTGGGAGCTCCCACTCTGTGCACCACCGACACACCTTATCAAGGTCGCCCTTCAGGGCACTTTCCCTGGGATCTCCCACTATCTTAAAGCCGTCAGCTCATGAGCTAAGTCGTTTATATATAACAGAAACACGAGTGGCCCAAGTACCGACCCTAGTGGAACTCCACTGGCAACCTTACCCACACTGGGCCTGTGATCCTACACCCCTACGTAGAATCTTTTTTCTCTGAGAAACTTAGCTATCCAGTCAACCAGCGATGGGTCGATGTCACAGGCTCGAAGCTTGTGCACTTGCAGCCTGTGATTTACTGAGTCGAAGGCTTTCCTGAAGTCCAAGCACTAGACCTCTACCTTCTCGCCATCGTCAAGTCTCCTCGTAAATTCAAGGAAGCACACGAGGTTCGTCGTGCATGACCTCTTCTTCATAAAGCTATGTTGGTATGTATCAATCACTCCACTCCCGGATAGGAAGGAAACCATTTGGTTTCGTAGATTCCTTTCCGGGATCTTCAAAACGACAGATGTCAGATTTACTGGTCTGTAGTTGGAAGCTTCCTCTCTACTCGCACCCTTGTGGACTGGCACCATCTGCGCCAGCTACCAGTCTCTTGGCAGTTGACAGTCCCTCAGAGACTGGTTGAATAGCTGTGAAAGAGGATCGGCCAGCAGGTTGGATAATGGCTTCAACAGGGCTGGACATATTTCACTCGGGCCTGCTGCCTTACGCAGTTCTAATCCTGCTAGCTAACGCCTAACGTAGTCTTCCTCAATTAGGACGAGTGTCATTCCTGTCCGCCGAATAGAGAGAGACTAGGTGTTTCTCTACCTATGCATTTGTGGTAAATAAATCTACTTTAAATAAACAGTTTTGTCATTGTTTGTGCTCTCTCATGTTAATGTCTTATAACTCTTGCCTATTCATACTTTAGCTATGGCCTTGTTCCAAGTTGATAAAAGCCTTACTTCAGGTACTATTTCGAGACTTTTGTTATCATTCGTTTGCTGTCGATCATAACAACTCGATCCGATCCTACAGCTAGATTGTTTAGACATCAATGCTCAATTATCGGACTCCACGGAGCATTGGATTCATCGGAAGAGGACATTCGATTACTTCTTGACTCCTATCGAGCCCCAGAATGTTGACAAACTTGCCACTTTACCAAACTATGTCGCGCCACCAGTCTTCAAACATCTCGCCGCGTGCAAGGACTTCAACTCGGCCATCACAACTCTAGGAAAACCTTGTAGTAAACCAAAAAATATAATTTTTGCATGCCATGTGCTAACTTCCTCCAGACAAGAACAGGAGCAGAATACAGATCAATTTCTCCAACAATTAAAATCCCTCTCTGTTGATTGTGATTTCAAGGCGGTGACCGCTGACGAGCACCGGGACGAATTAATTCGTGATTCGTTCATTTGTGACTAGAAGCCTAATCAAATCCGGCAACGATTATTGGAAGAAAAACACTTGAACTCTCGACCGCCTCTGATTTAGCTAGACAACTCGAGCTTGCCCAAAACAATCGATGTCGTACTATGTTGCCCCACCCACATCTTGCTCCGTCTCTACGATTATTCCGCCCGTTTCGGATAATCCAACTAATTCACACGATAAAGAAAATCCCTTATCGGCAGTTGGCAACTTCCCTTGTTATTTCTGCGGTATGAGTCCACACCCCAGAACTAAATGCTTTGCCATGGAAGTTTTCTGCAAAGGCTGCGGAAAAACGGACATTCTCAACGAGTTTGTCGAAGTTTCCATGTCACGAAACCTACACCTTTCTCCAGACACGTCACATCGTCCGTGGACTCCGTCATTTCTTCCGCCACTGGTTCAGCGGGTCCTCACTGTCCCTCCAGCGCAATCGTTCTTATCACTGTCAACGGGATCATGCTGCACACACTTACTGACACTGGGAGTCCGGAGAGCTATATTTCCAAGAGTGTGGTTGAAAAGTATGACCGGTGTGTCGTTGCATCACAACATAAAATCACCATGGCAACCACCAGCCGCCTATCGAATTCTACTCAGGGACATTTATTTGAATCTATCCAATTCATGGACATTTCTTACACACGTATCAAACTTTGTCTCATCTGATTTATGCACAGAGGTTTTACGTGGATATGACTTCCTCAGATTACAAGAAACCGTTGAAATTTCATTTTCTGGTTCCAAGCCATCTTTTTCTCTCCGCAGTCTACTGGCGGCCAAAATCGAACCACAATCACTTTTCGAGCACTTATCTTCCGATTGTAGACCAATCGCCACTAAGTCACAACGACATTCGTTGCAAGATTTCATGTTTATCAAGTCTGAAATCAAAATATTATTATCCTCCGGCACTATTGAGCCGTCGAAGTCCCTCTGGGGAGCGCAAGTTCTTATTGTTAAGAATGAACGTCACAACAGGAGACTGGTAATTGATTATAGACAAACGATAAATCACTTCACACATTTAGATGCTTACCCGCTTCCACGTATAGACGAGTTAATCGAAGCAATTTCGCGATATGAAGTTTACAGCACACTAGACTTGAAGAGCGCTCACCATCAAATACCAATTGAAGACAGTGAAAATCACCACAACGCATTCGAAGCATGTGGCAAACTGTTCTAATTTTGTCGTATCCCATTCGGCGAGACTAACGGAGTGGCGTGTTTTCAACGTGCAACTCATCGTATCATAACCGAAGAATGATTGAATGGAACCTACGCCTACGTAGACAACCTGACTATCAGCGGAGTTTCAACTGAGGGGTACGACCAAAATGTGGAAGAATTCCTTAAAGTCACTAAGAAATACGGTATTACATTCAATGAGTCAAAGACTGTTATTTATTCGCGGCAACTCAGTCTGCTCGGGTTCGAAGTATCGAAGAATGTTATTAGACCAGACCCAGAGCGATTAAAACCACTGAGAGAACTACCTCCGCCGCATAAAGTGAAAACCCAAAAACGTGTCACAGGCATGTTTGCTTATTACTCTCAGTGGATATCACATTTCTCGGATAAAACCAGCCTACTTGTACGAAACCAGACCTTCCCTCTACCGAGCAACATCTTGGAATCATTTAAAAACCTGAAACTTGAATTAGAAAACGCCGTCTCGGTCACCGTCGAACCTGGAACCAGCTTGGTAGTAGAAACGGATGCCCAAAACATCGCCACTGCGGCTCCCCTGAACCAGAACGGCAGGTCAGTAGCATTTTTATTCAGGACGTTGTCCCCGACGGAAAGACATCATTCTTCGGTCGAAAAAGAGGCATACGCCATCGTCGAAGCCCTGAAGAAGTGGAAACATTTTCTAATTGGAACACACTTTAAATTGGTGACTCACCAGAGATCGGTATCATTCATGTTTGACAAAACACCGAAATAAAATAAAAAAAGGAGAGATCCAAGGCCGGCGAACTGAATTACCTGACTTCCATCAAGATATCGTGCATCGCCCTATAAACGGCCTTATCACTTTTTATTTCTTTTATTTTAAGACTGGTGCAAAACAACCCGGATAATTGCGGTTGGATGAAAGTAGTAGTTCAGGAGTTGGGGATAAATCGAATGCACCCGTTAAGCCTAAATGTTCACTTTACTTGATTGATTTTAACGTCCACATACTATGTCAGATAGGCAACAGGCTACTCTCGCTAAAACTCTTGACACTTTTAAAATAGATGAATGCTCTTTCTCCGAAACACACACACACACACACACACACAAGACCCCACTTCTGTGATAACTCTCTGCACTTCGGATACAACCTCAGTCTCTCGTTTCACTCTTCGCGTGTCGGATGATTCGGTATCTAGAGCTCGTAGTCAAGCTGGTGTTGTAAATGCCACCCGTCCCGTGAACGTTGGCAACAGATCAAGGAAGCCTTGCATGTCTCTCCAAATGCCACACAGTACTCTGGTTCACGTAGACCTCACAAACGATGAGTATCTTCGACATCAGTTGCTCTGTTGGTTCCTCGCAGATTTGTCCCTCCGGATGCCACATTCAATGAAGTGCGTAAATCCCTGAGACGCCAAATGACTAGGAGCCCAAGAAATGACCGTGAGCAGTGGTGGATTGTGAAATGTAGGGAAATGGAAAAGGCTGCGTCCATTGGTAATGCTCGCAACCTTTTCCGCTTGACTAGAGACACCGATCCACGGAAACCCGGTGTAAGTGAGTTAATTAAGGAATCCGGCAGTTCACTGATTCACTCTCACGGACGTCGTCTGGAGCACTGGGCGGAGCACTTTAGGGAGCAATTTAGTTGGCTCACTTCAACGCTGGACCTTCCAAATATACCTGCTAGCGAAACGATGCAGATGGATATCACTCCTCTATCGGAGATTGAGATTATGCGAGAGGTAGGTTACTTGAAAAGACACTAAGCCACTGGACTGGATGGGTTGTCTCCATCTTTTTTCAAGAATGGAGACGAAGCTCTGGTTTCATAGTTAACAAAATTCCTCTGGATTACTTGGGATAGTGAGCAGATTCCCAAGGACTGGTGTGAATCGGTGATTGTGCCGATCTACAAGGAAGGTGACAGGTCCTCTTGTGAAAATCACAGAGGAATTATTTTGGTGAATATAGCGTCTAAACTGCTCACCGGTCTTATTCCTCACCGATTATCCAGTGCCCGCGAAATTTGTACGCGTGAGAACCAAGCCGGTTTCAGACCACGTCGAGGTCGTATCGACCACATATTTACTCTTCGGCAAACCATAGAGGACAGAAACATATAACGTAGACCCACAATCTCAGTCTTTCTCGTTCTGACAGCGGCGTTTGACTCAGCCGACCGCACAGTTCTCCGACGCTGCATCTCATTGCAGAGGAAGCTCTAGCTAAAGTGGATAACTTTTATTACCTGGGTAGTTACATCCCACTGGGTGGACCGATATCGGATGAAGTATCACCTCGTAAACAGAAGGCGCGTTTGGCTTCTGCCAACCTTCGTCATCTGTGGCGTCGGCGTGATATCCGATTGTCTGTTGAGGGTAGAGTGTACAATGCGGCGGATAAGTCCGTTCTCTTATACGATTCAGAAACATGGCCGTTGAGGGTAAAAGATAGGCAGAGACTGTTGGTGCTTGAGCATCAACGTATTCGTAGCACTGCCCGAGTATGGTGGGAACACCGTATCAGCAATGCTGAGGTCGAGCGTAAGGTGCAGGGAACCAGAGGTCAGTCTCTGGATCAAGTACTGAACCTAAACAGGTTAAGGTGGATGGGACGTGTTATGCATGTCCACCGATAGACCTCCTCGGCGTAAGATGTTCCACGAGGCAGATCGTGATTGGCAGGTGGAAGTAGTCAGTCCATGACATGGAAAAATGGTATGGAAACCTTAAACAGTGGACTTGACCATGTAGGACATGTTAGATTTCCAGGTTGGGGTCCACGTGATCCGCCTACAAAATGGTTGGAGACATCACCATCATCATCATCGTACAGCGTTAAACAGTAGGACAAGCCCCACTGACCACTGCCTTTCTCTCCATGTTGCACGTTGAATTAGAAAGTATGAATGTACAAGATGGACAGGGACTGGACCTACATGGGTGGGAAAAGGAAAGAATGCCCTAGTAGCCAACACACGGAATACACTGTCTAACTCCACAAACACAATGATCAGTCATTTTGACTCGACAGAAAGTGACAGCACGATCGCCACTGTTCACGGTTCGCTCCCGCACCCTCCAGTGTCTCCAGCCAAATGGTTGACGGATCTTTTGGACCCCATCCCCGAGGACGTGAGGCATCTACTTCAAAGTGCAAGCTGATGTTACAAGACTGGACGTCAACGATTCCGAGCTTGATGCTCGATGGGGAGGTGCTGTCAGTTATCGACCACTTCACCTACCTCGGCAGCATTGTGACGACGAATGGGAGCACAGTAGTAGAGGTGAACACGCGTATATCTAAGGCTCGATCGGCGTATGCTGGACTGAAGCACTTGTGGCGCCGACCTGATATTTCACTGAAGTTTAAAGGTCGTGTATACTGTGCTGCAGTGCGTTCAGTTTTGTTGTATGGTTGTGAAACTTGGAGTCTGCGTGTAAAAGATATTCGTCGTCTTGAGGTTTTTGACCACCGATGTTTACGTAATATTGCTAAGATCGGGTGGATTAGCCGAGTAGGCAATGCTGAGGTTAGAAATCGAGTATTGGGTACTAATTCGGAGAACGTTTTGTAACAGCGTATCCAGCTTAGTAGACTTCGTTGGTTGGGACACGTGTTACGTATGGCAAACACACGTCTACCGTATCGCGTTCTATTCTCCGTTCCTCCTAGGGAGTGGAAGAGACAACATGGAGGTCAACAGATGACGTGGCAACGGGGAATGAGAAAATGTACAGCAGACTTAGGAAAAGTAGGTGCTTCACGTTTTCGTGGTTGGGGTCCAAAAGATCCGTCTACCAGTTGGCTGGGGACACTGAAGGATATGGCTGCGAACCGCGAGCAGTGGCGATCGTGTTGTCACTTTCTATTGAATCAGAATGACTGATCGATGTGCATTTGTACAGTTAGACTGTGTATTCCGTGTGTTGGCTACTAGGGCATTCTTTCCTTTTCCCACCCATGTAGGTCCAGTCCCTGTCCATCTTGTACATTCATACTTTCTAATTCAACGTGCAACGTGGTGAGAAAGGCAGTGGTCAGTGGGGCTTGCCCTACTGTTTAACGCTGTACCATGATGATGATGATGACGACAGTAGAAAGGTTTTTAAACCGAGACCACGCAATTCACTACGAATTAACTTTTTCAGCTATAGGGTTATTACTCTGTGGAACGCACTTCCGGAGGATATTGTTCTTTCTCAGAACAAAACTATCTTCAAGAAAAAGTTAGACCTCTACCTGAGTCTCTTCTAGTAATTCCTGGTCCACAAAAAAGTGAAACAGATGTCTTTCATTGCATTTCCATTCCGCCATATGTTCATGAATGTCGCACCCCCACTCTGCTTAAGGCACTGTCCATAGTGAGACACTGCATGATGTAGTGTTCTGTTTTTGTTGACACCACCCCCCCCCCCGCTTCTTTTTACCCTCATTTCAGCTCGGTGAATCCGACAGAAGATCAAAAATTTCCTCAAGAACCGGGACAATTGGGCTCAAAACCTCGAACCCGTGGAGTACTTCAAGACTTCAAGACTGCTTGCCCGTGAAGACTCGTCGGAAGCCAAGGCCGCAGGGCACCCCACGGACGCAGTGTTAAGTCGGCTTCAGCGAAGCTTTTTTCAACGTGCCGTATGGACGCCTGTTGCCGAAACTAGGGACCCTTTTTATTACTTGCTTACACATGAGTGCAATAAAAGGTGGTTTTACCCTATAGCCACGGAGACTTACTGCACTATTGGGGGCAACCGCTAACCAGACCCTGAGACTTTGAGTGGCGAAGAACCACTTAAGGTCCCAATAGATCAGATGTGGTAACGATCCGAACAACAGTGGATTACCGTCTGCCACCAAAGTAACGGGTGATGGCGGAGATTCGAACCTCGGACCTCTGAGGTAGTAAGCAAACCCTCTAAACCACTTGACCACCACCGGCCTGACCAGATCACGATAAAAAGAAGCCTGTGGTTGGGAAAATGGAGGGCGGATATATCGGACAGCGACAGAAAGCCGAGACCCACATTGGTGGAGTTTACAAATCCAAGGCACAGAGATAGGATGTTGGCTGCTTCAGAACAAATAAGAAGGCTCTCAAACGATCGGGTCTTCGTCGAGCCGGATGATGCGACCGGCGCGTATACTACTCATGCAATCTTGAAAGCGGGTATAGAATCTGCTGGTCTGAAATCTCCGAAGCTGGCAATAAGGCGAGCTATAGTATCTACGGGTGAGAGGGTTGCGGAGGACAGCGGATGCTCTAACCTGGAAGATGAGGAAAATCGTGCTGAAAGTAGGATAGTGTTTACCGAAGCCCATCCTCTACCAGAGTGGAGGATACTGAACTGCTGGTGGTAATTGACAATCAGTAAAGTTGAAGCAGTCCTCATCGTGAGGGACTTCAACGCCCCAGAAATAGATTGGGAATTGGCAGGTGCACCAACGGGTCTCTCGGAGATGCACCCTCACAAGTCTTACAAGGAGAAGCGCTCATCCAACATGTGCAGCAGGAAACGCGTTGGAGGATAAACCAGAACTCTATGATACTTGATCTAGTAATGACGAAGTATGAAGGGGATTTGGGTCCAGTGGTCATCGCAGCACCACTAGGGCAGAACGATCACGGGGTGATAAGCATCGAACTGGTTTCACGTGAAAGCGCACCGCCGGACAAATACCACCGTAAGCTCAGCGGGCTAAAGACCCCGGCGATAGTGGATGCGGTGGCGAAACTAGATCGGGAGATCACTCATGGCAATATGGAACAGAAGTGGAACCATATCAAGGGGAACCTAAAGACACTTCTGGATGCTTTGGCACCGTTAGTGAGGACTAAACGGGTTTACCAAAGGTGATATCAGGGGCGTCAGCTCTGGGTGAGTTGAAGTCACCGGTGATTAACAGATGGGTGAAGTCTGTGTAGCTTTTCAGGGAGCCTAATAGGTCTATGAGACCTAGGCTATCAGTTGAATTGCATGCGGGAGGACGATAGACAACACCAAGCAGAAGGGTATCTGTCCTAGAGAGGGTAAACACAACCCACAAACAACCAATACATGGAAAGGTAGGGGTTGTCAGTATGGTGGGAGGAAGGATAGAATTATCGTATTATATGATGACCCCGCCGGCACGACCTCTGCTGGAGTCCTGCCTTACTGCGAAGTATCCCGGAATGGATATTTCGGCATTGGGCATATCAGAGATGAGCCAGGTTTCTGTGAGGGCTGTGATCTGAGGCTACTTATCCACTGCAAGCTGCCGAAGCTCCGGGATCTTATTCAACACACTCAGGCAATTGCTGTAAAAACACTTGAGCACATGCTCAGGACTTGTTGCAGAATCGCCAGAGACAACTGATTTTGGGTTTGAGGAGGAGAAAAGAGGGAGATTTGGGGGTGGAAAGGAGGTCCTGGGGGAGTTGGGAGCTGAAGACATTGGGGAGCTAAAGAGTAAACAGACTGTTGGGGGGACTGGAGAGTTTTGACGTCTAGTAACCTGGGAGGTATCATACCAGGCGGACGGTCTGCATCCTTTAGTCTCCGAAAAGGGCAGGCTGCTTTTTGTGGTTTACCTTTGTGCGTACTGCGTGATTCACAGATCTGAGTATTTTTGCTGGTGATCCTGTTTTGCATGACCGCACCAGATATATTTCCTGGTGCGTTAACCTCCTCACTGCAGCTTTCAGCAGAAACAGGTTGTAGGTTTGTATCTGGGCTTAAGGATGGGTGGGTCTTGTCCGTTGATAGAGTCTTATTAGCGATGCTGGAGTCGAGGATATTTTTTGTAGACGTCAGATGTTTAGTGGCACTAGCCCACTACTGAGAGTACTCTCCGCGACGGGAGATGGAGTGAGTAGAGAAGCGACGGATGTTGGGCATGCAGCTCGATCCTCAAGTCGAGTTACCTGCACGACAGGCAGGACTCTGAGCCTTGGATCGGCTTTTTGTGGGGTCGCTGGCTTAGCCTTCTCACTGCGGAGCCTTAGATGTAGTGGCTTGTCAATGAATACTCCATTGAGCCCTTTTATTTCCTCTTTGAGCTTTGCGGCGGAGGAAACAATCCGTTTGGCTGCCTCTGTGGAGCTCATTTTAATTAGAATCCCGTGTACTTGGTTGGTGCGTTTGGTTACCAGCCACGTAGACCGACTTTTAAGTGGGAAAGAGAGCTTAGGGTGGTAGAACATCTGGGCATAAATGTTATGAGGGTGGTCCGAGTTGAGAAGGCGACCCCAAAGGATAACTCGCTTGGAGTACTTCTCTGTGTCTTGCAAAATTCTGGCGACATCGATAATTTGCTGCTCAGATACTCTACACACCTGGTAGAGTGCCTGGGACACCGCGAGGGATTTGATAACGAAGCTCCTCAAGCTGGTCATGACTCATCCTTAAGGGTACGGACAGTAGTCTTTAGCTCAACTATCTCTGCAGCCTGACTTTGGACTGCGCATTTTAGTGCGTCTGTTGCCAGCGCATTATGGAGGACCGTCTCGTCCGGATGGAGGAATGAGACATTGACCACGGAAGGGGAATCACACTGCCTCATAGGGAAAGCAGCCTTGTCTGAGGTGGTTATATCAATGGTAGAGGGAAATGACATTATTCGGGAGGAAATCAGTACAGATAAAGATCGACTTATATGGGGGTGGGACGAGCTGTGTTCTAAAAATTTCAAAAACGGCTACACTCACCGAGGGAGAGGACCGCACCACTGGTGTACCGCAGGTCAGGTGGTCTTGTCTTGAAGTGTCTTGAAGTACTACACGGGTTCGAGGCTTTGAGCCCAATTGTCCCGGTTCTTTAGGAAATCTTTGATCTTCTGTCGGATTCACCGAGCTGAAACGAGAGTAAAAAGAAGCGGGGGGGGCGGGGGTGGCAGCGAAAACAAGATACATATAACCTCATTCAGTGTCACACTGTGGACAGTGCCTTAAGCTGAGTGGGGATGCGGCATTCATGAACATATATGCGATAAAAGACAACTATTTTGTTTGTTTTTTTGACAAAGGGAATTATTGGGAGAGACCCAGGTGGAGGTCTAGCTTTTTCTTGAAGATAGTTTTGTTCTGCGAGAGAACAATATCTTCCGGAAGTGCATTCCACATGGTAATAACCCTATAGCTAAAAAAGTTAATCCTTAGTGAAGTGCGTGGCCTCGGTTTGAAAACTTTTCTGCTGTGACCACGGAGAGAGGAGGCTGGACAGACGGAGAAGAAGCAATCGCTTTGACCTGTTTCAAAAAGGTGAAACATCAAAAACAGATCACCTCTTACGCGTCTTACGTCAAGGGGATAGAGGTTGAGGAGTGAGAGGCGGACGGGATAAGGTAGATGGGATAGACCACTTACTGCCTTGGTGGAGGCCCGCTGAACCCTTTCTAGGATCTCACGGTCTCGGTCAAGACCATAGTGCACTATCTGACTACCGTACTCCAGCAGAGGTCGGATATACGTGCCGAAAATTATGGGGAAATCATCCTTAAATATGCGCGGGAAGGACCTTCGAATCATGTTTAGAACTCGAAAGGCAGACTTGCTCGCAAGTTCGTGATGATGAGAGAAGGATAAGTTACAATCTAACCAGAAACCGAGCACCTTGTGCCGGTCAACCCTTGGCAGAGTGGCTACTCCATTAATGGAAAACGTGTGACCAGTCTCTCTGCCGAAAGACATGCTCATGCATTTGTCATCATTACCTGGGAGGTTCCAATCCTAGGACCAGCGTTTTGTTTCATAAACTGCAATTTGCAGGTCTTCCACGCTTGAACTCCAGAGGGTTACATCATCTGCGTACATGGCAATGTTCGCAGGAAGGGCTGTCGGTAGATCGTTTATATAGATCAGGAAAAGAAGAGGACCTAAGACCGACCCTTGGGGGACCCCAGTTTTTACTGGGGAGGGTTGAGACAAAACATTCCCGACTTTAACCACAAAGGTGCGGTCGGTAAGGAAGCTACGTAAGATGGCTAACATGGAGCCTGTGATCCCGTACGTCTGCAGCTTATAAAGAAGAGGGGCATGTGAGACCTTATCGAAGGCCTTAGCAAAATCGATGAATACAGCGTGTGAGAGCTGGCCATCATCATAGGCTTTCGTTAGACTATCCATGACAGTAAGCATATTGGTGATGCATGACCTGCCAGGAAGAAACCCATGTTGGGACGGGGAGAGGATCTTATTTCTATGAAGATGGGAAAGAATCTCACTCTTAAGAATTCCCTCAAAAATTTTGCTAGGGATGCTAGTGAGGCTTATGGGTCTGTAACTAGAAGCAAGGTGTCTACTACCCTTCTTACAGATGGGTGCGATCACTGCTTTTTTCCAGTTACGGGGGAAAACTCCATCGTCAACACATCGCTGAAAAAGCGAGGCATAAGGAGCAGCTAATGTATCCGCGGCTTCCTTGAGAATACGGGGGTGGATTAGGTCAGGACCCATAGAGCAATATTGGTTGAGCCGTCGGAAACCTTGAGCGACTGCACCAATGGGAATAGTTACGCAGTTAAGGGTAGTGGTCAGAGATAACGGGTGCATAGTAGGGTGGGATGATATGGGTATGGAGCTAAAAATTGTACGGAAGTAGGAGCTGAATGCCTCGGCTACTTGGCTAGGGGAAGTGATTGGAGATCCGGCACTATCTTTGAGAGCTAATGGCGTCGGAGCTGTGCCCCTTAGACGGCGCATGTACTGAAAGAAAAATGCCTTATTGGTCCGTGCTCGATCAAGTACAGATCGCTGGACTGCATTCTGATAGGACCTAATTTTGTCTTTGCATATGTTCCTTATGATCCTGAAGTCTCCTGCATCACGGGCAAGGCCTGTGGCTTTATATCTAGCAAAGAGGCGTGCGCGTTCGTCCAGAATGCGCCTAATGGGGCGAGGGAGGGGTCGCTTAGCGGTCTGTGGGCGACGAATTCTGGGGACAAAAAGCCTATCAGCTAAGGAGATTAACTCTCTGAGATTCTCTGCCATTTCATCCGCAGAGTTACCTGGGTTAGTTAAATTTAGCTGGGAGCTGGTGCTCACGGCCAATCGAGCGTCCAGATTTCTTGAAGTCTTGAAGTACTACACCGGTTCCAGGCTTTGAGCCCAATTGTCCCGGTTCTTGAGGAAATCTTTGATCTTCTGTCGGATTCACCGAGCTGAAACGAGAGTAAAAAGAAGCGGAGGGGGGGTTGGCACACCAGTTAAGCACCCACCACTGTCGAGTGTATTTCGTCCAATCCCCACTAAAAGTGAGAGGGGAACGTGAATCCTCGTCGCACATCAACTGCGAGAGACATTATGCATCATGAGCGTTCACTGAGACTGTATGCAATGAGCGAAAATGTCTATTAAAACATACTTCAGATGGATCAGTGCTCGCAGTCATCTATCTAGTTAACATATTCAAGGCTCGCTGCGAGGAAATATCTCGTGCCACTTGTGATCTACGACACCTTTGAAGTACTGAACGGTCTGTAGATCTACCATCCCACCAGGCAGGCCGTTCCAACCGTTCACAACCCTGTTGCTGAAGAAGTGCCATCTAGCCATCTATCTAGCTCGGGCCTTAAGCAGCTTTTTTCGCGTCCCCTTGTTCTAGAATCTGCGGCCTCTTGGAATAGACTATCTGGTCTCAGGCCAGAAAAGCCCTTCATTACCTTGAACGTTTCTATGAGATCCCCTCGACGTCTCCTCCTTTCCAACGAGAAAAGATTCAGGTCACAGAGTCTCTGCTCGTAAGTCTTACCCCTCTGCCCTTCAACCATTCGTGTGGCAAGCCGTTGGAATTTCGCGAGCCAGGCGGCGTCCTTTTTTGTAGAATGGTGACCAAGCCTGCAAGCTACCTTCTAAGTGAGATCGTACTATAGCCATTTAAATAGGTACGAATACCTCCGGCTTCCGGCAAGACAAAGCTGATCGCAGCCTAAAAAGCTCCCCACGAGCCTTTCCCACAGCAGCTTTGCACTACCCTGACCATTTGAAGTCACTGTTCATGATGACCCCAAGGTCTTTAACCCTACTGACTGTTTCTATGACGAACAGCCCTTAATCGTGAGCAGCAGTTAGGCTCTCGTTTGCCCTTGACAACAAATGGCTTTTTCAGCGCTCAGGGGTTGGTCCCATCCGTATGCCCAGTCCAGGACAGTACCTAAATCCCTGCTCAAGTCCACCCTACCCTCAGATCCAACAATCTTCACATTGATCGCAAGAATAAAGCTGGGCGATTGAAGAGTGTATGCCAGGTCGTTATTAAACAACTGGAATAGGACCGGGCCTAGGGCGGACCCTGAGGCACACCACTGGTGACGTTCAACAAACTGGAGCACCTGTTGTAACGAACGTTTGAGCAATGCGTAGCCAAATTCGCAACGGATCCCGAAATCAAAAGACGATTATCCGTGATATTCTACGATACTAGATTATTACATGAACAATGACATGAAAAATATGCAAACCTCAATAATACGATCACAAGGACTCAACAACGAGAAACCGAGTAGCAACGTGTGAGCAAACAGCACGTGTGTCACGCAGGTCCTGAACAAGGATGTGTCAAAGTAGCTCTCTGGGTGCGAACAAACAACAATTGGTCCATGAAAACAACCGGTTCGTAAAGACAAGTCAATAGTGCAGGCAAATGAGTGATGCCAGGAAAAACACTGAATCGCGAGGGAAAAGGGGGATTTTCCACGACTGACTGTTACACCGCCCACCAAAATCCTCCTGGATCCTTAGCAGAGTCAAAGGTTCAGTATAAAGGTACTGATTCTTTCTATCTGTCTAGGCTCTGCTGTCAGTGCGCTTGCCTAACGCTCGTCGTCAACGTTCTACTACTGGTCGCACCTAACCCATTGGCTACATAGACGTGAGGCTAGTCTACATCTTCCACGAGACCAAATGACCGATGGCGGGCGTGAAGGGTTACATAGATGTTGTCCTCTTAAAGGGCCGTCCGGTCCTGGATGTATGTGCTTGAGTGTGTGTATGTGTGTGCCGGGGTGTACAATGAAATCACAGGTATGACTACACATCAAAGGAGGACTTTCTGCAATGTCAACTAAAGACCGTGTGGCAAGAAAAGGAGTAAAGTGTAGCATGTGGGTGTGACCTGAGCTCCGCTACCTCCACATATGCAAGGGGCATTCGGTAACGTCAACAAAAAACAAAACAACGAACACTGTCACATGTTTGATGGGTTTACGGGATGTAGAGTGCGCCGTGCATGTGTGTATGTGTCGGGATGTACAATGGGATCGCATTCATCACCACATATCGGAAAGAACCTTCTGTAATGTCAACGAAAGACCGCGAGCACTGTAACGTGTTTGATGGAGACCGTGTGGTATATATGGTGTTTCTTTATCCACCTCGATGATTGGTGTGAAAAAGGTTTACTAGGCCTCAGGGTTATCAGCTCCTCCGTCTTCGCTCTCGAGTAGCTTAATTTTGCGTATGTCACGAATGAGCACTCCCTTAGCAGTCTTCACCTTCACCGTTCTTACCATTCCGTCAGTGCCTTTGATGGTTTCCGTAACTACTCCCAAAGACCAAGTGCTGAAATGTGCGCGTTCGTCGGCGATCATAGCCACGTCCCCAACTTTGAATGGCCTTGTTTTGACCCGCCACTTCTGTCAAGTCTGCAGAGCCGGTAGGTACTCCCGCAACCATCGCCTAAAGAAAACCTTGGCAGGATAGTTCGCTTGCTTTCGTCCGTGGAGGTAGCTCCCACGAAGGTTTACCGGCCCTTGGAAACCCTCGTTCTACCTTACCAACAATAAATTGTTCGGGGTGAGCGCCAGGTGGGTGGGGTCGCCGTTCATTACTGGAACCAGGGAGCGGTTGTTCAGGATTCGCTCCACCTCAGTCATGACGGTGTTTAGCGTCTCGTCGTCAGGCGGCTGCTGCTCCATGATTGACATAAATATCCGTCTGGCGGACCGGATCATGCGTTCCCCTACGCCGCCTCGGTGGCTGGCCTGTGGGGGGTTGAAATGCCATCGTATGCCGTAGACCACGGTTCGATCCTGCAGTTCGTCCCTGTTTATGTTCTTGTGCCAAAGCTGCAATTCCCGGTGAGCGCCCACAAAGTTCGATCCATTATCTGAGTATATATCGGCCGGTACGCCTCGTCGGTTGATAAATCTTTGCAAGGCCCGTAGGAACGAATCAGTCGTCATCGAATGTGCGACTTCTAGGTGTACCGCACGTGACTTCATGCACGTCATGATACATCCGTATCGCTTTTCTAATCTTTTCCCGCACTTGATCCACAAGGGCCCGAAATAGTCCAACCCAGTGTCACTGAACGGCCACCAGCCCGTAGTCACCCTGCATTCTGGTAGTGGGGCCATGAGTTGTTTGCCTGCTGTGGCATTGCGTCTCCTGCATTGCACACACCGTCGGATTACGCGTTTTACAGTCTCTCGTCCTCTCAGCAGCCAAAGACACTTCCGTATGACGCTCGTCACGTGACCTTCCCCGGCATGTCCTTCCACGGCGTGGATGCTTTGGATCATCGGCTCTACCACGGATTGTTGAGCCGGCAGCGGTACAGGGTACATTGTGTCAAAGCTCAGGCGGGAGTTGATCAGCCTACCGTCCACCCGCGGCAGTCCATTAATGAGTTTGCGGTTTAAGTTCTTTGACTCGCTTCTTGAGAATGATACTTCTTTGTTGATTAGTCCCGCTTCTTCTGCCCTCTAGAGTTCTCGGGCAAAAGCCTCTCGTTGTATCAGTCCAAAAATATCGTATTCTACAGCTTGTAGCTCATCGGACCTCATCGAGCCGACTCGTATCCGGCCTGAGGGACGTAACCCTTTCATGACTAGTAAATTTCTCTTGAACCTGGCCAACCAAAATAACGCACGGGGTGTCTTCATCCAGGAATAAAATATGACCGATCGCGATAAAAGGGATGTCGCTTCGATGACGTTGGCCGCAATCACTACGCCTTTGATCTCCAGTTCTACTTTTGTAGAGGTTTTTAAATCGTACACGGGTCAGTTCTGTTTAGGCATTTGCAGGAACTTTGGCCCTCCCGTCCATGTGTCTAGTTGCCTGAAGTTGGTCGCACCTCGGGAGCACAGATCGGCTGGATTATCGCCAGACCTGACATGCTTCCACTGGTTCCTGGCTGATTCATCGTGGATAACCGTGAGTCGGTTAACAACGAAAGTACTAAACCGGCTCCGGACGTTGTTGATGTAGTAAAGTACTATCGTTGAGTCCGCCCAAAAGATAGCCGACCAAATGTAGAGGTCGAAACATCTTTTCACCGCTTGTACCGCCCCGACTTCTAACACGGCAGCTCTGAGTTCAAGGCGTGGGATTGAGACCGACTTCAGTGGAGCAACGCGGGCTTTGGCGAACAGGATCCTCGTGGTATATTGTCCATCTCCTGTGCATCATCGTCCGTACACCACAGCTCCATAACCGACTTCGGATGCATCGGAAAAGGCACATAGTTCTCCCGTCCGTGTTGCATGACCGGAAGTAGGCATCGTGGAGTTCTTATGTCTCCTAATTCCTTCAAGGTGTTCAGAAATTCTTA
Source organism: Fasciola hepatica (assembly GCA_948099385.1). Taxonomy (NCBI): domain Eukaryota; kingdom Metazoa; phylum Platyhelminthes; class Trematoda; order Plagiorchiida; family Fasciolidae; genus Fasciola; species Fasciola hepatica. The sequence continues at coordinate 11,465,884 of CANUEZ040000008.1, forward strand.
CCAGTCCTCCGGTCCAGTGGCTGGCCCCAATCAACTTTCTTACGGCACAGCCGCTGCAGCAAGATCTTTCCGGGTAACAGCCAGGGTGAGGGGAAACCGAGCGGGTCGAACGGACTAGAGTGAGCGGATAGTATACCTCGACGGGTTACTGGTAGCTCGGGAACGTCTAGCTTGAAACACAAGGTCGTCCGTTTCCGCGTCCGACTGTATTCCCAAAGTGCCTTCAGAAGGGAGTGTAGGGCCGTACAAATCTCTAACCCTTTCGGCCCTCTCGTGGTACGGAATGACCTCCAGCACTTCTGAAACGTTCGATATCCACTTCGTCAGATGGAAGCCGTCCCCTTCTAGCAATCTTGTTAGGCCTCTGAGCTGCTCCGGGGCTGATTCTATATCATCGAGCGACCCAAGATAGTCGTCCACGTAGAAACTTTTGCTGACGCTATCTACCATCATGCGATGGACCAAATATCCACGTTTGTTCGCTGATTCTCGAAGGGCGTAGTTCGCATAGAAAGGTGATTATATGACTCCGAAGGGATGGACGGTCATCCCATAATTGATCACTGCGCTGTCCCGGTCGTTCTCTTCCCACCACAGGAAACGCAACGCATCTCGCTCTCCTACCGGGATCTTCACCTGATGGAACATTTCCCCAATGTCGGCAGACAAAGCCACTTTACCCACTCTGGAACGGCACAAAACTTCGATCAGTGGTGTGGTCCAGTCAGGCCCTTGTAGTAAACGATCGTTTAACGACTTGCCCTGGAACTTGGCCGCACAGTCGAAAACCACCCGCAGTTTATTGGGTTTCTTGGGGTTTATAACCGGGTGCTGAGGTAAATACCAGGTCCCCTTCCGGGAGTTGGTGTTGGCAGGCACCTTTTCAACGTAGCCCAGAGCTTCTTTTCGCTTCATAAATCCTGCGTATCATTCTCACAGATCCTGGACTCGAACGAAGCATTCCTTCAGTCGTAGTAGCTGTTGGAGAACATGGTTTCTGTTATCAGTCCACGGGTCGACAGATGTGCGCCATGGGAGGGGAACCTCGAACTGCTTTTTAAGGCCTCTAGTGCCTTGCCGCACTGTTTGCAAAGCGGTGGTCCTCTTGAGACAACGATGGTCCTTCGTCTCCGATGTCATAGAACTCCCTTTCGTACAGCCACTGCAGGTGATACTCTGTGCGATCCGCTCCGGCGGATGAATAATTCGCGTAGCCACGTCCCCCTACTGGACCATATAACATCCATTCCAGAGCAGGGCGTACGGCATAAAGTGCTTGGCGGTCGCTCACTCTCTGGTCAATTACCCAATGTGCCTCTGGCATGTAGCAGCCGATGAGGAGATCCACTTCGTTGTCTTCCCAGTCTACAACGGTTACATCCTGCGGGTGGGGCCACCTTGTCAAGATTGCGTTCACCAACCTTGGTGCTCGCATAAGGAAATCAGCTAATGTGAATACTTCCGTTGGTTCGATTTGCTCTTTAGTGTCTAAGAACATGAGTTGCCACCCCAACCAGCCGGTGGTCATTACTTGTGTTCCTCCCACAGCGCTCACTGCCAACAACGTAGTACATTTAGCAAGCCGGTGTTTCTCAGCAAAGTGCTCTTTCACTAGGGTAGTATCAGATCCACTGTCAACGAAAGCCAACGCTTTGACCACCCCAGTTGGGGTCACCACTCCCACGGCAACTACTCATAAACGTACTGGTTTACCGGCAGACCGCGGCGTTGATCTAGTCACACTGGGCTTGGTGAGTGCCTCAGGCATAGTTTCTCTAGCCTGGTGTAACAATCGATGGTGTCTGCTCGTGCAGCCCTCGTGATCACAACCGTTCCTTCTTCTACAAGCTGCCGCCCGGTGCGTGGTATAGAGGCATATAAAGCACGCTCCTGCCATCCTCGCCATTCCCCACGGTTCGCCTATTGTGAAGTTGATGAACTTGGGGCATTCTGGTAGCCCATGGCTAGCATCACAGGACCTGCAAATTGGTTGCCCTATGGCCTCACGTGAAATGACGTGTGTATTGGTCCAAGGCTGGTATTTCGGATGTTCCCGTAAAGTGGTCTGAGCCTGGCCAGCGCTAGATTTGCTTACCCGGTTACTGTCCCGGATGAGTCGGCCAAATCTACTGTGGGCTATCTTGGTTTGTCTGTCAAGGTATTCGGCCAGGTCTTCGAAGTTAGCCTCCCGGTCGCCTCGGTTTATACGTTCCGCCTCTTCCGCCCACCGACCCTGTAGTTCGGGAAAGAGGTGACGAGCTATGCCCTCCAAGGTATGCATTGTACCTAGGTCAGCCCTGTAACCTAAACGGTCGAGTTCTATTGAACAGTTCTGCATTTTGATCACCAGGTCAGTCATTGTATAGACTTTGCCCTTGGTTTATTTTGTCTCTGCCATCGCGCTCTCTATTAGGTTACCGACTACTTTGAAAGGTTGGCCGAACAGGTCCATCAGAATCTTCCTTGCTCGTGTGTAGCCTTGTTCCGGGTCGGGCATGTTACACCCATCGATAGCTTCCCCTGCTCGGCCTCGACAGTAGTCAGGTAGGGAAGCCTTTTCTCGAAGTCGGTTAACTTGTTTTCGACGAAAGCTTAGAACTGCTTGGGGAACTTGCAGTAGTGTTCAGGTTGCCCGTCGAAAACCGCCAGTTCTACTCTTGGCAGATCGATCACTGGTGGCGTTGATGTTTTATAGTCGGCGATCGGTGTGGAGTTTCCTATCTTATTGTGCCCTGATCTATCGGAAGGGTCGTAGTCGTTGGTCTTTTGTTCGCCCTCTTTCTGTCTACATTTCTGTTCTGCTTCCCGGGCCTGTTGCCTAGCCGATAACGGCTGTTGTTCTAGGTCTAATATCCTTGGCCTAAATAGATCGACATCTTTACAATCCATATCACCCATAGTAATACATGAGCCAGCACTGACAGGACTAGGCGATCTAGCGTTAACTAAACAATCAAAGGTACCCAAAAACCTCCTCAGTGACTTGCCGTATTACTTCCTGTCCAGATTCCAATGGCTTCGATCCTTTTCTTGGCATTTTGCGTATTTTCTCGTTCCGAATTGATCAACTGAGTATTGTAACACTTGTTTGAGCAATGAGTAGCCAAATTCACAACGGATCCCGAAATCAGAAGGCGATTATCCGTGAGATTCCACGATACTGGGTTATTGAATGAACAATGACACCAAACAGATACAAACCTCAATTATGAGATCACAAGGACTCAACAATGGAGAACCGAATTGCGGGGTGCGAGCGAGGAGCACGTGCGTCACGCAGGCCCAGAACAAGGATATGACAAAGTGGCGCTCTGGGCGTGAACCAACAAAAATTGGTCCATAAAAGTAAACGGTGCGTAAAGACACGTCAATAGTGTAGGTAAGTGAGTGACGTTAAAAAAACATAGAGCTGCAAGGGTTTTAGGGTAGTTTTCCACGACCGGTTGTTACACTCGGTTCGTCTTATATCACCCCATCTCTAGCCTCCCGAGCCACGCAGTATTAGGGACGACCTATTCCTGATATATGTTGTTCTTCTTACGAGCTTATACGCAAATCACTCCCCTGTGTATCATTTAAAACAACAACAATATTACTGATGTATTGATGTATCTACATTCATATTGCCGGACACAAGCACTACTTGGGAGACATTTATTTTTTTCTGTACTATTGTCGCTGTTGCGAAAATGGTTGCCCTCTTGTTGTCCAGTTTTACCATTCCAGCTCGGTGTCACCGGAGAAGAGATACGTACAAGAGCCGGAAACTTTTGGGCTCAAGCATCTCACACTTGAACTGCTTCAAGTCTTCAAGTCTTCAAGCCTCGCAGAAAGGAAAGGCCATGCGCGGCCCGCGGTCCGAAAATCTCGCTGTGTGATGTGAGTTCCGACTTGAAGATATTTAAATTGGCACGGGCTGCCTTATTTTTCGGGGGCTAACTTTTCAAAGTGCGAAGTTGATCTGGTATCCCGGACTGTTCCTACCCAACATGCCTCTTGAAGTTGCATCCCCTCCTTAGTGTCGCGTTATTTTTGAAAAATGATGAATAGATCTACCTATTTTATATTGAAATTTGGTTGTACAAATGGCGTATTGCGCACTGCGCATTCAAACCCGTGAGTTGATATGGCGTATTGCATCCACGAAATTGATGCCTCAATTGAGTTTTATGTAACAACAAAGTTTATGTAGCACCTGTAGGAGGTTGAAAATGTAAGCACAAAATGCGGTCACTTAACATTGTTAGTTGTACGTTTATATCCACAAAGTTGTGATCTCGGCATAGCATGCTTGGGAGGTATTCCTTTAGGCGGCTTATCAATGTTAATAATTATTATTCGACTCAATAGATGAATGTTCTAGTTGTACTTTCAACTGGAACTTTTATCTACTAGTGGTAGCTTTGTGCAGAAAAGCAAAATTTCGTCTTATGAGTGATGTAATATGCAGTTCGCACTCAAATTGGTCGGATAAAATGTTTTGCATCCAAGAAATGGATGCCACCGATGAGTTACATGTGAGAAGAAAGTCTTTGTTGCATCAGTTGGAGGTTAGAAATGTTGACATGTGTTGAGCAGTCAAATATCAATGTCAGTTGTACATCTGTTTGCACGTAGTTTCAGTCCCAGTATGGCATACTTGTGAGGTATTCTTTGGAACTGCATCTTAATAGGCTAAATAGTTAGTTTCCATCAGACCTTTTATCGGCTAAGGGTATTTTTCGCACACAAACTTGTGGACCCTGCGTGGTTGTGTTGTGTGTACATGGACCATTGGTAACATTACGTTTTGCCGAACGGACTTAGAATACCCAGCCGGTGGAATCGAAAGCTTTTTTCTTTCCACTGTGGGCGCAATCAAAATCTATTGAACGTCCATCGGTTTTCATTGTAGTACGTTAATTTGCGACGAATGTGGTGTGCATCATTTGTGAGCACCAAAGATGCCATCGGAACGCGTAATAAAAATGATGCACATGACTTTTGAAGAAATACTCATGTAACAGTATTGTGGCCAAAGTTTAGGCAAACCGTGATACCTACGTATCAAGATGGTAGGGAATGTGACGTACGCGAAAAGTAGAACGAGTACTACGTAACGCTAAAATAATGCTGGAATACACCCCCTAACCGACCACAGAATGAATGGAAAATGTGTATGTGGGAGTGCAGGTACATGTACACGGATCTACAACCACTAGAATATGTATGTATATACAGTCTTCTGTGACATATATCGGCATTGATGACGCCAGTGATAATCTTTTCTTAATACGAGGTTCGCTATCAACACCGTCTTAGCTCTGCTTGCTAGGGCTTAACTGCCAAACTTACCTGGGACGCGATTGCGAGCCCAGGGTTTATTAAGCCCTATCTTTAAATAGACTATTGTAGTTAGATGCGCCGTTACACTATCTGTTGGTGGTTAGTATGATACATCACGTCAGGGGCTCTTATTTCTGGTGTTTATTTCAGCTCATTGGTATCCACGGCGCGTCGCTCAAAGGTATCGCATATATATATATACGTAACTTCGGCTGCGGGCATAAAAGCCACCGATTCCCAAATGAAAACAGGAAGCTGTACGATTATAAACACATATTTATATAGACATGTGTACCGGTCCCATGTATATTCCGTAATTCCGTTTCTATTCTCTGGTGCACACACCAGTCCGTTGCAAGCTTGCTATTGTTTTAAACGTAAACATGATTGGTCTGTCGGATGCTGATAGCTTCCCATTTCCACGTATTACGCATATGAGTTAACTGATATAATACAGCTTGCCGTGGGGTACAAAGATGACTAACCTAACCCGCCTTTAGGAAACTCTGGTACCTGCTTTATACTGTTAACTGCACCCACCGAGCATTGATGTCTACACACTTAGGCACCGGTTTATAGCTGACAGAACATCTTGCAACCAAGTCTACCGGGCAGATAGTACAACCACTGAGGCTACGTGGTAGTCATTGGTACGATGGACCCAATGGCCTCCACCTCACAAATTGTTCACTCCACCACCCATAATGAAGGTAAACGTCATTCTGACTACTTTCATCAACCATCACACTACAAGGCACTGTTTTTGCACACGTGAAAGAAGACTCACATACCAACGTTCCCAGTGAAGGATAAAGAATGCAGCCAGGGGAGGATAACACCTCCCGGTGTTAATCACAAATTAGCGGCTGGTTTTGCATTCTCTCATTCTTTGGTCGTCCATTATGCGGCCAGGGATGACATGCACATGTAGTTCTCCAGAATTCGTATTGCAAATGTGCCAAGCACGTATAGGAACGTTACTTGGACTAGTTTTCCGGTTAACCCATTTGTCTGTGAACTGCAAAGGCGGAAACCCGAGCCGGTCGTGGAATCCGTAGCTGAATGCTTCCGAACCAGGCTCTATCGGCCGAGCCCCGGCTAGATCGCCCACAAAATGATTGACATCTCGACGGCCGAACGGCACAAGCCACAGCGCAAAAGCAGAGTGCAGTGCGTGCGCGGCAGTTTAAATATGACAGCTGCCCCAATCAAATGTAACGAGCGGGTTGACCAATGACTTGAAAGAAATCTACCAAAACTTGATCAACGCAAACAACTTTTACGTAGTATTCAATAACTTCACAGTCGTGAGTGGTAACATGATCCTCGTGCACTTACGGTCCTATGGGCCACAAAGGGATTAGCAAGAAAACCATCAGTGCGCAACGACTGCTCCACCCAAACCCAGGTAGTCTTGAAGTCCTGAAATACTACACCGGTTCCAGGCTTTGAGCCCAACTGTCCCGGTTATTGAGGAAATTTTTGATCTTCTGTCGGATTTACCGAGCTGAAATGAGAGTAAAAGAAGCGCGGGGGGTGGCAACGAAAACAGAATACACATAACATCATGCAGTGTCTCACTGTGGACTGTGCCTTAAGCAGAGTGGAGGTGCGACATTCATAAAGATATGCAATATAAGACATCTATTTCGCTTTTTTTACAAAGTAGGAACAGCCCGTAACTCCAATTGATCTAGCGAAATTATAGTGAAATACAAAGCAGTTGCTTATTTTTGAGTGACTAACCTATTATATTTGCAACGAGAAAAAGTGGACAATTTTTCCCTAGTGAAAATTCTTCGGTCAAACTACTTGTTGTCATTTATGTGTACAGGACGGTAAAATTGATCTGTAGGGGCTATTCCTATATATTATTGGCTAAAAATGTGCTAAGTGATTAGGAATATTTTGTCTAGTAGACCCACGCTCAGTCGATGCAAGTTGCCTCAAGTCTTCTATTATAACCCTTTCCATACTTGTTTCAGAAGCCCCACACAATAACAGCGAATGCCTGGACTTCGCTTTATTGAGAGCTATAGCTCTCATCAAACGGTCAATGAAATAACCAATTGACCTTCTGTTTCGACCATTTCTGTATATATTACTGTTACTTACAACAAATGGCAAACGGATGGAATCAAAAGCAATTTTCTTTCCATCTTTTGAAGCTGCCGAACTTCACTAGGTGTTTAGCAATTCACAAAGTTTTCTTCGTACCATACCCAACAAATTCATCAAAATGTGGTGGTCCCATAAGGACCATGTTACCAGTCACGTGGCCCTCCGCGTTCGTCATCGAGCCAGACAGTGTATACGTTTCTCCCGAATCAGTGAAGCCGCTTAATTCACGCGCGGACATTTGTTTTCCGTTCTGAATGATGCCATTCCCCTTTCGCTTGACCGAATACGTAAAAACTGGTTGGTTGAAAGTCCCAAAATCGAAGGCGAGCTCGGTAACTGTGCCGATAAACCAGCGTCGCTCCGCCGAATACCTAATAACCGGCTACTGCGTCGAAGCGAACGATAAGTGAAAACCGAACGTCTTGCAACAGATTATATGTGACTACTAACCCTATCAACAATCAGCAAAGGCTAAGTCAATAACGGGAGGGCTAGTTACCGAAATTTGACCAAGAAAAACAAGATTCATCAAAAATGAAGAATATAGCTTCATAAGAGTCACCACTATCACGCACACTTTTACGACATTGTTGCTTCATTTTAATTAAAAAGTATTTCTGTCATCTGTTTGGTGTCTGCATCGCACCAAGCCAGGTCGGGACTTACTCCACTTTCGAGTGATGTCTCATGGGTCTCCCAAGATGAAATCTTCCATGCCATTCAAGCTGGAAGGGACTGCGGCAAAGCTGAGCCTTCTGCCGCTGTCCAGCGGCCTGTCTTCCAGGTCACCGGCAATTCAAGACTCAAGACGCAGTCAAGACTAGTGTCATGAGCCCTTTTGCATTGTCCAGTGGTCAATCTTTCAGTTGGCCAGCAATACCGGATGCAAGACGTTGTCAAGACTTGTATTTTGACCCCTTTCGCCTTAACATTGTCCCATTATCTAGTGAACTATCTTGCAGCCCACCGATGACATGCAGATAACAAGGTAATCATAAGATCCTGGGGCATTTGGGCTTTAGCCTCTTACCCGTGTATTACTTTTAGACTACAAGACTACTTCAAGACTTCAAGATAAGTTGGACCGGAGTGACTTGCCTCGGGACTGGAAGGTCGCAGCAGTCGAGGCAACACATAAGAGCGGACCTAATTCGGCTATGCAGAACTACAGACCGGTAAGCCTAACTAGCATCCTATGTAAAGCCCTTGAGAAGATCATCCTTGCCCACATCTGCCAGCACTTAATGGAGCACTCCATGTTAAGTCCGGCCCAGCAAGGATTTCTGAAAAATAGATCTAGTTTACCAACCTCTTGTGCTTCTGAGATGAAGTAAATCGACGACTGGACGAAGGTAAACGGGTTTAGTTATGCTACCTCGACTTTAGCAAGGTGTTCGGCTTCGTTAATCATCGTTTTTGCTATGCAAGATCGAGACGTTCGGTATAGGTGGGCCAGTATTTAGGTGGCTGGCGGACTTCCCCTCCCACAGGACGTTTCACGTCAAAGTAAGGGACAGGTGTAACAGCCGGTCGTGGAAAATCCCCCTTTTCCCTCGCGATTCAGTGTTTTTCCCAACATCACTCATTTGCCCACACTATTGACTTGTCTTTACGAACCGGTTGTTTTCATGGACCAATTGTTGTTTGTTCGCGCCCAGAGCGCTATTTTGGCACATCCTTGTTCAGGACCTGCGTGACGCACGTGCTGTTTGCTCACACGCTGCTATTCGGTTTCTCGTTGTTGAGTCCTTGTGATCGTATTATTGAGGTTTGTATATTTTTGATGTCATTGTTCTTGTAATAATCTAGTATCGTAGAATGTCACGGATAATCGTCTTTTGATTTCGGGATCCGTTGCGAATTTGGCTACGCATTGCTCAAACTTTCGTTACAATACTCAATAGATCAATTTGGAACAAGGAAAAACACGCAAAATGCCAAGAAAAGGATCAAAAGCAGTCGAATCCGGACAGGAAGTAACACGGCAAGTCTCTGGGGAGGTTTTGGGTACATATGATTCTTTAGTTAATGCTAGATCGCCTAGTCCTGTCAGTGCTAGTTCATGTGGTAATGAGAGCAATATTGATCGTAAGGATGTTGATTTATATAGGCTGAGAATACTATACCTGGATTAACAGTTACTATCAGCTAGACTACAGGCGCAGGAAGCAGAGAAGAAGTGAACACAGAAAGAGCAAGAGCATGAGACCAGCGACTTTGGCACTTCCGATAGATCAGGGTGCAATAAGATAGGGAACCCCACGCCGGTCGCCGACTACAAACCACCATCGATCGATCTGCCCAGAGTGGAGCTAACGGTTTTCGACGGGCGAGCTGAGCAATACTGCAAGTGTGTCAAGCAGTTCGAGTCGTTCGCTGAAAATAAGGTAACCGACCCTGGGCAAAGGCTTCTCTACCTTACTCACTACTGCCGAGGCCGAGCAAGAGAAGCTATCGACGGGTGCACCATGCTCGACCCAGAACAAGGCTACACAAGGGCAAGGAAGATCCTGAGGGACTTGTTTGGCCAACCTTTCAAAGTAGCCCGTAACCTAATAGAGGGCGTGATGGTAGAGGCAAGGAGAACCAAGGGTGACGTCTACACCATGGCCGACCTGGTGATTAAGATGAAAAACTGCTCAATAGCCCTCGACCATTTGGGTTACAGGGCTGACCTAGACGCCATTCACACTTTGGAAGGCATAGTCCGTCACCTCTCTCCCGAACTACAGGGTCGGTGGGCGGAAGAAGCAGAACGGATAAGCCGAAGCGACAGAGAAGCCAACTTCGAAGACCTGACTGAATACTTGGACAGGCAAACGAAGATAGCTGACAGCAGGTTCGGCCGACTCATCCGGGACAGCAACCGAGCAAACAAGACCAGTACTAGCCAAGCTCAAACCCCTGTACGGGAACATCCAAGGTACCAGCCTTGGACCAATACACACGTCATTTCACGAGATGCTACGGTGCAATCCAATTGCAGACCCTGTGGTACTAGCCATGGCCTACCAGAATGCCCCAAGTTCGGCAACGCCACAATAGACGAACGGTGGGGAATGGCCAGGATGGCAGGAGCATGTTTTATCTGTCTCAACACCACGCACCGGGCAGCAGCCTGTAGGACAACGAATCGATGTGGTTACGAGGGCTGCACGGGCAGACACCATCGGCTGCCGCATCAGGCGAGAGTAACCATATCCGAGGCGAGTACCAAGCCCAGCGTGATTTGTTCAACGTCACGACCTGCCAGTAAACCGGTACGTTTAGGCGTAGTGGCCGTAGGAGTAGTGACTCCGACTTGGATAGTCAAGGCGTTGGCTTTCGTTGATAGTGAATCCGACACCACTTCAGTGAAAGAGCGGTTTGCTGACAAACACCAACTGGGTAAAGGTGCGACGTCGTTGGCAGTAAGCACGGTGGGCGGAACACAGGCTTGAAGACTTGAAGACTTGAAGCAGTTCAAGTGTGAGATGCTTGAGCCCAAAAGTTTCCGGCTCTTGTACGTATCTCTTCTCCGGTGACACCGAGCTGGAATGGTAAAACTGGACAACAAGAGGGCAACCATTTTCGCAACAGCGACAATAGTACAGAAAAAAATAAATGTCTCCCAAGTAGTGCTTGTGTCCGGCAATATGAATGTAGATACATCAATACATCAGTAATATTGTTGTTGTTTTAAATGATACACAGGGGAGTGATTTGCGTATAAGCTCGTAAGAAGAACAACATATATCAGGAATAGGTCGTCCCTAATACTGCGTGGCTCGGGAGGCTAGAGATGGGGTGATATAAGACGAACCGAGTGTAACAACCGGTCGTGGAAAACTACCCTAAAACCCTTGCAGCTCTATGTTTTTTTAACGTCACTCACTTACCTACACTATTGACGTGTCTTTACGCACCGTTTACTTTTATGGACCAATTTTTGTTGGTTCACGCCCAGAGCGCCACTTTGTCATATCCTTGTTCTGGGCCTGCGTGACGCACGTGCTCCTCGCTCGCGCCCCGCAATTCGGTTCTCCATTGTTGAGTCCTTGTGATCTCATAATTGAGGTTTGTATCTGTTTGGTGTCATTGTTCATTCAATAACCCAGTATCGTGGAATCTCACGGATAATCGCCTTCTGATTTCGGGATCCGTTGTGAATTTGGCTACTCATTGCTCAAACAAGTGTTACAATACTCAGTTGATCAATTCGGAACGAGAAAATACGCAAAATGCCAAGAAAAGGATCGAAGCCATTGGAATCTGGACAGGAAGTAATACGGCAAGTCACTGAGGAGGTTTTTGGGTACCTTTGATTGTTTAGTTAACGCTAGATCGCCTAGTCCTGTCAGTGCTGGCTCATGTATTACTATGGGTGATATGGATTGTAAAGATGTCGATCTATTTAGGCCAAGGATATTAGACCTAGAACAACAGCCGTTATCGGCTAGGCAACAGGCCCGGGAAGCAGAACAGAAATGTAGACAGAAAGAGGGCGAACAAAAGACCAACGACTACGACCCTTCCGATAGATCAGGGCACAATAAGATAGGAAACTCCACACCGATCGCCGACTATAAAACATCAACGCCACCAGTGATCGATCTGCCAAGAGTAGAACTGGCGGTTTTCGACGGGCAACCTGAACACTACTGCAAGTTCCCCAAGCAGTTCTAAGCTTTCGTCGAAAACAAGTTAACCGACTTCGAGAAAAGGCTTCCCTACCTGACTACTGTCGAGGCCGAGCAGGGGAAGCTATCGATGGGTGTAACATGCCCGACCCGGAACAAGGCTACACACGAGCAAGGAAGATTCTGATGGACCTGTTCGGCCAACCTTTCAAAGTAGTCGGTAACCTAATAGAGAGCGCGATGGCAGAGACAAAATAAACCAAGGGCAAAGTCTATACAATGACTGACCTGGTGATCAAAATGCAGAACTGTTCAATAGAACTCGACCGTTTAGGTTACAGGGCTGACCTAGGTACAATGCATACCTTGGAGGGCATAGCTCGTCACCTCTTTCCCGAACTACAGGGTCGGTGGGCGGAAGAGGCGGAACGTATAAACCGAGGCGACCGGGAGGCTAACTTCGAAGACCTGGCCGAATACCTTGACAGACAAACCAAGATAGCCCACAGTAGATTTGGCCGACTCATCCGGGACAGTAACCGGGTAAGCAAATCTAGCGCTGGCCAGGCTCAGACCACTTTACGGGAACATCCGAAATACCAGCCTTGGACCAATACACACGTCATTTCACGTGAGGCCATAGGGCAACCAATTTGCAGGTCCTGTGATGCTAGCCATGGGCTACCAGAATGCCCCAAGTTCATCAACTTCACAATAGGCGAACCGTGGGGAATGGCGAGGATGGCAGGAGCGTGCTTTATATGCCTCTATACCACGCACCGGGCGGCAGCTTGTAGAAGAAGGAACGGTTGTGATCACGAGGGCTGCACGAGCAGACACCATCGATTGTTACACCAGGCTAGAGAAACTATGCCTGAGGCACTCACCAAGCCCAGTGTGACTAGATCAACGCCGCGGTCTGCCGGTAAACCAGTACGTTTATGAGTAGTTGCCGTGGGAGTGGTGACCCCAACTGGGGTGGTCAAAGCGTTGGCTTTCGTTGACAGTGGATCTGATACTACCCTAGTGAAAGAGCACTTTGCTGAGAAACACCGGCTTGCTAAATGTACTACGTTGTTGGCAGTGAGCGCTGTGGGAGGAACACAAGTAATGACCACCGGCTGGTTGGGGTGGCAACTCATGTTCTTAGACACTAAAGAGCAAATCGAACCAACGGAAGTATTCACATTAGCTGATTTCCTTATGCGAGCACCAAGGTTGGTGAACGCAATCTTGACAAGGTGGCCCCACCCGCAGGATGTAACCGTTGTAGACTGGGAAGACAACGAAGTGGATCTCCTCATCGGCTGCTACATGCCAGAGGCACATTGGGTAATTGACCAGAGAGTGAGCGACCGCCAAGCACTTTATGCCGTACGCCCTGCTCTGGAATGGATGTTATATGGTCCAGTAGGGGGACGTGGCTACGCGAATTATTCATCCGCCGGAGCGGATCGCACAGAGTATCACCTGCAGTGGCTGTACGAAAGGGAGTTCTATGACATCGGAGACGAAGGACCATCGTTGTCTCAAGAGGACCACCGCTTTGCAAACAGTGCGGCAAGGCACTAGAGGCCTTAAAAAGCAGTTCGAGGTTCCCCTCCCATGGCGCACATCTGTCGACCCGTGGACTGATAACAGAAACCATGTTCTCCAACAGCTACTACGACTGAAGGAATGCTTCGTTCGAGTCCAGGATCTGTGAGAATGATACGCAGGATTTATGAAGCGAAAAGAAGCTCTGGGCTACGTTGAAAAGGTGCCTGCCAACACCAACTCCCGGAAGGGGACCTGGTATTTACCTCAGCACCCGGTTATAAACCCCAAGAAACCCAATAAACTGCGGGTGGTTTTCGACTGTGCGGCCAAGTTCCAGGGCAAGTCGTTAAACGATCGTTTACTACAAGGGCCTGACTGGACCACACCACTGATCGAAGTTTTGTGCCGTTCCAGAGTGGGTAAAGTGGCTTTGTCTGCCGACATTGGGGAAATGTTCCATCAGGTGAAGATCCCGGTAGGAGAGCGAGATGCGTTGCGTTTCCTGTGGTGGGAAGAGAACGACCGGGACAGCGCAGTGATCAATTATGGGATGACCGTCCATCCCTTCGGAGTCATATAATCACCTTTCTATGCGAACTACGCCCTTCGAGAATCAGCGAACAAACGTGGATATTTGGTCCATCGCATGATGGTAGATAGCGTCAGCAAAAGTTTCTACGTGGACGACTATCTTGGGTCGCTCGATGATATAGAATCAGCCCCGGAGCAGCTCAGAGGCCTAACAAGATTGCTAGAAGGGGACGGCTTCCATCTGACGAAGTGGATATCGAACGTTTCAGAAGTGCTGGAGGTCATTCCGTACCACGAGAGGGCCGAAAGGGTTAGAGATTTGTACGGCCCTACACTCCCTTCTGAAGGCACTTTGGGAATACAGTCGGACGCGGAAACGGACGACCTTGTGTTTCAAGCTAGACGTTCCCGAGCTACCAGTAACCCGTCGAGGTATACTATCCGCTCACTCTAGTCCGTTCGACCCGCTCGGTTTCCCCTCACCCTGGCTGTTACCCGGAAAGATCTTGCTGCAGCGGCTGTGCCGTAAGAAAGTTGATTGGGGCCAGCCACTGGACCGGAGGACTGGTAAGAATTTCTGAACACCTTGAAGGAATTAGGAGACATAAGAACTCCACGATGCCTACTTCCGGTCATGCAACACGGACGGGAGAACTATGTGCCTTTTCCGATGCATCCGAAGTCGGTTATGGAGCTGTGGTGTACGGACGATGATGCACAGGAGATGGACAATATACCACGAGGATCCTGTTCGCCAAAGCCCGCGTTGCTCCACTGAAGTCGGTCTCAATCCCACGCCTTGAACTCAGAGCTGCCGTGTTAGAAGTCGGGGCGGTACAAGCGGTGAAAAGATGTTTCGACCTCTACATTTGGTCGGCTATCTTTTGGGCGGACTCAACGATAGTACTTTACTACATCAACAACGTCCGGAGCCGGTTTAGTACTTTCGTTGTTAACCGACTCACGGTTATCCACGATGAATCAGCCAGGAACCAGTGGAAGCATGTCAGGTCTGGCGATAATCCAGCCGATCTGTGCTCCCGAGGTGCGACCAACTTCAGGCAACTAGACACATGGACGGGAGGGCCAAAGTTCCTGCAAATGCCTAAACAGAACTGACCCGTGTACGATTTAAAAACCTCTACAAAAGTAGAACTGGAGATCAAAGGCGTAGTGATTGCGGCCAACGTCATCGAAGCGACATCCCTTTTATCGCGATCGGTCATATTTTATTCCTGGATGAAGACACCCCGTGCGTTATTTTGGTTGGCCAGGTTCAAGAGAAATTTACTAGTCATGAAAGGGTTACGTCCCTCAGGCCGGATACGAGTCGGCTCGATGAGGTCCGATGAGCTACAAGCTGTAGAATACGATATTTTTGGACTGATACAACGAGAGGCTTTTGCCCGAGAACTCTAGAGGGCAGAAGAAGCGGGACTAATCAACAAAGAAGTATCATTCTCAAGAAGCGAGTCAAAGAACTTAAACCGCAAACTCATTAATGGACTGCCGCGGGTGGACGGTAGGCTGATCAACTCCCGCCTGAGCTTTGACACAATGTACCCTGTACCGCTGCCGGCTCAACAATCCGTGGTAGAGCCGATGATCCAAAGCATCCACGCCGTGGAAGGACATGCCGGGGAAGGTCACGTGACGAGCGTCATACGGAAGTGTCTTTGGCTGCTGAGAGGACGAGAGACTGTAAAACGCGTAATCCGACGGTGTGTGCAATGCAGGAGACGCAATGCCACAGCAGGCAAACAACTCATGGCCCCACTACCAGAATGCAGGGTGACTACGGGCTGGTGGCCGTTCAGTGACACTGGGTTGGACTATTTCGGGCCCTTGTGGATCAAGTGCGGGAAAAGATTAGAAAAGCGATACGGATGTATCATGACGTGCATGAAGTCACGTGCGGTACACCTAGAAGTCGCACATTCGATGACGACTGATTTGTTCCTACGGGCCTTGCAAAGATTTATCAACCGACGAGGCGTACCGGCCGATATATACTCAGATAATGGATCGAACTTTGTGGGCGCTCACCGGGAATTGCAGCTTTGGCACAAGAACATAAACAGGGACGAACTGCAGGATCGAACCGTGGCCTACGGCATACGATGGCATATCAACCCCCCACAGGCCAGCCACCGAGGCGGCGTATGGGAACGCATGATCCGGTCCGCCAGACGGATATTTATGTCAATCATGGAGCAGCAGCCGCCTGACGACGAGACGCTAAACACCGTCATGACTGAGGTGGAGCGAATCCTGAACAACCGCTCCCTGGTTCCAGTAATGAACGGCGACCCCACCCACCTGGCGCTCACCCCGAACGATTTATTGTCGGTAAGGTAGAACGAGGGTTTCCAAGGGCCGGTAAACCTTCGTGGGAGCTACCTCCACGGACGAAAGCAAGCGAACTATCCTGCCAAGGTTTTCTTTAGGCGATGGTTGCGGGAGTACCTACCGGCTCCGCAGGCTGGACAAAAGTGGCGGGTCAAAACAAGACCATTCAAAGTTGGGGATATGGTGATGATCGCAGAAGAACGCGCTCGTTTCAGCACCTGGTACTTTGGAGTAGTTATGGAAACCATCGAAGGCACTGACGGACTGATAAGAACGGTGAAGGTGAAGACAGCTAACGGAGCACTAATTCGTGACGTACGCAGTATCGGCCTCCTTGAGAGTGAAGACGGAAAAGCTGATAAAACGGCGGCCCAGTAGACTATTCTGTATTTGTTCTCGAGGTGGGTAAAATAACTCTCATATATGGGAGCATTCACGACACTGATGTATCGAACCATCATACACCACGACACACACACCTACATTATGCACGTTTATACCACATGGTCTCCTTCAAACACGTTACAATGCTCACAGTCTTTCGTTTGCGCTGCAGAAGGTTTTTTCCTATATATGGTGGTACCTGTGATTTGACTGTACATCCAGACACATACGCACATACCCGATGCACACTATACCTCGTAACCCCCATCAAGCATGTGATAGTGTTTGCCGTTTGTTTTTGTTGACGTTACTGAATGTCTTTTGCATATGTGGCAGCAGCGGCTATTACATCATAGACACTCACACTCACGCATGCCCATACAGCCGGTGCATGACGGCCCTTCCAAGGGCAGCATATATGTTTCCCCTTCACGCCCGCCATCGGTAAGTTGTTCTCGCTGAAGATGTAGAATAGCCTCGCGTCTATGTGGCCAACGGATTAGGTGCGACCATGAGTAGAACGTTGACGACAATGATTAGGCACGCTCACTGACAGCAGGGTCTAGGTGGACAGGAAGAATCAGTACCTTTATACCAAACCTTTGACTCTGCCGAGGATTCGGGAGGATTTTGTTGGTCGGTGTAACGACCGGCCACGGAAAATCACCCTAAAACCCTTGCAGCTCCATGCTTTTTTTAACGTCACTCACTTACCTACACTATTGACGTGTCTTTACGCACCGTTTACTTTTATGGACCAATTTTTGTTGGTTCACGCCCAGAGCGCCACTTTGTCATATCCTTGTTCTGGGCCTGCGTGACGCACGTGCTCCTCGCTCGCACCCCGCAATTCGGTTCTCCATTGTTGAGTCCTTGTGATCTCATAATTGAGGTTTGTATCTGTTTGGTGTCATTGTTCATTCAATAACCCAGTATCGTGGAATCTCACGGATAATCGCCTTCTGATTTCGGGATCCGTTGTGAATTTGGCTACTCATTGCTCAAACAAGTGTTACAATACTCAGTTGATCAATTCGGAACGAGAAAATACGCAAAATGCCAAGAAAAGGATCGAAGCCATTGGAATCTGGACAGGAAGTAATACGGCAAGTCAGTTAAGGGGTAAGTCGTAAGCCATGTACCATTTTGGTAGCTTTCCTCAGAATCCGCTCTATGGTGTTCCGGTCTCTATCAAGGCCAGTGTGTACCCTCTGGCTGCCGTATCCTAAAAGAGGCCGAATATCGGTTCCACATAGAAGGTGGAAGTGCTTCTTGGAGAGAAACAGAAAATCTCGTCCAATAAGGCTCAAGACTCAGAGGGCAGTTTTGCTAGTTTTCTCTTGGTGGGAGGAGCATGAGAAGTCACTAAGCAGCCAGAAACCAAGGACCTTGTATTTATCCACTCTTTGGATTTGTGTGCCCTCATTTATCTCGAAGGGATGGGCCGGAGCACATCCAAATGACATGCTAGCACATTTTCATCAGTTGCTGGGGGGCTCTAGTCCGCTGACCAGCCTTTGACAGAGCCAATGGCTTACCCAACAGCATTTGCGTCCGTGCTCCAGATTGTGACGTCATCTGCGTACTTCACTATGCTAATCTGAACCCAACCAGGGATGTCGTTGGTGTAGGCGGGGAATAGGAGAGAACCGGGGACAGAGCCCTAGGGGACTCCTATATCGGTGGGTGCAGGTTGAGACCGAAAATTATACACGCGAACCGAGAGGGTTCGGTTTTGTAAAAGGCTCTCAATCAGGGACAGTAGGCTACTGGAGATGCCTCCCATCCTCAGTTCGCACAGAGGCAGAATATGCGGGGCACCATTGAGGACTCTGACGAAATTGACGAATGCGGCATGGGATATCTTGCCATCATCGTGGGCCTGCGTCAGGCTCTCCATAAAGGTCAGCATATTGGTGATAGATACCTGCCAGGAAGGAAGCCATGCTGTGTAGGCTACAGTGAACTATTGTTGCGCAAGTGTGTCAAAATTTCGCGTTTTGCGAAGCGCTTGAATACTCTGCTAGGACACTAGCGAGGCTTATGGGCCTATAACTTCCGAGAAGGTGTCAATCTCCTTTCTTATAAATTGGGACAATTACAACATGCTTTAAAGAATTTGGAAAACTTCCGTTGTCTAAGCACCGTTGAAAGTGCGTAGAGTATGGTGCAGCAAAAATGGAGGCTGACTCTTTAGAAATGTGAGGAGGAATTTCGTCTGGTCCCATTGGGCTGAACAGATTCAGTTTGGTAATCCCCTCCTCCACTTCTGCTTGAGACTCCTCGAAGTGCTTCGACGGGGAGACCGGTTGTTTCGGCTGAAGAGATGGGTGTCCACAGACAGGCAGTACTTGTGTGCTAAAAACCGACATTAAATGAGATCTGAAAAATTCTGTAAACTCAGAAGGGGAGTTGGCAGGAGAGCCATCAGAAGGCGACAGCGCGAGAGCTGAATACCATGATTCACCACTGTGGTGCAGGTGTTTGTGGAGCAAAAGCTGTTCATACACGCCCGGTCTAAGATTTCTTTCTGTAGTTTCTTGAAGTTTTCCTCGATATTGGACTCACATGTATTCCGGAAGTACTTGAAAGCTTCTGCATCCGCCGGAGGGGATGTGGATCGATACTTAGCGAACAGCTGACAGCTTTTGTCGAGAAGGCTTCTAACTGATGGTGGCTGATGTGTCTTGCCCTTAGGGGTCTGCCAGATTCCAAGCGCATGTAGAATACCTGCCTTCGAACAAATGTATTCAGTAGCCCGTTGCATTCTTCCATGTGTATGTTGTCAGATATGTCGCCTAGTTTGCTTCTGATACAGGACCTCATTATCATTAGATAGGGTGCCATCGGCCGATCACTATAGAGGCCCCCTCCTAGAAGACCGCCGACAATAGGGGTTTCGATTTGAAAGTCTGGCAAGCGAACGGGTAAGTTGCCTGTGATAATGCCAGTGGAATAAATAAATGTTGCAGTTCTTTGTGAATTTGAAACGGCTCGTGAGTCCAGACCACTGCTCCAAAATCCTTATATCCGGTGGTATTGTCTGTGTATGACATCCGGTCACCTGGTGGGCAGAACAAACATGACAACAAATGAGGCGTGTAAGATTACTTTGAAGTGAATGAAATACTCTGAGAAATAAAAACAGGCAACTGGTTGAAACCTTTTTGCTGGAGCTAAAAATGAATCGACAACATAGGTCCCTCGAGGAGGAAAATAGAATGGCACAAAAGGGAGAAAAGAAAGCTACATGCGGTAGAATGTGGTGGTTGGCACTCGAAGAGAGACACTGGGAAGAGCCGCCGTAGCTGGCTACCCAACCCGAAAAACCTCGTAGGTTCAACTCTGGAGGTAGGATTTCCTGTTGCTTAGGGCGAATGTGTCATTGGGGTTTTCTCTCCACCCACCAAAGTGAATGAACTAATGAGGTTCGGTTTGGTAAAGAAACGTTGTGGGCGTTCTTTTCGGTACTGCATGTATCCTGTGTATGGGTCTCGGAGGGCGGTCAATGTCCTGTCGTTTGCCAACTGGCATTTTTGAAAAGCGGCGCTAGTCCCTGTAAGACTGCAGGCTTTAATGTTGGTGTCCGGAGGTGATGGATGATCAGAACATCAACGAATTTGGTTAGCTGCGAAAAGGAGGCAGTAAATGGTCCCAGTGGGCAATAAAAACCTCAGCTAAGCCACTACAACAGAAGGTAAAAAGTTTTTATTTATTATTTATTTGGTTTTCTGTTTTTACTAGTGGGATCTGATATACCGTATCTGCGAAGCGAATGGGTTTCTTGATCACCCGTCCACCGTTGGAAGTCAACGGAGGCGGCCCGGTGTTGGGGGCTGTGACAGGACGGCCAGGCAACTGGGTCACTGGCTTTGGTACGGTCGGCATATGGGACTCCGGGGAGTCAGTGCTGGTCCTAAAGAATCTGGTGTGGTGAAATCGGGCTGATTGAATTCAGCCAGAAATGCTGGTTTGAGTCGGTCCCAGGTAATCTTACCCTTTCCGCCTTTGTGGTTGATGATGAATGTTTTCTCTAGGCGGCGTAGGACTCTGTGGGGCCGGAGTAGGCAGGTTGTAGAGGAGCCCGTGCCTCAGTCCTGAGGAAGAGGTGCTTAGTCTTGGAGGTGTGGGTGTACGCAAGCCGTCGTGCTTTGTTCTTGAGCCTCGGGAAGGTGTAACTTGCGCACCTGGTGCATTAACCGGGCGGGGTAATCAGAGTAGTCAAAAGTGACGATGGACTTTGGGGCTACCATGTCACCAGGAAGTCGAGGAGCGCAACCGAAAGTGAGTTCGGCTGACGTGGGTTGTAGGGCGGCCTTAAGAGCTTTGCAGCAACCTAAAAGCACTAGCGGTAGTGATTCCCGCCAGTGTGAATTTTTGTGAGCTGCTAAGGCTGCCTTCATCTGCCGATGAAAGTGTCCTATCAATCCTTTTGCTGACGGGTGGTAGGCGGTGGCATAAATGCGACGGGTGCCTCATTGTTGTGGAAGACTTCTGAAAACTCCCTCGAAATGCAAGCCGCGGTCTGTGGTAACCGCAACTGGACAACCAAATGCTGCTACCCACTTCACTAAGAAAGCTTGGGCGACTGTTCCGCCAGCTGCACTGTAAAAGGGTACAGCCAACGGCCGTCTGGTGAAACGATCTACATAGGTAAGAAGATATATGCTACCCTATGACGGAGGCAACAGTCCTACTATGTCAACACGGGCGTGTTGGAAACAAGAGTCGATAGCTGGGAATTTTGATAACGGGCTTTTGTGTGCCTGTGCACTTTCGACTGTCGAAATTGGATGCAGGTACGGAGCCGCGCAGCTACACAACGGTTCATATTGTGCCAAACATAACGGTCACCGACGAGTTTAGTAGAGGCTTTTATATCCGGGTAGGATAAACCGTGCAAGATTTTGGAGACCTGTAGCTTAAAAGCTGACGGTACTTCTGGCCTTGGGTGGCCTTTGGACGTGCCACACAATACGTAACCCTCGGCCGAGGGAATGAGAACCGACGGGAGCAGCAGTGATGAAGTGCTACGGAGCTACTCCACCTCAGGATCATCTGCTTGAGCGGATGTGATAGCTTCGAGGTTGATCGGGCCGCGGGTGCTGAGATCCATGTTATGAATGAGAGATGGCGCATCTGCGACAGAGTTATCGACACCTGGGGCATGATTTATATCACTCGAGCACTGAGTGATGTAATCCAGGTGTTTAGACCATCTGGGAGAGCATCTGTCCGTGGTGGCGCGCAGTGCTTGGATGATCGGTTCATAGTAGGTGTAGATCATGAATTCGCGTCCCTCTAAGATGTTTAAAGTTACGGAAGCACAGAAAGATAGCGAGAACTTCGCAGCCAAAGGCGCTATATTTGGATTCAGCTGGTTGTACTTTTTTGGAGAAGAATGCAACGGGTTGTCGAGTATCGGCTAAGTATTGCTGCAACACCGCGCTCACGGCTTTCTCTGATGCATCTGTTACCAACGCAATTGGGGAAGTTGGTTGAAGGTGCGATAGCGAGGCCATGTTGCCGATAGCCTGATTCAGCAAAGCAAACGCATCTCATGCAGTTTCTGTGCAAACCAGCTGCTTCGCTTCGCCTTTTAACAGGTCTGTGAGCGGCCACATTACCTGAGCGCATTTTGGGATGAAACGACGATAGATGCTGACTAACCCATCGAAGCGCCGTGGTTGTTTAAGTGACGTAGGTTCTGGGCAGTCCAGGATTGTCTGCACCTTATTCAGCGATGGTACGATCCCTGTGGAAGTAACCTTGTGGCCTATGAATTCGATGGCTTCTGCGCCTATTACATACTTATTCGCGTTGACCGTGGCTTCGTGTTCAGAAAGGCGGTCGCGAAGCGTGCGCAGATGTGATAGGTGTTGTCTTATACGAGCTGGCAATCAGGATACCATCCAGGTAAGCAAACGCAAAGCCCAAACCATTACATACCTTATCGACAGAAGGCTGGAAGGTTTGGGCAGAGTTGCTGAGTCCAAACGGCATTTGTAAAAACTCGAAAAGACCGATGGGAGTCGTTACGGCTGTTTTTGGGACATCGGCCGCAGCCACTGGTATTCGGTTATATGCCCGCACCAAATCTATTTGACTGAAAATTATCTTACCAGAGAAACCGGCTGTGAGGTCCGTGATGTGCGGACTAGGATACCTGTCCGGCTTAGTCACTCGGATTGGTGAACGGTAGTCCCCGCAAGGTCACCAGTCGTCAGGCAACTTCTTTTGGACCGTGTGTATGGGTGATGCACACTGGCTATAATAATAATGGTATATTTCTGGACCGTGGTCAAGAAGCACGCATGTAAGCATGATCAGAGTTTACAATATCACTGAATGAAATGGAAAATTTCACAAAATTGAAGGAGAGATTAGCAAATCACGGTAACAATGGAATAAGGCTGCCGAGAGTTTTAATGAATCAAAACGAGCAAAGAACACACGGCGAACACTAATTGATTTCAAGTCAACGGCGGCAATAGTAGTGAATCAGCCGGATATAGGAAGGTTCAGACGGACATTGGCTTAGGACGCAGGAAATACGATATTTACAAGAATAATGCGAGGAAAAGGTCGGCACTGCATATTCATGTTCACTTAAAAAGGTAATTGACGTTGAGACAAAGGAGGCAGGGAAGAATTTCACGAAGGTTCGCAGAGGAATACTAATTTTCATAGACTTGCGGATGTGAAAAGGAATAGTACCCCTTGAAAAGGTGAGACAATTTTCGTGAGAGGTGATGTGTGTCATCTGGTGTCAGCAGTTCGCCGCTGGTGGAGGATGGATGGAGTTCCAGGAAGGAATAAGCAACAATCGGAATGTCGTGTCCATGCGGAACAAAATAAGGCAAGACAAGAGTAAAGACCTTTGCAATAGGCAGGTTATGCTGGTAAATTGGCAAATACATCATTTTGTTGAGTTTCTTGTGGGTTTTCTGTGTCCATGTTGGGCTTTTTGGGCAAGGGTTGACTGCGGTTTTGTTCGCTTTCTCATGGAAAAGAGGCGGGCATCGCCGAATCTGGACCGATCACAGTATAATTAGAAGTCCTCGCACGGCAGCTTCGACATCGGGAGGGCCTTGTAGTGAGAATTCTTCAGTAAGCCTCAGAGTAACGTATGCAGTGATACCAGGACTTGTTTTGGGTGAACCCCGTTGCTAGATCGTATTCGCGGTAGCCAGCCTTTGGTGTGGCTGTAGACGGGCAGAGAAAAAGACAAGCTGTCTTCACGATATATTACAGCCAGGCAGCGTGATGGCCGGGTGGTTCTGAAATTGAAAAAGGGAGGATCGCAGTCTGGGAGATGTTCCAGCTGAGGGTTAGCGTGAGCAAAATAACGAGAGTACGGATGTTGGAAATGAGGCACAATGGTCTTAGTTAAATGTGGGGTCGTTGGTATTGTGGTTCGGTGTTCGTGAGGGCTAACTGGTATTATACTACTAGGCAAAGTTATTGGTTACCGAATCGGCCGTTCACCGGGAAGTCTTATCTTTATGAGTTAATAAAGTCGTGGAAGTGCATTTGGACTAGGGTCTGAGGGCTACGTGAGAAAGCTGCTGGGCAACACGAAGAACCTCGAATGGCAAGTTTGCATAGTAGGTCTAGGGGATATATGACGAATCCCACAGTGGTGTTTTACAGGTCACAAAGAAGCAGCTAGGACACACCAGAACCCGATTGGCTAGCTTATATGATAGATCCGGAAGATGTATGACAAATCCTAACGTGGGGTATCTACAGGTCTAATGCTGCAGGTTGCTGTTCGTTAAGGCTGTAAACTGGAGAGTAGGCCGGATTCTAGGACAAGAGGAATGCCGCTTTCTTACGAAAAGGGGGGGGGAAACATACTTGGGCGAAGAATACGGGCGCTTTTCTCTACGTTCTTACATATATGTTTATATATAAAATAATATCTACATGCGAATTACGGCCAGGCAAGGAAGCTGAGAGGAGCGGAAGCCACAATAAATAAGAGAAGAGTCGAAGGATCAAGGAGCGAAGTATTGGGTGGTGGGGCTTAATATCTTAGGACCCAGCACCACTGAACAATTTGGTGCTAGGGAAAACATCAATGACTAAAAACCTTCGGTTAGAGGAAAGTTGTTTTACATGGCAGCCCTAGTGCTATATAGCGAAGGGGGCAGTAATCGTTTAGACAAAGTTGTGAAGACCGGCTACTGAATTAGATGAGACAGGGTTGTAAAGGGGTCAGGTGAGTAGCGAGAACCGGCAGGCATCTAGCTACCTATAGTTGTAAACGACAAAACTGTATCCTTCTGCAATGTAGGTTGTACGTAAAAAATGATAATGAATGTTACGTCTGGCGTCTGTCGTTAGACAGAAAATGGTAGGCTTGAGGTATGGTGCCATGATCCTAGTAGTGGAACCCGTTTTTGAAGGCCAGCTCGACGGATAGCAGAAAGCGGGAGGAGAGGCTGAAGCTAGGGTTCTAAAGTTCGATGCCTTCTTCATAGGCTCGATCCTCAGATATGCTGGCGTTAGTCAAAGATATCATATGACTAACGGTAAGTTGTGATTTAAGGGCATGGCTAAACTGGGTTATTGACGTACATTTGCGAATGGTCAGGGGTAGCTTATTCCAAAGCTTTGAATATTTAATGAGAAAGAAGTTGGATCTTATTGCCAGCCTGGACTGTGGGATGGTCAGACTGAAGTCTCTGTGGCGCAGAGGATAAGATGAGGGTAGTGAAAATTGTACAGAGTTGGTAGAAGTGAACGCAGAGCGATGAATAAGTCTATATAGAAAACACAAATTAAGCCTGACATGTCTAAGCCATACGGGGTCAAGTTTTAATAGAGTGCATCGCTCTTTATAGCTCAGTGGAGAAGAGTATCCTATGAGCTTCTTGGTGAAGGTGCGCTGAACTTTCTCCAGGCGTATTCTATCAGATTTAGATATTCCGGAGAAGATTATAGGGCAATATTCGAGGTGGGGTCTAGCATGGGATTGGTATGTAAGAAGAATACTATGTTTCATTTTGAATGATCTGAGGACTAGTCCTATTATCTGTCTGGCCCTGGCCGTCTGAAATGAGACATGTTCCGAGAATTGTAGATTGTTAGTGTATCGAAGCCCAAGATCCTTTACTGATGAGCTTGGGGCGATGGGTACTTGGTTCAGTGACAGAGTTCCGAGGGGGACTTGACATCTGTAGGTTGT
The DNA here is from genome assembly GCA_948099385.1 of Fasciola hepatica. Lineage (NCBI taxonomy): Eukaryota > Metazoa > Platyhelminthes > Trematoda > Plagiorchiida > Fasciolidae > Fasciola > Fasciola hepatica. The sequence goes on from CANUEZ040000008.1 coordinate 11,491,945, forward strand.
GTAGAAACTTTTGGATGTCGAGAAGCACATCTGCCATGAAGTGCACCATCGATCAAGTTTTTCAAGATCATTACCTATTTCAGACAGCGCTGTACTCAAATCTTGATGGCGGAACTCATAAACGATTTTGATGTCGTCGGCGAACAGGAAAGGTGTGCCGTGTTGCACAATCGAGAAAATGTCGTTAATATAGAGTAAGAAAAATAGCGGACCAAGTACACTTCCTTGTATGACTCCACTAGTGACAGGCGTCGGTTGCGATAGATGACCATTAGCATATACAACCTGGGTTCGATCCGACAGGTTAGAAGTGATCCATGATAAAAGCGGGTCATGGATACCGTAGGCCCGGAGTTTTGTTAACAACCGGGAGTGAGGAACTCGGTCAAATGCCTTGGTCATATCGAGGTAGATGATAATCATAGATTTTCCGTCGTCGGCTGCCGTGGTCAGTAGATTGAAGAAATCAAACTGGCATGTGGTACAAGAACGTGACTTTAGGAAGCCATGTTGACCGCTGTGAATGAGGTTATGCGAAATGAGATAATCGGACATCCGCTGCTTAATCAAACGCTCCATTATCCTGGCAGCCAAAGGGGTATGGTTAATAGGACGATAATTTGAAGGGTCATGCACTGGACCCTTTTTGTGGATAGGAATAATGGTTGAAGTTTTCCACTGGGATGGAAAAGTGCCATTTTTAATGGATAAGTTATAGAGATTCATAAAGATAGCCGCGGCGTCAGTTCCACCAAGATGAAAGAGTGCTGGGGGGATGCCGTCATAGCCAGGGCGGAAGGAGGGTCTAACACGCAGCAGCAGGTGAGTCACATCGTTCAAACTAAATTCAATGTCAGAGAGAACTTGCTCAGTGATGAGGGGTACGGGTGGCGGGTTTACAGTGGCGTCAGTGGTCATGGATTCTGAAAAGAAGGTATTGAGCGCCTCAGCGATTTCAGCTGCAGATTTAATATGCGTGCTGTTTCCCAAAATTAGATATGGTATCCCTGTAGGCTCTCTCTGATTTCTGCTCTTCAGCAGTCGGGACAATCGGTACGATCTGTCGAAGGAATTCAAGGCCGACAGCTCCTGCTTTCTCAGCAGTTCATTAGTCCGAAGACTGATGGTGACAGAGAGAGAGTGAAGTTGCAATAGTATGGAGAAGTCCTTGGTTTTATTGTAGATCTTCTGCAGTTTTGCATGTTTATTTTGCAGCCTTGTTTGGTAGGAGCCGCGGGCTTGAGAACGGTTGGTCCCGATGGTGGTGATTGCTGACAAGCAGCTATGTAGCTTATGGTAGAGTACGTCACTGGCGAGCTGAGTGTTGTGCTGTAGGAAGTAGTCATCCCAGTTGAGGGATCGAAGCATAGGCTTGAGGTTCATCCAGTTGATCGTGTGCAGGGGCTGTTGAGATGAGCTACATATGGGGTCTATGGGCCCGGCTGTGAATCTGCAAGATACCATTCTGTGGTCACTGCCTGGGAAAGGGTTGAGGGCGGTAGTCATCACGTCCGATAGGCCAATGGTAAATATCAGGTCTAGTATGCTGTTACCTCTGGTTGGTGTCATTACGTGCTGGACCCAGCGCCCTGCGCGTATGGTCGAAACGAAGCTCGTGAAGTATTGGGGTGATGACATGGTGTCCCAACAGATATTAGGTGCATTGAAATCGCCAGCAACGATTTTTGACGAGGAGGGTAATAGTGCAAAGTGGTCAAAGGCTTTGACTACGTGGGCGAGGTCCGTGGTGTTTGAATTGGGTGGTCGATAAACGCAGCCGATATGGAGTGGAGAGTTTGCCGCTCCCGGTCTTGAGTGAACAGTTTTCCAAGCACTTCACGCAGCAGTTCCAATTATGATTTAGACGGTAATGTAGGGCTATTGCGTCAGCCTCTGGAAGATTCACTGCCAAGGAGAATTGTGTCCTCGGTAGAGAGGCATTTCGGAGACGACAATGTGTCACGTTTGTCTATGAGTTGGTCGACTGTTGCTGATCAGTGCTGGGTTGCATGTTTTTACTTATGGAACAGCCCCATGGCTTATCACGGGGGCTTACCAGTCACATTTTTTCCTATTGACGGAACCGGAACTGCAGTAGAAGTCTTTTTCCATGATTGGTCGTTGGAGGTTTGCTAGTCTCTTGGTTGGCAGAGGCAGACGCGGCTTCTGCATACGTTGCGGTCTTAGGAGAACTTTGGTCCTGGAGCACGAAAGCCTCATTAGGTGAAGAAATATATTAGGACGTGGCACAGATTGTCCTTGGACGTAGCGCATAGTATATCCAGAGGTTCACCACAGAGTCTCCATGGACGGTGATGTGTCAAGCAAACCAGGAGGTGGAAGGGGTATAAGTAGACAGTGTTGCGAGGAATCCAACCGTGATAAGGCTAAAAATGCCCGAGTGCTCGGGTTTAGGACCCCCTCTAGGAAGCGCAAGGAAATAGAGGGTGTTTGAGGTGCTCGCGGCCAACACCAATGCCGCAAGTATGGGTAACAAAGGGCCCGAGCTCAAAGCTAGGAAAAAGAGAGCAAATGTGATAGCAGTCACCGAAACGTGCCTACAACCGGGCGGAGGCGACAACGGGATGATCCCAAACTTCTACTCAGTCTTTGAGGTGAGTAGACTGGACGGTCAAACTGCAGGTGGTATAACGTTCCTCCCAGCAGAGCAGTACTGTAACACGCCTTTAAGCAATAAGTAGCCGAATTCGACCGGTTTGGAAAACAGAAAAACGATTGACCCGTAATCTCCACGTTTCTGGATTAAAAAACAAACACTACCATGAAATATATTCAAACCTCAATTATGCGATCACACGAGCCCAGAAAACGAGAATCAAGTATGCGGCATGCGAGAGACTAGCACGTGCTTCACGCAGGTCCATGATGGGATATGATAAGGTAGCGCGTTAGACGTGACCAAACAAAGGTTGGTCCATGAAAACATAAAGCTTATGGAAACATGCAAATAGTGGGTGTGGGCGAGTGATATCGAGAAAAAACGAAATTATAGTGTCTTTGAAGGATTTTCTACAATCGACCGTTATTACACCACAGTGAACTAGCTTGTAATTTGACTGCCTATAGCAGGATTTCCCTTTGTACTAACCGGACTCCACAATGTAAACATGCCCAATGCACTTAACTGGTGGAGTCCGGTTAGTACAAAGGGAAATCCTGCTATAGGCAGTCAAATTACAAGCTAGTTCACTGTGGTGGATGCCATGTACTACTGTAATTTGGGCTAGTATACTGTGATCCATTTGCAGAAAGTCCAAGGTTCTCCGGTGTGGCCTCGTAGCTCAGCTGGTAGAGCACTCGCGGTACTAAAGCGAGGGTGGTGACCATGCGTGGGTTCGAATCCCGCCGAGGCCAAAGACTTATCACATTTGGATCACCTCAAAACATCATCAAAATCTGCCAACCGTCAATACAACGTTATTCCACCCACCGAAATTCTTCCGAATCCTAGCACAGTCAAAGTTTCGAAATAGGGATAATAATAATAATAATGGTTTATTTCGGAGATGCTCGAAGCATGCCAGGTGCGTGATAAATTTTTTAGAAATGTTGGAATGAACATAGAAAATCCTGAAAACGTAACTTGCATGAGAAAAGTAGGACAAAAGTTCCCAGAAGGGGGAATAATGTGGGACGAAAGTAAGATAATTGTATGGTAAGTGTATGCACACCAAAAAAGATGTATGAAGTTTGAATGAGCCCAAGAGTGGGTTAAAATGCGCTCCCGGTGAGTTTGAGAGTCGAGGTCAAATGGGGAGTCTGTTTTGTCCGGGTGAGGACATCTGAAATCCGACTGATATATATGAGAAAGGCCAGAAATCAGCATAAGAAACTGCAGTAGCGGGAGACGGTAGAGGAAAAAGCGAGATGCACCGCAATGGATTAATCAGCAATGAAGCATCGGTACTCTGCAAAAGATGGCCGGCCAATAGGGGCACAAAACTCACTGTAAAACCGGGAGCGAGTAATGCAGGGCGCAAAGGGTGGGTCAGATGACAGAATCGACTTGGAAGGATTGAATAAGGCGAATTTGAGGCACATATGTAGAAGGAATAGACGCATATCATGGTGGTCAGCGGGATGATAGAAAGAGAAATGGCCAATGAGAAACTGCAAGATGCACATTGAAAATTTGTATACATATATAAATATATTTATGATAATAATATATTGCTTGTTCCTGGTCAAGACACACGCACAAGGCGTGATCAGAGAATAGAGCAATACACTGCAATATGAAGTAATCACAGTTCTGAAGTTTAAGGTTCACACAATTGCAGTGACAGAACGATAAGCTCGGACAGTATCCAAGTGAACTAAAGCTGAGAGGGTCAACTCGGAGGTTGTAAATCGGTTTTGAATTCAGGACGAGGACGTTGTGGTTAGCCGGCCAGACGTGAGAATGCAGATAAAAGCGATGCTGAAAAAGAGCAAATGTGCAGTAATTGCAAAAACCCATAAAGCAACTGGTGTCGGACATCGAAGCGCGGACAGAGAGTTGAGACAGAAATAATACACAACTCGATTTACTGGTGCCGATAACTGTCTACGACGAATCCGGTAGTCCAGAATCGATCATGGCGACCTACGCCATTCGGTTTATAGTAGATAAAAATAGGGAGAGAGAGAGAGCGAGGGAGTGAAAGAGAGATTCAGAGAAGGGTCGGGAATTGTGGAAAGAGACGCGGTGTCACACCAACTGAATATTTGAGGAATCAATATCGAGAAACTGGTTAGTAGAGCTACCAAAAGAAGGTTGAAAATAGAGTCAACATGGCGTTATCAAAGTGCAGTCGGAGATGCTTGCGGGATATAGAAAAGATTGATTCAACATTGAACAACTCATTATGGAGGGAGCCCGTGGTGCAAATGCAAGTGAGTCCAATGGGATAATCAGATTGGCCTTTCCTTATAGGTACTTTCGATACTATATGAAAATTCACATGAAGACAGAAACCTTCACCGGAAATGCAGGGTGCTTTTAAGGAGCGTGAATGATGGATGGACACAGAACGGAGAATTTCAAAGAGGATCAATCGGGGAAACACCCCGTCGGAGACAAACGCTGCTGAAGCAACCATGCAAGTATGCACGGGTGATGAGGAGGAAGAAGGACAGCGATGGCAGGGAGAGGCCAGACTTGGACGGGCAGCGGAAGTTGAAAGGGTGTAAGAGTGCGATTTTCTGCGTACTTGATAAAAGAATGAATAACCAAGTGGTTGGCATTTTGCTTCATGAAGACATTGGTTTTTGTTGGTGGCAGATAGTGCATGATGAGGGTGGCAGGCAAAAATGGCTAGGCTGACGAAATAGGGAGAGTAGGTACGGAAAGCAACAGCGAGGGCCGGTTTCCGGTCATTGTTCTCGGTACTGCAAAGCGGAATTTATTGAACTGTTTGTGTGGAGTGCGCGAAGTAGGTGTGGATGGGGTGTGGGGTGATGGATAATGTCAGTAATCCATCCGGCGGTTCGCTGAGACTATCATGATGGATTGTAACCCTGATTATGGGATTGCGATCATTGGTCAGCTATGCTAGGTGCTGCATATAAAGCGTCAGCAGGTTTGATTTCAGGTTTAACCATGGTCAACTTGATCGATCGAATCGTTTGACCCGTAAGGTAGCCCGGGAGTAACGTCAATTTGGTTGACGGGCTACCCAGGTAACCACTGTGTTCTGAAAGAGATGAGAAATACGGCAGTCTGAAGAATGTTCCTGCTGGGGGTTATGATCAACGGCCTAATAGGAATTAGACTGATTATGGCCGATCTATGAGAGATTGACGGTCGGAGACTGTGGTAGTTTTTCAGGGCAGTTGGTTGATGATGGAGATACTAAGCGCAGGCTGATAGGTGGTAGAAGCAAAAGGGGACCCAGTTGAGGACCAACAATTAAAAAAAGAAGAGGATGGGAACAGAAGTAGGAATGGGAAAAAAGGAAGACGGCAGTCTGGTTGTCGACCCGGCTGTAGATGAAGGCGGCAGAAGTTATGAAAAGAAAAGGGAATGCATAGAGCTAATGTAAGGACTTTTATGTGGATGCAAACGTGCTGATTTTCCGTGGGGTCATGAGTAATCAGAACCATACGCTTGGTGGGTGGAATGGGGTCCAAACGTACCATGAGCAAGTACGCTGAGCGGTGAGTATTGGTTATTAGAGGATTGTTACCTGCATGGTAAGACAAGAGTTTAACGGAGAAGTGCAAGAAAAGAGAAGATGAGACCACTGAATTATAGGCTGGGACAAGGGAATTAAGTGAAGGTGAGCACCTATTACTAAGGTAATAACAGTTTTCCAAGGGAGTGTCAGTAGGCATTTTGGTTTTGTAACTGGATCAAAATGGTAGCGGACAAATCATCGATGACTTTGAACAACAATATGGTGCTTGGGCTCGAAAGGAACACAGAAGCAGTGAAGTTGCGGATGGTAAATTATAGAAGTGCAGTGATTACGTTCCTCCTTCCGACAACCAATATAGGCTAGACTTTGCTCATAGCCGTTAACTGTAGGCGCATCAATACCGGAGTGTCGTCCGAGCAGAGGCCGCATGATGTAACTATCAGGCCCTGCATCTACTACTACAATAAACATCAGCAAGCTGGTCAAGGATTTTGCAGGGAACCCAAAGGGGTCGAAGCTGAGTAAGATCTAATCGGCAAGCGTATGTGGAGAGCTCGAACGGTGTGCTGTCACCCCGCACCGGTCTGTACAAAAGGAACTGCAGGTTAACTTGAAAGCTTTGGGTTTCTCATATGCAGGGTCAGGTCTAGGCTGTTATGAGAAATCCATTTGTAATGAAGGGGGCAGAGCGCCTTAGCCCAAGACCTTTCCGGCCGAAGTGTATTTTTCGTCAATTTTGCAAAGCAGATGGAAAGCTATTTGATGCCTTAGAGTAAACTTCCATTCCTCCTTGATCCGCCTTTCTTTACACGTGGCCCACTGAGTCCGAGACTAATAGGGATGGCTGTTTCCCCTCATTGTGAGACCGCCACAGACCAGGTGCCATGACCTTCGAAGGTGTTGCTGCCACAAGCTGTGAAAGGAAAAGAAAGAGAATGGAAAAATCACTCAGACAATGGCAGCGTTCCTGGGGCTATCACCTAACAGCTTGCTCTTGCCAGTAACAGAGGTGGACGGGTTCCAGTATATATGCGAGCCATCTGGTGGCCGCACAGCCCATTTTGATATGCAGGGTAACTTCACGGGTACGACAAAGTCAGTGGAAGGGTGTCACCACTGGTTTTGCTTAGGTTGACCGCCGGCTAGTGCAGTGGCATCGGGTGACTGGGGCAGATAATTCATCGATTTTCGACCGAAAAAGGCACGCTGAAGGTTGGAACCGATGAATCGTAAACATCATAGGATTCAGTGTACCGAAAAGTGATAAATAAGAGGGCGAGGGTTCCGGTAGAAATTTGGTTGTAGGTCTGGTTGAAACAACTTCTTGATCAGTCGTAGGTGAGAGTTGCACAGAAAAATAAGGCGTTCTATGAGGAGCAGATTGGTGGTTGAGAACTATCTCAAAACCACGAGCCTCAGGCATAATAGTGAGTCAGAGTCAGGTGACGTCTAACGGGTGAGTATTGTCTCCAGGTTGCTTTGAACTGGATTTATAATTGCGGGCTAGGTAGCTGTATGCAAAATAGAGTGTATTATGGCCAGGTCTGATGTGAGGAGAAGAAAAGTGAGTAGATGAGTATGAAGAAGCAAGTTACTTATAGCCATGCCGTGGCCATGGAAGAAGCGATGAAAAGATGGGCGGACGTGGAAAACTATATGTTGCCAGATTCAGCGAGATAGATGAAGGTGGAAGTCGTAGAACATGTGAATTCGGAAGTTAAAGCATGGGGAGAAAAGGAAAAGAATGAAAATGCCCTCATAGTTGGAGCTTGAATCCAGTTAGTGTGGCACTCCAGGGAATGTTCAACGACTGTGCCTGTTGGACTTTGCCGAGAGAGAATTAAAAGTGGTAATGGCAAGATCAAATGTGGAAGGGAGCCAAGAGGAAGGGCTGAGTAAAGCGAGCAGAGGAAACAAGCGCGGCTATGGCCCAAAATGAAAATAAGGTGTTCAAAAAGGGGAGTTCGAAAACCTTTAGAAACCTAATCCAAATTCAAAGGCCATTTCTTCGCCCATGTACGGATCTATAAGTTGGATTATAGTTTGTACCGTGAGGTATTCGCTTACGTGGGCCTTAAACGCCTTAGATGGCCTTACGGAACGTATATAATGGGGCAAATCGTTCCATAAAGCTGCATACTTAACCAGGAAACAGCTGGATTTAAGAGCAATTCTGGAAATGGGAACAGTAACTTTGTTGTCTCTCAGTCTTAAAGAATACTGAGTCCGTTAGGTTTCTGAACTGCGGTGCTGATAGGATGATTCGATTACCAACAACACCACGAACGAATATGAGGTTCATCTTCATGCGTCTAAGCCAGGGCGGACCTAATTTCAAATGTTCTCAGCATTGGCTTTATTAGAGTCGAGTGGAAAAGCCAATTTATTCCTTTGTCACTGGCCTTTGAACCTTTTAACTAACGGCTCCGTCCCACTGGCGCATGTTAGAGTAGACTATGAAACAGTATTCCGGAAGTGGTCTAATGTGGGTCCTACAGGTGCTTAGTTTGCTTTCCGGAAGGCGAAAAGTCCTATGAAGCAGGCCTATAGGTCTTCTAGCCTTCGCAATTTGAGTGGTAGTATGTTCAGAGAAAGTGAAGGTGGCTGAATATTGCAAACCTAAGTCTCGTACTAACTGGTTGGTGGAACTCGGGTGACCGCCAATACTGAATTTACCCGGAGGGGACATTGCTTTTGAACGTAAGAAGTTACTATCTCCGCGAAAAACTCCATTAATGAAGTGGTGCACCAAGAATGCGAGCTGTTAAATCTTGCAGTATATTGTTGATAACCATACTAAGCAGACTAGAATCAAAACTGTAAAAGATTTCGATGTCGCACGCGAAGAGGTGGAGACTACCGTGGCTAAAGACATTGAAAACATCATTTACGTATATGGGGAAGGGTAGTGGGCCCGAAACGCTGCCTTGTGTGACAACACTGGTAACTGGTCTGGGGTCCAAGACGGACCCATCCATATGGACCAAATGATGATGGAAGAAGAACTAAGAATCCAGCAACCGGGTTACGGGTCCGTGATGCCATAAGATTTGGTCTGCGATAAAAGCCGAGTGCATGAGACTCGGCCGAGAGCCTTCTTCATATCAAGCACGATAGTAATAACAGACATGTCTTTGTAAGCAGCCTCTGTGACTGGGTTCAAGAAGTTAACTTGACTAGCAGAGCACGAACGAATCTTTTCCTGTTTCTTTAATGCAACACAGTCCTTGACGCGGTTGAAGACTCATTCTGGGTAATAGTTAAACTGCAGTCGTAACAACTCTTGCTTGGATGAACTTATCGATCACCAGAATCAACCGATGGGCAATACTGTACCTATTATTGACGCCTTCCACTTTGCTTCCGCCCACCCCACCGACTAAAAGTTGACCGCAAGTGACTTCAACGCTCTGGGAGTGTGTTACCTATCACACTCTGGCCCACGAGGTTATAAAGGTTTCGTTACCTGTACACACCTTGGGCATTGAAATCAACACGTTCGATCAATCACTAGAGGAAGTAACACTCTAGATTTTGTCTTTTCAAGAGATTATTAAGGTAACCACCTCTGTAGGAGATAGTTTCCCCAGATGTGACCACAGGGCTGTCTGGTGCGCGTTTTTTGTATCAAAAATGTTATTTCCCCCATACAGCCTGCCGGACCATATCAATGACCCGACTGCAGCAGCCTTCCAAACATAATCAGATCTCAAAATAAGGATACATAGTTTATTTCGCCCGATCCTCAGGTGATAGTGGATCAGCTACATTCTATTCTCGATCATTCTTTAAACACTATCACCCCAGTTATGCCAACCCTGACAAACTCTAGAACAAACAGCCTCACGTGGACGAAATCCAAACTCTCCGAGCTTCGACGACTTGCGCTCAAACCCCGGAAGCTCTCGGTATATATCCAAATGGACCGACTGCCAATGGCAATCAAATCACAAATTGAACTCATGCTCACCCAGCAAGAATCAAAAGCTTTGAACCATCCCAGGTAGAGAGAAATCTTGAGTAAGCTGATGAGAACAAGAAACCCCCAACTCCGCAAGATTATACCTAACGTCAAGGCCAAAACTCCCATCTAGATAAACCGGAAGAAAAAGCTGAAGCTTTCAACACATTTTTCACTTCAGCACTAACGGCCAGCGAATCCAGTCCTGGGGCGTTAAAATCACCTGCTGTCAACTTTTAGTCGGTGGGGTGGGCGGAAGCAAAGTGGAAGGCGTCAATAATAGGTACAGTATTGCCCATCGGTTGATTCTGGTGATCGATAAGTTCATCCAAGCAAGAGTTGTTACGACTGCAGTTTAACTATTACCCAGAATGAGTCTTCAACCGCGTCAATGACTGTGTTGCATTAAAGAAACAGGAAAAAATTCTCCGCAGTATATTAGTCAACCTTCTCCTTGACGAAGTATTCTAGAGTTGCTGAAAGCCTTGTAACCAGATATGGTGAAGTCTAAGTTGAGAGTGTTTCCGTTGAGCCAAGTTTCCGTGATGGGGATGAAGTCGCACTTAGCCAAGAGGACTCGGGCACGTGAATGGTGAATTTTGGCAGGTAGTGAGGGAATGATGATGACTAAAACGGACATGCGCGTTGTGTTTCCTTTTACCGTCGCAACAGGTAGTTGTGGCAGCGTTGAGGCCGGAGAAGATGGACGTAGTGGCGTTGCAAGTCCTGGTACTGATGAGACGGATGGGACAGTCCTGGGTAGGTTTCTAAGTTTTAAAATCGAGGACACATTGAGGGACCTTTGGTCAGTATGAGAATGACCGCATATGTATGAAAATGTATGAGAAACAGGAGAAATTACAGTGAAGTTTTAGGGAAAAATACCAGTTATTGGAAGGAGCAGGTAATGTTAGATGGAATGGTTGTAGAATTATTTTAAGATTATCCTGGCGACTTCCTTCATGACAGGTGAACGTGGTGGATCAGCAGAAAGAGAGAAGGAATAGAATTCGGAAGTACAGAGGTGATAAAGACTGTGAAGAGCAAATTTTAAAAGAAGGAGGATAAAGGAAAGTGTCGAAGAGAACGGGTAAGAATGGATATAACAATCCAGTTGATGTAAGTGAGACGAGTGGTGACGGCCGAGAATGGGAAGATGGTTGCGATAGGGATAGCTAGGCAGAGAAGAGCGAATGTGCATACAAAGTGGGAAAATAAACCTGGGAGGTGAGACTGTCTTTGGTGCAAGATGCAGCAGAAGTGACGGCAAACACTGTTGGAGAAAAGTGAGCAAAGGGAGTGCCAGAGGGATCGGATGATAGCATATCAAACGGATTGAAACTGTAAGTGAAAACCATGACGTAACAATGCTTTTACATTGGATGGAACATGAAAAAGCAGAACAGTCTGGAAGGCACAGAGAAAACATGTGGCAGTCAGTATACGAAAAAGGAGATAGGAGCACGGACCGAAAAGATAGATGAGACATAACCAGTAAGATTGTCTTACTATAGGCGAAGCACGGAAAAGGCCGAGAAGAAAGAAGCACCAGGAAAAGTAAACCGGTGGATGAACATAACGCACAATAAGTGAAGGCTCGTCGGAGTTGGTAAATGGAACTGGAGAGCTGCATGCCTGCAGGCGATTGAACCAATGAATGCAGCTGGACAACACTAATTAGGGCACTACCAAATGGGAGCATCCACAGAGGAATCGCGGAGTCAAGCAAGGAAAATATAGTGGTGGTGATTAGATAGTAATTGTGGCTGTAAGAGATGCATAATTTCGGAAGGCGAGTTCTAATATGGAAATGGTCATTGGTGTGGGTAGGACTGGTGCGTAATGGCATTTTGCATAAGAAGGGAGAACGAGGGAGGATTTGGCAGAACAGTAGGCAGTTAGGCATAAAAATGTGACCAATGAGCTTTATGAGCATGAGGTGATACCAAGTAAATGGAGACCACGAGCCGGCAATGAAGACAAGGGTAGAAAAGGAAATATTGCCGGTCGTCAGGAGAGTAAAGTGGGTAGGACGATAGTGACGGGCAATGAGAGGCAACACGATGAAAGTCGATAGGAGAAAGGACAGAATGGGCAGGTGCGCAAAACATGGAAAAAATGGAAATGATAAGAGTGGTGACATGAGTGATAGGTGGGCGTACTTTGGCGGAACATGCACGGGTGGAGCATGGGATCTGCGTAAATTAACTCTGCACGCGGCCTAGGTAAATACGTCCTAGTGTGGCGCAGGCCAGTCTTGAAAAAATGACAATTTCCTCAAGCGAATTCAATTTCTTTCAGTTAAGTTTAGTTCGCACGGGAAGAGTAATTGCCATGACCAAATGAGCGTCCAGAATTCTTCCAGCGGTATACACTCCAGTTTTGCACCAACCACTGCACACGGTGTTCCGTCGAATCCCCTCCAAAAATGGGAGAGAAAAGTGAAACCTTATCGCACATCAACTGTGAGAGACAGCAAGCGTCGTGAGCGTTCACTGAGACAGTACGCAACAAACAAGAACGTCAGTTGCAACTCGCCTCAGGAGGACCACCGCGCTACGCGTCATCCATCCAGTGAACATCCTCAAAGCTCACTACCAGGATATATCTGGTAGCGATCGCGATCTAGGGCACCGTCAAAGGACCGGACGGTCTGCAGTTCTATCATTCCACCAGGCAGACTGTTCCAATTGTTCACTATCCTGTTGCTAAAGGAGTGCTACCTAATCATTATCCTAGCTGGAAAGTTTGTCAGCTCTTTCCCCGCCCCTTTCTTCTGGAATATAGAGTCATTTGGAATAGACTATCCAATCTAAAGCCAGAAAAACTTTTCATTGCCTTGGACTCTTCTATGAGATCCCCAAGATATTTTCCCCTTCCCAACTGGAAAAGATATAGATCACATAACCTTGTGACCCTGTCTTACCCCCCTGCACTTCATCCATTCGTGCCGCGAGAAGATAAACGTTATCCAGCCCGGTGTCGTCCCGTTTGTAGAAGGGTGCCCAAGCTCGCACACTAACTTCTGGGTGAGGTCGTAATGTAGCCATGTAAATAAATAAGGATATTCTCGGCTGCCGGGAAGACAATGCTGATCGCAATCTAAGGAGCTTGTAGAGACCTCGATCATTTGAGAAAATGAACTTCTTCTGGACACCTTTTGGATTTATTTTCTCCACGGCCTTTTCTGACTTTTGAAACCAACCTTACTGTTTTGTTCGGCTGCGTAAATTTTACTAGACTGACTTTTCCGAGGTTTCCGTCTACCTCGTTTTGAACCACTTTCAATTTCGGTCCTTCGCCGATGGTACACGCTCACGGTTCACCTTCTGCCCAGCCGTTGCATTCATTTCCTTTCGGTGTATTCCTCGTATCGGTACCGTTTCGGTGCCACAAAACATAAAGTACACCTTTGCATCTGTCAAAAGACTCACATCCTCTCTATTCATCTGATAGAGGGGATTGCGTTGGTATTACACTGTCAGACCGAATAGAAGACACGTTTACCACGCACGCTCGAAAGTCTGTTATAAGCTCATCACGAGCCTTTTGTGCACAAGCTCTGCGCTGTCACTACCATCTGAAATCACTGCCTATGATGACCACAAAAGTCCGGGGCTTGACGGCAGAGTGTCTGAATGTCCAGGTTCTTGCGCAGGTGAGCTCATTTCATCCACTGGTGTTTCGACAGTTGGAAAGGACGACTCTTCTACAACACGTGGCTATAGTCCAGGAGGGTTCACCTCCAGTTCGTTTCTTTTTCTACAGATCTAATCGAGCTTCCAGGCCGTTGTGTTGTCAACGAGTTTCCTTGGCTCCAAGAAAGGCAAGCAGAATGTTTGATCCGTGAAGCAGAATGTGAAAGGCGGTATCACCTTAGCAGACAAAATTTTATTGACAAGACCACCAGGGGCTTATAGCGTCACCCCTAATTCAAGCAGTCAGCTCTGGGAACGCCGTTTTCCAGGGTAAATCCAAGGCCTTTTTGGAAGATGGTACATTTTTGCATCTAACAGCATCTTCTGACAGTCTATTCCAGATAAGTATAGCCCTATTTGGAAAACATTTAGCCCATATATCCGGCCCCGAGGGCGCTCTCTGTAGTTCATGACTGTGTTCTCTGGTGCCACACTCAGTGGCAGAAACGAACCACATCACCCATGTCTATATCCAGACGACTCTCGAGGATCTTAAAAGCATTTACTAGGTCACCTCGGCCTCTACCCCACTCTAAGATGAAAGGATTAAGATCCCTTAGACTCTGAGAGTAAGGTTTCCTCCTTTGACCGATGATCATTGTAGTTACAAACCCCGGCATCCCTTCCGAGTATTCCTTATCCCTGTGATATTAGGGAGCCTATGCTTGCACACAATACTCCAGAAGAGGTCGTGTCGAAACCTTTTAAAAAGAAATGAAGGCTTCCGGGTTTTTGCATGTGATATTATTGCATACCCCAGTTAGTTCCCCTCTGGCCATATTTTCAGCTCTCTGAGGCTGCCTTGAAGGCTTGAAGACTTGTGCGACTACCTCACATAGCTTTTTACCTCCCACAATCTTGCTAACAGCTCACCCCTCGTTTCATCTCTGTTCGTGGTCAGGATTTGGTGTTTTACGAGGTTCAGGGGTAAATTTCATCGTTCTGCCCATCTGAGCACGGCATTTAAATCCTATGCCAAATCGCTGCCCACCGTCTTCACATCATCTGCAAGTACGAAACACGGGTTGCTCATTTCTTCCTCTAGGTGTTTTATGTGCAGGAGGGAGAGCAAAGGGAGAGCAAACCACTGGTAACCCTCTCCTGCTTCCATAGATAATAGCCCACCTGGACACAGAATACGCCATTCCCGAGAAAGAGGGCTACGTTCTCACTTCCTTTCCCGATTAACCTCAAGGTTTGTATTTGTAGCAAAGCAAGCGGTGACTCGGAGTAGAAAGCCTTACGGAAATCCAAATAAAACCCTCCACTGTCGTACTTTCATCTATCCTTCTTGCGCCCTCGTCTAAGAACTTCAGTAGGTTTGTCAAACACGACCCTTTTTACCAAACCCATGTTACGCAGGTGTCGGCAGGTTTTTGTTAACCAAATGCAGGCACAATTGCTTTTCAATTATACGCTCCAAGCGCTTGTATAACACTGACTTCAGGCAGGACGGTTTATATTTCTCCCCCCCTGCCTGGCTCCTGTCTTACGTGTTGCTGCGACAACGATATTACTCCAATCCTCTGGCCCCTGGCCTTCCCCTTGAGACTATTCGTATAGCTGGGTAGAAGCCTCTGCTGAGATACTGGAAAAAGGCCGAACAATTGCCGGGTGCATTGCTTCTGGTCCGGCCACTTTTTGCTTGCACAAAGACTCCAGTCCGTGGAGCACTTCGCCCTCACTTACTGCAAGCCCCTGAAGCACGGGCTCGCTCCATGTATCTGATCTCGCTGCTCTAATCATCTAGAACCAAAGATATACCCTCCTAAAGACCGCAAACAAGGTTTCTACCTCGTCTTTATCAACGACAGCAGTGCTTCCTTCTGGCACTTTCAAGGTGCCTACTCTCTCGCGTGTCGTTCTTTTGGACTGCACGTAAGCCAAGAACCTCTTCGGGTATGTCTTCACATTTCTGGATAGTTTCTTTTCATACTGGTAATTTGCTTCTTGTTGCAGGGCTTGGGCTCCGTTTCTGGCCTCCATGTAAGCGGCCCATGAGCAGTGCGTGCATTGGAGTTCGTGATGAGCCCATAGCCTACTACGGACAGATGTTTTTGCAATCCTTGGCTTCCACCAGGGTGACCGGCTCCTACTTCTTTGCTGTTTGAGCGGAGCAAGCTCATCTCTCCAGCTTACTGAATCGGTTTTTATTTTCCTCCATCTATCTCCCACAGACGGCTCTGGGACTCCCGGGTACCAACACGTGCTTCGTGCCCTTACTCCCAGTGGTTCTCCTTCACTCTAGCGTAGTTCCGGATCAACCTAAATCCGGGTTTGTTGTGCCTTACAGTGAACATTTAAATCAGGACTCCGTGATCGTTCCTCCCCAAAGGCTTCTTTATCATCAAAGAGGTGACGTCAGCTCAATACCCGATTACCGGCCGATCCAGTGTAGGTGAACGCTGTCCATCACTGAGGGGTGTTGGTTCCTTCACGCCTTGTGTGGGGGCTTGTTTGTGAAGCCATATCACGAGAGCCTTTCCGGTGGTTCCCCTTGGGACACGTTCATCGTCCCAGCTTACTTCTGGGAGGTTCATGTCTCCCAACACCATAAAGTACCGTGACCCACCCAACACCATCTGTGAAAAGCGGAATGGTTCAGAGCTGTCTTCTCCATCTGCTAGCGGTGCTCTGTAGATACAGAGTATCCACATCGGTTGTCTGCCTAGGCAGGCAGGGTTTGTACCTCTGGTGTTAAAACTGTACATGGGATCTCCCACTGATTATAATCAGCTCTCACGAGAAGTATCCCTCTACTTAGCCTGCCGTCTATTCTCCCCTGTCCGTAAGCCGCGTGGCCGGGAAGTTGCGCGGCACTCTGGCCTTTTTTCGCCATGTCTCCATGTTAGCTATAACTGATTAATTCGTTCTAGCCAGAAATTTCCCCACTTACCTCCTTAGCTGCAGGCACTGGTGTGACATACGGCCCCGCATTCCTCTTCAAGGTCATGTGCCTCGATTACTTCCTTTTAGGCCGTTGTGCCATCGGGTTAAGTTTTCGAGGGAACACCTGGTTTATTGCATTAACTGTCTCTAGGCCCACATTTTTCCGAACCTTCCAGGCCACTCCGTGCATGGTAATTGTAAGGCTGTCGAAGTAAACACCGAAGGCCCCCTTGTCTTATAGCTAGGCCTTCCGTTGCCCCTCGATGGAGTCAGAGACCTACTCCTGGTCATCTGTGCTGGTGACCGCGCAACGATTGTCGCCCGTCTTTCATACGTAATGGTGACGTTCCTTCCGATCTGGACTAGAATCACCGCCACTTCCGTGTCCATTTCAGTCACGCACCCTCTCCAGATGGTACGCAGTCACAGAGCGTCCACTTCCTTCATGACGTCTGCGTACACTTTTTTACCTGGTACACCATCAGCCTAGCTTTTTTTAGCGGGCACTCCAACTACTGGCTGTCCAGCTTAGCTACTGTTGGTGAATACGGATCTCGGTGCGGACTTGCCTATAGGTGTGTCTTCAGGTTTCGCTAACATTGAAACCCGTTTCCTTATCTCCGGTTTTAGCGGATGCGGCGTATTTTGTACCGGTGCCACCTTTTTACTGAAGGGAGTGTCCCGTATGATCCTTATATACCCCTTGAGACTTGATCGACTCTAGATGCCCGGGCTAACAGTAGGCCTCTGTGGTATGCGCTGGCAAAAACGATAAGCTAAGGCCTCCACTTTAGCGAGTTGTATGCTTTCCAGAGCCTCAAGCTTTGGCACTTGGAATACTTCAGGTTAGTGGGTAGCCTCTTCTTCTTTCTAGGTGAATCAACTCTAGTTGCTCCAAATCCTATTCGTGGCATAAATGTCCGTAGTCTGCGAACGTTGGAGTGAATAGTCGTTGCAACTGCTCCAGTAACTTGATACCCCCCACCAGACATGACCTCTACTCTTGGACACAGTTTTATAGATCAGATCTCACAAAAGCCTTGTGCAAAGGCAATAAGACCGTCGGATTCCTTCAGCTGACGACCTTCCTAAGCTGATACAGGGCTGTACGTGATTTCTGCATTACTTGCTGGCACTGGCGACTTGGCTTATTATCAACGCTCATCATCGCCTCCAGATCCCAGGCTTCTATGGTCGGAGCTGGAGTCCCCGATTGCCTGGTGGCCCCGTAAATCAGGTGGACCGTGGTCCTTTCTCTTTGATGAGATATTGGCACTTGCTCAGATTGAGTGGAAGGTCCCTGTAAAGAAGTTCAGGAAACCACGTTCCATGCATTAGCATCCATATTACAAACGACATTTATCATTTGTATGAACTATCTTTGCTGGAATTCCGATTGTTTGTTTTATTTCTTTAAATCTTTGTCACAAACCGGACTCCTACCGTTGCCTCGAGCGAGAGTCGCTCAGCTTGAATTTCGTTGTGACTGTATTTGGTAATCTCATCTTCTGTATCTAAAATTTGCCGTAACCCAGCTGCAGTTGTTGATTTAATGTCCAATTTGGAGCGAAAGAGCCCAGAAGGAACACTATTGAGGTTTGATTATTGTAAAATTAATTAATTTGTTGTATATAGTAACGTAGCTATTTGGAATCGACTTTGTTTTGAATTGTATCGAAATTGTTTGCTACGCGTCGCTCGAACGTTCCGGTGGCTGGACTTTACAGTACTCAATATCCTTGGCCATTGCTGAGGCATGAAATTATGCAGCAAATCGGCAAACCGTTCCGAATCAAAGGACAATACCCTACAGGTGAACCAAAACCCTCTGCCCGTGGGTGTTGGTCATGTTTCTTGCTCAGGCTCTAGTATATCAGGTTGTTCTAGGGTTAGCTCGGTTTCCCATAGAGCTAGAGCTGATCTGTTGTTAGCTGAGTTGAAGGAAAAGCAGGTTGCAGAACAATTAGTGTTAGATAAGCAACGTAAGCTGCTCCAGGTGAGGAATGAGACGGAAATGGCGAAACTGCGTTTGGCTTTCGCTGAGGAAGAAGAAGATCTAGTCAACAGAGATGAAGTCAAGGGTGGAGTAATGATCAGTGAACATATTTCTCGTTACCTAGGTGATTGCCACGTGCAGAACGATGCACCACGAACAACAAGCTTGGTTCCAGTGGCGGAATCTGCAGTGAATTATCGTTTGGACTTACTCAGGGTGGAACTGGAGTCATTTGCGGGCTGCTCGTCAACGTACTGGAGGTTTGTGAAACAGTTCGAATATTACCTCGAAGGTAGAGTTCGAGACGATGGCCAGCGCCTACTTTATTTGATGCATTACTGCGAGGGACAAGCAAGGGATGCGATTGCCGAATGTGTTATGTTGCCTCTGACAATGGCATACAATAGGGCTAGGGAAATAACAAAGGATCTGTATGGACAAGATCATGTAGTGGCTCGTTCACTGATTGACAGCTTACTGCAAGGTCTGAAGCCTCTGGTGGAAGATTCGGATGCCCTGACCAAATTGTCGTTAAAAATGCTGAACTGTGAAGTTGCCCTCACGCAGATGAATTGCATGTCAGACCTCAACTCATTGCAGACTATGGAACGTGTCACTCGAGTGCTACCAACGCGTCTCCAGGATTTGTGGGCTAGGACCGTTGATGATATTTTCGGAAGAGGAGACGAACCGAGGTTCCAAGATCTGCAGCATCTGGTGTCCCGTGAGGCACGGATTGCTCGAAGTAGGTTTGGCAAACTGGCTGCCAGTAGCAAGGCTCAGGGGTGTTCGTGGTCATCCAGTTGGAGGAATTATGCACAAAACCAGCATCCAGAAGCGACACGGTTCATGCCAAATCAGGGTAATACTTTGTTGGTCGCAGCTAATAGGTGTTCGGTATGTAATGGAATACACGCACTTGAGGAATGTCAGCGATCCCTTTCTCGTGATATACCCGGTCGTTGGGCATTGATCAAAGAAATCAAGGCTTGTTTTTCGTGCCTCAAGTGTGGACATCTGTCTAGCAAGTGTTCTGTTTCCAAACCATGTTCAACCTCAGGTTGTCCGAAACGGCACCACCCTCTACTGCATGTTGCACAGAAGCAATGTACCGATCGAGTCACGCAAGATACAACACAAGGGCTGCAGCTGGGTAAGCTGGGTACGGGCGAGGCAAGAAAGCCTGGGCAGCGGACCAATAATTGTGCAGCTACTCTTAGGCCAGAATGTCGGGTCAGTTTAGGTGTACTACCAGTGCGAGTAGACGGACCGGAGGGCTCTGTGGAGACCTACGCCCTGCTGGACAGCGGGTCTGATGTGACTCTAGTACAAAAAGACATTATGGAGCTGGTGGGCCTGAAGGCATCCCCGACCTCACTTTCGATTTCGACCGTAAATGGGACTACCACTTGGAATTCGGGAATAACGGAGCTGCAACCGAACTCATTGTCAGAGAATGATTTCGTGAATGTAGAGAGAGCCTTTTGTGTTGATAGGCTACCAATCCAAGCAGTCCAGTACTGCACAGATGCGGACATTCTATCCTGGCCTCACCTACGTTGCATCCAAAGACAGAATCTGGAAGATTCGAGAGTGCGGATCCTGATAGGTGCCGACGTCCCAGAAGCACATTGGGCATTAGAGCGAAGATGCGGCAAAAGAAAACAACCCTGTGCTGTGCGGACGATATTAGGATGGATTGTTCTCGGTCCGATAAACCAGGAACCACGCTTTGTGAGGACAGTAAACCACACTGAGAGGGAAATCGACCCCTTATCAGTACAGATCGATAGACTGTACAATGCCAATTTCTGCGATGAGTGTGCATCGGAAAACTCTCCTTCATTAGAAGACAAACAGGCCGTTTATATGGTGTCTAATGCCACAACCTGGTTGGACGGACACTATGAAGTTGCACTCCCGTGGAGGAATCCTGAAGTGAGACTTCCAAATAACTAAATTGTGGCCAAAGAGAGATTGAACGGCTTGAGGAAAAGGTTTGCGCGTGACCCTGAATTCTTTGACAAATACTCTACAGTAATAGAGGGTTATGTGCGCAAGGGCCACGCCCAGTTAGTGCCCGATGTACAGCTAAAAATGGGGTTTGAGCCAAAGTGGTACCTACCACATCACGCAGTTGCAAACCCTAAAAAGCCTAGCAAGTTGAGAGTGGTGTTTGACTGTGCGGCTGCATTCCAGGGACGTTCCTTGAATGATTACTTGCTACAGGGCCCGGATACGACAGCATGCTTAGTTGGAGTGTTGCTTCGTTTTCGATAAGACTCTGCTATAGTTTTGCACTACATAAACAACACTAAAACGAGATTCAGTACGGACGTTGTCAACCGTTTGGATGAAATCCATCAGTGGTCGGAACCCTGGCAGTGGCGTCATGTCATATCGGAGGCTAACCCTGCAGACTTGGTATCAAGGGGCACAACATCACCTAGTGACATCAGCTGCTGGTTCAAAGGTCCTAAATTCTTGATGAACGATGAAACTTCATGGCCGACCAGTCCTACGGTGTCTGCAGCACCACAAAACGTTGAGTTGAAGCAGCCTTCGAGTACAGTTCTCACAGTGTTGCAGGATGCATGGACGGACGCACTTCTAGCTAGGCACTTCAGTTGGTTTCACTTGCTGAAGTCGGTAGCGTGGTTAACCCGTTTTAAAATGTACGTTGCAGTCATGAGAGGCAGGCGCACGGATCTAGGATTTACAACTGGGCCCTTGAAGTTAAACGACATTGCTAAAGCGGAGAAAATTGTTATTTTGATTGTACAAGCTAAGGTCTATGGCGAAGAGCTAAAATGACTACAAGACAGGAGCAATAACCTATGCACTAACAAATCTCCGATGAACAGAACCCTATTAAAACTCGATCCAATTTTATTAAATGGAATTATTTGTGTTGGAAGACGACTGAACTACTCCAGTCAGCTTCAGGGTGTGAAACATCCGGTGATAGTACCCAAGACTCACCCGATTACAGACTCGATAATCCGATGGTATCACGCGATGAAAGGACACGCAGGACCTTCTCAGTTACTCGCGGAACTTCGCAAAATAATTTTGATTGTACAGAGGGGAGATGCCGTGAAGCGAGTACTTGGAGGATGTTGGAAATGCCGGAAGCATTTGGCGGTCGTAGGCAAGCAGATGATGGTTCCTCTACCAGCCATTAGAGTCCAACAAGGTTGGTTTCCGTTCAAATACGTCGGAATAGATTATTTCGGCCCCTTTGCGGTTAAACATGGGCGCAGCACGGAGAAACGATATGGATGCATCTTCACCTGCCCACAGATGCGTGCGGTACACATTGAAGTTTCTCATTCTCTAAGCACGGATTCATTCATTGTGATATTGCTGCGTCTCATTACTAGGAGAGGGGCACCGTCCGAGATTTTTAGTGATAACGGTACAAACTTTGTTGGGGCTCAAAGGGAATTGAAGTACCTAATGGGAAACTGGTCTAGTGATAAGATTGCTGATAGATTGTTGCAACGGGGCGTGCAGTGGCATTTCAATCCCCCACATGCTAGTCACCGTGGTGGTATATGGGAGATCATGGTGCGCTCGGTTAGAAGAGTACTTCTTTCAATTTGTGACGAGCAGCCGATGACTGACGAAATATTGTTGACATTCCTTACGGAAAGTGAGCGGACAGTAAACGGATGAACGCTAGTGCCTTTGACCTCGGATTGTCGTGATCTGCCAGTACTCACGCCCAATGACCCACTTATCCTGAGGGCGAACCCACGAGATATTC
Organism: Fasciola hepatica; assembly: GCA_948099385.1. Lineage (NCBI taxonomy): Eukaryota > Metazoa > Platyhelminthes > Trematoda > Plagiorchiida > Fasciolidae > Fasciola > Fasciola hepatica. Next base: position 11,514,398 of record CANUEZ040000008.1, read on the forward strand.
CAACGGATTCGTTGCGCGATAGACTGGTTCGTCAGTGGAGGCAGGCAAACTACCTAACATCTGTGTTTTGGAAGAGATGGATCAGGGAATATCTTCCACTATTACAACAGCGGCAGAAGTGGATAACTCGATAACGCAACTTTAGATCGGGTGATGTAGTGCTACTAATATCGGAGGCCTTGCCGCGTGGCCGGTGGCTAATAGGAGTCATCGAAAGCATCTCAGTTTCGGACGATGGTTTGGTGCGAACGGCAACGGTGCGAACTAATGAAGGATTAGTGCTCCGTGACATTAGAAAGATTTGTCTTATTGGGGGCGAACCGGACACTGGTGGTGTAAGTTCAGAGGCCAACTCTTCTCAGTTGGAAGGCGGGTCTTCGGATCTGCCGAATCGGGAGGGACCACTGAGAGTTGATCCGCTTGTCCGACTGGGAGCTGTTCTTGACGGTGATAAGTTTTAGGTATTGGGGAACCGTAGAGCGAGCCGATGCATGAGGCCGACCACACCTAGCGGTGCACGGGAAAAATCCGGGTCGAATTTCGGGGGCCGGTGTAAAGGAGTTCAGGAAACCACGTTCCATGCATTAGCATCCATATTACAAACGACATTTATCATTTGTATGAACTATCTTTGCTGGAATTCCGATTGTTTGTTTTATTTCTTTAAATCTTTGTCACAAACCGGACTCCTACCGTTGCCTCGAGCGAGAGTCGCTCAGCTTGAATTTCGTTGTGACTGTATTTGGTAATCTCATCTTCTGTATCTAAAATTTGCCGTAACCCAGCTGCAGTTGTTGATTTAATGTCCAATTTGGAGCGAAAGAGCCCAGAAGGAACACTATTGAGGTTTGATTATTGTAAAATTAATTAATTTGTTGTATATAGTAACGTAGCTATTTGGAATCGACTTTGTTTTGAATTGTATCGAAATTGTTTGCTACGCGTCGCTCGAACGTTCCGGTGGCTGGACTTTACAGTCCAACTTCACTGACTTCCGGTGTTGTCAGATCACGCTGAATAGCAGCATCTTCTTCTGCCCCTACCACTCTGAAGTCGTCTGCGAACGAAACTCACGGGTTTTCCAGTCCTCCTGCCAGATCGTTAATATGCACCAGGAACTACATGGCTCCCAGAACTGACCCTTGTAGAACTCCACCATGCAGCCTCCCACTCTCACTCAGAAAACTCACTCCCCCAGGCTTTGTACAATCCACTTCTGTACTTTCGCAGTAAGTTGAAACGATTCTGCCTTTGCTTCGAGCAGTCTGTGGTTAACCAAACCAAATGCCTTTTGCAAATCCAGATCGTAGACTTCTACCCGATCCACTCTACTGGTTACCTCATCCAGGAAACTAGCTAAGTTGGATAGACAAGAGCACCCGAGCCTTAACCCATGCCGGCTGGAGGTCACCAAATTTTTCCTCTCTAAATACCTAACTATTCTGCCTCGTAGTATTCACTCGAGAGTTTTAGGCACAACTGAATTCAAGTTAATCGGTTTGCAACTGGTACACATACCTCTGTCTTCACCTCTGTGATCGTGTGTGATGATTGATACAGGCCTGTCCTTAGGTAGAACACTCTTGTCTAGAGGTGGGTCGAACAGCTTAGCCAGTGGCTCAGCCAGAGTGGAGGCTAGCAGCTTCAGCATTTCTGGGTGGATATCATCCAGCCCCGCCGCCCAGGATACACCTAGCTTCTCCGGGCTGCTCAACACCTGGCCTGCGTTGGCTTCTTCATCCTCCATTCCCGAGACTTCACTGCCCCTGATTGCAGGCAGTCCCCGAGCACCCTTGTCCTGTTTATACGCTTGCTGAAAGAATTCCAACAGGATCCCTGCTTTTTCCTGCCTGCCTATTGTCCGCACTCACTGTGAGTTCCTGTTGCCGCCCACGGCTTATCCCAGCGCTGCCTTAAGTTGAGCGTAGTTGTGGTATGCTTTCAAATTGTTTTTGGCTTTCCGTGCGACAAGTTCCTCGTGGTTGTTCCTGAATCGTTTCTGTGTCCCAGATAGTTTAGTCATCGCTGTTCTGGATTGTGGGACGGCCCGGTAGCCCCTGGTATGTCTGCATTTTTGAATGCCCTCCGCTTCTGTTTTAGAGTCTTTCCCGCTCTGGCCGTCCAACACAGTGGAAATCCTTTTCTTTTGACTCTCCAAATTGGTGCCGCGGCCTCTGCTATTTCTAACAGTCTGCTCTTGATCCAACTCCGCTAGTGGTCTTCTTTTCAGTCATCGCTCGCCCTGTTCTTTTCTACACGGAGGCCCAGGTCACCAAGCTATTCTCGTATATCTTCGAGAAGTTTCTTCTGAATATACCAGGCTCACTTATTCCCTGAATGATGAGCCTAAACTGGAGTATGCCATGATTACTCTTACTTATGGGTTCCCCGACCTCCAAGTGTTACAGTTCATTTTGTGCTATGGTCATTACCAGGACAAGGACTGCCTGTCTCTGACCACTTCGCCATCTCGTCACTTGATTAACACTTTGGACATGAGCAGTCTTGTTAATAAGTTATAGCAACCCCTCAGTGTGACTTCTGGAGCGAATTCCCATGTCCAGTTTAATTTAAATGCGCTGAAGTCACCAATAATGAGCATTTTTAGTCCCGCACTTGCCACCGTAATAGCGAAACTAAGCACACTGCTGTCCCTAGCAAATTCCGCTCCCGAGCTTTAATACGTGCAACTGAATGACGCTTTTGGTTCTCCTGCAGCTATTACAAAATCTACATCTTGCACTTGACCGCTGGTGCCACACTTGGAGGATGAGCTTTTCCACTGATAAGTGCTAGGTCCTAACCTACAAGTTCCAATTGCCCCCTGGATCCTTAACTCTTGGTGGGTCCATAATAGCCAGTCGACCTACCATCCGCGATTTGGGCCTCAACTATTCTTGCTCCCTCGACTTTTCTGAACACGCCGCCATCCAAGCGGCCAAGGCTAGAAGAAGTGTGGCCCTGCTCTTCCGCTCCTTTCGTCTCCGGGACAGTATCATCAGCATGTACAAATCCCACATCAGGCCTTTGCTTGAATACTGCCCAGTAATATTTTCTAATATGACGAAATTCGACAGAGTTGCGACTGAAAGCATACAGAGGCGTTTCACCAAACAACTACTCGGGTGGTCCACGTCTTTAAGCTATAGAGACGATGCCAAAATCTGAATTTTGACCCACTCTGGCTCCGCCGCTTGAGACTAAACTTAGTCTACTTGTATAACCCGCTCCATAACCGGTCTTTTTCCTTTGACCCAGTAAGCTTCTCCCGTGAAACCCTCCACTCACTTCGGCACAGGCCTTTTACTGTCCCTTTCAGTATAGCTAAGTCGGCCATACGGTCACGTTTTTTCCTTCTTGTCTACTCCAAAGTCTGAAACAAGTTGCCCATCACCCTTCGAGCTTCACAAACCAAATCCCGATTTCTGTCGGCACCCATCCCATATCTCAGCGTCACCCGTGCACTACATTTATCTAATATGAGCATGGCAGAAGATATAGCTTACGAAAGGGGCCTCGACTTCTAAAGCAAACTCCTTCGCCGACCCTGCTTCCTCTAATTAAGGACACAATCAACGATAGACGGTTTCATCTACCTGATTGAGTTCTAAACGTTAGACTACCTATGGCCATTTCTTTAATGAACCAAACAAGTGGAAATGCCACTAATTTCAACCACTTTGCTTCCACCTACCCCCGTAGTTTCTGTCACCCTTATGCCTCGTCCTTTACCGGTTTTTATATGCCTCCATTAACCGTCGATTCACAGCAAGGGAAAACCCTGACTGCCCTTTTTTATCTACTCTCCTCTTCCAGTTCTCTCCTTACGTGAATTTCACCCTATAAGTTGGTATACACGCCTGAATAACGCCGCTGTTTGATTGAATATTAGCCGCTGGCTCCGTCCCCTGGAACCCCTTGCAACCTGGCCATCCGATGGCCGAACTTATATCTCACACTATCACAGTTGAACTACGCCTTACAGGCGTAACCATCAATAAACACTGGTGCCATTCCCAACGGTGCGGTACGCGGTCAGATCCACCGCTATGGCCGGCGCACATCGGGCGTGCAGTTCGTCTGCAACGATGTGCGAGCGCAACTAGACTGGTGGATCACACCCCCTGTGTTCACCTTGAAGTGTTTTTCAGGTTGGGTGCACAGAGCGCGGCAAGTCCCACCCACTAGCACCGGTTGCGGATCGCACGTTCTAATTCTGTCAGCTGCAGACCGCATGCTCCAACCATCCTTGGTCGCCACTGTGTGCCCACCTATCGCTCCTATTACATCCATTTTTTCATTCTCTTATGGTATGCACACCTACCCACCCTGTCCTTGCTCCTATCAACTCTCACTGTTACCTCTCATTCGACATCACTATCGTCCTAACCACTTTACCCTGCCGACGACCGCCAATATTTTATTTCTCCACCAATGTCGGCGTTGCCGGCTTGTAGTGCCTATTCATTTGGTATCACCCTAGGCCTATAAAGCTCGTTGATCGCATTCTTGCGCCCCACTGCCTACCGTTCTGTCAAACCCTCCATCGTTCTCCCTTCTTATGCCTAATACCATTACTCACCAGCCCCACCTGCACCCATGACCAATTCTCATATTAGAACTGCCGTTCCAAACTCTGCATCTCTCACATCCACATTTTTTATCCGGTCAATAACACTCTATTTTCCTTACCTGGCTCCGCAATTCCTCTGTGGATCCTTCCACTTGGCAGTGCACCGATTAGTATCGTTCATTTACATACACTTGCACAATTGCCGGCATGCACGCAGCCCCCAATATCTATGTTCCCGACTCCGACGCGCATCCATTGTTCATGCGATATGTTAGTCCACCGGTTTACCTGTCCCGGTGCTTCTTTCCTCTCTGCCTTTTTCGTGTTCCACCCGCAATGAAATGATCTTACTGGTTATGTCTCACCTGTCTTTCTCGGCCCGTGCTCCCATCTACTGTTCCGTCTACTGTTTGCCACAGGCATTTTATGCTTTTTGACTTGCCACCTAATGTAAGCTCACTGTTTCGTCATGGTTCTCATTCACAGTTTCAGTCCGTTTGATCTGATATTACCCTCTGGTACCCCTTTTGCTCATTCCTCTCCCAAGCTGTTTGCCGTCACAGCTGCTGCATCTTGCACCACGGTCAGTTTCACCTCCCAGGTAACTTTCTCCACTTTGTATTCACAGTCGCTCTGCGCCGCTTAGCCATCTCCATCGCCACCATCTTCTCGCTGAATAATGTAAGCCTATTTAATAATGCTTCTCCCATTCTTGACCGACACCACATGTCTCACCTACATAAATCAGGTCAATTGATCCATTCTTAACTGTTCTCTTCAATAATTTTCTCCATCTCCCCTTTTTTTGAACCGCTTCTCAGTAGTCGTCTTTTCTGCGCTTCCGCATTCTCCACTCTCTCCGTTGATCCGTCAATTTCACCTGTCATGAAGATAATTCACCACGATATTCCCAAGTTAATTCTACGAACGTTCGACCTAATCTAACCTGCCCCTCCTAATAACTGATGATTTCTTTCTAGGACTCCATTGTTATTGATCCGGCTTCTCTTACATGTATATACATGCATATATATATATATATATATATATATATATATATATATAAATACACAACCGCACACATGTATATATGCATTCGCTCTGTATCCTGTAGTTCTTCACAGGCCATCTCTCTCGCTATCATCCCGCTGACTGCCATGATATGCATCCATTCCTTCTACATATATAACCCACATCTACCGTGTCCAATTCCTATGAACTATTTTTTTACTTGATTCACTTCTTAGGTCTTACTTTGCTCGCCCCCTGTTTTACAATGAGTTTTGTGCCCTGTTCGCCGACCACCTATTGCAGGGTACCGATGCTTCGTTGCTACCTAATCCCTGCAGTGAATCTCACTTTTTCCTCATCGTCTCCCGCTATTACAGTTTCTTATGCTGATTTCTAGCCTTTCTCAAGTACATCAGTCAGCCTTCAGATGTCCCCATACTGACCAGCCGAATCCCCCACCTGAACCTGACTTTTCAAACTCACCGGGCGTCCATTTGAATCCATCCATGGGTCCATTTAAACCCAGTACATTTCCTTTGGTGTGCATACATTTGTCTACTTTCATCCCACGTTACTCCCCCTTCTTAGCACGTTTTTCAACTCCTGTCATGTAAATTTCTACTTTTTCTAGGGTTTTGTCTGTTTATTCCATCACTTGTAAACAGCTAATCATGCACCTGGCATGCCTCTGGCGTCTCCAAAATAAACCATTATTATTATTAGTAGTAGTAGTGATAAATTCGGTGCAACGGGTCGACTACTGTCAAAGCTTTCATGCTAGTAAAGATTGGTTGTAGAAAATCCTTCAAAGACACTATAATTTCGTGTTTTCTTGATATCACTCGCCCACACCCACTATTTGCATGTTTCCATAAGCTTTATGTTTTCATGGACCAACCTTTGTTTGGTCACGTCTAACGCGCTACCTTATCATATCCCATCATGGACCTGCGTGAAGCACGTGCTAGTCTCTCGCATGCCGCATACTTGATTCTCGTTTTCCCGGCTCGTGTGATCGCATACCTGAGATTTGAATGTATTTCACGTTAGTGTTCGTTTAATAATCCAGTATCGTGGAGATTACGGGTCAATCGTTTTTCGGTTTTCGAAACCGTTCGAATTCGGCTATGTGTTGCTCAAAAGCATGGTACAGTGCTCAATTCGGTTAAGTTGGAACTGGAAAACAAGCTACTTGCCTACACAGGGACCAAAGCAATGGGGATCTGGACAGCAAATGACGCGGCAAGTCACTTGGGAGGGTTTGCGTACTCTTGACTCCATGGTTATTATTAGATAACCTAGCCCTATCAGTGCTAGTTCACGTATTACGGAGGGTACTATATATTTTAAAAAGTTGACTCACTTAAGCTAAGGATATTTGATCTAGAATAGAAGCTGTTACAAGCCAGGCAGCGGACCCAGGAGGCCAAAAGGTACAGGCGGAGCGAGTGTGAGCACAAAAATAGTAACAAAGGTCCGTTCACCAGACCAGGACAAATAGAATTAAGAAACTTTGTGCAGCCCATCAAAAGTACAACACCTGCGCAACCAACGATCGATTTATCAGGGAAAGGGCTGACGGTCCTCGAGGGACGACCTGAGTAGCACTGCAAGTTTATCATAAAATGCGAAACCTTCGTCGAAAACGAGATAATCAACCTGGGACAAAGGCTGCTCTACTTGGCCCATTATTGTCGAGATCGAGCCAAAGAAGCTATTGATCGGTGCACCATTCTCGACCCTGAACAAGGCTACTCACGGGCAAGGAGGATTTTGAAGAACCTGCATGGCCAGACACTGAAGGTAGCTCGCAATCTAACAGGAGGGAGTAACGTCAGAAGCCAAGTGAACAGAGGGAGACGTCTACGCAATGGCGGACCTCGTAATTGAGATGCAAAACCGTTCAGTAGCCCTCGATCACTTAAGTTAAGGGGCTAATATCGGCGCCATGCACACATTGGAGGGGACAATTTGCTGCCTTTCTTCCGAGCTGCAGGGTCGTCGGCCGGAAGAATCGGAAAGCATGATCCGGGTTTACAGCAAAGACAGCATCGAGGGCTTGACTGAATAGCTAGACAGCCCGACCAGAATAGCTGTCAGCAGGTTTGGTCGACTCATTCGTGGTACTAATGGGGAAAACGGACCCAGCACTAGCCAAACTGAAAACTCTGCACAGGAACGCCCGAAATATCAGCCTAGGAAAAACAAGCAAGCCTTTCCGTGCGAAGCTATGGCTTACACAATTTAAAGGACGCGCGACGCCAGTTATGGGTTACTGGAATGTCTGGAGTTCGTCAGAGCCGCAGTAAGCGAACTCTGAGGAATGGCGAGGACGACAGGAGCTAGCTATATTAGCCTTAACACCACACACCAGGCGGCAGCTTGCTGAAAAAGAACTAGACGTAGCCACGGAGGTTTCCCGGGCAGACACCACGGGTCGCTACACCAGGGGGAAGAAGCTACGTCAGAGACGAACACAAAGCCCAGTGTAATTTGCTCAAAATTACGGCCTGCCAATAAGCGATTTCGGATAGGGGTGGTTTCTACAGAGGCGCTGACCCCGAATGAGATGGCCAAGGCGTTGGTTTTCTTCGACAGCGGATCAGACGCTACCCTGGTGAGGGAGCGGTTGGCCGATAGACACCGGCAGATGAAAGCTCGATGTCTTTGTTGACGAGCTTGGCGGGCCGAACGCACGTAATGACTGCAAGTCGGTTGAGATTGCAGCTCACGGCCCCAGATACCAACGAGCACATCAAATCAACAGAGGCCTTTAAATTGACCGATCTATTCATGTATGCTCCAAGGTCGATGGGTACAGTTATGACTAGGTGGCTTCACTAGCTAGATGTAACCGTCGTAGACTAGGAGGATGATGAAGCAGACCTTCTCTTTTGTTGCGAACCGCCATGAGCACAACGGATGTAGGACAAGAGAGTGGGCTAAAACCAGACACCCTGTACCGTTCACAAAACACTAGGATGGACACTGTACTACCCGGGAGAGAAACGTGGCTCCATAAACAACTTGCCGGCGGAAACGAGACAAGGAGTGCTAAATGCAGCGCCTATAATAATATAATAATAATAATATTAGTTTATTTCGGAGACGCCCGAATCATGCCATGTGCATGATCTTATTTATACAGGTGATGGATCGGACATATATAATTCATGGAAATATGAAAACTCTCAAGAAAATATTGGATAACAAGGCTCAGAAGGGGGAACAAAGTAGAATGAAAATAGGACAAACGTATGCACACCATAGAGATTGTGTGGAGTTTAAATGAGCTTAAGAGCGGGTTTGTATGGACGCCCGGTGAGTTTGAAAGTCAAAGTCAGACGGACTGAATGGCTGGTCCGGGAAATTACATATAAAGGCCGACTGGTAAACATGAGAGAGGCTGGAAATCGGTATAAGGAACTGCAGTGGCGAGAAACGATGGAGAAAAAAGTGAGGTGCACTGCAGTGGATTAGATATCAATGAAGCATTGGTACTTTGCAGTGGATTGTCGGCGGACAGGACACAAAACTCACTGTAAAACGGGCAGCGAGCAAAAAAAGACGTAGAGGGTTGATCAGATGACAAAAACGACCTAGAAGGATTGGATACGGTAGATGTGAGGCACAGATGTAGAGCTGATGGATGCCTATGATGACAGTAGTTGGGATGATAGCAAGAGAAATGGCCGATGAGGAACTGCAAGATGCAGAGCGCGTGCACGTAGATATATATGCGTAAGTTCATATATATATATATACAGGCATAAGAGAAGCAGGAGCAATAACAACGGGGTCCTAGAAAGAAATTATCAGTCATTAGGAGAAGTAGGTAAGGCTAGATAAAATGGTTGTAGAATAACCTTTGAAATATCCTGGTGGATTAACTTCATGACAAGTGCACATGGCAGCTCAACGGAGAGACAAATAGAATGCGGAAGCACAGAAGTGATGAAGACTGTGAGGAGCAGTTCATGAAAGAGTGAAGATGAAAGACAGGATCAAGGAAAACAGGAAGAATGGGTGTAATTATTTGATCATTGCAGGTGCGAGATGTAGTGACGGACCAGAGGAATCCGGTAGTGACAGGTCAAACGATTCAGAACTGTAAAAGAAAACTGTGACGTAACGTTGTCATTACAATGGTGGAACATGGAAAAGCGGACCACACTGGAAGGTACAGAAAAATGCCTGTAGCTAGCAATAAACGGATAAAGGGATGAAAGCAATAACCGAGGAGACACAGGTAAGAAATCGCCAATCAGATCATTTTACTGCAGATGAAACACGAAGGAGGCGGACAAGGAAGAGGGACGCCCCGAGGTAAGTGAACCAGTAAGAGAAAAAAAAGGCCACAAAAAAATGAATGCACAACGGAGTTGTGGCAGTGGAGCTGGAGAGCTGTGTGCCAGCAGAAAATTGAACAGGATACTACAGAGGAATCACGGAGCCAAGAGAGGGAGATATGGTGGTGGTGATTAGATAATAAATGCGACTGTAATAAATGCGAAGTTTGGAGTGGCAAGTTCTAATATGCGGATTGGTCATGGGTGCGAGTGCGATTGGTGCATCAGGGCATTGGGCATGAGGAGGGATTTAACAGAACGACAGGTTTAAGGAAGCTATCAATAGGCATTCTGAGCAGAGGGTAACACAAAGCGCATAGAGGATAGAAGCCAGCAATGACGGCAGGTGGGAAAAGAGATATTGGCAAGCGCCGACAGAGAAGAGTGGTTAGGACGATAGTGACTCAATGCAGTGAAAGTTGATGTAGAGAGAAGCGATAGGAGGAAGGACAAAACGGATAGGTGTGCATACCGTGGTAGAGCGACAAAAATGGGAGGTGGTAACAGATGATTCGAACTAAAGGTGGACAAACTGTGGCGGAAAAGAGATGGGGAGCATGCAATTTTCAACCGACAGCATTGGATTCGGTAGTCCGAGAAAAGTTAGAGCGTGCCATCCGCAACCGGTGCTAGTGGGTGGGACTTGCCGCGCTCTGAGCACCCAACCTGAAAAACACTTCAAGGTGAACACAGGGGGTGTGATCCACCAGTCTAGTTGCGCTTGCACATCGTTGCAGACGAACTGCACGCCCGATGTGCGCCGGCCATAGCGGTGGATCTGACCGCGTACCGCACTTTTGGGAGTGGCACGAGTGTTCACGGATAATTGTACAGGGGACAAAACCACCGCGATGGGGGTGCGTGAACCAGGAACAATTGACCAAGACGCGAGACCATGGACGGGAGAGCCAACGGAAACAGCGAGTGGTAGACGACCGTGTGGCAACAGAGTTTATGCCCTCCAAAGACTGCTGAACTTGAAATAACTTATCGGCCGGGACCAGGATCTCTGGAAACGACACACAGAACTAATGATGCGGAAAGAATCAGAACACTACGTGAAAAAGGTGTGTGCAACCACCCACGGCCGAAAGGGGACAAGGCACATACCCTCCACGACTCCAACAAGACTTGCCTTAGTGCTCACTGATTCGTGTTTATCACTGACATTGTTGAAGTCATTTTCCGTATGCGGTAGTAGTTGTGACTTACTCGCGTACACAAATGACCCTTCATTCACACCGCTCCCAAGCGCCAGAGACAACTTTCCGCTCCACACCTTTATAGAAGACGTTCGAGAGCGGCTGGTGAACTTGTCTCCTATTGCGTCTAGCAGCGAAATGCCAACGTTATCCCCTCTATCGGACGAATAGAGATGACGCAAGTCGGTTTATAGATGCAAGGTGTATTCTACGTATTGTGGCACCGAAACAGTATTGACACGAGAGATACACCGAACGGAAGAAGAAACGCAACGGCTGTGCAGAAAGCAAACCGCGAGCGCGTACAATCGGCGAACGACAGAAAGCGAAAGTGATTCAAAACGAGGTCAACGGAAACCTCGGAAAAGTCAGTCCAGTAAAACGTACGCAACCGGACAACACTACGAGGTCGATGTCAAACGTCGGAAAAGATCGTAGAGAAAATAGATCCAAAAGGGTGTGCAGAAAACAGTCATTTTCTCAGAACGGTCAATGTCACTACGGCAGCCCCCAGCTAGAAAGCACGGAAAGCCTTCGAAAAATGTCAAGGAGGAGACGGCATACAAACGATATTCGTGCGCGTGAATGCGTGCGAAATACGTGAATGCAGCTGTGCTGTAGGATGCCGACGGGCGAAATCCGTGGTATTCAGGAACATTAGAATGATGGTCCAGCGTAAACCAGATTCGTTGCCAGTGACCTCGGTTGCGTGAATCATCATCCAGGTGTGCCACACCAATCACCTCCAGCGTCGGGTAACCGTTGGCCAATATGATATCCGGAAGTCAAATTGGTAGGTTCATCAATGGCAAGGAACGAGAGCGAGAAGGCCGATCCAGAATGCAAACGTTGGTGCCAAAATTCTCAGGATTTCGTGGAACCAGCAAAGCGTGCCATATGGCTAGGTTCCATGAAACAAAAGGAAACGGAAAACTGGTGAAGCAGCCGCAATGGACTTGACTAGAATACAGTAATAACTAATGAAGTATGTTAAATCGTGTCGAAAAGATAAACACAAAAGATATTACTGCGAAGTGCAATGACTAAGATCGTGTTTGACCTAGTCGCGAAAACGTGCTGGGCAAACGATCTTCCTACCGGAACGTGAGACGGGTGCGTAGGCGAGCTCTGCCGACTTGAACTTGAGATAGTATTCTCATTCGAGGACGTAGCAGGGCCAACGGACTGCTGACTTGAAAGTGAGACGATAGCCTCGTTTGAAGTCGTAGCAGGTAACGCTAACTGCAGACCTTGACGTGACACGGAAGTGTCGTCACCAGTTAGTGCAGGGTTAACATCGCATCTCACGTGAACGGGCGACAGGCTATCATCAACGTACGCGGCTTTGAGGTGACTGATGCTAACTGTATCGACGTGACCGTGTCGATCAACCTTAAAGGTCCTACCTTGACGAAAGATCACGCGAAATGGACCTTCGTAGGGCTGTTGTAATGGTTTCCGTACCGAATCAACACGAATGAATACATGTCAACAAGTTTCGAGTTCGGTCGGAACAAAAACCTGTCGTCGATGCATTTGAGTCTGCGCCGGAGCGAGATTTTGCATGTAAGTAGACAAACGGTGAACGTAAGTCTGTACGGCAAGTGAGTCTGTACTCCGTGGCGTAAAGAATCCCCCAGGCAGTCGTAATGTCGTGCCGTAGACAAGTTCTGCGGCGGAACCATGGATATCTACCTTCATGCAAGTCCTGATACCAAGCAGAACTAGCGGTCACGTTTCGTACTAGTTGGGGCTCTCGTGTGCTTTAAGAGCCACTTTGAGTTGGCGATGACAACGTTCGACTAAACCATTCGATGCCGGATGGTACGCGGTCGTGCGAATGCGTTCCGTACCCAGCATATGAGTTAATGAAGAGAATAGATCGGACTCAAATTGTTGCCCTCGATCGATAGTGATTGTGGAGAGACAACCATATAAAGCTATCCATCATTCTATCAGATGTCGAGCCACTGATTCGGCCGTGGGATGAGAATAACCCCGGGCCACCTCGTAAATCTATCGATGCAAGTTAGTAAAAGGGTATACCCGAGTGACGGGGTCAATGGACCCAAAATGTCTACGTGGATATGGTCGAACCGAGCATCAGGAGTAGCAGAAGTACCGACAGATGAAGCTACGTTCCTATGCACTTTAGCTCGTTGACATTGTAAACACCGTCTTGCCCACATACGAACATCTTTGTTCATGGACGACCAGACGTATCGTGCAGCTATTAACCAGAGACTGGCTGCGATGCCTGGACGTGAAAGTCCAGGTGGGGTAACGAGCAGGAGAAGCCGATATGTGGAGGGTACTGCTGGCCGAGGTAAGGCAGTGAAAACGTGGCAGTTTATAGTTCCAACACTGGCGGCCAGTGGTACGGACTGACACTGCAGCAACGATGACTGAGCAGCTTCCATATATAGGGCATCCCGTGCTTGTACTGCAGGCATGGCAGGACTGTCTAAAACCGGAGATTTATTAGCGTTAATTGGAATACGCAAGAACGCATCTACAAAGCAGTTCGACTCACCTTTAACGTGTCGTAGGTCAGTCGTGAACTGAGAAATATAGTCCAAATGTCTGACTTCTTGTGGGGAGTAACGACCAGACTCAGTATGCAGTGCATACGTCAAAGGCTTATGGTCAGTACAGAGGATGAAATATCGACCCTCGACTGCATGGCCGAAGTGTTTAAAAGCATTTTATGCAGCCAGCAGTTCGCGGCTAAAAGCACTATTCTTGGTTTCCGTGGGACTGAGGCCTCGGGAGAAAAACTCTAATGGCTGCCAGATCCCAGAAACGGACTGTTGTAGGATCGCTCCGATGGCAAAGTCGGATGCATCCACCGGTACGCTTAGCGTGGCGGACGGAACTGGGTGCGTTAGGAGCGTGGTCTGAGCTAACGTTGCTTTAATCTCCATGCACGTTACTTGTGCGGCATCCGTAAGCGACAACTTACGCGGATTGCCACGAAATAGGTCAGTTAATGGAGGCAAACGTTTAGCAGCATGGGGTATGAAACGACAATAAAAGTTAACTCACCCAAAAAATGCCCTAAACTCCTTGATTGAGGACGGCACGGAGTGATCCAGAAAAGCGCACTCTATCCCTGCAAAGCTTGCTACCCTGCTGAATGATCTTGTGGCCGAGAAACACAGGTTCCGGTTTGCCAAGTTCACATTTATCAGGATTGACTACTATTTGATGTTCGGACAAACGTTGAAATAGTAGCGTCAAACGTTGAAAATGTTCATCTACGCTCGACGATGCGATTATCACGTCATCGATATAGACGTGAACAAATTCCAAGTCTCGCGTAGTGCTATTATTAAACTTCTGGAATATCTGATCAGCATTTCGCAAAACCAAAAGGCATACGTAGAAACTCAAACAAACCAAAAGGAGCGTGACAGCGGTTTTCTCGACATCTTCAGCGGCGACTGGGATCTGGTGATAGGCTCGCACCAAATCGATCTTGGAAAACACAGTCGTGCCGTGATGTGATGTCGTGATGTCGTGTATGTGGGGTATCGGATAGCTATTGTAACGGGTAACCGGGTTAAGTGCGCGATAGTCGCCACATGGTCGTCAGCTAATGCCATCTTTCCTAAGAAACATGTGCAAGAGGTGAGGCCCATGGACTGTGAGAAGGACGAACAATACCTTTAGAAAGCCATTCGGCGAGGTCGTGCCGTAACTGGTGGTCCGTTAGTGACAATGTGGTGTGCCACACGATCGGTCACTGTCTCTACCTCTTCAAATGGTTTGGTCAATATGGGGAGTTTATTAAAAGAAGACTGAAAATCGTAAGGAATGTTAGAGAACAAACCTGTGATTCGGTGTGCATTTGTTCGAGCCTCGAGACATGTGAATTTAGTGTCGGACCAAGGATCGATAAGCTGCAGCCCACGTGAATCAACAAGTAATTCATAGTGCTGCAGAAGATCGATTTCCAGTATGCCTGTGTGAACATCCGCAGGAATGAAAGCCCACAGATACTGCCGTCGTGGTCCCAGTTTGACCGCAAGCTGTCTCGTTCCGTAGGTAGGAATGGGAAACTATTCGCCTCTGGCAGCCGAAGCAAAGAAGCTCGTGGCTTGTCTTTACCAACCGGCAAGACAGAAACTTGGGCCCCGGTGTCGACTGGGAACCTAGCTTTAGTGCACGAATCATGCACGTAAAATGAACTGCCAAACTGAAACTGATTGCGGTGAGCACGGCGGCTTTTCCCGCAGCGTATGAACACGGCTGTCTGCACCTACGGGCTGCTGGTCCAAAAACGCGGTGGAACCAAAAAAACACACAGGTAGAATGACCTGGTTTGGACG
This sequence comes from Fasciola hepatica, assembly GCA_948099385.1. Classification (NCBI taxonomy): domain Eukaryota; kingdom Metazoa; phylum Platyhelminthes; class Trematoda; order Plagiorchiida; family Fasciolidae; genus Fasciola; species Fasciola hepatica. Next base: position 11,529,864 of record CANUEZ040000008.1, read on the forward strand.
AGGCGAGTGAGGTGGATTCAGGGCGGACGTTGGCAGTAGAGGGATCCCCTTCGTGCCGTTGTTTACGTGGGCTACTGCGAGGAGACGGTATTTTACCTCCGTCCTTGAAGGGCAATCGGCGCTTTATGGATCGAGAGAGCCGAGGTCTCTCCGGCGATTCATCCAGATCAACACCTCGAGGATTGCGCCATGTCGTAGCGATGAGGGGATTAGCCCCACTGTCGACACGTGCGACGATCTTGTCAGCCACGGCGACTGCTCGTTCCAGGGACGAGTCCTCAAGGAGAGCAGTTACGGTGGTCTGAATATGGAAGGGTAGGGAGTCCAACCACAGTTCCTTAACTATCTCCGAGTCCTTATCGGCGGGCCCTTCCAGGGACCGGAAGTGAGCTAGGTAACGGCTGGGTTTTGTACCCCTTGTGGGATGCCGGGAAATTGGTTGACGTAAGCGTTTCTCCCGAGAAGGAAGGAAGTGCTGAAGGGTGGTTCCCTTAAGACGATCGTACGGCTGCTCCTGAGGGCGATTCAATACTAAATCCCTCACTGAGGCGATAAAATCGCCCACGGTTGCCTTCAAGGCATGGGAAAATCGATGGCTCTGGCCAATAATCCTACGTGCCTCAAATCGCAACTCTAAGGCTGCAAACCAAACCTCAGGATCATGTGGGATATACGCCACAGGCTTAAAAGCAACCGCAGACAAAGTGAGGTGTGTGTCGAGCTGCATCTTATCCTCCGACACGGTTACGTTGCGATAATATATCGTGAAATATATATGCCGCGCAACAAAAAGAAGACGTTAAACAGCAACACATCACAGACTCAACGGGCGGGCCAATAATCCAGGAAGGTTATGGAGGTTTCGGGCTCGCAAATATCAAAGAAATTCGTAAGCGGCTGGCGAACTTGTCTCCTATTGCGTCTAGCAGCGAAATGCCAACGTTATCCCCTCTATCGGACGAATAGAGATGACGCAAGTCGGTTTATAGATGCAAGGTGTATTCTACGTATTGTGGCACCGAAACAGTATTGACACGAGAGATACACCGAACGGAAGAAGAAACGCAACGGCTGTGCAGAAAGCAAACCGCGAGCGCGTACAATCGGCGAACGACAGAAAGCGAAAGTGATTCAAAACGAGGTCAACGGAAACCTCGGAAAAGTCAGTCCAGTAAAACGTACGCAACCGGACAACACTACGAGGTCGATGTCAAACGTCGGAAAAGATCGTAGAGAAAATAAATCCAAAAGGGTGTGCAGAAAACAGTCATTTCCTCAGAACGATCGAGGTCACTACACCTTCATCGGGATATGACATAGCTTCACAAATTCCCACTTCGGCAATGACCTTGACGAAGACAATTACGTACGTGATCACTATCATGTTCTCTTAGCACACGTACCCTCCGCACACACTCGCACGGGCGAACAAGCGCGTATTCGTTCGCTACGGCTCCCTCGAAGGCAGCATATGGGCTTCAGAAAATACGGGTCTCTCCACACCTCTGCCGTCGAGCAGCAGTTCTTGTGCACAAAGCGGGGGAAATCTTCGTTAGCCTGGCCATTGTGTCAAGAGCAATCTTAGGAATGTGAGTAAAGCACAGACGCCAGCATCAGCGTTTACGTGCACAGAGGGCAGGGTCTAAGTATGTAGAAGTAATCAATACCATTACCCCTTACCTTTGACTGTGCTAGGATTCGGAAGAATTTCGGTGGGTGGAATAACGGTCGATTGTAGAAAATCCTTCAAAGACACTATAATTTCGTGTTTTCTTGATATCACTCGCCCACACCCACTATTTGCATGTTTCCATAAGCTTTATGTTTTCATGGACCAACCTTTGTTTGGTCACGTCTAACGCGCTACCTTATCATATCCCATCGTGGACCTGCGTGAAGCACGTGCTAGCCTCTCGCATGCCGCATACTTGATTCTCGTTTTCTGGGCTCGTGCGATCGCATAATTTTGGTTTGGATACCTTTTATGGTATTTTTCATAAAATAATCCAGTATCGTTGCCGCTGACTTCTCTGCAATCGACCGCTGTTGTCACTCCTGGATGATGAGCTTCTCCACTGATAAGTGCAAGGTTCTAACCTGCAAATCCCATTTGCCCTTCCGCTATTTAACTCTCGGTGTGTCCCCAATAGCAAAGTCGACCCGCTATCCACGATTTGGGCCTCAACTGTTCCTGCTACCCAACTTTTCTGGGCACGCCACCATTCAAGCTGCCAAGGCGAGAAGTGTGGCCCTTCTCTTCCCTCCTTCTTTCCTCGGGACAGTATAATCAGCATCTACGAATCCCACATCAGGCCTTTCCTTGAATACTGCCCAATAATATTTTCTAACATGAGTAAGTTTGACAGAGCTGCCCCAGAAAGCATACAAAGGCGCCTTGCCAAACAGCCACTCAGTTGGTCTACGTCTTTAAAATATAGATAACGACGGCAACACCTGAATCTTGACCAGCCGTGGCTCCGCCGCTTAAGACTGAACTTAGTCATTTTGTATAACCTGCTCCATAAACGGTCTTTTTCCTTTAACCCAGTAAGCTTCTCCTGTGAATCCCTTACTCCCTTCGGCACAGGCCTCTTACCGTCTCCTTTAGCATAGCTGAATCAGCCATAAGGTCAAGTTTTTCCTTCTTGTCTACTCCAAGTTCTGAAACAAGTTGCCAATCAACCTTCGAGCTTCACGAACCAAGTCGCAATTTTTATCGGCACTCGTCCCATTTCTCAGCGTCACCCGTGCACTACAGTTATACAAAATGTGCACACCAGAAGACACAGCATACGACAGGGGCCTCGACTTCTCAGGACAATCCCTCGTAAACCCAGATCCCTCCAATTAAGAACACAATCAGCAAAAGCCAGTTTCATCTAACTGACTGGATTCTCAAAGTTTGGCTAGCTGTGATCATTCCCGTACTGAGTAGGTGGAATTAAAATGCAAATATTTTCAGACTTTGCTTGCCCTTCTCCAGTAGTCTTTGTCACCCCTTATACTTCTTCCCTTGTTTCCATACGCCTGCATTAGCCGTTAGTCCACCGCAGGGGCACGACGTGACTGTCTTTTGTATCTGTTTTCTTTTTTTCAGTTCTCCTAATACGAGCATTTCACCCTAGGCTTTGGCATACGCGCCTGTATAACGCTGCTTATTGGTCGACTGCTGACTGCTGGCTCCGTCCTCTGAAAGTCCTCGCATCCTGGCCATCTGATCGCGGATCTCATACTTTCATAGTTGAACTACTCCCACATGCCTAACCACCAATGAACATTAGCACCATTCCCAAAGGTGCATGGTGCAGTCAGAACCCAAGCTTTGGCTGGGGCATATCGGGCAATCAGGCCATCTCAACGGTGTTCGAGCGTAATTGGGCTGGTTGATCACACCTGCTGTGTTCACTTCGAAGTGTTTCCAGGTTGGGTGTCTGGCCCACGGCCAGCCGTATAAACTAGCGCCGGCTGCACATGTCAATCTCTAACGCTGTCAGTTGCAGATCACATGTTCCACCCGTGCATGTTCCACCGACGTACGCCCACCTATCACTCGTGTCACCACTCTTATCATTTCCATTTTTTCCATGTTGTGCGCACCTGCCCATTCTGTCCTTTCTCCTATCGACTTTCATCGTGTAGCCTCTCATTGCCCGTCACTATCGTCCTACCCACTTTACTCTCCTGACGACCGGCAATATTTCCTTTTCTACCCTTGTCTTCATTGCCGGCTCGTGGTCTCCATTTACTTGGTATCACCTCATGCTCATAAAGCTCATTGGTCACATTTTTATGCCTAACTGCCTACTGTTCTGCCAAATCCTCCCTCGTTCTCCCTTCTTATGCAAAATGCCATTACGCACCAGTCCTACCCACACCAATGACCATTTCCATATTAGAACTCGCCTTCCGAAATTATGCATCTCTTACAGCCACAATTACTATCTAATCACCACCACTATATTTTCCTTGCTTGACTCCGCGATTCCTCTGTGGATGCTCCCATTTGGTAGTGCCCTAATTAGTGTTGTCCAGCTGCATTCATTGGTTCAATCGCCTGCAGGCATGCAGCTCTCCAGTTCCATTTACCAACTCCGACGAGCCTTCACTTATTGTGCGTTATGTTCATCCACCGGTTTACTTTTCCTGGTGCTTCTTTCTTCTCGGCCTTTTTCGTGCTTCGCCTATAGTAAGACAATCTTACTGGTTATATCTCATCTATCTTTTCGGTCCGTGCTCCTACCTCCTTTTTCGTATACTGACGGCCACATGTTTTCTCTGTGCCTTCCAGACTGTTCTGCTTTTTCATGTTCCATCCAATGTAAAAGCATTGTTACGTCATGGTTTTCACTTACAGTTTCAATCCGTTTGATATGCTATCATCCGATCCCTCTGGCACTCCCTTTGCTCACGTTTCTCCAACAGTGTTTGCCGTCACTTCTGCTGCATCTTGCACCAAAGACAGTCTCACCTCCCAGGTTTATTTTCCCACTTTGTATGCACATTCGCTCTTCTCTGCTTAGCTATCCCCATCGCAACCATCTTCCCATTCTCGACCGTCACCACTCGTCTCACTTACATCAACTGGATTGTTATATCCATTCTTACCCGTTCTCTTCGATACTTTCCTTTATCCTCCTTCTTTTAAAATTTGCTCTTCACAGTCTTCATCACCTCTGTACTTCCGAATTCCATTCCTTCTCTCTCTCTGCTGATCCGCCACGTTCACCTGTCATGAAGGAAGTCGCCAGGATAATCTTAAAATAATTCTACAACCATTCCATCTAACATTACCTGCTCCTTCCAATAACTGGTATTTTTCCCTAAAACTTCACTGTAATTTCTCCTGTTTCTCATACATTTTCATACATATGCGGTCATTCTTATACTGACCAAAGGTCCCTCAATGTGTCCTCGATTTTAAAACTTAGAAACCTACCCAGGACTGTCCCATCCGTCTCATCAGTACCAGGACTTGCAACGCCACTACGTCCATCTTCTCCGGCCTCAACGCTGGCACAACTACCTGTTGCGACGGTAAAAGGAAACACAACGCGCATGTCCGTTTTAGTCATCATCATTACCTCACTACCTGCCAAAATTCACCATTCACGTGCCCGAGTCCTCTTGGCTAAGTGCGACTTCATCCCCATCACGGAAACTTGGCTCAACGGAAACACTCTCAACTTAGACTTCACCATATCTGGTTACAAGGCTTTCAGCAACTCTAAAATACTTCGTCAAGGAGAAGGTCGAATAATATACTGCGGAAAATTTTTTCTTGTTTCATTAATGCAACACAGTCATTGACGCGGTTGAAGACTCATTCTGGGTAATAGTTAAACTGCAGTCATAACAACCCTTGCTTGGAAGAACTTATTGATCATCAGAATCAACCGGGAGCAATAATGTACCTATGTTCATTCCAACGCTTGTAAAACTTTTATCATGCACCTGGCATGCTTCGAGCATCTCCGAAATAAACCATTAGTATTATTTTTACCCCTATTTCGAAACTTTGACTGTGCTAGGATTCGGAAGAATTTCGGTGGGTGGAATAACGGTCGATTGTAGAAAATCCTTCAAAGACACTATAATTTCGTGTTTTCTTGATATCACTCGCCCACACCCACTATTTGCATGTTTCCATAAGCTTTATGTTTTCATGGACCAACCTTTGTTTGGTCACGTCTAACGCGCTACCTTATCATATCCCATCGTGGACCTGCGTGAAGCACGTGCTAGCCTCTCGCATGCCGCATACTTGATTCTCGTTTTCTGGGCTCGTGCGATCGCATAATTTTGGTTTGGATACCTTTTATGGTATTTTTCATAAAATAATCCAGTATCGTTGCCGCTGACTTCTCTGCAATCGACCGCTGTTGTCACTCCTGGATGATGAGCTTCTCCACTGATAAGTGCAAGGTTCTAACCTGCAAATCCCATTTGCCCTTCCGCTATTTAACTCTCGGTGTGTCCCCAATAGCAAAGTCGACCCGCTATCCACGATTTGGGCCTCAACTGTTCCTGCTACCCAACTTTTCTGGGCACGCCACCATTCAAGCTGCCAAGGCGAGAAGTGTGGCCCTTCTCTTCCCTCCTTCTTTCCTCGGGACAGTATAATCAGCATCTACGAATCCCACATCAGGCCTTTCCTTGAATACTGCCCAATAATATTTTCTAACATGAGTAAGTTTGACAGAGCTGCCCCAGAAAGCATACAAAGGCGCCTTGCCAAACAGCCACTCAGTTGGTCTACGTCTTTAAAATATAGATAACGACGGCAACACCTGAATCTTGACCAGCCGTGGCTCCGCCGCTTAAGACTGAACTTAGTCATTTTGTATAACCTGCTCCATAAACGGTCTTTTTCCTTTAACCCAGTAAGCTTCTCCTGTGAATCCCTTACTCCCTTCGGCACAGGCCTCTTACCGTCTCCTTTAGCATAGCTGAATCAGCCATAAGGTCAAGTTTTTCCTTCTTGTCTACTCCAAGTTCTGAAACAAGTTGCCAATCAACCTTCGAGCTTCACGAACCAAGTCGCAATTTTTATCGGCACTCGTCCCATTTCTCAGCGTCACCCGTGCACTACAGTTATACAAAATGTGCACACCAGAAGACACAGCATACGACAGGGGCCTCGACTTCTCAGGACAATCCCTCGTAAACCCAGATCCCTCCAATTAAGAACACAATCAGCAAAAGCCAGTTTCATCTAACTGACTGGATTCTCAAAGTTTGGCTAGCTGTGATCATTCCCGTACTGAGTAGGTGGAATTAAAATGCAAATATTTTCAGACTTTGCTTGCCCTTCTCCAGTAGTCTTTGTCACCCCTTATACTTCTTCCCTTGTTTCCATACGCCTGCATTAGCCGTTAGTCCACCGCAGGGGCACGACGTGACTGTCTTTTGTATCTGTTTTCTTTTTTTCAGTTCTCCTAATACGAGCATTTCACCCTAGGCTTTGGCATACGCGCCTGTATAACGCTGCTTATTGGTCGACTGCTGACTGCTGGCTCCGTCCTCTGAAAGTCCTCGCATCCTGGCCATCTGATCGCGGATCTCATACTTTCATAGTTGAACTACTCCCACATGCCTAACCACCAATGAACATTAGCACCATTCCCAAAGGTGCATGGTGCAGTCAGAACCCAAGCTTTGGCTGGGGCATATCGGGCAATCAGGCCATCTCAACGGTGTTCGAGCGTAATTGGGCTGGTTGATCACACCTGCTGTGTTCACTTCGAAGTGTTTCCAGGTTGGGTGTCTGGCCCACGGCCAGCCGTATAAACTAGCGCCGGCTGCACATGTCAATCTCTAACGCTGTCAGTTGCAGATCACATGTTCCACCCGTGCATGTTCCACCGACGTACGCCCACCTATCACTCGTGTCACCACTCTTATCATTTCCATTTTTTCCATGTTGTGCGCACCTGCCCATTCTGTCCTTTCTCCTATCGACTTTCATCGTGTAGCCTCTCATTGCCCGTCACTATCGTCCTACCCACTTTACTCTCCTGACGACCGGCAATATTTCCTTTTCTACCCTTGTCTTCATTGCCGGCTCGTGGTCTCCATTTACTTGGTATCACCTCATGCTCATAAAGCTCATTGGTCACATTTTTATGCCTAACTGCCTACTGTTCTGCCAAATCCTCCCTCGTTCTCCCTTCTTATGCAAAATGCCATTACGCACCAGTCCTACCCACACCAATGACCATTTCCATATTAGAACTCGCCTTCCGAAATTATGCATCTCTTACAGCCACAATTACTATCTAATCACCACCACTATATTTTCCTTGCTTGACTCCGCGATTCCTCTGTGGATGCTCCCATTTGGTAGTGCCCTAATTAGTGTTGTCCAGCTGCATTCATTGGTTCAATCGCCTGCAGGCATGCAGCTCTCCAGTTCCATTTACCAACTCCGACGAGCCTTCACTTATTGTGCGTTATGTTCATCCACCGGTTTACTTTTCCTGGTGCTTCTTTCTTCTCGGCCTTTTTCGTGCTTCGCCTATAGTAAGACAATCTTACTGGTTATATCTCATCTATCTTTTCGGTCCGTGCTCCTACCTCCTTTTTCGTATACTGACGGCCACATGTTTTCTCTGTGCCTTCCAGACTGTTCTGCTTTTTCATGTTCCATCCAATGTAAAAGCATTGTTACGTCATGGTTTTCACTTACAGTTTCAATCCGTTTGATATGCTATCATCCGATCCCTCTGGCACTCCCTTTGCTCACGTTTCTCCAACAGTGTTTGCCGTCACTTCTGCTGCATCTTGCACCAAAGACAGTCTCACCTCCCAGGTTTATTTTCCCACTTTGTATGCACATTCGCTCTTCTCTGCTTAGCTATCCCCATCGCAACCATCTTCCCATTCTCGACCGTCACCACTCGTCTCACTTACATCAACTGGATTGTTATATCCATTCTTACCCGTTCTCTTCGATACTTTCCTTTATCCTCCTTCTTTTAAAATTTGCTCTTCACAGTCTTCATCACCTCTGTACTTCCGAATTCCATTCCTTCTCTCTCTCTGCTGATCCGCCACGTTCACCTGTCATGAAGGAAGTCGCCAGGATAATCTTAAAATAATTCTACAACCATTCCATCTAACATTACCTGCTCCTTCCAATAACTGGTATTTTTCCCTAAAACTTCACTGTAATTTCTCCTGTTTCTCATACATTTTCATACATATGCGGTCATTCTTATACTGACCAAAGGTCCCTCAATGTGTCCTCGATTTTAAAACTTAGAAACCTACCCAGGACTGTCCCATCCGTCTCATCAGTACCAGGACTTGCAACGCCACTACGTCCATCTTCTCCGGCCTCAACGCTGGCACAACTACCTGTTGCGACGGTAAAAGGAAACACAACGCGCATGTCCGTTTTAGTCATCATCATTACCTCACTACCTGCCAAAATTCACCATTCACGTGCCCGAGTCCTCTTGGCTAAGTGCGACTTCATCCCCATCACGGAAACTTGGCTCAACGGAAACACTCTCAACTTAGACTTCACCATATCTGGTTACAAGGCTTTCAGCAACTCTAAAATACTTCGTCAAGGAGAAGGTCGAATAATATACTGCGGAAAATTTTTTCTTGTTTCATTAATGCAACACAGTCATTGACGCGGTTGAAGACTCATTCTGGGTAATAGTTAAACTGCAGTCATAACAACCCTTGCTTGGAAGAACTTATTGATCATCAGAATCAACCGGGAGCAATAATGTACCTATGTTCATTCCAACGCTTGTAAAACTTTTATCATGCACCTGGCATGCTTCGAGCATCTCCGAAATAAACCATTAGTATTATTTTTACCCCTATTTCGAAACTTTGACTGTGCTAGGATTCGGAAGAATTTCGGTGGGTGGAATAACGGTCGATTGTAGAAAATCCTTCAAAGACACTATAATTTCGTGTTTTCTTGATATCACTCGCCCACACCCACTATTTGCATGTTTCCATAAGCTTTATGTTTTCATGGACCAACCTTTGTTTGGTCACGTCTAACGCGCTACCTTATCATATCCCATCGTGGACCTGCGTGAAGCACGTGCTAGTCTCTCGCATGCCGCATACTTGATTCTCGTTTTCTGGGCTCGTGTGATCGCATAATTGAGGTTTGAATATATTTCATGGTAGTGTTTGTTTTTTAATCCAGAAACGTGGAGATTACGGGTCAATCGTTTTTCTGTTTTCCAAACCGGTCGAATTCGGCTACTCATTGCTTAAAGGCGTGTTACAGTACTGCTCTGCTAGGAGGAACGTTATACCACCTGCAGTTTGACCGTCCAGTCTACTCACCTCAAAGACTGAGTAGAAGTTTGGGATCATCCCGTTGTCGCCTCCGCCCGGTTGTAGGCACGTTTCGGTGACTGCTATCACATTTGCTCTCTTTTTCCTAGCTTTGAGCTCGGGCCCTTTGTTACCCATACTTGCGGCATTGGTGTTGGCCGCGAGCACCTCAAACACCCTCTATTTCCTTGCGCTTCCTAGAGGGGGTCCCAAACCCGAGCACTCGGGCATTTTTAGCCTTATCACGGTTGGATTCCTCGCAACACTGTCTACTTATACCCCTTCCACCTCCTGGTTTGCTTGACACATCACCGTCCATGGAGACTCTGTGGTGAACCTCTGGATATACTATGCACTACGTCCAAGGACAATCTGTGCCACGTCCTAATGTATTTCTTCACCTAATGAGGCTTTCGTGCTCCAGGACCAAAGTTCTCCTAAGACCGCAACGTATGCAGAAGCCGCGTCTGCCTCTGCCAACCAAGAGACTAGCAAACCTCTAACGACCAATCATGGAAAAAGACTTCTACTGCAGTTCCGGTTCCGTCAATAGGGAAAAATGTGACTGGTCGGCCCTCTTCCACCTCCTGAGCTGCTCGGAACATCACCGTCCTTGGAGACCCTGTGAGTGTGATTTGTCTTGTTTCTCTTCTCCCGGAGTAGCAACAGTCCAGTCATTTTAGTAAATAAACTGTACACCGAATTCACCATTCTAATTGTGGACCCGCGGAGCTCAGATCCTCTATTTTGTTCGCTTTCATCCTGGGAGACTTTTGGAAGGTCGTCTTGATCCCCGGAGTTCTTGTTTTTCACCATTTACAGACTGATCACAGCTGAATTATTTTGGGTAACACCCATTTCTCCCTTCGAGATTTCCCTTATACCCCCGGCTGCAGCTGATAAGGCGTCCCTGCGACGAGGGTCGTTGAACTCCACAAGCGTAGGTCCTGGTGCGCACTCTTCAGAGTCAGACTTCCACCTTCTACTTCTCCAGTCTCATGACACGTTGCACGGCTACATGCCGAGCGATTTCCGCGGCTCGGAGCAAGTTGACCAGAAGGCCTCCTATTGCCCTGCCGCTCGACTTGCCAATTTTCATGAACGATTCCTAAGTTCCGTGAAACAAAACTCGCCTGTCCCGTCCCAGTGCAATAACACTATTCTTCCTCGACGTAGTCAGAATTCTGGTGATATTAGCCGTGTCTCGTTCAAACTTACCTACTCGCTCATACAGGAAGCCTAGTCGGTTGTTTATGCACGTTTTCCAAGGTTCAACCATGCGAAGTCAGCTACGTTCATAATTCCTCCTGTCAACACGTGGACCGACCATCACCCGCACTTGTTTACGCTCAATAATAATATGTAAACCAACATTTCAAAAGCCAACCCTGGATACCCACTCGTAAGTGGCTTGTACCCCAAAAACATTCGCGACCCACCTAGGTTACCACACGCCCGCGTCATTCTCTCAGAGCGCACGAGACTAACCAAGGTGGTGGCGAACTAGACTTCCACACATGACAATCCGCCTCCCGCTCCAAGTTTCCACTTCCCGAAGCCCTTCTGTGCACGCTTGGCATGTATGTTGGCGTCAGCCGCAAAACCACCGGGGCTCTGACTCCTATCCCACAGCTCTGAACGACGAGTCAATACATCAGAAGGCAAACACTTCTCATCACAGTACTCAAAGCAAATATGTATATATGGATGCATATCTAAATGTATACATAAGAAAGTGTGGAAATGCACTCGTAGTTTTTGCTCATTCTTTTCCGTTCTCCCTCCTTTCCGCAAGGAAGCGGTGTCTCCTGTGTCCCAGTATCCAGCCCTCTCTCCAGTTTACGGCCCAACCCAAGGGCTTTCTTCCGCATACCAAGACCCGACACCAGCCTGCAACATTGGACCTGTGAGTATGCCACGATAGGATGCGTCATATATCCTCTGGACACATTAAACGAAATTACCATTTAGGTCCTCAGTGTTTCTCAGCTGCTTCCCCATGTAGCACCCAGACCCAATAGCTTCAATGCACCCCCCGACTTTATTAACCCAGAACGATGAGACTTCCCGGTTACTGATAAACTGGTAATCAATAAACGGACCTAATAGTGAGAGGGTATTTGGCCCTTACGAACATCGACTTACATTACCCATGATTTCTCATTTTATTAAGACCATTGTGCCTCACTTCCAACCTCCGCACTCCTATCCGTTATTATGCTCACGCTAACCCTCAGGTGGAACACCTTCCAAGCTGCAACCCTCTCCTTTTTGAACTTCAGAATCACCCGGTCGTCGTGTTGTATGGTTGTATTATATTGTTCAGACAGCTTATCTCATCCTCTGCCCGCATACAACCGCGCCCATGGTTGGCTGCCACGACTAACATCAAGTTATCAGGTTTCGCCCACACGAAGTCCTGATATCGCTGCATATGCCCCGTTGGGGCCTACTAGAAACTCCTTACTACAAAACTCCCTCCATGTTGAAGCCATTTAAACCACCGTGAAGAGGTTCTCAACTGAATAACAAATGGTCCAGATTTGGTGATGCCCTTTCCCTTCCAGTGACGAAGAGGCGAACACAAACAGCGGCCAACCTTCACCCCAAACGCCCAACACAAACACTGAAAAGCCGCAAAACATGCAGCGAAATAATATATGTTTGTCGATTTACCAGCGCTTCTCGGCCTATTGCAAGGGGTTCCGCCGTTCTTCCTTGCACTATTTTGCTCCTCGTCGACATGGTATTCCGCTTTCCCGTAGTTCCTTCTTGGAACTCCTTATTTCTTCCATCGGCTGCAAACTCCCGACACTGGATGCCATGTGCTACTTTTCATGAAAACTATCTCATTTTTCAGGGGTACTATTCCTTTTAATATCCACAAATCTATGTAAATTGGTATTCCCCTGTGTACCTCCACGAAATTCTTACCTGTCTCCTTGTCTCATCCCCAATTATCTTCTTGAGTAAACTTGAGTATGCGTGACCGACCATTTCATTACATCATCCCTGCGAATGTTGCAATTTGTGCTTCCGAACGCAATGTTCGCCTCAACAATCTAACATCCAGCTGATCCTTTACTACTGCCCACTTTGACTCGAAGTTGAATCATATTTGCCGTTTTTTTTCCGTTTCCACTACTTTATTTAACCCCTTCCTACCATAAGGCTTCGGCTGCTATGAACTGAGACTACTATTTCTTTGAAATTTGTGAGCTTTCCATCTTATTGAGTGATATTGTAAATTCTGATCATGCCCTCATGCGTGCCTCTCGACCACTGTCAAGAAATATATTATTATTACTATTATCTTCATTAATGTTGTGCCTTGAGTCAGTAGCGCAGCAGCCGCTCGCTGTCCCGGCTTCGTCCCGGTGTCCTTTGGGTTTCCGGACTTCCTCCCATGCCCATTGCTGTCCTAAATTGGTGCCAGCTGTTCGTCTAAGTTTTTGCGTGTTTCCACTGTTTTCCGACGACCCAAGCATCTCTGGTGGCCATCATATCTGTCCTGATTAGCTTTTTGCTTCGCGGACGTATCCATCTGAGTTTATCTCACTCGCGGTAGAGCTGATAGTCCTTCTTGCTTAGCCCCGCACACTTCGTGTGGAACCATGTCTGACAGGTCTCACACTAAATCCCCGCGGTGCCTGCCGACATATTCCCCTAAAAACAACGAGGCCTTGCACTCTGTTCATTTACCCCGCCTGTCCGGTCTGATGTCCCACAGGTCACGGGGTTTTAGCTATTATTTTGCCCATGTAGCAGGTCTAACGGAAGAGGAGGGGTAATATGAGTAGTCTGGGTAAGCTGAGGGATATCCGGTTTGACTGATTGCAGATTGAGGTTGAACAATAACAAGAAGAATGACCGGTCGGCATGTCACAACAGGCCGGCTCACCTTGTTTTGGCTTTTGTCGCTGGACAAAGTCGTCCATTGTAAGCCGTTCCTTTCTTCGAAGAATTGATACTATTTCCCTCTGCCTGGTGGTCCGTTTTCTGTTTCTTGCCGAGTAGGTACGCCTTTTTATTCCCCCGTCTTCTATGCATCCCAAAGTCGCGGTGTAGCGCAGGTCTTGAAGTATATTTTCTGGACACAATATTGGATCTATTTTCTCTGAGATCTTTTATGACCTTTGATATCGACCTCACTGTTTTGTTCGGTTGAGTACGTTTAACTGGACTGAATTTTCCGAGGTTTGCGTCAGCCTTGGTTTGAACCACTTTCACTTTCAGTTCTTCGTAGATTGTACATGCTTGCGGTTCGCCCTCTGCCCACCCGTTGTATTCATTTTCACTCGGTGTATTTCCCTTACGGGTACTGCTTTGGTGTCACGGTACATAGAGCACACCTACGCATCCGTCAACTGACTTGCGTCTTCTGTATCCGCCCGACGGAGGGGATTACGTTGGTATTTCGCTGTGAAAAGCAATAGCAAGCACGCTCGTTAGTGGCGCTCGAGTTTCTTCTACAGGTGCGCGCGGTTTACAAGTCTCGGTGTTTGATATATGACGGGTTTTCCTTGACGGAATCCTTTGCGCTACTCAGGCTAAACAGACTGCCGCAGAGCTGAACTTTCTCCCATCGCCCAGCTATCTATCTTCCAGGTCATCGGCAATACAAGACTCGAGATGCCGCCAAGACGTGTTCTGAGCCTTCTCGCATTGTTCAGTGGTCTGTCTTCCAGCTTTCTGGCAATATCAGGTGCAAAACACTGCCAAGATTTTTATTTTGAATTCTTGCCTCTTTTTATTGCCCGATTATTCAGTGAATTCTCCTTCAGCTCACTGGTTACATTCAGATAACTGGATAATCACAAGATCCGGGAATATTCGAGCCTTAGCCTTATACCCGTGTTCTACTTCAATACCGCGAAGCCCCGCGCCACGAATTTTAGCTGGAGCGCTGCGGACATTATCTTGAAGTCTTGAAGTAGTACATGGGCACGAGGCTGGAACCCGATTGGCCCCTGTCTAGTAATCGAGAACATTTTGAGGAAAGCCTTCAAGCAGCTACAAGTAGTTTAAGCGCAAAATATGTTGCACAGTATTAGAGAATATTCAATCTCCTCAAGAATTCCAAAGAGTTTGCTAATTTTTCTGTTCCCCTCCAGATTGAGAATTGAGATTCTATCCTTCAGTTTCTCCTGCGGCCTGGGAGTATTTGAATTGGTTTTGAAGCCCTGATTATTGAGGTGCCAAATTGGAAAAGTGCAAAGTTGATCTGCCAACCTTGTCGTAAGATATGAGGCACTAGCCGTCACATTTACGCTGTGATAAAATTGGGCAATTCTTTTGTGAAAGGATTCTGATGGATCAATTTGTTGTTGGGATGTTAAATCCAACTGCACTACACCTGTGACCTGAAGTTGCACGGAGAAAAAGGAGGATTTTGTCGTCTGTACCTTCGAAGGAGTGTGTTTGGTACGGACGTTAAGCTGGTTACAAGTCTTTGCAACAGAGACTCATTCTGGTTAAGTCCAGAGGCCCTGTGTGCCGCAGTGGAGAATAACCGGATTCAGATGAATTGCATACTTTGTGAACCACTGGCAGAGCAGCATTCATTATGGTGCGTGGATGCTTCAACTTCAGTCAATTTGATATCACTGCACCGCGTTTGAATAATCTGGCACCTTCGGACTTATAGGTTAGAAGGGTTACGTTATTCATACCCTTCCTCTCATTTTCAACTACTCAGTCACCCTAATCAGTAACATACTGTCTCACTTCCACCTGTGTTGGTCTAAACGCAAGTAAAAGATCGCAGTCCTGTTGAAACAATGAGCCAGAGTGTCTATGGGAGCTGTACGTGTTCGAGTGCCGCAGTAAATGACTGTATTCAGAGTGAAGCACGTGAAGCACCGTTCCACGTCCGGAGTAGGAAACTTCTTGAGATGCATCACCGTCTGCACCACTGACATAAGCGCTTGACTTAGATTTGCTCCGTCTGCGTGGAGTTCCTTCCTACAGGGTTCTGAAGCAGAACCGTAAGTGCAAGACAAGCAAGCGTTCCTCCAATATTACCTCTCGGGCATGGGCTGGATGTGCCAAGCAAGGGTTGTTCAACGGCAAGGCAAACTCCCTTGTTGCTGGAGCAAGCGACTCGCTAAACAACCCCGGCCTGTGCGGTTTCCCGGTGCTGAGCAAGTGCGGATTAGGTGAGGGGGAGCAATCAGAAGGTTTTTATCCGATCCCCAAGCAGCAGGAATTGGCGAAGGTTACCAGCTTTTTAAGGGCTCTCACAAGGGAGTAACCTCGATGCGCGCTAATCCTAGGCGAAATATAAGGTCCCGTTCTGAACCTGGTAAGTCAAAGAGGAACTGCAAGAGCGAAGTGGAAACACCAAAAACGGGATTGTCACCAGATACATCAAGCTTCTTTGGCGATATTCTAAGATTACTCAGACGAGTCGGAACCTTAGAAAACCAGAAAAGTCAGCTTCCCTCCACCCTCAATCTCCTGCAAGGACAAACTAAAACAGCCTCAGCGAGACAGAAAAGCAGCGGTAAAGGGAATTTCAAAGTAAGCCGTGGAAGAAAGAAAATCGAGGGAGCGGGCAGCAAGGATTCACACGGCGAACCTATAGTGCTACCGATGCGAGACACGACTAGAAGACCAGAAAATTGGTTTATCTTAACACTCGCTGAATTTAGTGGAAACACTCTCTCCGCCCGTGCATATCTCCCGCACGCCGTTGCATTCCTCAAATACACACGTCCCACTCCGGGGTTTTGAGTTCTGATATTTCGTGCACTGCTGAGTATATTCGCTAACGTGTCACGAACCGAGGACCAGGTTCTATAGACTCCATGCGGGAGCAAGTCCCGACATAACTCTGGACAATTTCAAACTGGTGAGCCCGAACAACAAATCCATTCCACCAAGGTCACTTGTAAGTCCTTGAATCAAACTATTAGTAAATATACACATGCTTTCTCGGACGTATAAACGGCAAATCTCGATTTCTGCTACAAAACCTGCTTATATTTTTTATATTGATATTATAAGTGTCGCTTTACGGTTACTCAGAGGAACTTATTACCATTTAAATTTGATATACCATGGAATTTGTGGCTAGTAATGACAGTAAATCCGATCCGGAATCGTTCGTTATGGCAGTCACCCTTGCCGTTCCTGAGTTTTTTATTGATGACCCTCGACCCTTGTTTCTTATGTAAGGGGCAGAGTATGAGACACATTGAATCACAAGTGAGTCTACTCGTTGCTCGTAGACCATTGGTTGTCTTCCCCCTGGCGTTGCTACCCAAATGAGCGAAGTGCTATTCAATAGTCATTCTTACACAGCCGCGAAGGAAGCGGTAATCTCTTGTCCTTTGCCATCAGGGCCGTCAAGAACGAAGCGGATATTTAAGGGAAGATTGTGAGGTAGCAACAAGCCCCCCACATTACTAAGAAAAATGCAGCGGTTGGTAGGGCAAGTTTTAGAGGAAAAGTCCTTACAGAGTTGTGGACACTTCGATAACCGACCAGTATTCAGGCACTGCTCGAGGTTTCTAGCCATCCTAACCCCACGGAGGCAGCAAAACTAGCGAGTGGTATTATGAAATGGTACCATTTGCAAGATGCTGCAGCAATAAACTCGAGTTTTTGGACGCTTCTCCACTCCTAGTTGTTCTCACTGCAAAAACCGTAAACCTTGTCACAACCCCGAACGACATGAAGGTCTCAGAAGCCCTTCCCCTGACCGCTCCGTTAGTCCATCTCGATTAATGTACTATCGAATTTACAAACGGTGCGGGGAAGAAGCTATGAGCTGCGAGGCCGGTCGCGTTTTTCCAGGTTCTAAGCAGGGAAGCTATTATCCCGGTGAGTTCAGACGACTAACGCAGCCGGCGGCCATAATACCTGTCGTCTGCTGCATGTTCGAGATTTAGTTTCCAATAGGCTGTTCTTATATGAAGTCGGGGCAGCAGTTAGTGCCATTCCAAAGGTAGCGGTTGATGTAATGATGTCATCAATCCAACATATTTATGCTGCCAACGGCACAGCCATTGCTACCTACGGCCGCAGTACACTGAGGCTCAAATGATGCTTACGTGGCACTTTCTGCTGGGTGCTCATAGTAGCAGACGTCCATTATCCTGCACTGAGTATCGATTTTCTTGACCATTTTGACCCTTTCGGTCGATGCAAGATGCCGGCGAGTTGTGGACAGACAGACTTTTCTTCCCGCGACCAGTCCGTATTCATCCGTGAATAACATTGTGCCCCAATACACCGGGCTTCATGCCGAACACCCACGCGCAGAACTCCTCCTAGCTTAATCTTAGAATATCGCCAAAGAAGCTTGATGAATCTGGTGACAATCCCGTTTTTGGTGTTTCCACTTCGCTCTTGCAGTTCCTCTTTGACTTACCAGGTTCAGAACGGGACCTTATATTTCGCCTAGGATTAGCGCGCATCGAGGTTACTCCCTTGTGAGAGCCCTTAAAAAGCTGGTAACCTTCGCCAATTCCTGCTGCTTGGGGATCGGATAAAAACCTTCTGATTGCTCCCCCTCACCTAATCCGCACTTGCTCAGCACCGGGAAACCGCACAGGCCGGGGTTGTTTAGCGAGTCGCTTGCTCCAGCAACAAGGGAGTTTGCCTTGCCGTTGAACAACCCTTGCTTGGCACATCCAGCCCATGCCCGAGAGGTAATATTGGAGGAACGCTTGCTTGTCTTGCACTTACGGTTCTGCTTCAGAACCCTGTAGGAAGGAACTCCACGCAGACGGAGCAAATCTAAGTCAAGCGCTTATGTCAGTGGTGCAGACGGTGATGCATCTCAAGAAGTTTCCTACTCCGGACGTGGAACGGTGCTTCACGTGCTTCACTCTGAATACAGTCATTTACTGCGGCACTCGAACACGTACAGCTCCCATAGACACTCTGGCTCATTGTTTCAACAGGACTGCGATCTTTTACTTGCGTTTAGACCAACACAGGTGGAAGTGAGACAGTATGTTACTGATTAGGGTGACTGAGTAGTTGAAAATGAGAGGAAGGGTATGAATAACGTAACCCTTCTAACCTATAAGTCCGAAGGTGCCAGATTATTCAAACGCGGTGCAGTGATATCAAATTGACTGAAGTTGAAGCATCCACGCACCATAATGAATGCTGCTCTGCCAGTGGTTCACAAAGTATGCAATTCATCTGAATCCGGTTATTCTCCACTGCGGCACACAGGGCCTCTGGACTTAACCAGAATGAGTCTCTGTTGCAAAGACTTGTAACCAGCTTAACGTCCGTACCAAACACACTCCTTCGAAGGTACAGACGACAAAATCCTCCTTTTTCTCCGTGCAACTTCAGGTCACAGGTGTAGTGCAGTTGGATTTAACATCCCAACAACAAATTGATCCATCAGAATCCTTTCACAAAAGAATTGCCCAATTTTATCACAGCGTAAATGTGACGGCTAGTGCCTCATATCTTACGACAAGGTTGGCAGATCAACTTTGCACTTTTCCAATTTGGCACCTCAATAATCAGGGCTTCAAAACCAATTCAAATACTCCCAGGCCGCAGGAGAAACTGAAGGATAGAATCTCAATTCTCAATCTGGAGGGGAACAGAAAAATTAGCAAACTCTTTGGAATTCTTGAGGAGATTGAATATTCTCTAATACTGTGCAACATATTTTGCGCTTAAACTACTTGTAGCTGCTTGAAGGCTTTCCTCAAAATGTTCTCGATTACTAGACAGGGGCCAATCGGGTTCCAGCCTCGTGCCCATGTACTACTTCAAGACTTCAAGATAATGTCCGCAGCGCTCCAGCTAAAATTCGTGGCGCGGGGCTTCGCGGTATTGAAGTAGAACACGGGTATAAGGCTAAGGCTCGAATATTCCCGGATCTTGTGATTATCCAGTTATCTGAATGTAACCAGTGAGCTGAAGGAGAATTCACTGAATAATCGGGCAATAAAAAGAGGCAAGAATTCAAAATAAAAATCTTGGCAGTGTTTTGCACCTGATATTGCCAGAAAGCTGGAAGACAGACCACTGAACAATGCGAGAAGGCTCAGAACACGTCTTGGCGGCATCTCGAGTCTTGTATTGCCGATGACCTGGAAGATAGATAGCTGGGCGATGGGAGAAAGTTCAGCTCTGCGGCAGTCTGTTTAGCCTGAGTAGCGCAAAGGATTCCGTCAAGGAAAACCCGTCATATATCAAACACCGAGACTTGTAAACCGCGCGCACCTGTAGAAGAAACTCGAGCGCCACTAACGAGCGTGCTTGCTATTGCTTTTCACAGCGAAATACCAACGTAATCCCCTCCGTCGGGCGGATACAGAAGACGCAAGTCAGTTGACGGATGCGTAGGTGTGCTCTATGTACCGTGACACCAAAGCAGTACCCGTAAGGGAAATACACCGAGTGAAAATGAATACAACGGGTGGGCAGAGGGCGAACCGCAAGCATGTACAATCTACGAAGAACTGAAAGTGAAAGTGGTTCAAACCAAGGCTGACGCAAACCTCGGAAAATTCAGTCCAGTTAAACGTACTCAACCGAACAAAACAGTGAGGTCGATATCAAAGGTCATAAAAGATCTCAGAGAAAATAGATCCAATATTGTGTCCAGAAAATATACTTCAAGACCTGCGCTACACCGCGACTTTGGGATGCATAGAAGACGGGGGAATAAAAAGGCGTACCTACTCGGCAAGAAACAGAAAACGGACCACCAGGCAGAGGGAAATAGTATCAATTCTTCGAAGAAAGGAACGGCTTACAATGGACGACTTTGTCCAGCGACAAAAGCCAAAACAAGGTGAGCCGGCCTGTTGTGACATGCCGACCGGTCATTCTTCTTGTTATTGTTCAACCTCAATCTGCAATCAGTCAAACCGGATATCCCTCAGCTTACCCAGACTACTCATATTACCCCTCCTCTTCCGTTAGACCTGCTACATGGGCAAAATAATAGCTAAAACCCCGTGACCTGTGGGGCATCAGACCGGACAGGCGGGGTAAATGAACAGAGTGCAAGGCCTCGTTGTTTTTAGGGGAATATGTCGGCAGGCACCGCGGGGATTTAGTGTGAGACCTGTCAGACATGGTTCCACACGAAGTGTGCGGGGCTAAGCAAGAAGGACTATCAGCTCTACCGCGAGTGAGATAAACTCAGATGGATACGTTCGCGAAGCAAAAAGCTAATCAGGACAGATATGATGGCTACCAGAGATGCTTGGGTCGTCGGAAAACAGTGGAAACACGCAAAAACTTAGACGAACAGCTGGCACCAATTTAGGACAGCAATGGGCATGGGAGGAAGTCCGGAAACCCAAAGGACACCGGGACGAAGCCGGGACAGCGAGCGGCTGCTGCGCTACTGACTCAAGGCACAACATTAATGAAGATAATAGTAATAATAATAATATATTTCTTGACAGTGGTCGAGAGGCACGCATGAGGGCATGATCAGAATTTACAATATCACTCAATAAGATGGAAAGCTCACAAATTTCAAAGAAATAGTAGTCTCAGTTCATAGCAGCCGAAGCCTTATGGTAGGAAGGGGTTAAATAAAGTAGTGGAAACGGAAAAAAACGGCAAATATGATTCAAATTCGAGTCAAAGTGGGCAGTAGTAAAGGATCAGCTGGATGTTAGATTGTTGAGGCGAACATTGCGTTCGGAAGCACAAATTGCAACATTCGCAGGGATGATGTAATGAAATGGTCGGTCACGCATACTCAAGTTTACTCAAGAAGATAATTGGGGATGAGACAAGGAGACAGGTAAGAATTTCGTGGAGGTACACAGGGGAATACCAATTTACATAGATTTGTGGATATTAAAAGGAATAGTACCCCTGAAAAATGAGATAGTTTTCATGAAAAGTAGCACATGGCATCCAGTGTCGGGAGTTTGCAGCCGATGGAAGAAATAAGGAGTTCCAAGAAGGAACTACGGGAAAGCGGAATACCATGTCGACGAGGAGCAAAATAGTGCAAGGAAGAACGGCGGAACCCCTTGCAATAGGCCGAGAAGCGCTGGTAAATCGACAAACATATATTATTTCGCTGCATGTTTTGCGGCTTTTCAGTGTTTGTGTTGGGCGTTTGGGGTGAAGGTTGGCCGCTGTTTGTGTTCGCCTCTTCATCACTGGAAGGGAAAGGGCATCACCAAATCTGGACCATTTGTTATTCAGTTGAGAACCTCTTCACGGTGGTTTAAATGGCTTCATTATGGAGGGAGTTTTGTAGTAAGGAGTTTCTAGTAGGCCCCAACGGGGCATATGCAGCGATATCAGGACTTCGTGTGGGCGAAACCTGATAACTTGATGTTAGTCGTGGCAGCCAACCATGGGCGCGGTTGTATGCGGGCAGAGGATGAGATAAGCTGTCTGAACAATATAATACAACCATACAACACGACGACCGGGTGATTCTGAAGTTCAAAAAGGAGAGGGTTGCAGCTTGGAAGGTGTTCCACCTGAGGGTTAGCGTGAGCATAATAACGGATAGGAGTGCGGAGGTTGGAAGTGAGGCACAATGGTCTTAATAAAATGAGAAATCATGGGTAATGTAAGTCGATGTTCGTAAGGGCCAAATACCCTCTCACTATTAGGTCCGTTTATTGATTACCAGTTTATCAGTAACCGGGAAGTCTCATCGTTCTGGGTTAATAAAGTCGGGGGGTGCATTGAAGCTATTGGGTCTGGGTGCTACATGGGGAAGCAGCTGAGAAACACTGAGGACCTAAATGGTAATTTCGTTTAATGTGTCCAGAGGATATATGACGCATCCTATCGTGGCATACTCACAGGTCCAATGTTGCAGGCTGGTGTCGGGTCTTGGTATGCGGAAGAAAGCCCTTGGGTTGGGCCGTAAACTGGACAGAGGGCTGGATACTGGGACACAGGAGACACCGCTTCCTTGCGGAAAGGAGGGAGAACGGAAAAGAATGAGCAAAAACTACGAGTGCATTTCCACACTTTCTTATGTATACATTTAGATATGCATCCATATATACATATTTGCTTTGAGTACTGTGATGAGAAGTGTTTGCCTTCTGATGTATCGACTCGTCGTTCAGAGCTGTGGGATAGGAGTCAGAGCCCCGGTGGTTTTGCGGCTGACGCCAACATACATGCCAAGCGTGCACAAAAGGGCTTCGGGAAGTGGAAACTTGGAGCGGGAGGCGGATTGTCATGTGTGGAAGTCTAGTTCGCCACCACCTTGGTTAGTCTCGTGCGCTCTGAGAGAATGACGCGGGCGTGTGGTAACCTAGGTGGGTCGCGAATGTTTTTGGGGTACAAGCCACTTACGAGTGGGTATCCAGGGTTGGCTTTTGAAATGTTGGTTTACATATTATTATTGAGCGTAAACAAGTGCGGGTGATGGTCGGTCCACGTGTTGACAGGAGGAATTATGAACGTAGCTGACTTCGCATGGTTGAACCTTGGAAAACGTGCATAAACAACCGACTAGGCTTCCTGTATGAGCGAGTAGGTAAGTTTGAACGAGACACGGCTAATATCACCAGAATTCTGACTACGTCGAGGAAGAATAGTGTTATTGCACTGGGACGGGACAGGCGAGTTTTGTTTCACGGAACTTAGGAATCGTTCATGAAAATTGGCAAGCAGTGATACAGGTCAAGGAATGAAGCCTTACCGATGGTTCTATTAGGTTTGCATCACTCTGGGTACTATGTCAGCTGAACTTATATGCGTTTGTACACTACGACCTCCAGATGGGTTGATTTCTCCACTACCATTTGTGAGTTTCAATTACGGGATTACGCATGACCTTTGCCACCTAAAATGTGGATGTTAAAGCACACTTCGCCACGAGAACACACTCCCAGCACCTACACATGTACCACCCCAGCGACAGCCAGCTTTGTGTTTATTCCAGCGGATTCACTGTGATAACCACTACAAGCGGCCTACTGTGGACTGTTCCGCGTCATCCAACGAAAGGAAAATATATACATGGTATTTGAATGTTGAATATTGCATATTTCTTAACCGTGGTCAATACACATGCACAAGGCAAGATCAGGGAATAGAGCAGTACATGTCAATGTGAGGTATTTACAACTTATAAATTTATGAATCACACAGCAATCGAAATACTGTAGTAAAGTCATGTATTGTTCGAGTGAACTAAAGTGGTAATGGTCGAGGCAGGAATTGTGAATCGGCTTCAAATTCGGTGAGGGCGGTGTGGATAGCTGGACAAACGTGGGATTGCTGATGTAAGCGATAATTGGTCGGTCACTAACGAGTAACCGGGCGGAAGAGATGCCAAAGAACAATAATAAAAGTAAAGTGCGCATGGGGCTATCAACGTGCAGTCAGAGACGCCAGCGAAATACAGAACACTGATCCAGCATTGGGTAACTAAATGCGGGGGAAGCTTGTAAAATGAATACAAATGAGTCAAAGGTGATAATAAAACAGAATTTTTGTGCAGGAGATTTCAGTGTCATATGGAAATTCACATGAAGGCCAAAAGCTTCAGAAGGGTTGCAGTGAACTTTTGAGGAGCATGAATAGTGTATGGACGAGTGACTGACTTTCAAAGAAGAGCCGTCAAAGATACGGATTAGTGGAGACAGGCGCTACTGGTGCGGCTAGGCAGAAGCGGGAAGGGTGTAAAGAAAAAAATGTTTTTGTATATGTGATAAAAAACTATCAGCCAAATTCTGGTTGGCTGCAGATGGCAGGTTCTCTGTTCCATGAAGACCTTGGTTGCAGGTGAGGCAGGTAGTATGTTGAGGGTAGCAGGTAAAAAGGGGCTGGTTTGGCGAAGTGGACAGCGGCGAGGGCTGGGTTCTGGTCACTGGTTTCGTACTCTGCGATCCGGTGAGACTTTCGGTTTCCCATATGACGTTGGCAGGCGAGAGTAAAGGTTTAAACCATTGATCAAATCGTGTAGTCTTTACGGTAATCCGGGATTAACGCCGAGTCGGCCGATGGCCACACAGGTAACCAACGCGATCTGAAAGAGATCAGGAGTACGACAGTCTGGAGAGTGTTCCAGCTGTGAGTTATGATAATCGTTTTTATGGAAGCAAGAAAATGAACATTTTTTTATCTGAACAATTAGTTATCCGTCGGATAGTGGACCGGTCTATTAGGGGTCCCTAGACGGAGACTGGTAGCTTTCTAGGGTAGTTGGGTGATATCGGGTAGGTGGTGGATGAGGAGAGGGTATCAATTTGGGAACCAGGAATAAAACAATATTAGAGGGTATGGTCAGGAAG
This sequence comes from Fasciola hepatica, assembly GCA_948099385.1. Classification (NCBI taxonomy): domain Eukaryota; kingdom Metazoa; phylum Platyhelminthes; class Trematoda; order Plagiorchiida; family Fasciolidae; genus Fasciola; species Fasciola hepatica. The sequence continues at coordinate 11,554,901 of CANUEZ040000008.1, forward strand.
AGGAATGGGAAAATAGGAAGATAGCCGTGTGGTTGGCTCACCAGCTCCGATCATAGGCTGCAAACAGCCAAACGGAAGGAAAACACTGGGTGTTAAGGTGAGGATTTTTCATGTGAGAGCCAACGTGCTGGTATTCTGCGGGGTCATGAGAAATCAGAAGTATACGGGTTCCGGTTGGAATGGGGTCTTAACTTACCATGAGGATATGCGCAGGGCAGTGAGGCCTAGTTACTAAGGCATGGTAGTCTGTGTGGCAAGACCCCACTATACGAGAAAAGCGCAAGGAAAGCAGGATGGGATGGCTGTGTTCTAACCTGAGACAGGAATTAAATGAAGGAGAGCACCTATCACTAAAGGACGAAAGGGTTTTTTATATTATTATTTACATGTATATGTGTGCAAGTTATCTCGTTAAATGGCATGATCTAGTTAGGAGGGAGGAGAAAAGTGAATAGGGCATACGCAAGCTATATATATATGTATATGTATATATACAGCTGTATGCGTGGTTCTGATCATAGGACGGGTCATGGGGAAGCGGTCGGAAGCAGAAGACCGTGGCACATCGGGGTCTAATACTAATTAAGTGAAGGCGAGCGCCTATCACTAAAGGAAGATCCTTTATATTTTATTTATTACGTGTGCAAATTGTGGTGTAAAATGGCACGATCTTGTAAGGAGGGAGGAGAAAAGTGAGTGGAGCTTGCCCAAGGTATATATATATATATGTGTATATATATATATAAGGTGGGGACAGAATTGGTGTCGTCATAACTGGGTGTTGAGTTCAGTTAGTGAGCCACGCTAAGTGAGTTAAATGACACTGGATTTTCCGGTTCAAAATCGCAGAGGTGGTGAGGGAAGTATATATGATGAGGCCTGTTGCGGAAAAGAGGCATTGTAAGCTAGGGGATATCGAGGAGTGTTGAGTTACTCACCATGCCTGTGTTAATAATTACAGGACAGTGATGAGTATATATATATATACATATATAATATATACATATAGCCCACCAGGGATTGGTTACTGATGCAGTTCTTATAGATTTCTTGAGGTTGGTTTCAGGACCGCGGATGCGATATTACTAGATGAAGGTGGAGCAGATGAGGCATATTGACAATCTGTGGGGAGTATTACGGTGGTCTCTACAGATACGAACGCATCTGGAAGGATTTATTTCAAAGTTAAGTTGGCAGGATCTTATAGGTTGGTATGGAAAAACAGTTAGTGGATGCAGACATGCTTCATATATGTCAATGGTGAAGTCTAAGGAGAAGCGATCAAACAGAGCAATCCGAATTTCAAAAGCGGTGAAGTTATTTAGGAAGGTGAGGTAAAGCGAGAAAGCAGGACAATGGCTCTGAAGTCGGGGCCTTCTTCGTAAGCTGGACTTCCGGTTATGTGAAAGTTGAACATGCGCAAAAGAGTTGGGACAGAAAGGAATTTATCAGTGGCATGCACGAATACATACTTTGACCGAGATCTGACGTGCAAAGGAAGTTTATTCCAGATTCTAGAGTACGTGAAGAGAAAGAACTTAGAGCGTAGAACAGTCCTCGTGGAGGGTGTGGTAATAGTACACTGTCCATTACGGAGTGAATATGCAGTATCCGGGGAGAAGCACAACTGGTTGGAGGAATAGGATTGCTTAGTCAATAGCTTATACAGAAATACCGAATTTAGCTTGATGCGACGGAGCCACAGTGGTTCGATTTTGAGGGATAAGCATCGCTCCCTGTAGTTTAAGTTGGACGACCAGCCGATAAGCTGCTTTGTGAATCTTCTTTGAATGCATTCGACAATAATCCTGTCGGATTTTCTCATACTAGTGAAGATCAGGGGACAACATTCGAGAAGGGGCCTGGCATGTACTTTGTACTTGTAAAGAATACTCTCCCTAAGCTGAAAGGATCTGAACTGAAGGCCAAGACACATTTTAGCCTTCGCCGTTTGGAAGACAGCATGTTCCGAGAAGTTGAAAGAGCAAGAATAACTTAAGCCAAGGTCTCTTACTAAGGGCTGGCTGTCAATGAGTGAACCGCCGATGCATGAAAACCAGGAGGAACCTGGCACTCGTGAGTAAGAAAAATACACTTGTCGGCGGAGAACTCCATCGCCCAGGTTGAGCACCATTCATTGGGAGCGGCTAAATCAGCAGTGATTTTATAGATAGTAGTACTGAGGTTGTTAGACAAAAAAGTGTAGACGTCGAAGGCAGGAAATAGTCCATCAGCGTAGACCGCCTTTTACCAGACTTCGCCGGGGTAGAACCCATCCCCTGATTACCCGCTCATTGCCCTCAGCCTCTCAAGACCTTCAGTTGGTTCTCCTGAGTCAGCGCCCATAACCCCCACCAACGACTCCTGATTACCTGTAGCAACCAAAACTCCACGGAAGATACAGGGGAGGTCGACGAGGCTGCGAGTTGTGACAGCCAACAAGGTTCTTTGAATTTGTAACAGTTGCGTACATTTGAGTTTACTCCTCCCATTCTACGTGTGCATATTTAGTGACTCCTGATGGCAGGGCCAAGTAGTTTATCATGACAGAGGTAGAAGTAGCCTACGCTGCGCCGGCATATCCCCCTCGGCTGAAAATCCGTCCGCTGCTCGGGGTGCATCTTTCTTGTTTTTCTTGTCTCCCAGCTGGTCTAGTCGGAAAGAGCCACATGAACTTCCAGAATCTCGCATGGCTCAAACATAACGCTCATTGAGTCGTGACAGGACTCATTTGACGCCGGATGCTGGCTCGTCTACTAAGGCAGTAACAACCACAGACTAACGAAACTTTGGGATATGCCGAAATTGACAAACCCCACAACACAATCACCACTGCCAGGTCACAAACAGCATCTACCCAGGTTGGCTTCAGCATCGGGGGGAAGCAATTTTGCGGTCGAAGTACAGCTACCTGTGTGAGTCACGGAGAACGGCTTGTGAGGGCTTCGTTGTTGTTTTTGATCGCGGCTGGAGGCATAGAAAACGTCTCTCTCTGCCGAAGCCATAGTACCCAAACGGATCGTGGCCCAACTGCACCAGTCAAAATCGGCCCTAAAGATGTCCTTGAGTAAGGTAAAGGAAAGCCAATGGGAGCACGCGGAAAGCAGCCCTGACAGGGTGGATGCTTTCATGGTTTTCTTCAAACCGGTTTACAGAATCGACCTTCAGAATGTTTAGCCCTCTAGCCGGACATGGAGGACGATATAATAGATAAAGTAGTTGCCACCGCCATGTGAAGACCGAAGACGCCCAAATAGATAGAGCCCGATGCTATCCATCCGGCCACCCTGAAACCGCTAGCTGGAGTACTTGCTGAACCTCTGACCGCAACGTTTACTGCATCAACTGGAGTCGGTGTCATTCGGGAGGACTGAATGTTCTTCACAGCATTCCCAGTTCACTAGGGTGAAGGCATGGGGGAGTTGCTCGGAATACCTTCCGGTGAGCCTCCTCTCTGCAGCCTTTAAAGTGATGGAGAGAACTTCATGGAACAGGATAGCAACACGTCTGAGGGCAACTCACCTGGCGATACCAAGTCAACAAGTTTTCGTGAAACGTTATCGACTCAAGGCCAACCCGGTAATGTTCCTCAATGAGATGACCGGCAGATTAAGCAGAGGGACAAAGTGGAAGTAAGTTACCTTGGCCAAAACGACACTCTACTCAGTAAACCACCTCCTGCTACGTAACAGACTAGCGGCTTCTATTTCAACTTTCAAGTTACAGCCTCGTTCGGGAACCTTATGAAAGGTGGAAGCCTCCAGGTTACAGTAGAGGCTAGTGTGTTGCCAGCGGGTTTGCTTCGTAACGGCTTAACCCGGGATTCAATACTAGGGCCTCTGGATTTTACTCTTTGTGGACGACCTTGCTGAGGGCTTAGAGAACCCAGTCTTCGTATTGGCGGGGGTTGCTTATTTGGTCACTTCCACATGGGACGATTTCATTGAGCAAGACGTGGACAGGGTATACCAGAAGTCTGTCGAATGGGATCCGCCGATGAATGGTAACAAATGCCCGTATCTAGCGTGCGACAGATGGATACGCCCGTTGAGGCATTTGGGACCGCCGACACGAGAGGTGACAATCCCACAGGTAGATAGCGTAAAAGTCTGGGGGTAGTAATCCATGATTTCAGACTAAGTTAGCAGTGTGGCACGGCTGCCCAGAAAGCCCCCGAGCCCTCCAACAGCTCAAACGAGCAGCGGAACGGGAAAACCAAAGATTCCATCCCTACCATGCAAGACTTTTTTGCATGCCCATCATGGAAATTGTGTTCAGGCTTGGCGGCCGCACATGGCAAAGGACATTAAGATAATGGACCTGGTGCGGCGAAGTTTCAGTAAACGGCTTGCCACCGTGGGGGCTCATTTATGAGCAGAGCCTTGGGAGATTGAGCCGATAATCATTGGAACGCAGAAGGCCTCGGAATGACCTGATGGGAACCTTCAAGACAATGAAAGTAAAAACTGACGATAGAGGAGGAATGAGGGCTTTATGGCTGCCCAGTAGCAACACTGTAGCTCAAAGGGCACGTTGTTGAAGTAAAAGAGGCGAGAGTGAGGACTCAACTGAGAGCAAAATTTCCCTCCGATGGGGCGGTGGAGGTTGAAATACACTGAAGAGGAGAGGTGGTTGGGGCTTTGGCATGACTTCGAAAACCGAGCTGGTGGAAAATGAAACAGTTTGCTTAACGAAGTGGTGTACCGAGTAGCACTACGTTCTCCTCAATTCCTGTCGCCCACTTTACTCTCCTCTTTAGTCATGTACCTTCACTGCCATCCATCTTATCACTCTTGAGCCGTTGAATTTGGGTAAATTCTTGTAACTCTTGACCTTATGGATGACTAGCCACCAGCTGCTAGCAATCGGAAGCGAGGGCCGTTTGGGCCCCTCGGACTGGCGCACACCCGCCGGAGGTCTTTTTTCCGTTTTGCCCATCCATCAGACTGAAGGAGAACCGGTCTTTCCGCTTATCGCGGCACTGAAGATTCTAAAGAGCTTGCAGCACAGGGAACTGGCCAGTTTTGGTGCCGAGCTGTACGCATCCTGTGAGCCCTGACTGAATCTTACTATAGGGACAATTCCTGTCTGTCATTGAACAAAAACGTGTAAGTAGAACAGAGAAAATTCGGATGATTCCTAATAAGTTTTTGGAATGAATGTTTTTGCTTACCATTATCCCGATAACTTGGGGCTAGTGAAAAACCAACCATTGGTGTGAGTGAGCAGCCAGCAAGGCAATTTGGTGATTAAAAGTTTCATGGGGATAGTGAACATTTGCAAGAAATCCGTTCCATCCTGTGATGTAAAGATTTTTCTATCGCAGGGGTTGGACACAAGTATAATGTTTATCTAATCCGGTGATGCTCGATGCAAATTATGACCAGACCACAATTGCAGCCTGGCTTTCTACCGGCCGACTCACCGCCCAAATTTCTAGAGCCTTAGGCTGATTTTTCTCCGAATCGCGACAAGAAAGGCAACGTATATTAAAGTATTTGTTCACGTGCAAGTATATATAGGGTTACAGCCACAAGTTTTTCATCTGTGAAATATTCTGCCCTGAATAGTTCCCTCCAGAATGAAGTGGACTACTTGGACGAGTCAAAACAAGCAATCGCAGAGCAGGCTGGAGAAGTATATCCACTAACCACTCATCCCTGGTTTGACGGCGACCACTTGGTATTACTATCGTGTTAGAATGGCATGGGCACAGGTTCTAACATGCTTTCTATATGATAGCTTTAGACTGATTATGACCCCTGCAGTTAAATTTAATCGGCTCACAGTCAGATATAGTGTGACATTAGAAAGTGAGTCGATCCCAACTTATGATCAATTTCTCTTTAAAGGGAATTTATTAAAGAGGGCGGAGCTGATACTGGGTTAGCCTTTATATTATATCCGCCAAAAGTAACTGACCTATTCCTGCTAATGGTTCATTCCGCTAACAAAAAAGTATACAGACGAAAGTACGTAAGTTCGCTTACGGCAACTTACACCGACTTACTCGAGGCTGCCCTCAGAGCTTATAAAGCTCTCTCCTCTAGGCTTTGCCCACCCACTTCATTTCATCTCAGTGAAAATTCACGCAAATGTTAACCCGTGAGTGACACCAACATACATTTAGTCGTGCATGTGGAGCAGGCAATGAGCTTAGATAATGGTTTCATGAATAATAACGGAAGAACCGGAGCAACAGTACCCATAATTGAAATGTGCTAACCCTGAAGAGACTGGTTCGAAGTTCACATTTTTCAGCATCACCGAATTGTACAGTGGAGTCACTAGTACTTGTCTCTCATATTCGGTCCTGAGCATTGCAATTGGACCCACCGGTCCCAACGGAGAGTTAATGGTACATTTTGCGCCGGGCAACCGGCCAGCACAGTACGGTAAGAGTGAGCAGGATTTGTGACATGCAAGCCCTTTTATGCACAACAAGCTACCCAGCCAACAGTCAGCATCGGTTAGGCCAATGAACTCACGGATACATATCTAAACTTGACCAAAACGAACCCAAATTGTGGGGTATCATCTTTCAAGATTTACCTCAATTACGCATACTATGAGCACATTTTCCTTCCATTAAAAAGCAGAAGGTTTCCTGTCAGTTGCGTACTGTCCGCTCTACGCCGAGCGAGGTTGAGACATACTGCTCTCTCCACGAATTCTAGACTGAGCCCAATTCTCAAGCTAGCACCTTGGCGAGCAGTCTATAAGCGACGGAGAATTATGCCAGCAAGCGGTTTGGATGCGATGCAAGCCAGACTTGTTATCCTGTGAATTTTGCAGGAGGGCCCGTCACTCTTCTTATAAATCAGTACGGCCACTGGTTTATATCAGCTCCTCGAAGTGGCCCCCCATCCTATACCAAACCGAAGGGATTTGTCAAATCCCACAACAACGCTGATGCATCCTTTTGAAAACGGACGAGGGCGAACTATACTGTCTTTTGAGATGGCCTTACTCAGAGAGAATATCCGCTGCTGGCGGATGACCGGTATCTACAGCCAGATCCGCAGCTCTGGTGGTACTTAGCAATCTTGTAGTCGATAGAGGCCATTTAAACTGCATTCCAAAGAGACGCACTCAACAAACTAGATGACACTCTTGAGTTTGAATCGGTAAGGTGTTCACCTTTTTGATCAGTTCACTAATGCTCGGATTTGTTGGACTGATATCCTGATTGGAAGAAAAGGTTAGCTGCTGTTTCGAGTCGCCGCAGTAATCCATCTCTATACACTTCATAATCCGCTAATGCTAAAGGCCATTTCTGAGGCTACAGATCAGGTGGCGTGTAAGGAATCTCCGTGCCTCACCTTATCCGGAGTCAAGACGAGTTGGTCTGCGAGCGTGTAAGAATTTAATCGACGATGCATTTATCCTGTTGTTTCCGAGTGTCTAGTTCTTGGAGCTTGGGCAGCATAAGCAACCTAAAGCAGAGCTCACCAAACTTCCGTCCACGGATCTTCTGGATCCTGGGCATTCGATCGCGTCGATATGCCGAGGGATACTTCTGTCTGGAAGTCCCTCCGATGGTTTTTCTCCGATAGCAGTTGCGGGGGCTGTTTTGCTTCGGTAATAATCCGGCGACCGACGAGAATTCGGCTGAAATGCACACAGATAACAGAGTGATCGGTGTCTACAGTTATCAACCAAAACTAATAAGAATCCCAAACTGAATAGCCCCAGAGGCAACATGGAAAAGTGGTCCACCTGAGAGTTGGAGGACTTCGGGTTGGTCGGCAAAACTGGAGTTGCGTCTTGTGTGTGCCTTTCGCAGTCGAAACACAAACCTATGTTGACGTTTTCGAGTGTTACAGCTAAGGCAATCGCTGCCCCTTTTAGTAATGTGTGCGGAGGTAGAAAGCAGCGGAACGAAAAGATTGCTAAAGTCGGAAAATGAATTCCTTTTCTCTCCCAGTCTCTGAGTTGCTACCCTTACCAATAGTTAGAAGTTTATTGTGGAATGTTACTGCGGCCTCTGGTATCCATTCTGAATCGGGATACGAAGGGTGAAGAGCAAAGAGATGAGAAATGATTCCGAAGGGCCACTTGAAATTCGTGGGCATATTATGCTTCGCGGCTGCCCATACTGCAGTAGGAGGCTTTTTCTTGGAAACTCAAATTGGAGTTTATGACTTGAGTCTGACCGACAAAGAAGTGGGACTTTGATCAAGAAAGGAAATGTGACTGAACACCCTTGAAAGGAACTCCTACAGGTCGTTGAGTGCACGGTTTGGCATTTTTTGGTGCTGCTTTAGTGATCCGTTTTTTGGATTCAGTCCTTAGAAAAAATGGCTGACAACGGCACCTTTACCAAATGCTGAAAGCGAAACGGTAGCCCGGGCTTTTTTGTAACATCAAGCAGCTACCCTGGGCTGCACAGGGGTACCCACCACCAACCGAAGCTAACATCTGGAGTGTAGCCTGCTACAGCAGTAAGTCTCCAGATGGATCCGCACAACCGCTTACCACCCCTCCTGCTGACATCCCGGTTGCAGCTTGAATTGGCTTTGGAGGCACATAGTAACCCCAGCTGAGGCGGAATATCGACACTAGTACTGCCACGTTGCCCTAATCACCGAAGGCAGATTCACGGTCTACATTAGCAAAACTCATATTCGGCTGCACTCTCTGCCTACCCGGAAACATGGTGGCTCCAAAGCCCCTGGGTATTTATAAGTACGCAGACTGCGCCGCTAGGCTGACGCCTCGAATGCGCAGGTTGCACCTATCTGCTCCACGCGAAATAAATACGGAAGTGTACTTGCATCGGTATCACGGGGATTGCGTTCTTTTTCCTCAGAGCCGGGGCAGGCACCACAATACATCGAGCATTCTCCGGTCCCCCAGTCCGGGGCTCCAAGTAGCCTCGGTATGACCGGTGGTGGGTTTCTCAGGGTGGGAGGTGGCTCCTTTTCTTCTACGTCCCTGAAAAGGCACCCAAAAGACTGTGCTTCCCAAAGAGCTTCTTCTGAGGGAATGATGGTGTTGTGGCAAAAAAGATGAGGTAAAAGCGAGCTCCCGGTCATCCTTTGCAAAGTTGTCTGACTAATGCTCAGTCCAGGGGAGTTGATCAAGCTCTGCTTCCAAACCAATCATGAATGGAGTATGAAGCTTACAAAACTACCCACCGGCATCCGTGGATAAGGGGTGTGGTAGGGACCCAGGATGTCCAGCCTCAGTCGAAGGGCGTATGAACTGAGCAACCTGTACCCGGCTCCAGGACGTTTCCGGAAGTGGCGAATGAACCGAACGATTGGTAGCTGGCTCATCCTTACATAAACATCTGTCGCACAAGAAAAGCTTTCCTAGGTTTTATTAAACATAATGTGGATTACAGTATGAATCGTGAATCCAGTAGTTAAAAGACGCTGAACAAGTGGGTTGTGGGGGAACATTCACTTAAGAACCGGTTTATTGACCCTGCTTTTGAAGAGGGAAAGGTTGTAAGTAGGTGAAAAGACAGAACGAGAGAGAGCACTTCATAGTTTACCGGTCCGGAAAAAAAGATTAAAAGATAGTAGTACGACATCCAGTGACAAAAACTTGATAAAGGTGACTAGCTGCCTGGGTGCGTGACCACTGGGAGAGCGCTTTGCGAAGAGGGACCGCCGAAGCAAGTTCAGAAGAACAAAATCCAAAACAGTACTGGTAGAAGAGGGACAACGAAGCAATCGCCCGACGATGGGCTAGTGAGTACAGATTTGAGGTTAAAGAAAGGCTGTCAATTAGCCGCATGGGCGGTCGTTGGACTCGATGAAGAGGAAGAAGAAAGGCAGAGGAAGCTTCATCCTACATGTGACTGCAATATTCAAGTGCGGGGTGGATTTGAGCTCTGTGCGGCTGGTGGGAAGTAGCTTCTGGCTCGAAGTAGAAAACCAACTTTGCGCGCAGCACGAGAGGCGAGGTGAGATATGAAATGTTTTGTACCGTCTCACTAACTCCAGTGAGAACTCGATTCGACCTGCTAACTGCCTCGTTTTCTTTGTGAAAAACAAAGAATATATAGATTGTTGGTCCATGCTCCCACTCGTTGCACACAGCGCATTGGCCCGACTAGTGTGGGTGACCACGCCTTGACGCCTAGATGCCGCTGGCAGGATTCGTCTCTCATCTATCAATTCACGCCATCGACCGGCTGTCCTGTCGCTACTGGTATCGTGGGTTTGGTAATGATGACAGTGATATCTTCGTTCCTTTATTGTAGTTGAGGCGCACGCCTTTGTGCAGCCGTAGTGAAGAGGACAAACCATTAACAAATTTATGAACCAGGATTTGAGAATATCAGCGTTTGTGTGGTGAAACTGAACTGAGCTCAAATGTGGTACGGTGACAGATTTGAGCCGTAAAAAGAAACGGTTTGAATTAAGGTATGAACAATATTGAGAAAGCTGCCACTCGCGAACGCGAGGAAGGAAGTTACTGTGCAAAGGAGATAAGTCAGTGTATGCAAAGAAGGAGGAAGCATATTTGAGAGGGTAATTGCACCCTTTCACGGCATCAATCCATCCGCGAACTCTGCGAAAGTCTGTGATCAAACTACGGCATATAATAACACACCCTGAAGAGGGAAGCCCGAAAAATCTAAAGGCCTATCATAGGGGAATAAAGATGTAAGTCCTTGGGCATGAGCGACATTAAGGCTGGTAGGATTTACAAGTGAATACCCCCGTATGGAACAAAATCGGATTACATCCATACGAAGATATCTACAGCCACCGAGGGCGACAGCTTTCAGTATTTATACAGTTCGAAAAAGGGAGAACGGGCAGACGTTTTCTCATAAATTTTCATGAACTGGTCAGATAGTTTGCTGTTACCATAACCTTGTTTCATCTTGCAAGGGATGTCGAAATAGGATCATCATGCCTGTTGAAAAATTCGGAATCCCCCAGAGCGATGCTAATTTGATGGCGCCTTGAGAGTGGAACTGAACTAGATGGCCGATGTGGTTGGATTTTGGGTCCGTTTATGTAATCCTCAGGCCATTTCAGCAGCTGAGTTGGCGTTTCACGTGTTCCGTATTTGAATAGATCCAGCCGCACTGCGGGAGGTGGGGTCAGAGAATTTTCGTCGTATTTGGTCTCAACAAGTAGAGGTCACCTCGGTGGAATAATCCTAAAAGCAACATGAGCTTCTAGAATTGCAGAAAGGCAGGGTTTCATTTTGCCGATACTGGCAAATTTCTTATATATTATTCAGGGCTTTTAGTTACAGGTCTGAGTAACAAAGACATGGAGGGGAAATTCATGACGGGGATCGGACTCTGCCACTGCACGCCGCGAAATTCGTGGACGCCGGGTGTACCGTGCAGAGCAGCTCGCATATGGAAAATCACTGCTTGAATAGACCTTGCACATCCCCATTTCCCAGTGACTTGAATTCTCCACCGTATTTCGCACGCTTAGAAGCACACATTGTTCAGTGAATTTCGCACACGCTCGTCTATATGGCACCTTTCCTTCAACTTTGGCTTGGTTTCGCTTTACCTAGGAGCTTGTTCGCGGTGATCACTCCTGTCACGGAACATTGCTGAAGTTCGTTTCTCGGTTTGTATTTATTCTGGCCGCATTGTTGAGGCTTGTATGTTTTTTATGTTTATCCTTTGCTAGCCTAGTATCGTGAAATATTAGGATGAATCTTTTTTGCTTTTGGATCCGTTCCTTTGGCTACGCATTGCTTGAATTGCAAGTTTTGTCACTTAAACCTAGGAGGTACCCTGTGTATATTTCCAAGATTTGATTTTCAAGAGGGCTCTGAAGAGGAAGCACGACACGACGTGAGGGATAGTACTATACGCGACAGGGTTGGTTACTTTGGGATATAAGTTGCAGGTGGTGGAACGGTTCACTGAGTTGTGAAGCAATAGTAGTCGAGACTTCAAAGGGCATCCCTCAGATCGTGATGACAGAGGGGTCACATTTAAATGGTTGCCTGAGTGTATCTGCAAGATAGTTAGCACGGTGTTACGAGGAAGTTTGGAATATACGCTTCAAGTACAGCGTGAGGGGGTGTTTATTGACTGCAATGGTAAAACTTCGGAAAAAGTTTAGTAGTTATCAGCCACAAGAGTACAATGCGGAAGATAACAGATGGGGCACCATCTGTCTGAAAGCTGCCCCTACCCAAGCTTGCTCTAGCGTGGTATTGATCAGTTATCAGAAATTAGAAATGATCACATCTGATACAGCTTACTCATGCGGAGCGTATGTAATCTATGAAGCGGTAGGGTAGGTCTGGGAGAATATCTTACCCATGGATGTTGCTGGTGCCACGCCAACACATCATTGCACTATATACTTTCCGGCAACAGCAATTTTCTAATAACCGATATGGGATGAAGATTTTTGAGCAAAGACATGAAGGAAGCGGAACAAAAACAAGGATGTGTGGAGGACGTTTTAGAAGGGACTTTGCCGATTAGCTCTGGTCCGACGGCACAAGATCGACTAGTCAACAGTGGACTGATGAAAGTGAAAATACACTGAACACTGTAAAATGCGATTGGCTTGCACGTCAGAGCCCACGCTGGTGTGTTGTAGGAGGGAGGTAGCAAGGTTAGAAGAGCGGGGTCAGCGCGCTACTCGGAACGCTCAATGCGCTGTTGTTTCCTACAGGCTCAGCGAAGCAACCATAGTCCTAGCTGGCGAACTAACTTTGGGCAGCTTTGCTGGTGTTCCCATCCCCAGGGTAGGTTAGGCTGTAAGTTGACATGGGTTCTTTTTGAAAGTGTGCTCTCCTTAACGGTTCCATTACAAAGTTTTATATGGAGAACAGCACAAGTGGTAGTGAGGAACATACCTTTTTGTTTTAACACTATTTCGAAGGAGCGTTGGTTCTATTAGCGAAGTTTCCATAGATCTGCCCCGCACACTGAGGGCCCATTTATGTTGCGCTGACACCCGCTGGGAGTAGGTTGTTTTACACAAGCTTGGAAGAAACCTTGAGTTGAGTGCCTTTTTCCGCGGAGTTTTTGCGGTTGTTAGCATCGAAAACGAATAAGGGATGAACAGACGCATGCAGTGTCATTGACATCCATAGGAATCCGGCTTGATAGAATCCACCTGCTTACTACGACACCAGATGCGTCCACAAGCCCCTGAGGATGCATCAGTGACGACTGCGTATCAGAACAAGAGTGGAAAGAATACTCTCCAGCATCAGAGTCCAAGTTCGTAGGCTTGAGCAGCAGACGCGCAGGAATCCTGAATTAGGGCGAGCTTTGCACCCTCCGAACTTTACTCGTTTCTTTTTTGAATGTTACAGAGGTCGAAGATAACAACCTAATTTGCCATCGAAACCCACTCTGAAGGGAAGAATATTTGCTGATAAATAAGTTAAATGGCGTCTCATTTCTAGGTACTGGTACCGAGATTGCGGGGTCCCTTTGTCTTCTGAGTGAGCAGACCGATGGCGTGAACGGCTGTATGTTGTCATGATTCACAATATGGAGGATGCCGGCAAGCATGTTCCCCAATGGTAAAGCGAAAAACCACACAGAACCTCAGCAGACCAGGCGTGGTGGTAAGCTGGAAGAAAGCAGGGCTGTCCATCACGTACAAAAACCAGAGGCGTATCTTCCAAGAAAATGCCCTCACTGGAGTGGGAACCGAGCATCAAAATAGTCCACGTAGTCAACAGAAACACATCGGATGGGTATCCAGCGACAAGACCGCCTAACCCGTCAAAAACAAACTCGCTCTGTTGTTTCCACGCTGTTCACGCTCGTTGGTTTCTCTGATTCCACACCAAACCCCCTACAAGTGTTTTCGTATCCCTCTGGAACAGCAGCTAGCGGTACTTGCCGTGGTGTCCCCGAGCGAAGTCCTGTTCCTGTTCTCTCGAGTCCACACCCGGCTCCTAGGCGTTCGGGATGCTCGGCGGCTTCCTTTGTTCAACCACTGATGTCGCCGAAGCATTGCTCTTGTCTGGTGGGAACATTGAGAGGGCAATGACGACGGTCGTCGTCGTGTATTTGGTGCTGAAAGTAGCTGTCCTACCGAGGTAATCGCTCTACAGTCTTCGATGGTTCAGGCAAGTTTTTCGGAAGCTTGCCCGTCGTTTATCCCTGTCTGCTCTTTTTTACATCCTGTTTGAAGCTGAAAGAAAAGGCGCGGTGGTCAAACTATGACTTAGCACAGGAGCGTAAATAGGTTTCCTTCGGCTCAGGCTTTTGTTGGGGCTTCCCGTCTGTCAGGTTAAGGCCCAAGAGATGTGAATTGCCATTGATTGAGAAGGCTGAGCGATATGGCTCGGAGCGGAGTCCAGTAGCCCGAACGCTATATGGCCTTTCTGCTGACCTCCCGTTGCCCATAAACAGTTGTGAAGTAGTCGAATTTGTTTCAAACCGTACGGTAAGAGACCATAAATATTTGCTTTTACTTGTTCGAATCTGCATGTTGTCCGTCAGTCCCCCCCCCCCAGACTTCGTAATCTTGACCTAACATCGTTGCTTCGGCACTATTCCTGTCCGCATGCCGGCACAATGCACATAAAGCCGTTCGGCGCTTTGGAATACTTCAGCAATAAGCCATAACGGGGGGGGGGACACAAATATCATGGATCCCATGAAACAAGCCTTCCTGGGGGAGTTAGACAACCGGATATCACACCAGTTGACTTACCGACATGCGGAGCTAGCACCGAATAACTTCGCACATATGGAACGAAACAATGCAATTTTATTGGTCAGCTGAACACGTACAGAACGACCCCATGAAGGTTACCAGCAGCAGTGGAATAATTGAGAAGCAGGTACGCTTTTTCGATGGGGCAGATTTGACTCCTTTGTACATGTGTTGCTGAGAGTGATACACTTTTGCTTTGGGACAGGAGTCAGGACTTACTTCCTCCGAATTGTCATTGTAGAAAAGACAGCTACATTTCCATGTAGCTCGTTCGCAGTATCGATACTTCGCGCTAATTATAGCTACTCCTAAGGGAAAGCAAAAGCCAAGGTCCAGCCGAATCCCCGTCCGTTGAGGCTCCTCCCTACTAATATATTCTCTGGGGCAAGTGCACAGTTAACTCCACGGACATGGTCACTGCAAGCCCCGGAAAATATTACCTCCCGCTTTAAGTCTATGGGGTTCAGATTTCCGTAACCGTTTGCGGCGGCTCCCCAGTGTCCCGATCTTTCCGAACGCTAACCGTCATCCGGCTACTTCTGTATTTGGGTGCTTCTTTTATTTACCTTTTTCCGTACTGCTGACCGTTTCCAGGCAATACGCACACCTACGGCACCACACAGGCATTCTGTATAATTGAACCCCATCTGCTGGGCGGTTTTCTAGGGGCGCCTCCGTAGTGGTCATATCGTCCCCGTCTACCTGTTGTATATATGCACTTTCCACGTACGCGTTAAACGCAAGTTGATCGCAGTTGATGTTCGATGAGGTTTTCCGTTTCCCTCTCATTTTTAGCTGGGATTCGACGGAATACAATCGGCAGTGGTGGGTGCATAACTGGTGTGCATACCATCGAAGGAATTCTGGACGCTCGATTAGCCGTTGCCATTACCTGTCCTGTGCAGACTGAACTGAACTGAACTGAACTTTCGACATCACTTACCAGGGCATGCCATTGTCTGGCCTCTGTGCCCAGCCCTTTGCCGAGTGCAAGCGATTGATACCCTCCGGCCTTATTATTTCGCACAACTCAACCAACGCTGGTGGCACCGGATAAGAAACAGTTCCGTAACTGTAGAGGCGACTTTTTGACGCGTCTATACCTGAATGTCGCAGAGCTTATGGAAGCCACTGCAATCACCGGCTTTGTGAGAACACTGAAAGCATGCCATTTTTTAAGCTCCGTTGTCGTATTTTACCCTCTGAAAGCATATCCTGCTAAGCCACCTGCAGGATCCGTTGCAGACACCAACGCTCTAGCTCTTCCAGCTTAGCACGTTCCTCCCAGTTACTTGCGATTATGGTGTGGGCCACCGAAAGTTCGCTTGCTGGGCGGTTCTTCAAATTCCACCTCCGAAAGGAGACCCCAGGTCCTCTGATGAACTGTGTACTCGGGAGTACCAGACTCGAATTTTGCTGTTGTTAGAGCTCATCGGTCGTGAACATCCTTCGCCGCGCCCAGGAATAGCTCCCCGGCCTTTCTTCTGGGTAGAGTGTATTACCACTGATCACTTCCCGTCACGACGAGGCTGCATCTTGACGTGGTGTGATGGCTTTGCGCTCCCATACGACCCAAATAGCTATACAGGATGGCTTCTTTAAGCCGGAGATGTAATCATACCTGACAGGTCAATGGGAAGAGGTCAGACAAAGTCCAGTCTCCTGGTCCTCCAGGTTGGGGGTTGATTTGAGCTGGCAACTCAATCTGCAAAATCAGTGGAGGAGTAATTGATCCAAGCAAATTGACCTCCACTAAGCCATCCCGCTGTCTTGCGGATAGGTTCTTGTTAGAACTAAAAGCTTTGGATGAGGACCCTAATCGTTCTCCTGCTTTGTGGCCGGACACCCTAGCAGTACCCGTCCAACATCTTCCATGAACTGCACGAATACAAAGAATTCCATGCTGCATGGGTCGTCGCTTAGGATAATCAGGACCGCGCTACCCATTGCATAGAGCGGGGTGGGTAGTGATAAGTGGGCTATTGCTCAGAGTTCCCTCTCTTTTATTCAACCTTTGTCTTCTGTCCCTAACCATCCCTCTTTGCCCCATCTACCCAACCATAATAATCCCACTGATAACACGGTCGATACTCGCAACGATTCACTGTCAAATAGTGTCGGGAATAATCCTCTATCTGGTAACTCACATTTTCTCAAGCCTCGTCAGCCTCTGAATCTCGGCTCCTTCAACGTGCGTACACTCATGCAGGCCGGTCAGCAGGCGTGCCTAGCGCTCACAATAAATTCTCTGAAGATTGATGTCTGCTTTCTAAGCGAAACTCGTATCCGGGATTCGAGCAGTGTAATTCAACTAACTGCTCCTGGTATCTCATCGAGGTATTTTCCGCTCACTTCATGAGACGAAGTAGCTCGAGCTGCGGGTCAATGTGGTGTGGAAATAGTCTTGATTGACAAGGCTGAGGCTGCCCTTTTAGACTGGATCCCTGTTAACAGTCGTTTATGTGCTGTGAGACTCCAGGGGTCAGTCGGCGTTCGAAAGGATATTTGTGTTAAGCGCAATTTGTTTCTGATCTCGGTATACGCCCCAACGGACTGCAGCTCAGACTTGCAGAAAGATGAGTTCTATGATGCCCTCGCCACTCTCGTTCGCAGCAGTGAAGGTTCTGATATTGTAGTGCTAGCTGGTGACTTCAATGCACAAGTTGGCAAACTTATTATGGTAGAAGCTTTTTTAGATGGGCGTTGTGCTTTACCTGTTGAGCGTACAGATAACGGGGATAGGCTTCTCCAGTTTTGTGCAGACGACGATTGTTCTTGTCTAGCACAAATTTCCGACACAGATCGCGTCGCACAGCGACATGGCTCTCTGACTCTGCAGGTACTTTGAGTCAAATTGACCATATCTCTGTAAGCTACCGATGGCACAGTTCTGTTCAGAACTGTAAATCTTACTGGTCCACGTACGTAGAGTCGGATTATGCATTAGTTTTAATGCGATTATCTCTACAGCTCCATGGTTATCGTCGCAAACCGCAAACCCGATTAGCCGTGCAACGTTTGTGTGATCCAGACGTTTGCACCCGTTATGAGCAGAAGTTAGCACACGAGCTAGGATCTACGACGAATAGTAATGTAGCTGAGCATTGGGCTCATATCAATCAGGCGATGCACGTGGCAGCAGGTTTTGCCTGTGGTCCTAGATCCGTTGTCCATCAAAGACATTGGATCTCGCAAGAGTCGCTGAGTATAATGGAGCAAAAGCGTCAACTCTCGAACTGTAAGAAGATGAATAAGATGCGAAGACATCTACAGAAGCAAGTTACGAAAAGCCTTAAGAATGATCGCGAAAATTGGTGGGTCAAGGTAGCCGAAGAAATGGAAACAGCAACTGCTTCAGGTAACAATCAAAGACTGTCCAAATTTATTCGTGACACCGGTGGACGGTGCATCCAGGTCAGTGAAACGATTTGCGATAGAAATAAAGAACCCATCCATAGCAAGCAGCAAAGGATTGGCCGTTGGGCCGAATACTCCAAGGAACAGTTCAGCTGGCCTCATGCTAGTGCAGTTACTCCTGTATCAACAACTGCAATTCTTTGGGTGGTATCACTTGAGCCCCCATCGAAAGTAGAAGAAGAGTCATGCATTCGATTACTAAAGCGAGGGAAAGCGGCAGGTCACGACGAACTTCCCCCAGTTCTTTTCAAACTGGGTGGTGAGGCGTTGATAAAATCACTTACCGCCTTGCTCCGAAGTATTTGGAACGAGGATTGTATTCCGTTAATATGGAGTGAGTCGTTGGTTGTTCCCATCTTCAAGAACGGAATACGCAATGACTGCAGTAATCATCGACGGATTAGCTTAATTCAGAAAGTCACCAAAGTATTAGCTTCGATTTTGCTGCATCGTCGTACACCGGCTCGCGAGAGGAATGTCCGCGAACAGCAGGCTGGATTCCGCCCAGGTCGAGGATGCATCGACCTAATTTTTACTCTTCGCCGACTACTTGAAACGCGTCACACGCTCCGCCGACCAACAACAATGGTTTTCCTAGATCTGAGAGGCGCTTTTGATTTAGCTGATCGAACAGTGCTTTTCAGTGTCCTTCATCGACAAGGTATGCTTCAGAAGTTCGTGAAAATACTGGGGTCATTTTATTTTTGTACGTCTGGCCGCGTTGGGGTTTACGGTGAACTATCCGGTCGGTTTGAAACGACCAGTGGTGTTCGACAGGGATGTCTTTTGTCTCCATTCCTGTTCCACTTCGTCATGGACGAAATAATGGAGAGTCCGCAGCAAAATCTTCAGGATGTAGGCGTCGAACTAGGAAATAGTGGGAAGCTGTGTGACCTAGATTACGCGGACGACGTTGTCTGCTTGTTGGAATCCACGGAACATGCTCAGCGTGCACTAGATAGACTTGGGAGAGCTGTAGCTTCATTCGGCATGCGCTTTGCACCTTCAAAGTGCAGAGTGATGTTACAAGACTGGACGTCAACGAATGCGAGCTTGATGCTCGATGGGGAGGTGCTGTCAGTTATCGACCACTTCACCTACCTCGGCAGCATTGTGACGACGAATGGGAGCACAGTAGTAGAGGTGAACACGCGTATATCCAAGGTTCGATCGGCGTACGCTGAACTGAAGCACTTGTGGCGCCGACCTGATATTTCACTGAAGTTTAAAGGTCGTGTATACTGTGCTGCAGTGCGTTCAGTTTTGTTGTATGATTGCGAAACTTGGAGTCTGCGTGTAAAAGATATTCGTCGTCTTGAGGTTTTTGACCACCGATGTTTACGTAGTATTGTTAAGATTGGGTGGATAAGCCGAGTAGGCAATGCTGACGTTAGAAATCGAGTATTGGGTACTAATTCGGAGAACGTTTTGTAACAGCGTATCCAGCTTAGTAGACTTCGTTGGTTGGGACACGTGTTACGTATGGCAAACACACTTCTACCGTATCGCGTTCTATTCTCCGTTCCTCCTAGGGAGTGGAAGAGACAACATGGAGGTCAACAGATGACGTGGCAGCGAGGAATGAGGAAATGTATAACAGACTTAGGAAAAGTAGGTGCTTCACGTTTTCGTGGTTGGGGTCCAAAAGATCCGTCTACCAGTTGGCTGGAGACACTGAAGGATATGGCAGCGAACCGTGAACAGTGCCGATCGTGTTGTCACTTTCTATTGAATCAGAATGACTGATCGATGTGCATTTGTACAGTTAGACTGTATATTCCGTGTGTTGGCTACTAGGGCATTCTTTCATTTTCCCACCCATATAGGTCCAGTCCCTGTCCATCTTATATATTCATACTTTCTAATTCAACGTGCAACATGGTGAGAAAGGCAGTGGTCAGTGGGGTTTTCCCCTACTGTTAAACGCTGTACGATGATGATGATGACTTCCCGCACTGAGAAGCGGTTCACCAAAACAGGGAGAATATTCCGGCGGGAAAGTAGAAGAAACTGATGCCACTGCAGTTTGCGCGCACATTTCTGTCACCTCGCCTTGAAAGGAGGAGCACCATTTAAGACCCACAGTCCATCGAGAACTGGTTTTTCTTCCCAGATTAAGCAAAACAGGTTTCTCCGTGGCTGCGAAATTGCCGAAAGACGGGATTTATATGTTCCGTGCAAGCCATTTTCTCCAGGGGCCTTTTTGGTTTTTGCCTCCGTGTAATATATCAGTGGCGTCATCGCGGCTAAGAAGTTGCTACCAACGTCATAAATCTTGTTCTGGATAGTTGGGATTATGCATATAGACGTTGACGATGGACGGTTCAGTGAACAGTTCAGGTGTTCGGTCAATGATTTTATGTTTTAGCCCGCTCAGGAATGAGTAGTTAGACGGCACCGTGAAAGAGGGGTTCTGCAGGCTGTCTCATGCTTCTCATCCCCATCAGCTAGAAGATTGTCAGGTCTCGGGATACTGCCTATCACTCATTTTGGTTTACCGTAGAACACGCCTTGGACCCATTCTCCGGCCCCCTTCAAGGTATATACCACAACAAGCGATATTTTCACGGGCGAGGTGCTGAAATGAGCCGAGACGATCCAAGGGAACATTAGGTTCGGTGAAAGCTGCTTCTTGTTGGCCTGATAGATGACAGCTGTCGTGGAGCCAAGGAGACCAAGGTTGTCCGTAGACACACCGTGAAGGAGGTGGTGTGCTTCGCCTACTCCAAGGATCTTCATAAACCAGCTGCAAGAACTCGGCAACCAAATTGCGGCGAGATGCTTTTTCAGTGCTGCATCCACGTAGCTTTCACACTGTAACGGCCTGGGTTCCGATGCCAGAGAGAGTTCTCGCATTCGAGCAGGTGATTCGGATCTGACATTGCTTTCAAAGGCTCCCAGCTAGCGTATATTTCACCCAGGCAGTGGAGAGCACAGCAGGCGGGTCTACCGCTGAGGATGCAGTAGCGTGATCGGAGTACAAATAACCTTGTCACGAAGTCCCCGAAATGTGGTACGGAGTGACATCCCTAGCCTCACTCGACCTGTTGTTCACATCCAAGCACAATCTGCCGAGCAAAAAGACGACTGTGTGTTGCAAGCCGATGACCGATAAGGCAGCTTTTAGGCATTATCGATGACATTGTGCCAGTCAAGTTCGCCTGGCATGTCCAATATGATTCTGGTTCATGGTTGCCTGTGTCTTTGTAGGAGCTCGTTCGCCCTTCGATAGAAAAGACCGAGGCCCAGGAATCCGAGAAACCCTTTCGATTGGGCAGAAGTCTTTGGTGGCCGTTGAATCCAAGCAGATTCTATCCTCAGATTCGTGAGCATCCATTTTTGCATGCCAGGAGCAGACTAATAGGAGTCCTCAGGCCTTGGTTACCTTCGACCTGGTTTGGCTTGCTTGTCCGGTATTTTGCTGAAGAGCGGCCGCTAGTGCGTGCCTGGAGTTCGTGGAACTACAGGTGAGAGTTGGGTGGGTGATGCAGGCCAAAGGGATGAGACGTACCCCATGGGCACTGGACTGCAATAAATGGGAGGCTTCTCCTCTCAAATACCCCATGCACCCATAAATGCTAAAATATATACCGGCTGTACATTGTGAATGAAAGATCAACTGCCCTCAAAGCCGTCAAACCTTTCAGTTACGGAAGGTGATCCTGCCTCGTGAATTCTGCCTTTCAGACCAAATACTCAAAACGCGGCCTTGAAAGCTGAGGCAGTACGTCTACAACACAGTGGTCTAGGGGCACGGCCGGTCTCGACCACTGTTGTTCCGTGCTAGCTGAATCAAAATGATTGTAGTTTGTGGGGAGTCCCGCACATTTCCTATGGAACCACGTTTGGAAGGTAACATACTGGAATCCCATAGTTCCTTAGGACCTATTGCCCTCAAGAAGTCGAAATCTTCCACAGCGATCTTCTAGTTTGTCTGTGCTTCTGGTACTCCTGTGTTCTTCCGCCACGTACTCCGGAGGCAGCAATCCTTTAACAAAACAAACAGACAGTGAAAGCTCAAGTGTCAACAAGTACCGGTATGACCAAAAATAGAAGAAAAGGTACCAGAGCAGGACCGTTCACTATGTTGAATAAGAACAGAATATTGCATCAGCTCATGAGAGTTCACTGTTTCATCTGGTACCTAAATTTCTTGGTTCGGGGAGTACAAGATTCGGCTGCTTACATACGTTCTACCAGGATGAAAACGATCGACCTTGGAAACCGATGTGCAGCGTAGGGATTCAGTCATCCGAAGGGAAACGACATGGACGTCAACAATATATCATGAAACGATGAGATACGAATACATATTGGCAAATAAACGGATAAGTTGAACAAACGGAAAAGTAGGTTATTTTTTCGGGAATCAATATCACTTCCATAATCAGCTCCCCAACAGAGGGGAAACCGTACGCGCTCCCCAGCAATTCCACGGGTTATTGCTTCTTGGCAACCATCGTGCCTCTTCTATCAACCGAAATTGAAGCAGAGTGAGAGCTGGAGTGATACAAGCAGCCAGAAGACGCAGAACAATGTCCAGTAACGCAGAAATGGGATGGAAATAGGCCGCAAAAATCGTTATCAACGATTAAAAATGACCTATTTGTATATGATGACTGGTCATTGTGAGATCATTATACGTGCTACCATCCATCGCACCCGCCTATGATAGTCGTTCACTGTAGTATAGCTCTCCCGATTACAGTGGAACTACCCTCGGAAAAACGATGCCCCATTCACCGGGAACTATTGGACACCGGCAAAGAATCCGTGTACTTTTTCAGGATTTCAAGAAAAGCCAACTCAACTAGTCGTGATTTCGCCACTGGACGGGAGCCCTTAGCAAACCAGTTCGGATCACAAAACGTGGATGACGACTTGCAAAGTTTGTGCAAGTCCCTGCGCCATGAGCCACTTGGAACACTCGGTGCTGCAGCAAATGGGGATTGGAGCCTTCTTCGATGATCCGGTAGAGATAAACGAAGGCGTGAAACTTCCACCACTGGGCTCCAATCCGGGGAACCTCACGGGATCAATGTCCATTGGTGTGTTCCGCCAGGTGCCCCACCTACCTCAAAGAGGAAGCTATAAATGTGGAAACTTGAAAGCAATGAAACATGTCAAATGGTGTTGGTAAAAGGGTACAAAACAAAACTGGAAGTGTAAGTGGTAGTGATGAACTTCGGGGTCTGAAAGGAGAGAAGAAATGAAGGAAAGCCTGAGGATAAAGATTGACTAGGGAGCCACAGCTGTCACAGTGATGCGAAGGACAGGAGAAGCGTAAAAGTATCATAAGTAGAGTGGGTACCTGTCTGCCAAATTTCACAAGCGCTCTCTCAGCCGCGGTCCATCCTTTGCCTAAACTGTGCATCTATTTAGGCGGTTATCACCTACATTGGGAACTGTTTCTGGTTATTTGCAACCCTGAGGGCGAAGGGATTTCCTCTCAAGCGACTTAGAACTCTCCCTTTCATCAACTTCACGGGGAGCCTTCTGTTGATCTTACGACAGCTGAGCTTCAACAGCGGTTTATTCATCTGCTGGAGATTAACTTCCCCTGAGAATCTTGGGTTAGTAAAATTTCCTGGGGCTTTTTCCGCGGCCGCGCAGTGAAGAGCTCCAGATCGGAAGTTTTCTAAAGTATCTACCCCAAGGTCACTTTCCACTGTCACGTTTCCGGTTCCAATGCGCTCACTTACCTCTCTACGGTATCCTGTCGGTCCCCTACCATCTGCCAGGTGGGTGCGCTTATTGGTATTTAATGGTAACTCCCGAAACCCCAACCAATAATGCACCGCACTCGGACCTTGCTGCGTATAATCTGTTTTTACAAAGCCGGCTAGCTCCACATCGTCCACAAAACCTAGGTATGCTTTTTTCAGGAATATGATCGGAATGCTCAGTAACAGGATGAAAAACATGGGTCTAGAGACTGAGCCTTGGGTCACGCCACTCGGAAAACACCCTTCCTGGGATTCGCTATACCTCACCGCGGCCTGAAAATCCCTGCCATTGATTGACCTAAGAACACCACCAATGGATTTCATAAACAAACTGGAAGCACTCAGCTTCATCGGCAACAAACGGTGATTAGCCGAGTCAAGTGCCTTCTGGTAGTCGAGGTAGCTGATGTCCACTGTAACTGTCTGGCCCAAGCTTCGGGTAACCTCGTCCATGAAATGGATGAGGTTTGAGGACTGAGATCTTTGGCGAACGAAACTACGCCGGTTTGTTTCCATCAGCCTGTGGGCAGCCATGTGGTTGAAAATTCTACATGACGAAGCTGGCCTCGGTACCTTCAGCAAGCCGCGTTTAAACCACAGAAGCTTTAGCTGAGACAGGCTCCTCTACCCCCAGCTTTGTGGGTTAGGAAGAATATAATCTTGAGCCAATCCTCGAGTAACCAACTCTCATCGGGGGATTCCTTGGATAAAGTAGACAAAGGTTGTGCCAAAAGCTCCACCGGAGGCTCGACGATTGACGGATGGATGCCATCGGACCCTGCTGCCCCGGTCATTGCCTATTTGCTTAGAAAGTTCAAATACCAAACTAGCTGTGAACGCTTTCTCCAGTATGTGGGAGCAGCCTTCGAGGCGATCAGCCGAAGGCATAAGTTTCCGCAGTCCCGAATACACACCCACTGAAATTGATGCCAAGAGGATTCTACCCTCTCTATATTGTTGTTGGCTGCCCGACCTTGAAGACCTTTTACTTTTCCCACTGCTGCCTTGGACTGCTTTCAATCGCTATACCTCTTCCTATTTATCATGGCATTTTCTGTCAGATGCTGCTCACACTTTCCCCGGAATTCGTTGTGAACCTTGCCGACTGAGCTCCTTCTGCTGAATACTGCAAGCTGAGCCTATGACCACCACGATTTCAGTATCTTGCCCAAGCGGGATTATTCTCCGGCCAGCTTTTTGGCCCCAACTAGCTAACACTGGCTGGACTCTACTCCGGCCAAACTTTCTAAAGTTGGTTCAGTGGCAGATTATCCCCTACTTGCCTCCAAAGCCGTTCCACAATGCCCTCACCCCGTTCCACCTCTCATTTGATCTCAACTCCCAGTTCCTTCAACGTTATCTGGTCTACCTGGCGGTAACGACGTCTTTGTCTCGAAGTCTCGCTCTGCCAGGGCTCGGTTTTCAGTGTAATACTCAGTGATCACTGTTTCTTGGTGAGACCTCGAACTGAAGGTAGGGAGCTTTTTGTGGGTATCTCTTCATCGCGTGATCCAGGGTAGATGACCGTTGCCTTTGTCTCCACCTGATCTTGGTGGTGGTATGCTGAGTCGGGCCCCTACATGAACGTAGCCTAGAAGACTGCGGCCGAACTATTATCTGGAAGCTAGATAGTTTACTGAGCCTATCACTGGTGCCTCTGGATTCCATGCTGTGATGGCTTTCTTTCGGGCTCGTGAGAAGCCGTAGGCATTGCCTTAATAAAAATAATACTGGTTTATTTTGGGGACTCCCGGAGCATGCCAGGAGCATAATCAAGTTTTTACAAGTGATGGAATTGACAGACGTAATTCATGAAAATGTGGAAGTTTGCACACCAAAGAAAACCTAGGGGTTTAAGTGAACCCGAGGGTAGATTTCAATGGAAGCTGGATGGACCTGAAAATCAAGGTAAAATGAGAAGTATGACTGGTCCGGGTGGAGACATCTGAAGGCCAACTTAAATACATTAGAAAGGCTAGAAATCGGTATAAGAAACTGCTGCGGAGGGAAAGATGGAGAAAAAAGGTGAGACACACTGCAATGGATTGGATATCAATGAAGCTTCGGTACTCTGCAATGAATAGTCGGCGGACAGGGCACGAAACTCATCGTAAAACGGGGAGCGAGCAACGCAAGACTTAAAGGGAGAATCAGATGACAAAAATGACCCAGGAATGTTGGGTGCGGTAGGTATGAGACACATGTGGGAGGGATGGATATATATATATATATATACTGACGGTCAGCGGGATGATAGCAGGAGAAATGGCCGGTAAGGAACTGCAGGATGCAGAGCAAATGTATGTGCAAGTATGCATATGTATAAGAAGAGCAAGAGCAATAACAATAGGGTCCTAGAAAGAAATAATCAGTCACTGGGAGGGGCAGGTGAGGTTAGGTCAAATGGTTGTTGAATTAACTTTGGAATATGGTGGTGAATTGTTTTCATGACAGGTGAACATGGTGGCCCACCAGAGGGAGAAAAAAGGAATGGGGAGGCACAGAATTGGTGAAGACTCTGGGGAGCAGTTCATAGGAGAGGTAAGATGAGGGACAGGATCTAAGAGAACAGGAAAGAATGGGACTAATTATTTGATCAATGTAGATGCGACGTATGTTGAAAGATCAGACGAATCGGGTAGTGGAAGATCAAACGATTTGGAACTGTAAAATAGCATCATGACGTAAAGTTGTCTTTATATTCGGTCGAACACGGAAAAGCGGACCAAACTGAAAGACCTACAGGAGACGCGCGTGGTCCGAGTTGGGAAATTTGAAAGCTGACAGGCACACACGAAAGGGGCCAGAAATTGATATAAAAAAACGGTGGTATCAGGAGACGGTGGGGAAAAAAGAGGAACCCACTGCTAAAGATTAGATAGCAATTCAGCCTTGCTACTCTGCAGTAGATGGTCAGCTGACAGGGCACATAACTCATCGTAGAACAGATAGCGAGCATTGAAAGAAAAAAAGTGGCACAAGTGGCAAAAATGATTTGGAGGGACTAGATATGGAAATGTGAGCCACAAGTGTAAAAAGAATGAGCGCATATCATAAGGGCCGGCGAGATAGTCGCACGAAAGATATCCGGCAAAAAAGTGCAAGACGCGGAGTGAAAGCATATATTCACATGCACACGTATTTGCATAAAAGAGATGCGCAAGCAGCAGGAGCAAAGAGCAATGCGGTGCTAGGAGAGAAAAAGTACCAGTGATTGGAGGAGGTAGGTAGGATTAGATCGAAATGTATAGCATCGACGCGGGGAAATTCAGACGACTTTTTTCATGGCGGGATAACATGGTGGATTGTCAGATAGAGAAGACTGAAGAAGCACAGAAGTGATGTCGGTTAT
Organism: Fasciola hepatica; assembly: GCA_948099385.1. NCBI lineage: Eukaryota > Metazoa > Platyhelminthes > Trematoda > Plagiorchiida > Fasciolidae > Fasciola > Fasciola hepatica. Next base: position 11,582,032 of record CANUEZ040000008.1, read on the forward strand.
GGAAAGCATATCATAAACGAGGAAAGATGAAGGACAGGGTCGAGCGGTACAGGTAAGAACAGGTCTAATTATTTGATCAATGCAGGCGTGCCATGTGGTGGTGGACTCGAGGAATCGGATCTTGGCAGATCAAAAGTTTTGGAGCTTTAAGTAAGACTCATGACGTAACGTTGTATTTACTATCGGTGGAACATGGAAAAGTAGACCAAACTGATGGGCATACAGAAGATGCCTGTGGTAAGCAAAATACGGAACAGGAGGCGAGAGCAGTGACCGAAGAGACACAGGCAAGATATGACCAACCGGATCATTTTACTGCAGATGAAATATGAAGGAGACGGCGAAGAAAGAAGCAGAAAGCACCAGAATAAGTTAGTCAGTGATAAAACAAAGGGCCCAAGAAGTGAACGCACGACGGAGTTGGGGCATCAGAACGGGAGAGCTGTGTGCCAGCAATCAGTTGAACAGGTGGATTAGGCAGAAGGATGCTAATGGGGATACTGCTTAATGGAAAGGACCACAGAGGAACCGTGGAGCTAAGTAAGATAAATATGGAGGTGGTGATTAGATGATAAATGCTACTGTGAAAGATGCAAAGTGTGCTGCGGCGAGTTTTCATATGAGGATCGGGCACGGGTATGTGTGACTGGTGCGTAATGGCATTGAGCATGAAGAGGGAGAACAAGGAGGGATTTGACAAAACGACGAACAGTGGGGTATAAGAATGCTATCAATAGGCATTTTGAGCACAGAGTAATACCAACTGAATAGAGAATAGAAGCCGGCAATGACGGCAGGTAGAAAAAAGAAATGTTGGCGGGCGTCGGCACAGAAGTGTGGTTCGGACGATAGTGACTCCATGCAGTGAGGGGTGATATGGTGAGAGGCGATAGCAGCGAGGACAGAATGGGTAGGTATGTGTGCCGTGGTAGAGCGACAAAAATGGAAAGTGGCAGCAAATAATAAGAACTATGGGTGAGTGCACCTTGGCGGAACAAGGATGGGAGCATGCAATTTTCAACCGACAGTATTCGATATGGTAGTAAGACGATAGTTAGAGTGTGCGATCCACAACCGGTACTAGTGGGTGGGACTGGCCATGCTCTGGGCATCCAATCTGAAGAAAACTTTGCGAGATGAACACAGGAGGTGTGATCCACCAGCCTAACTGTGCTCGCACATCGTTGCAGACGGTCTGCACACCCGATGTGCGCCGGCCATAGTGGTGGATCTGACCGCGCCCTGCACGGCTGGGAGTTGCAAGAGTGGTCATTGGTAACTGTACAGGGGTTTAAGGGACCGCGATAGGGGTGTGTGATCCAGGGTCGATTGTCCGGTTTGTGAGACCGTGGACAGCAGAGCCAACGGGATCAGCAAGTGGCAAACAGCCGCGTGGCAGTATTATCTAGGTGCACCTGCCAGGGAGATGGTCAGTACAGTGCCCGGAGTGGTTGACAGTCATCGATGCTCGCTGGAAGGAGAAAAGAGATGGTGAAGCGCAGTCTTGGTGTGCCCCAGATAAGGAGCAATGGATACTGAGGACAGAAGGAAAATAAAATTGATGGATAACAGATGGAAGTGGGTGAGCAACAGAGTTATCTTATGAAAGCAGGAGATAAGTTCGCTGTGGATCAGGGATGGCAACGGCCTCAGTTTGCGGCACTAAAGAGAGGAGTGTCGGGCGTGGAGTAAACCTGTCGGCCCGTGGCGAAGAAGTAGTAGGATTACGCTGTGAGGCCTCGTTCAAAGGCCAGATCGGTGCAGGCGAACTCGATGGTGTGCAATATTGGAAACTGCTTGGTATAACAAAAGTGAGCACCTAAAAGCGAACAGTGAAGAGACACCGCGTAAGCTAAGGAAGGGCTTATTCCAGATTTTGGACTATGCTGACAGGAAGAGTCGGGACATCAGACTGAGATTAGATTAAAAGGCAGGGAGAGAGAAGTCAAGCTGTCGGACTGGGTAAGAGCAGGGTTAGATTACTCACTATTTTCTGTCGCAGATTACGGGTTGAGACACACAAAATTGTCATTGCTCACTGTAGACCACGGGGGAAACCGAACTGGCCTGTATACGTAGAGGTAGATTGGATTATCTCCGCCGGTGGGAATGCTATCTTCCCCGCCTTCAGTGTGGTTCAGTTTTCTCAGGATAGTTAATGGCTGCAATATACGTATGTAGAAATCCTTCGCAGGAATTGTCACTTACTTGCTCAGTTTAGAATGTGCGGTTTGCTCTTGTTAGCCCTCAAAATCTACGTAACACATAAACTACTACATTTCAACACGTCTTTGTGTTTTGCTCATGTGTGCCGAGGCATCCTTTTGATTTAACCTCTGACTGCCGTAATGGTTGTATCCGACAGTGACCTATGCTAGACTCTGGTTCTCGTTTTTAAACGCTGCGGCCGTACAGTCTTGTCCAGTACCGTGGAATCTGCGGACTAATCTTGTTCCGGCCTCGGAGTTCGTTAATTTGAATACCCTCTACCCAAAATTGGAATAGAGCTACAGTGACCACAAACGGCCTAGAGTCTATGATTTCTTCGGCTTTATGCACAAAACTTGTGTTCTGACCATTGTACAGTATGCTTCGTTGATTCCTTTCTGAAGTTAGAAGGGGAACGCAAATCTCGTCGCACGTCACGCGCTCGGAACATCAGGAATCTGAGCATCCACTGAGTTGTTGTGCAACGAAAGGAAATGTTCAACGATGAGACACACCAGACGGACCCTAGAGTTGACACCTGTCCGCCTGGTGAAATGCTCAGGGCTCACCGCCAGGAATAATTTCGTTTCACTTACAGCCCAGAGCTTCCTTGAATTGCTCAACGATGTCACTCCTGCTACCTCCTCTGAAGGCCTGTTCCAGCGAATGTCCACCCTATTGCTAAAGAAGCAAAATATAATCAATAAGACGGATCTAAAGTTCACCAGCCTCTTTCTGTGAGCCCCCTTATGGGATTCGGAGGGCTCCTAGGAAGCACTCTCCGGTCCAGGCCCAGGAAGATTCTTTATTAACCCTAACTCCTCCAAAAGATCCCCTCGTGGTCTTCTCCTTTCAACGAGGAAAAGCATGGAGACTTGAGGTCTGTGATAGTACTTCTTTCCCTTCGGACCCCTAAACATGCGAGTCGCAAGACTGTCTACCTTCTTCAAGGAGGTGGTTTCCACTTTTCAAAAGGATGGCTAGGCCTGAACACAGCTTTCTAAAAGAAGGTCCAACCATGGACACGTGCCCTGGCATGAAGCTTTTGGTCGTCAGTATGACAACCCTGAGCTCAATCTGAAGGGCTCAACGCGTGTCTTTAGTGCAGCTGCATCGCACTGGTCCGACCACTTAAGATCTGAAACTACAAAAATACCAAAGTCATCGACCCAGTTTACTGTTCCTGTATTAGAAGGGCCTTTGGTCGGTGATAGTTACGCTTATCGTAGCCGGTGAAAAGAAGTGACCTTTCCCAGCATTCAGGAGTAAGTCCCACTTGCGTCCCCAGTTTGAAAAGGCAACTACCTTTCTGCTCAGCTCGCCTCTCCTTTGAACCATCTCCAGTTTCACATCACATGCGAAGTGAGCTTGGTGACTGTGTGAAAGAGGTTAAATCATTTGTAAACAGGAAGTAGTGGTGGGCCTAGCTCAGCACCTTGGTTTACTCCTCCAGGAATGTTTTCTAGTTTGAGGTTCATATCACCTACTCTAAGGTTAAATCTTCTGCCGGTAGGGAAGCCCATCAGCCATTCCGAAAATTGTTCACTTATACCTAATGGTATCAGTATGATTATTAGAAGCCAATGTTTTGCCGAGTCGAACGCTTTGCTGAAGTCAGGATAACGCACGTCCACCTACTTGCCTCCACCCGCTCTGAGACTGACTTTGTCTAGGAGGCCCAAAAGATTGTGCAAGCACTGCCCGGTTTTCAGAAACCCAAGCTAAGCTGGCTAAGGCAGAAAATTATCTGATACGTGCCGACAGAGGCGCACCCGGAAGGTCTTCTCATGCCCCCTGCATAGGACGCTGGTTAAGCTAACCAGTGAGTATTTTCCCATTCTAGGCGAGGGTCCCCCTTACACAAAGCCAGCACTACCGCTTCATTCCGGTTATGAGGTGCAAGGATAACTGGATAATGACGTGCGGACGGGGCAGATCACTACGGTCACAAGTCGAATGATGCTTCTTCGGCGGTCAGAAAACCAAATTCTGGCCATGTTTATGTGAGCCTGCAAAGCAAAAAATGCAGGGAGGAAGAATCATGGGGGACTCGCAAGAGCGTGTTATTGGTGATCATGCCAGCAGCAGCTTATTTCAGAGTGATAAAAATGTTTAAACATGGTGTGGCTATATTGATGGTTGTCAAAAATGGATGAAGTTTAGTATAGTATGGTATAGTATATTTTTTGACCGTGGTCAATACACATGCACAAGGGAAGATCAGAGTATGCAGCAGTACATGTCAATGTGGGGTATTCACAAATTCTAAGTTTATAAATCACACAGCAACCGAAATACACCAGTAAAGTCATGTAATGTCTGAGTGAACAAAAGTGGCAATGGTTGAGGCGGGAATTCCGAATCGGTTTTGAAATCGCTGGTGGCGGTGTAGATAGCTGGGCAGTCGTGGGATTGCTGATATAAGCGACAATTGGACGGTCACTAACGAGTAATCGAGCGAAAGAGATGCCAAAGAACATTGTTAGAAGTAAAGCGAGCATGGGACTTTCAACGTGCAGTCAGAGATACCAGCGGAATATTGGACAATAATCCAGCATTGGGTAACTTATTGTGGAGGAAGCATGTGAAATAAAGGCAAGTGAGTCAAAGGTGACAATAAAACGGACCTTTTGTGCAGGTAATTACAGTGTCATATGGAAATTCAAATGAAGGCGAAAAGCTTCGCAGGGACTTCAGTGAACTTTTGAAGAGCATGAATGGTATATGGACGTATAACGGACTTTTAAAGAAAAGTCGTCAATGAAACGGATCAGTGGAGACAAATGTCAATGGTTCGGCTAGGCAGAAGTTGGAAGAGTGTAAATTTTTTTGTATATGATAGAAAATTAATAACCAAATTATGGTTGGCTGAAGATCGCTGGTATTCTGTTCCGTAAAGACCTTGGTTGCAAGAGGTGGCTGGTAGAATGTTGAGGGAAGCAGGTAAAAATTGCTGGTTTGGCGAAGTTGACAGCTGCGAGAGCTGGGTTCCGGTCATTGGTTTCGTACTGCAACGCGGGAAGAATTGAGCTGTTGGGTTGGATTACTTGGGAATAGATGGTGAGCGGATGTGTTGATGGTTGGTGTCAGGAATCACCTCTGCGATCCGGTGAGACTTTCATGAGGTTTTGTTAATCCGTGTACGGTGCCCCATGTAACGTCAGCAGGCGATAGTATAGGTTTAAACCATTGATCAAATCGTCCAGTCCTTACGGTGATCCGGAATAAACGTCGATTTTGACGATGGCTACCCAAGTAACCAATGCAATCTGGAAGAGATCAGGAGTGCGACAGTCTGGAGAGTGTTCCAGCTCTGGGTTATGATTATCGTTTTTATGGAAGCAAGAAAATGAACATTTTGTTATCCGAACAATTAGTTACCGTTTGTCTGGTGGGCCGATCTATTAGGGATCCCTAGACGGAGACTGGTAGCTTTCTAGGGTAGTTGGGTGATAGTAGAGATTTAGGGCGATATCAGGCAGGTGGTGGAGGAGGAGAGGATGTCCGTTTTGGGAACCAGGGATAAAACCACAGTAGGGGGTATGGTCTGGAAGAAGAATGAGAAAATAGGAAGATAACAGTCTGGTCAGTTCACCAGCTGTGGTCGAGGATGGCAAACAGTAAAAAGGGAGAAAAACACTGGGTGTTAAAATGAGGATTATTCATGTAGGAGCAAACGTGCTGGTATTCCGCAGGGTCAAGAGAAATCAGAAGTATACGGATTCCGGTTGGAATGGGGTCTTAACTTACCATGAGCATATGCGCAGAGAAGTGAAGCCTAGTTACTAAGGAATGGTAATCCGTGTGGCAAGGCTTCAGTGTACGAGAAAGGCACAAAAAAGCAGGATGGGACGGCTGAGTTCTAGCCTGAGCCAGGAATTAAGTGAGAGCGAGCACCCATCGCTAAAGGACGGAACGGTTGTATTTATATATATGCACATTATGTTGCAAAATGGCACAATCTAGTTAGGAAGGGGGACAAAAGCGAGTGAAGCATACCCAAGGCATATATATATGCACATATATATATATATATGTGTGTATATATATGTGTATAAACAATTATTGCTGTATACGTGGGTGCGATCGTCGGACGGGTCATGCGAAAGCGGTCGGACGCAAAAGACTGTGGCAAGGAAAGTGAGATAGAGAGAAGCAGCTGAGGATCAACGGTTAACGGAAAGAAGGACACAGTCCTGTGAAAACCTTCCATGATCCAAAGTGGCCTTGTATAACTAGTACACGGGAACAAACAGGATGTCTGCCGGCAGCCTGCTCAAAGCAGGGTAAGAACCGTTTGATCCGACAGATGCACGGATATCTAACTCCCCCGAATGCTTGCGCACGATTTTCTCTGACAGTTTCAAGTCTCTTATGATGGTTGGAAAGGGCATCCTTAAAGCCTATTTACACTCCGTTACCTACTCTGTACACGCTGCCAAAACAGCCATTCAGAGAACATGCTTTACTCTGGTTATCAGCTGCCACCCCATGGTCGTAGATCGTCAGTGGTCCTACAGCAGCCCTCAAGGAACCCCCAGACGGCAAGAATCGGTATTACTTTTTTCGATATTTTTGACACCCTGGGCCAACGTCATCTAGCTTATGCTCTAAGCAGGTTTTAGGAGGTTCAGACTCATTTCTGTACATAGCACAGCCAATTCAAGTCTGGTTACTCTCGGAAGACTTGAAAGCAGCCCAAAAACGGTTGATGACCTCCATAGACGCCCCCCACCATACCAGCTTTTCATCACACCTCTCACTCTTTAAAAAGGAAAACTCGTTTTGTAGGTTACCTAAAAAGCTCCCAGTCACCCACCTGCATTCGCTCAAACTGGCATTTGCTAAATCCCATATTATATGAACTTCTGTGGTGTAAAACCAAGCAGAGTCCATAATTTTGGAGCTTTCAATCGACCTAGAGACTTCTTTCGGCTGACTCATTCACAGAGTGAACTTTGCCCTCACGCGACTACTCTTACCCGAAGGAGATTAACGTAGGGTTCCGCCAAACCACTCCTGTGATCCGTTATCACTAGGTCTAACAAGGACGGCTTACAGCTGGTTCTATATCCGGTAACTTCCCTCATGTGTTGGAAAGCGAAGCTGGAACGCAGCCACCGTAGCTTTCCCTTCTCTTGGGTTATCGGTATGTACGGCTCAACAACCCAGCCCATGTGTGATTGGTTGAAGTCCACAGCTTTGACAGTATTGGCTGCTTCCTTGACTAGCGGGGTATGTACTTGCAAAAGTAGAAGTTTATCATCTAGACCTGCGCCCACGGCTTTATATGCACGGACCACATTCAGTCTTCTGCTCGAGAGTGTAATGTAGCCTGGGGGCAGCTGTATTTGCGGCGTACCAACCATGGTCCGCAATTCCGGGCGGCTTTCCACTGCCATAATTAGGACGTCTGTCCCCCCTAAACCGTCATTCTCCCTATCACGCCTATGGGAAAAAAACATTTTGAATTATTCCCGGTACGTTATGACCTTCACCGAGTCGCCCCAGCAACGGCAACTATGGGAGTGTTATGCTCCTCAGTGGCTTTCAAGAGATCCATCCATTCCTTTCTAACGCTACAAGAGTTGGAATATAGCAAAAACGCATTTGCCTCGACGCCTGCTTGTTTCCCATTGCTCAGTTCTGTCTGGGCGTAGGTCGCAAAACCCCGGAACGGAAGCATGTTTTTGCAACGGTGTCCATCGCTGGGGTGCACGAAGACCGACGGTGGTCTAGAGCTAGTTCACACTTCCAATTAATCCCTGTGAACTTTTCCCTGGCACTCAATACGATAGAGGTCGCGTTGTCCTTCACAAAGCAGCACTGTCAATTTTCATTTTCTAGTACCTCCTTAATTGCCATAATACCCAAACAGCTTCATTGGATTACTTATTGCTATCAGCGAAGTAACCCGACCGCCAGGTGAGGCACTCCGTTTTCCCCGTGGACCTTTCTTCGATGCCTTCGCGAGACAAGCCGCATTTCAACCAGAAGGTAAACCGTCCGAAGTTACCCTGTGCTCGTCTGGTTATCCTGATGTTTACCCTCAGTGACATGGGCCACCAATGCGGCTTCGGCCGGCAACATATTTCTACAATGCTCCTAAGCAGGTATGACCATGTGAAGTCTCCACCCGTTTTTGCGGGCGCAGATTTCAATGTCTCAACTCCGTGAAATGGTTTTTGGAGAAGCAGGATTTGGTAAACCTGTCATCCGCAGTATGTTACTCACCCGTCTTTCATCTACATCCCTTGTTGAACTCAATTCTCGCACACACAGTTCCCCTTGATCTACTACCAGTAGGCTATGGCTTGATGTCCGTCCCGTTGGCTGGATAATCTTCTGCAGAACCATCGGCTTGATTTCAAGATTACTGTGACCGGATTAGTCTCTTCTTTTCTTTTTTCCTTGTTTCCTATGCTTCTATGTCACCCACTCACTCGCAGTAGTTTAACGTGCAAATTGGAGGCAGCTGTTACGGAAACCGCCTGCCTTGTCCCTGAGTACCTCGAAGACCGTTCTCTCGGGGGTCTCTAGGGCACCCAAATAAGAACTTGGTAGTGCACCGCGCGTCGGTGACTTGCTTTCATTGCCTATGCAGTCTTCAGGGAGAGGTTGAACCCCATCCCGTTTATTTTGTCTCAACTGGAGGTAAACCTGAAGGTTTTTGCAGAGACTACAAACCCATTCGACCCAGCCGTCCTTACAGTATAACCGGTACGCTTCATTGCCAATCCCGAAACAGTTTTCATGAACCCATCTGCCTCATCAATCGCACTCATAGTGGGCAGTCGTGGAACACTCAGACTTACGCCACGTCCAGTCTGTGCTTGAACTCGGCCAAAGTATTCGTCTCGACTATTTCATCTGGAAGTTTATTCTGGCAGTTGGCTGCATTTTTGCTTGAAAGACAGTGCCCGAATTCTTGTCGATGACTTGTTCCTCTTCAGCCTGAATGCATGGCCTCCCAGATAGTGGATGTCTCCCAGCAGCGGGAGTGCATAGGAGTGAGTGCCCAAGTCAGTCCGGCCTGTCGGGACCTTATAAACTGCTATAAAATCCCCTGGTTTCCTCATGCTTTCCGTACAGAAAACTTTTGGGCACTCGGAGCCATCTTCGTGAATCTTTTCTTTCAAACTGGGAAAATATCTGGTTAGTCGTCCCCATGTCTTGTAAATTTAGTAGGCACCGATGGTTTCCTAGAGCCGATTGTTTGGCAGAACTGATAGAGCGCCCTGGAAGCAGGTTTTCACCGTTTTCTGCGCAAGGTTCTGGGCTTGAAATCAGCCCCAACCACGGAACTCACATAATGACCTACGTTTTTTGCCGGTGATGTTACCGTCACACCCTCCGTTTTCGGTGCCCTTAGTCTTTAAGTTACCCTCATCAATCAGGTACACACATTTGTGCGAGTTCAGTCCACAAATCTATGAAAATTAGTTTCCCTCTGCTAACCTTCATGAAATTCTTTCCTGCCTCCTTTGTCTCAACACCAGTCACCTTTTTAAGTGGACATGAATATGCATTACTGACCTTTTTCTTGCATCATTCTTGTGAATATTGTACTCCCTGCTTCCTAAGCCAATGTCCGTCTGAACACCCCTACATCCGGCCGATTCACTAATATTGCCGCAGTTGATTCTAAGTCCATTCGTACTCGCCGTGTGTTCTCCTGTCGCTTCGCTTCATTTAAACTCTCCTCAGCCTTATTCCTTTGTTTCTATGATGTTCGAATCCATCTTTGAAAGTTGTGAATTTTCTATCTCATTCAGTAATATTGTAAACTCGGATCAGGCTTACATGCACGCCTCTCGACCACGGTCCAGAAATATACCATTAATATTATTATCATTAATTTATTTATTATAATTAGTCACCCAATGCTGGATCAATCTTATATATTTCGCTGGCATCTCTGACTGTACTTTGATAGCCTCATATTAACTTTACTTTTATTCTTGTTCTTCCGTAAGTCTCCCGCCCGGCTACTCGTTAGTGACCGTCCAATCATCCATTTGGTACACACTCGCGTCCACTTCTGGATGCCGTGACACGTCGCAGCCAGTTTTAGGCACCCATAAGGCATACCGTGTATCAACCCTGCCTCAACGTGCTGTCTATGTTGTGATATCCGACCTGTTGTTTTTCTGGCCTTTGCGACCACTGCACTTTTTCAAATTCTCCAGTGTCGCTTATATCAACATTCCCACGTCTGTCCAGCTATCAGCACCGCCCTCCCCGAATTCGAAACCGGTCTATACTTCCCGCTTTAACCATTAACGCTTTAGTTTACTCAAACACTACACGACTTTACTGTCTTATTTTGGCTACTGTGTGACTCCTGATTTTAAAAATTGTGGATGTCTCACATTGTTATGTGCTCCCGTACCCTCCGATCTTGCCCCGTGCACGTGCCTTGACCACGGTCAAGAAATATACAATTATCATTACAGTTATCATTATAAGTGGTAAGTCTCACCTTGAGGCTTATTCCCGAAACTCTTCTTGGAGCCCTCTGGACTGATTCGTGGTCGACTTCTCCGATCACCTGCACATCGTTGGCAAACTTGAAACAGGAGTTTTCTAGACCACCACCTAGATCGTTCACACATGAAAGGAATAGTAGAGGTCCTAGGATGTACCATTGGAGTATTCTACTCTGCGTGTGTCCAGCAAGAGATAAGCTTCCAAACATTCTTACTTGAAAGGTCCTGCCAAACAGATAAATTCTGGTCAAAGGCATCACCTGGTCCAAGAGTCTAAGCCCTCATAGTTACTCCATTACCAGAGGGTGGTCCACGCAGTCAAAAGCCTTCTAGAAATCCAAGCTGAAGATTTGAACTCGCTCCTTATTGTCTGTTCTCCCTCGGGCACTTCTTCCAAGCAGCATATTAGATCAGAAGGACACTAGTGTTCCCGCACGAATCAGCGCTGGGATCCCTAGACAAGACAGCACTGTTTTGCATGCAGCACTATCCGGCCCCAGTGACCACTACATGAATTTCAGCACAATGAAGGTTGGGTTCACTGAATGGTAGATTTTACGGCCAGCTCTACCAAGCCCTTTGGGTGTGGTGGTGACCGCCGAGGTTAACTGCCCCTTCGGCAAAACCCCGGTTTTAAGGGAGGCGTTGAATAATTTCCTTAGTGGTCCTACGACTGATGGTGATGGCGGTTTGGACATCTCCGAGCAGAAACCAACCGGGCCCCCTGCCTTAGTCTTGGCTAGCAGTCTGATGCTGCGTATGACTGCAAATTCCGTTATCAGGTAGTGCGCTATCACTTACGTGACAAAAAAACAAACCTCTCGGCATGGTAAGCCCTGGCCATAACTGCACACCTTTTGGAAGAACCTACACAAAGAGGTTAAACATTGTGAAGGCCGAGGAGAAAAGAGACTGCAGGACAAACTAATCTGTGATGAAACAAGAGGTATGAGAAGTGTTTCGGGAGATGGAGCTGGTGAGCCGTATGCCTGCAGGCAGTTACACAAATAGAGTGAGCCGAAAGACTCCCACGGGAGCATTGGCACACGGGAAGATCCAGGGAACTTGCGGGGCCCATCAAAGAATATATTGTGATGATGAATGGACAAGAAACGTAGCTGTGAGAGATGCGAGGTAGGAATGGTGAGTTCAAACACGGAGGTTGAACAAGGTGCGAGCGGGGCCGGGGTGTAATGGCGCGAGGCATGAGAAGGGAGGACAAGAGGGATATGACAAAACGGTAGGCAGCAAAGTGTAAGAACACCGCCAATAATTTGTTTGAACGTAGAGTGGTAAGAATAGAATAGGGATTTGGAGCCGGAGATTTATAGATGAATATGAGTAAGGAGCAGGGTTATGGCATTTGAAGCGGGCTTGGCAACGGTCACAGTTTGAGGTACCAAGAAGGGGGGAGTGGGTTCGACATGCGATAAAGGTATTGGCTCACGGCACAGAGGTAAAATGGTTAGAGAGTGAAACCTATTTATAAAGCCGGATCGGCGGAGGCCCGCTCGTTAGCTGGAAGTATATCACTGGGGACAGTAAGACGGATGAAATGTGCATGCTCAAAGGCGTGCGGTGAAGGAGCACTACGTGTGCTAAAGGGGAGCTTATTTCAGATTTTATAATAGACTGAATGGAAGAATCGGGACGTCCGATCGAGGTTAGATTCAGGCACGAAGACAGAAACGGTACGGCAACGATGGGGATGAGAGCATGACGCAGCAAATGAGAAATGGCGGGAAGTGTAGACTTGGTTACGGACTAGCTCAAAGGGAGTGACTAGGTTCAGCCTCATGCGACGAACCCACGGAGGCTCGATTCGTGTTGGCTCACAGAGTTGGCGTCGTGTTATAGCTACGGATGCGCCTAGGCTTCTGTTGGTGTAGGCACGCTGGACATTCCAGAGGGATATAACAGAGGAACGCGGCCAGTGGGTGGAGGTAAGCGGGCAGTATGCTGGAAGTGGTCTCACGTGTGAGAGGCGCGGAAAGGCGACTGGGGGCATTAAGAGTCGCCGATGTATCAGGCCCGAGGCTCGCTTAGATCCAGCGATTCGGAACGATGCCCGTTCCGAAAAGTTGAAACAATAGGAGAATCGCATGCCAAAGTCAATGACGGTGGGGTAGATTGGGATGGGAAGACCGTCCGGTGCATATGTGAGGTAATGGGGAAGCTTTTCGTTGTAGAGAATTTCACCAACCGCGAAGCGCACGATGTTTAGAGAGAGGCTTAGTCGCTCCATATGTTGTGCGGAGTCGTAGATAGGTCGTTAGGGCGAAAGGAGTGTATATTTTCGTATCATCCACCAAGAGGAATGGAGTGCCGTGGTGAATGGACGACAAAATGTCGTTGACATGAATAGGGAATGGTAATGGGCTCAAGACACTGCTTTGGATGGCGCCACTGGTGACGGGATCGGCAGAAGTTAGGTGGCCGTCAACGGACACAGCTTGTGATCTGTGGGGGGGGGGTTGGACAACCAGGAAAGAAGAGGACCAAATATACCAAGCGGTTGGACTTTGGCCGTTGGGTACATATGGGGAACACGGCAAAAGCCTTAGACTTATAAAGATACATGATAGTTACAGAGTCGCCGGCGTTGACTGAGGACAATAGAACACTAGGGACATCCAGCTGGCGGGACAAGCAATGGAAGAAAGTTCAAAACTCCACACTGATCAGGGTTTAGCGGATTGTTGATTATTTCATTGCTCTTTCTACGATTTTGCAGACTACAGAGGCGTGGTTAATGGGTCGATAGTTATGCGGATAGCCTTGTGCGCCCTTTTTGAGGCGAGGGGTGATAAGAGAAGTTTCTTTTGAGAAGGGACGAAGCAGTGAAGCATGGAAATCGTGTATAAGTCAAGTAATAATGAAGACAAGTCGGGACCGCCCAGACAGAGAACGGCCGGTGGGAGGTGATCTGGGCCCCGTCTCGGGGAAGGTTGTTGTCGATCTCAAGATGAGTGAGGGAATCGACGAACGAGAGTGTGAGGTGCCGGAGCGGATAGGGAGAGCGGGACAGCGGAGCAGGCGAGGAGTGGGGAGGTGATATGTCCATTTTAGGCCTCAGAAACAGGCGCTGGGGTATCAGCGGTAGACGAGCCACAGATGAAGAATTTGAGCAGGGTAAGGGTGGATCCGGTAAACCTCATACTGAACAGACTGGACAGGAAGCCAGATTTGTCGGGGTGCGCCCAAGCGATTGCCTCTTGTTGTCTGAGATGCGATTCGGACTCGGGACGCAGCTCCAGCAAGTTGGTGCGCAGAATGATTTGGAAGTCGTGTGATCTGGTTAGATCAAGCTGAGGCTTAGCCGGCCTGCGCTCTAAAAGTGACCAAAAGGAGTTGTGAGGCTTGAGTCGTGGAATGAAACATGGGTTGGTGGCACTTAGGCAGTGTAGGATGTTGGAGTAGAGAGTTGACAATAATGAGAAGATCAGGGGAAAGATAGAAGGAGTCCGAACCGGAGGAATAGGTTATCGTTGGTACGAGAGACCAGTTGCATAAAAGGTAGGAAGTCGGAACAAAGAGAGGAGATTTATTCGCACGTGGACAGCCGGAGAAACCGAATGTTCGCGAAACAATTCGGTTTTCGCCACCCGGGAAGTGGTCAGTGACCCGAGCGGTGACGTCAGGATCGTCGATGGGGAATACTAGGTCCGAGAAGTTGTTCTCCTTGTAGGACAGGCAACATGTTGGGTCTACTCGCGAAGACAGACACAGGTAGGGGTGGGAGGGCTGATGTGAAAAGTCCAGCAGCTTAGAGAAGGGTTAAAGTCGCCCGCAACAATTTTTGCACTGACAGGGTATTCAAAGGCAGCATGAACGACATTCACGACACAGTGCATTTCGGAGAGGTTTATGCCCGGAGGGATGTAGACGCAACCAAATAGGAGATTCTGGTGGGGGACGTGAATAAATAAGTGTACCGAATCTTCGATAAGAACAAAAAAGGGGTGGTCAGTAGCACCAGCGTGGACAATACATTTGACAAAGTTTGAGCAGCCACCACCAAGCCTGGGCTGGCGGGTGCTGGAGAGGCACTGATACTCAGCAATGTGAACGGTGTCCGGTGAGGTATCGTCGGTGAGTGGGGATTCACCTACTAGTGGTATACCAGTGTTTGAGGTAAGTGCCAAGGATCGCAGACGCAACATTTTCCTAATTAGTGGTTGTGCGTTCATAATCAGCAGAGAGAAATCCCGTGTTTGGGTACATAACGTACATATGCCATGTGCAGGACTATTGGTATTGCTATGGCGATAAGGGTTGGGTCTCCATGGGGATGAAGCGTCACCAGGAGGGGGAAAGTAGGTGATGTTGTAAGGGGGACAATGAATGGGCAAGGCACTAGTACGAGGCTCCGCTGATCTTTGTGAGTGACCATTAAAATGGGCTCGCAAGGGACTTTTTCTGTGGACGGCAGGGTGATGGCGCTAGGGCCAAGGGTGTGGTGGGCTTTGGTCAAGAAAGCAGTAGCTGTTAGGCGGCGAGCAACGTGTCCGTTGGGCGGGATTGGTAGAGGGGGGGTAAGAAGACAAAATGTAGGGAATGTAGGCAACTTTAGTTGGAACAGTCGGAATCGAGGGCCAGAATATGGGTGGCTGGTTGCGAAGAGGGATGGAGCCTCGTGGGGGATGTAGAGGCCTTCATGTCTGTAGGAGAGATAGGAGGATTTGAGAAGCGGGATACGAGTTCTAGTCTGGGTTATTGCCAGTATGTTCATATGGCATTTCGGTACTAGGCGGGAATTGGCGGAGAAGAGCTGGGAAAGCGGCTGGTGCATACCGAGACTGCACGTTTCTGCATATTTTCGATCTTGTAAAGTACTATGTCCCTCCTGCTCCTGTTAACCATGTGTTAACTCGTTCAGCGGAGTCTGTTCTCTGTTTGTACTCCATGATCTACCTGAAGCCCAGAATTTCTGAAAATGTTGTTTGCCTCCTTTTATCTGGGCATCTCCTCATCTATCTCGGTCAATGTTTACTGCTGCGGTGGCTGTTATTCACCAGCCCCTCTTGTATGCACTTCCATTCCCAAAAAACTCCTCGACACTTCATTACAATATTCACTGTCCGTTCCACTATCGCCATGCGCTGCCTTAACGCAAACCTTTCGACGTGCACTGCTTGAAAACCATCTCCCTATTCTTCCAGCTGTAAATGATGTGACTCGTGAATATTTGCTCATCTGAACGGTTCAACTGGTCATTCGTTTTGAGACATTTCATCGTTTCATCCCAACCACATAAAGCAACAGCCCTCTCCTTTTGCCTACCATACGTTATCCCTTTCAGTAGACAGTTACATGTTTAAATCCCGTGGTCGTCCTTTAGAGAAGGATGATCGACTCACCATGAACCCTTGTTATTGGGCTCTTGCGTATCCTTCTTACGTTATGGCCGTTACAAAGCCACTATCTACCTGACGAATGGTTTGACCACGCCCGTTCCCATCACTCACCGTCATCTCAAAAATATCCGTTGCTCCAACTTTAATGTCCTCTCTGTCCTATTTCCTTCCTACCTTCGCTCTCTTGGTAAGTAAGCATTTTCCCTAGGGGCGCTTCTTTAGTCGCCGTCCGCCAATCACCACCAATAGACTGGTTGATCAACTTTCTCCGTTTCACTGCTGATTCGTCGCCCTCTTTCTTGGCCGACTTCTGGCCATTTTCATCTCGTCCACTGCGGCATTTTACTGTGTTTCAACATTTTCCATAGCAAGTTCTAGCTGGGTGAGAATTCCGTTTTTCCTGAGAGAGCCACACGGCTTCGTTACACCACGTAGTTGTCCCGCTGTTATCGTTATACTTTTTAATACGTTTTCTAGGATAATCCCAAAAATTATAGCTTTAGGGCTGTCGTCCGACCCGGATAAAATTAAGCAATTTTTTCTGAACACATTTCCCTTGTACTGCTCTTAGTGTAGGACCTAAGCAAAATATCAGTCCTAGTCAAGCAACACTAGCAGATTCCAAGATACCACTCTGGTAATCATCTTAAAATGACTAAAGCCGTCTTTGCTTGCGTAATACATCCGGAAACTTTCCAGCAGCAACATCGGCAGAAACCATCTGCAGTTTTTAGCTTAACAACTAGTACATAATTAGCTCCGCCGTTAATGACCTCCCGTGACGAACACTTCCCCCCTAGGGCTTACATATATTTGCAATACTCTGCTCCTAATCCCCTGCTTCCGTATAGCTCTCTTTCTCCCACATTTTAACAATTCCTACCCGATTGATCATTCATATCTGTACCACCATAAATAATCCTACATCTCCTCCCAGCCGACCCAAAATCACTGTCAGCAACCGCCGTCGTAAGACAGCTAAACTCCGAAACTCACCTGATAACCGCTCAGTCTCCCTTGTAGATATACTTGGACATGCCAATAGACAAACTACGGAAATGAGCAAACGTCTAAGCAGTCTTTCCTCTCAAATTGACTTCGCTGATCTGATTATCGGTTAACTGATGCCTATAGCGCTCTTACTTGATGCAGCTGCACACCTTAACCCAACCAATCTACTACTGGCCACGAAGTTTATGGACACAATTGCCTCGGAAGTCTTCAGACGGATAAAAAAGGGAAACAATGCTATTGTGTTTACCATTTCAGACCGAGTACCTCTCTCAGCTGCCAAAAATATTATCTTAAGCGCTTGAAACCCTGGCTCACAACCGTGCCACGGTGTTAGACTCCACAAAACTTCTCAGCCCACCACCTGCCCACTGCTTTTCCAGTTTACAAATGAAGTTGCGGCCAAGATCTTTATCAGCCAGCCATCTTTAGCCGTAGCCAAAACCGGCTTGAAGTGCCCTAAGATATTTCCCGACAAGACCTCATTGCAAAGAGAGGTGCACAAGAGTCATGCCCAGAACAATAACCGCGGTACAAAAGCCACCAGCAATCAACCCCAAAACTCCGGTGCACCTATCACTGGCCATCACCCGATGTTGCCATCTATTGTAGATCACAATGCAACCGCTGACTTAGACAGTGCGCCAATTTCCTCACCCAATGAGCCAGCTGGCAAACCCCCTAATATTCAGAATAGCCTGAGCAAATCTTTAGACTGGAACAAGCTCCCAAGCATCCACAAAACTGCTGAAGGTTCCTCCGACTCATCCACCCGCGAGCCCATGTTCTTCACAAGTCCAGATGACCCCATTCCTTCTACTAGCCCCTTGTCGGGTTATTCAACCATGCCCCAAAATCACTGGACAATCAACCCACCTCCGTCTACACCCATGCATTCTGATACCTCCGGCACCTTTGGTAACGCATTCAGGCCCCTGAGCCCACCCAGTGCACTCACACATTCACCACAAGAAAGCAACTGGTTACTGCCTAGGCCACCACCGCTGATTAGCCCGTCAGTGCAGACTGGCCCTCAGAAGTTAACACCTCGCCGCCGAAAACAAGACCCACCAACATAATGCACACGTAAACCATAAGGAAATTGCCCAGTCGAGCGAAATTTTACCAGCCTCTTGTGTGGCTGTGAACCCTACTTTTCCATCTCGGCTAACTGCCTTATCATTTCCACCCTACTTTTACCCACCTTATCCCCCCAATCACCGCTCCATTACATTACTATCCGCCACACCAACTGCTCTATACCTCTACTGCTACCCAGTCACTCCCTGGGAACCATCTCCGTGCCTCACCTAGCCTCCCACTCCCACAAGACCCATCCACGTCTCTTAGCCTAGCACTGCCATCTATCCGTGGCAGCATTTTTTCTGCCGGCCTTCTCCGAGATTATTCCCCACATTCAAACTACCCTCTCCACCAGCTCCTCCCAACCCCTCCTCCCTTACACTACCCCCTTCCAGGCTTCAACTCATCAAATCCCTGGAACAACTGAAGTCCACCCCCCATCCTTGCGTTATTCTACACTGGAATTACCACCTTCATCACCACTACCAACCCCCCCCCCACCATATCCACCACTACCAAGGCCTGCATCATCTCTTTCAGTCATACTCGTCAATGCCCATCCTTTGCCGAACAAAACCAAAGCCATCCGCAGCATCACTCAAACCTCCGACTTTGATGATATCATTGCAACTGAAAATTGGCCAACGGATTCCGTCCCGTCTGATCGAGTCTTTCTAGTTGGCTACCGGATGTTCCAAAGGAATAGGCCTCATCGAGGAGGAGGCTGTTTAATTTATGTCAAAAGCACTCTGCTGGCCAATCCACTCTCACACACAACTCTGGACGCCATTCGGGATTCTCTGTGGTTAACGATTCCCTTACCTAACTCCTATCTTAATATTGGTTGCATCTAATGGACACCTGATTCCAAAGCTATGGACCTTACCAAGATTATTGACGCATTCAACTATCTTTCATTGCTGCCCCAAACCTCCAAACTCACCTCGGGGGACTTCAATGAACCGATCACCCGTTGGAATACCCTATCTGCCCCAAACACCTTATTAGATTTCATGACATGCATCCGCATAGGGCGCTGGACCCACCACGTAGCAGTCCCATCCAGAGGTAAAAACATCCTTGATCAGTTGTTCTCTACTGGTTTATCCGAATTTTCAGTCAGTGCGCCCGACCTCTTCCCAGGAATCGGCCACAGAATAGTGTCCTGCATCTCCGTGTTTCCGCAAGCTTTTGATAAGTCCCGCCCACCCAGTCATTTCTCTTCAACATCCAACTGGCACAATCTTACCTGCACGCTTCGATCGTTAGACTCGGACGACTACTTCCTGCAAAGCGACCTTAGCTGGCTACTGATTTACTATATTCTTTACTACCAAACTTGCTGTCCGCAGTCACTAAAACTCGTATCATATCAGACCGAGTTCTTAGTTCAATCCTGAGCCCAATGCAAAACAAATATCTGAAGCTCCAGAAGGTGTATCACACCAATAGTGACTTATCGTCATTCTTGGAGCTGCAAAGTCTCTCGGTAGCAATCAGAATAAAGACTGACGATGTGCTCAAAAAACAAGAGGTATCTGCCCTGCAATGTCACGGTACTTCTTCAAAGTTGGCACGCCTAATGAAGAAAAGAAATCAATGCAAGTCAGCAGGTATCCCCCTCTAATTTTAGCAAAAAACGATCACATCACCCCAACTGTAGCAATGGCCGAGGCCCTCAATTCCTACTTTGCTGCATCCACGACGACGGACCCTCTTACTTTACCCCCATGCATAGACCCTGTCACCAAGCACTTGCTGTCTGGTTTAGAATTTACCCTAAAAGAGGTAACCAACCAGCCTAACCGTGTCCGGAAGTCCTCACACCTTGGTCATGATGGTGTACACCAAAACGTCTACGTATTGGAGGAGCCGATGTCGAAGCCCATAATACTGAAGGTGTACAACCTGTCGATCAAGTTTGGTATATTGCCCTCACAGTGGAAGACTGCGGTCCTCATCCCAATCCATAAGAAGGGACCAATACATGACTCAAGCTACAGCCCCATCAACCACACTCCAATTGCCTCTAGATTGATGGAAAGCCTCATCAAACAGCGGATGTCTGACTTCCTAATGTTCCATAAAATCATCCATAGTGGGCAGTTTGGGATTCTCCTCAGTTAAGTCAGGACCTGCTCCCGTATAAAGTCTATAGCTCCTGATCCTCGGTTTGTGACACAATAGCGAATATATAAGGCACCTTGCGAAGCAGAACTCAAAACGCTGGAGCGAGCGAGATAACGTGTGTATTGGGGGAGCGCAACGGCCTACAGAAGACGTGCACAGGCGGAGCAAGTGGCGCCATCAAAAACGGTAATCGTTCAAATAAACAAATTTGTTAGTCTTCGTCATCGTGTGTTTCATCGGTAGCACTACAGTCGCATTGCTTTTTCAAGTCACTTTCATGCACCGCTTACCAGCACGACATTTTTAACCTCATAACCACGGCAGCCGACAGCAGCAAATCCGTCATCATCATTTAGCTTGATATGACAAAGGCGTTTGACTGTGTCCCTCACGCTTTATTACTAACCAGACTCAAAGCTCATAGCTCTTCCGGTTCCCTTTTATCGTGGCTAAAATCATATCTATCCAACAGCTCACTAGTGGCTTCCATTGATGGGTGCTTCTCACAGCCTACTCTAGTCACTAATGGGGTTATACAAGACAATGCACTCAGTTCATCACCTTTTCTCATCGATATAAATGATATATTTTCCATCTTGCAACATGGTACCTCATTCATTTTCGCTGATGACGTTCAGGTTGTATATGAGTTTCCTCACCAAAAGCTCAACATTATGCTGGATGAAATTTCTAGTGACCTAAAGCGACTTGGGAACTGGCGCAATTCATGGAGTATGGACTTCTCGACCTCGAAGAGCTGCTACACAGCATTCAGGTGTCAAGTGGCCCCGGAACCCTGCTTATCCACGACCTACACGTCTCGTACAGCCCTTTAGTTCCAGACCTCGGTCTTCATTATTCTTGTAGCTTTAGGTTTTCTGAGTATGTCCCACTCCACATTGCAAAGTTGAGAAGAACCACTGGTCTCATCTCCAGAACTTTTCGGCTAAATGATTGCAAACTGCTCATTTACAAGTCTCACGCCAGGCCTCTCCTTGGATACTTTCCTATTATCTTCACCAACATGACGAAACCTGATCGCATTTCTCTGGAGTCCGTGCACCCCCAATTCACCAAACAATTGGTGGGATTTTCCTCCAGTTTGTAAGGAGGATCAATGCATCCTACTCAGTCTTGACCCTCTATGGCTGCGTCGCATGAAGCTCAATTTATGCTTCCTTTTTAAGCTGTACCACCGTACGGCCTTTTCGTGTACAGAACCCATTCGTCTCACTCCCTCCACGAATTTTGCCCTACGCCATCGGCCATTGCAGCTCTATATTCCTGGATAAAAATTAACGTTAAGATCTAACTTCTTCCTTATAAAATACTCAAAGTTATGAGGTAAACTCCCGCTAAGCATCCGCGAGAGTCTCTCAGTTTTCCAGTTCAGAGGCTCGCTGAATCACTTCTTGACTGTTCCCAATGTGATCCTTCTTACCGGCCCGACCGTCACCGAAGAGGTGGCCCACGAGAACGGGTTTGATTAATAGGATTATTGCACCAGAACTTTCATTTCTCACCCGATGACAAGCTCCAGGGCGAATACTTTCTTTTATGTTATATTGTATACAATCTATACTACGGTAGCTACAGTTTTCTGACTTTTGAAACTATACCTAGTTCAATTCTTGCCGGTTCTCCTAATTTTAAACAATGTTCGATTCTATTGCCAACCAGTCCGAGGTTCTTAGCTTTAGATGTCTCTACAGCAAATCGGTATGTGGCTTCAAACCGTAGGACACTGAATTCCGCCGTCCACCACCTTACTTGACCTTTTCACTCCTTTCCCGCTCATTTTGGCTACCACCACCCGCCTGGCTTTTATGTCCGGCATCATTTCGCCCCTCTTATTCATCTCATTCCAGAATCTCTTATCCCAGAAGCCCACCTGCTAGTATCTACTTGGTGGCCTGTCCTCTCGTCTCATCTTTGTATCTACCATCCACCAACTGCTGTCGTATTCCCTCTTATGCACCAAACTACTCCACATCAGCAGAGCGAAACTCATCTATACCAGCTAGCCCGTAATGGTCTCTGATGGTCTTAGGCATGGTCTGGCGCTGTATGAGACTGATACACGTATGCCAGCTTGTGCTTTACAACGTTCGTTGTCCTACTCCGTGTGTTTGCATAGTCCTACTCTGCATTTTCCCAGCCCATGCTAGGGAAACCCTTGATGTCAAGGACGCACACGCCATAACGTCGTCCGAACGTAGAGAAAACAGACCACCCCCAGCAGTTGCGAAAAAAGGCAATTACGCATAAAATTACGATCGAACGGAGGGGCTATGGAAAGTTCCTATATGGGATCAACCACCCCTCTGTTAGGAAACAAAAAAAAATGAAAAAGAACGGTGGAAAAACAGACCCCGTGGGATCGATTCCATCACCAAATACCACTGACATCGGGCTGTGAAGGAATTGGGCAACTTTCATCTACGGGTATGTCTCCCATCAGCTCAGACTTGGTCCTGCGAAAGGGGAACCCACGCATCGCCCTTGTTTGTTCGACAAACTTTTGGTTTTTAAGCACGAGACTGACTGGGGTGAAAACGCACTGGACTCTCTACACGAGCTTACCCACCCCCCGCTGTAAGTTTCAACCACCCCATACCCTCCTTAAGCGCACCTAGCATGCCTGTCGACGTCAAATAAATCTCTACCATAGCCGCGACTTTTAACCCATTGACCTAGACAGCGTGTAGACGTATCTGACGAATAACCGCCACCGCGGTGAAGCCCGGAAAAGGAGAAATAAATAAAAGAACACAGTGGAAACCGGTCGCCTTTTCCATTCATACCCCTCCATCTTCCGTCATCTTTCTTAGAAAGCGGCCTTCTCGATGTCCTGGCATCCAAGCTGCTCTTAGGTTTACAACCTTATCCAACAGTAATCACAGCCTCCTGCCAACTACAATCACTACCGCAGCCTGGACTTTAAGCCCGCTGACATGGATAGCATATGGATGCAACTGATGACCAACACCTGCCTCACTTAAGCCTACAAAAAATGAACACGGAGAACCGTTCATATTTTCCACTCCCTATTAACTATCTCACCTTACTCTTATAACAAATATAATATTCAAGCAACCACCAAGTCATGAGTTTTCCCTGCTCGCATTCAGGTTTAAACTCGGTAGGCCAGCACTACCGAGTAGGAGCACAGACGAACTTAGGTCCGCTTTTCTCTGCATGGCAAACATTTTTAGATAAAACCTGAGGAGTGGAAGATAATTTAACAAAACGATCAGGAAGGCAAGAATAAAATACGTCTGCATCACTCCGAAGGCTAAAGTTGATAGAAAAACAACTCTAGTCTCGTTGGCGGATTAGTGTGACTAGCAAATTCCACTTTTTGCCCCGGGATGTAATATTGGATTAGTGCCAATTTAGACGGGCATGTGGGGAACGAGGTACCATAAACTTCCTAAGCCACTGCATAATTATGATAACCTCTTAATTTTCGTCCGGAATGGCCGCTTTACTGTACCCATCCAAGGGCAGGATGAGATGATTTTTGTAACCAGGACCCTGAACCGTTTGGTCTCAAAAATAAAGCTCATCTACTTTTCTTGTTGTGTAAATCTAATAACCTAAATAAAAGCTGGCTTCCGACTTTGGATTTTGGCTGATAATTCATCAATCACCTTGCCGCTTTGAGTAGCCAAAGCCTTCAAAGCTTCTTCTACCTCGAGTCGACGGTGCAGGAAGGCACGTACCCAACGACCTGCGTCATTATTGAAGAGGGGACAATTTAACCGCTTGATGATTGTTTATGCTGAGGCGGCTACACAACGGGGCAAAGATTGGCAGGAACAACTGGTCGGTTCAGGCCCTGGGACAGGTCGCAATGAACAAGTACGTCGGAAGTCGAAAGGTTCATTAGCACCAGATGCAGGGGGCTGTTTTTCGATCCGCCGAACTTAAGAATCTGTTGGGAAGGCCGCGGCGACTGAACCTTAACCTGCAATCAATAATAATGGGTAGTTGATATTGTGGACGCTTAGGAGTGCGTTTTCTACGGGACAGTGTGCCCCAGGTTCGAGTCGCGTATCCGTGGCAGACTGCGAAACGTTCTAGGCGGCGAGTCTTGCATGTCGACTATCGACCAGAGACTGACTAGAGAGCGTACACTCGTGGTTTTTGACCAGTGAACACTGTGAGTGTTTGGTCCCATAGCGAGTGCCAGGAAAGTCGGATTCCCAAATAAAATTGCCAGCGGTTCTCCGCTGGACGTACTTTGTCCGGATTACGAGGGTTGGAGAAGCCTCGACGAGGAAAGCGCTGGTTGCCACGAATTACTGACAAATAGTCATAAATATTTTGCCGTGACTGTATGTAGAGACAAAGATAATTAGTGTAGATGTTTACTGCAGATAGAACGAGAATTGAATAAGGCTCCAGTTAAGCCACTCGTGATATTCGGTGCAGGTACATTAAAAGGACCGTAAAAGTCGGGAGAAGACAAACTACTGTAGTAAGGGAGAGGGAAGATGAGAGTCAAAATGAATCACACATATGTGGAAGCTAACGTTGGCTTAGATGAGGTGGCCACAACTAAGCTCGAGTAACTTGAACTACTGAAAGGCAGTACAACTGTGCGTCAAAGGAGGGGAGGATGTCGGAAAAAGCAGAAAAATCCGTGGATTTGGCGGCTTGTTAGCGGACTAGCGTGAATAGGAGTACCTGGAAAATAATGGCCAGTCGAGATTGGGTATTGGTAGGAAAGAAGCACAGAGGGCAGGGTTGGGAATATTCGGAGAATGGGGTGCACTTGAAAGAATCACTAGGTGATCGTCGCGTTACATGTATCGTTGAGAATCGCGCATGAATAAACCTGCACAACGTATACCGCAGAGGTTGACGGCGGACCATTCGGTATAGAATGAAATAAACCAGCTGGTGATGATTGTGGTAGAGTTCGGTAGTTTACCATTCGAATCGAGGGTCACGGAAACTGGCGGATCAAGGTTGTAAGAAAGATGGTACACTAGGTGGACGGTAAGCGTACCACTTTTAACGACAACTTTGACAGGAGTCAATTATGGTGGTGATGGAGCGGCTAAGCTGTATTAGAAATATGTCGGAGGCGTTCAAACATGGAGAAAATGTGGCTATCTGCAAAATCAGGATAATTCAATAGTTTGGCACTGTAGAGACGACCGGATGGATTGATGAAGAGTACAAGCATTCAGTAATCACCTCACTGAGCACTAGAGGGCCACGGAAAAATACTTCAGCGCATGACGTCGTCTGGTGTCTGGTGAGGGAACGAGCAGTGACAGTATGTGTACCGATGAATCAACAGCATTGGCAAGTTGTAACGTGAGGGAAGGACATGATTAAGAACAGAGCAGAAGGGCAGACAGATGTGCAACTCAGGGAAGGTGGGCAGTAAAGTGATTGCCATGATCGGTTAGTACTTTCGTAAGCAACTACTGTGAGCAGAGGAACAATGGATAGTGGATCGATGCAAAACCTATTCACTGTTCCGTACATAGATAGAGATAATTGGCGCGGAGCACGAACAGCTTGAGATATAACCTTCATATGGAGAGCAAGTTCGAAGGAGAACCGGAAATAACTGGAGAGGAATACGACAAACAACTCATTTACAGTGGCAGTGCGAGCATAAAAGCAGAATTTTGCAATCAACAATAAGCTGCCAATTATTGCCCGTTAGCTCTTTAAGGATACCAGGATACTTCCCGTTGAGTAACCCCGCAGAGCGCTAATATCTTGATCACTCAAAAGTGACACCGCTTCATCCATCCATGCTGGCCCAACTGGCCCCGACGCAAAGCCCAATCACTGCTCCGTAGGCTTGATGCCGCCGATGGATCCAGTACCATCTGCTGTCTACCCACATACTGTATCTAAACATGACTAACTCCCCACCATCGGTCCCAACTCCGCAAAGACATCCACGCAGCATCCCCATCAGCAGCTTCTGCCTCTGACTGCTTCATCCCTCTGAAGGCTTACTCTAAACGGCACTTTACTTCACTATCGACGCCGCACTTCCCGAGCTTAGTCCGAGAGCCAAAAACCGATACTCTTCCAACCCCAACCTCTGCCGTACTAATCCTCACACGTTCACCTAGCCTCCGCTGCATGTTACTAACCACCGCTCTCTCTTCAACGACTCTGTCTACCACCCACTCGATACAACCAGATCCGTTACATCTCAGCGCTCAAAACTAAGACTCTTTGAAACCTCCTGTGAGCATACCAGGAACCCCACTTAGGCCTGCATCCTGACAATCACTCACTTCACCCATTTGCCTTTGCTCCTCATTGAAGCTCCTCAAAATCCCCTCTCCGCACTTATAGAAGATAAGCAGTTGCACCATTCTCCAATCCCATCTAACGCCATCGACCCTGATTGCCTCAGTGGCCGTCCCAGCTGTTCCCGTGCCACCCACATTCTCACTTCCTCCTGATACCCCCACCTCCTCTCCTCCTCCCGACAATATGTAACGTTTAAAACACCCATCTGCCCT
This sequence comes from Fasciola hepatica, assembly GCA_948099385.1. Classification (NCBI taxonomy): domain Eukaryota; kingdom Metazoa; phylum Platyhelminthes; class Trematoda; order Plagiorchiida; family Fasciolidae; genus Fasciola; species Fasciola hepatica. The sequence continues at coordinate 11,608,819 of CANUEZ040000008.1, forward strand.
GCCAACTCATATTCTTCTTTCTTACCAGAGTACAACCTCCTAATTATAGTGATAATAATGATAATTATTATCAATAATATTTGCTTCGGGACAGCACGAGTCATGCCTGATATCAGGAGAAAATTGTACACTAGAAGTCTATACGGCTGAGCCGTCTAAAGATGGAAAAATGTGTAAAATCGTAGAACAGGTGAAAGACATGGTTCGCCGGGCCGGAATGGTAAAGCCACCCGGCGAAATGAAAAGTCAAGACCAGGTGGAAGGGCCGCTCGGAGTGATTAGGGATAGGTGAAACTTCGGACTATAAAAGTGAAGCAGGCAAAGATCGGCGGCACAGGTGGGGAGTCAAATAGGAAATGCGGACATATCACACGGCCTCCATTTGTTATGCGGAATGTTGAAACACAGTAAAATGCCGCAGTGGATGAGATGAAAATGGCCAGAAGTCGGCCAAGAAAGAGGGCGACGAATCAGCAAAGAAACGGAGAAAGTTGATCAACCAGTCTATTGGTGGTGATTGGCGGACGGCGACTAAAGAAGCGCCCCTAGGGAAAATGCTTACTTACCAAGAGAGTGAAGGTAGGAAGGAAATAGGACAGAGAGGACATTAAAGTTGGAGCAACGGATATTTTTGAGATGACGGTGAGTGATGGGAACGGGCGTGGTCAAACCATTCGTCAGGTAGATAGTGGCTTTGTAACGGCCATAACGTAAGAAGGATACGCAAGAGCCCAATAACAAGGGTTCATGGTGAGTCGATCATCCTTCTCTAAAGGACGACCACGGGATTTAAACATGTAACTGTCTACTGAAAGGGATAACGTATGGTAGGCAAAAGGAGAGGGCTGTTGCTTTATGTGGTTGGGATGAAACGATGAAATGTCTCAAAACGAATGACCAGTTGAACCGTTCAGATGAGCAAATATTCACGAGTCACATCATTTACAGCTGGAAGAATAGGGAGATGGTTTTCAAGCAGTGCACGTCGAAAGGTTTGCGTTAAGGCAGCGCATGGCGATAGTGGAACGGACAGTGAATATTGTAATGAAGTGTCGAGGAGTTTTTTGGGAATGGAAGTGCATACAAGAGGGGCTGGTGAATAACAGCCACCGCAGCAGTAAACATTGACCGAGATAGATGAGGAGATGCCCAGATAAAAGGAGGCAAACAACATTTTCAGAAATTCTGGGCTTCAGGTAGATCATGGAGTACAAACAGAGAACAGACTCCGCTGAACGAGTTAACACATGGTTAACAGGAGCAGGAGGGACATAGTACTTTACAAGATCGAAAATATGCAGAAACGTGCAGTCTCGGTATGCACCAGCCGCTTTCCCAGCTCTTCTCCGCCAATTCCCGCCTAGTACCGAAATGCCATATGAACATACTGGCAATAACCCAGACTAGAACTCGTATCCCGCTTCTCAAATCCTCCTATCTCTCCTACAGACATGAAGGCCTCTACATCCCCCACGAGGCTCCATCCTTCTTCGCAACCAGCCACCCATATTCTGGCCCTCGATTCCGACTGTTCCAACTAAAGTTGCCTACATTCCCTACATTTTGTCTTCTTACCCCCCTCTACCAATCCCGCCCAACGGACACGTTGCTCGCCGCCTAACAGCTACTGCTTTCTTGACCAAAGCCCACCACACCCTTGGCCCTAGCGCCATCACCCTGCCGTCCACAGAAAAAGTCCCTTGCGAGCCCATTTTAATGGTCACTCACAAAGATCAGCGGAGCCTCGTACTAGTGCCTTGCCCATTCATTGTCCCCCTTACAACATCACCTACTTTCCCCCTCCTGGTGACGCTTCATCCCCATGGAGACCCAACCCTTATCGCCATAGCAATACCAATAGTCCTGCACATGGCATATGTACGTTATGTACCCAAACACGGGATTTCTCTCTGCTGATTATGAACGCACAACCACTAATTAGGAAAATGTTGCGTCTGCGATCCTTGGCACTTACCTCAAACACTGGTATACCACTAGTAGGTGAATCCCCACTCACCGACGATACCTCACCGGACACCGTTCACATTGCTGAGTATCAGTGCCTCTCCAGCACCCGCCAGCCCAGGCTTGGTGGTGGCTGCTCAAACTTTGTCAAATGTATTGTCCACGCTGGTGCTATTGACCACCCCTTTTTTGTTCTTATCGAAGATTCGGTACACTTATTTATTCACGTCCCCCACCAGAATCTCCTATTTGGTTGCGTCTACATCCCTCCGGGCATGAACCTCTCCGAAATGCACTGTGTCGTGAATGTCGTTCATGCTGCCTTTGAATACCCTGTCAGTGCAAAAATTGTTTCGGGCGACTTTAACCCTTCTCTAAGCTGCTGGACTTTTCACATCAGCCCTCCCACCCCTACCTGTGTCTGTCTTCGCGAGTAGACCCAACATGTTGCCTGTCCTACAAGGAGAACAACTTCTCGGACCTAGTATTCCCCATCGACGATCCTGACGTCACCGCTCGGGTCACTGACCACTTCCCGGGTGGCGAAAACCGAATTGTTTCGCGAAAATTCGGTTTCTCCGGCTGTCCACGTGCGAATAAATCTCCTCTCTTTGTTCCGACTTCCTACCTTTTATGCAACTGGTCTCTCGTACCAACGATAACCTATTCCTCCGGTTCGGACTCCTTCTATCTTTCCCCTGATCTTCTCATTATTGTCAACTCTCTACTCCAACATCCTACACTGCCTAAGTGCCACCAACCCATGTTTCATTCCACGACTCAAGCCTCACAACTCCTTTTGGTCACTTTTAGAGCGCAGGCCGGCTAAGCCTCAGCTTGATCTAACCAGATCACACGACTTCCAAATCATTCTGCGCACCAACTTGCTGGAGCTGCGTCCCGAGTCCGAATCGCATCTCAGACAACAAGAGGCAATCGCTTGGGCGCACCCCGACAAATCTGGCTTCCTGTCCAGTCTGTTCAGTATGAGGTTTACCGGATCCACCCTTACCCTGCTCAAATTCTTCATCTGTGGCTCGTCTACCGCTGATACCCCAGCGCCTGTTTCTGAGGCCTAAAATGGACATATCACCTCCCCACTCCTCGCCTGCTCCGCTGTCCCGCTCTCCCTATCCGCTCCGGCACCTCACACTCTCGTTCGTCGATTCCCTCACTCATCTTGAGATCGACAACAACCTTCCCCGAGACGGGGCCCAGATCACCTCCCACCGGCCGTTCTCTGTCTGGGCGGTCCCGACTTGTCTTCATTATTACTTGACTTATACACGGTTTCCATGCTTCACTGCTTCGTCCCTTCTCAAAAGAAACTTCTCTTATCACCCCTCGCCTCAAAAAGGGCGCACAAGGCTATCCGCATAACTATCGACCCATTAACCACGCCTCTGTAGTCTGCAAAATCGTAGAAAGAGCAATGAAATAATCAACAATCCGCTAAACCCTGATCAGTGTGGAGTTTTGAACTTTCTTCCATTGCTTGTCCCGCCAGCTGGATGTCCCTAGTGTTCTATTGTCCTCAGTCAACGCCGGCGACTCTGTAACTATCATGTATCTTTATAAGTCTAAGGCTTTTGCCGTGTTCCCCATATGTACCCAACGGCCAAAGTCCAACCGCTTGGTATATTTGGTCCTCTTCTTTCCTGGTTGTCCAACCCCCCCCCCCCACAGATCACAAGCTGTGTCCGTTGACGGCCACCTAACTTCTGCCGATCCCGTCACTAGTGGCGCCATCCAAAGCAGTGTCTTGAGCCCATTACCATTCCCTATTCATGTAAACAACATTTTGTCGTCCATTCACCACGGCACTCCATTCCTCTTGGCGGATGATACGAAAATATACACTCCTTTCGCCCTAACGACCTATCTACGACTCCGCACAACATATGGAGCGGCTAAGCAGAGTTTCCCTCCTACTGTTGAATTACCGTTCGCTGCTGAACAAAATTAACCACTTGAGGAAACATGTACTTGCTTCTAGCTTCGACATCGTTCTGGTTACAGGAACATGGTTAGCCGACCACACCCCAATTGACGTTGTCTCGTTGGTAGGCTATAACTCCTTTCGAGTAAGCAGAGTGAACCGCCAAGGCGGTGGTTGTCTTGCATACATTAAACATAGATTTACTACCACCCGCCTCCACCACCCAGTGCTTGATTGTATTCCCAACTTTCTTTGGCTCTCCGTCCTTATTCCTGGAAACGTGTTGCATATTGAATGCGTCTACCGCGCACCTACCTCTAGCTACTCTGATTTATCGCATATCTTTAGGGTTTTCGAGTACATTTCTACTCTATCCTTAGGTCCGAAGATCATAGCAGGAGACTTTAACACTCCTGGTATTTGTTGGAATGCGATGACTGCCCCCTCCCATTTATCCAATTTCCTTTTGGACACCTACGCTGCAGGATGGACATAGCATGTCTCCACACCAACAAGGCATAACAATATCCTCGATCTGGTGTTCACTCATGGCCTCCGTGATGTGAACGTCTCCGTCACACTAAACCTCCCCGGTCGTGACCACAAAGTGGTCATATGTCACTTTAATGCTACACAAGAATCATGCCTACCTGAAGTTGTCGAAATTAAAAACCAAAACACCTACAGACTGACTAACTGGGCTAAGTTGGCTACCTCCATCTGGGGCGTTGACTGGTCCGACTTCTTCCTCGCATCTGATCCGCAAAAAGCAGCCGATGTGTTCTATGTCAAGTTGCTTTCCTCCATAAATTGCCTTACCTCAACCGTTAGACATATTGGAGCCAAGACTACCAAAATTGACAGACTTCGACAAAAATTTGTAAGCTCCAGAACTCTTTCCTCAGGAATCGAGACTTCTCTTTGATACACAGAATAAGCCGACTCTGCCGTGATCACTATGCAGCAACCGAGAATAAACTCAAAAAGCAAGAATGGACTGCCCTACAGCAGCCTCACAGTGTGAAGCTCCTCTCAAGACTGCTAAAATCTCGCAACTCGCGCAGCAATAGAAACAATGTCCCATTCCTTATCTAAAATGGCACCCACCTTGTCTCGCCAGAAGATATGGCTGAAGCTTTCAACTTCTATTTCGCCTCAGCTCTTATAACGGACACAAACCCTCCACCATTCTGCGATCCGATGCTCACACAGGACGAGATATCAACCATAACATTTACCACGGCCAACATCAGGCAATTCCTGGCCAACACGAAACCCTCCCATCACCCAGGGCCTGACGACCTTCCACCTGTCCTACTTCGATCTGGAGGACCTGACCTAGTGCTCCTATTGCTAAACCTCTTTACACTATCTATGTCGTCCGGAGTCTACCCAGCGCAATGGAAAGCGTCCTGTATAATTCCAAAACACAAAAATGGGCCTTCGCATGATCCGGGGAACTATCGCCCAATAAACCACACTTCGATTGTTTCCAGGCTCATGGAGAGGATAGTAAATGACCAGCTTGCAAATTTTCTGACTTCTCGAAATCTCATCAACCCAGCTTAGCATGGGTTTCTAAAGTCTCGTTCGTGCCTCACGTGTCAGATGGACTTCCTCAATTTGATCACTTCTAAAGCTGACAGCAGCAAGTCAATTATCGTCATCTTTCTTGACATGACTAAAGCGTTCGACCGTGTATCTCACGTCCGCTTACTGCCAAAAATTAAATCCTACGGAGTCGCTGACCCCCTTCTGTCCTGGCTATCATCTTACCTCTCTGAACGTTCTCAAACCGTCATCGTCACTGGTACATCCTCTCGGCCCAAACGAATTACTAGCGGGGTCGTACAGGGTAGCGTTTTAGGTCCTGTCTTATTTCTTATGTATATAAATGACGTCTTCCAAGTAGTGCGTCATGGCACGACATTCCTCTTTGCTGACGACATAAAACTAGTCTATACTTTTGAGGCGAACACCATGCACTCAGCTGTCAGTGATATTCTGTAAGACTTGAAGTCCCTTGACGAATGGTGTACTCGATGGCTGGTGAAGTTTTCCGCAGCTAAGAGCTCCCTTCTTTCTTGCAAATGTCACGTTCCACCTGGCTTCCTTAAAATAAATGGTCTGCCGATACCCACTACTCATGTGGTAAGAGATCTAGGCCTGCATTATTCATGTTCCTTCAACTTCCATGAACAAGCACTGACCCAAGTTGGCAAGGCAAGAAGGATGATTGCACTTATCCTCAGGACATACCGTACTCAGGATAGTAAGCTCCTGATATTCAAGACTCACGCCAGGTCGCTACTGGAATACCGCCCCCTAGTCTTTACCCTGATGCGAAAGGCCGACCGGGTCAACATAGAGAAAGTGCAACGCTCCTTCACCAAAAAATTACTGGCCACCTCTCCCAACCTCAACTACAGAGCCAGGTGCGAACTACTCCGGCTTGAACCACTATGGTTACGTCGTATCAAGCTCAATCTCTCATTTCTCTTCAACCTCCTGCATTCAAAAGTCCACTCATCTGATTACCCACTCGGTGTCTCCAGTGAGACACCCTACTCCCTCCGTCACAGGCAATTCACCATTACAATCCCCCAATCTAGACTCTCAGTCAGATCTAGATATTTCTTGGTTATCTACTCCAGCCTCTGGAATAAGCTTCCTGACTCACTGCGATCGTGTCGCACGCTGACACAATTTAAAGGAGCAATATGCAAAATCCTAGACGCATCTTCTGTAATTAGCATGACCCGTGCTAACATTAGCATAGACCAAGCATATGAAGATTGCCTTGATTATTAGACCACAATGTGACACAGTCTTTTGCGTTGGACCGCTTTCTCATGACCCGTTCGATAGTCGCATCCACGTACATATATATATATATACTTATACTCAAAGTTCTGGAATAAACTCCCACTAAACATCCGCGACAACCTCTCAATTTCTCAGTCCAGAGGCTCGCTGGATCACTCCTTGACTGTTCCCAATGTGATCCTTCTTACCGGCCAGACCGTCACCGAAGAGGTGGCCTACGTAAACGGGTTTGATTACTAGGATTACTGCACTAGAACTTTCATCTCTCGCCCGATGACAAATGCCAGAGCAACCATTCTCTTTTACTCTATATTGCACACAATCTATATTACTGTAGCCACAGTTTGCTGACTTTTGAAACTATACCTAGTTCAATGCTTGCCGGTTCTCCTAATTATCGACTATGTTCGTGTTCTATTGCCAATCAGTCTAAGTTTCTTAGGCTTAGATGTCCCTGCAGCAAATAGGTATGTGGCTTTGGACCCTAGGACACTGAGTTCCGCTGCTTACCACCTTACCTGATTTTTCACTCCTTTCCCGTTCATTTTGGCTACCACCACTCGCCTGGGTTTTATGTCCGGCTTTATTTCCCCTTTCTTGATCGTCTCATTCCAGAACCTCTTATCCCAGAAGCCCACTTGCTAGTACCTACTTAGTGGCCTTTCCTCTCGTCTCACCTCTGCATCTACCACCCACTAACTTCTATCATATTCCATCCTATGCTCCACACTATTATCTTCAGCAGAGCTAAACTCATCCACATCAGCTAGCCCGGTGTGGTCCCCGATGGTCTTAGGCATGGTCTGGCGCTGTATGAGACTGACACACGTATGCTAGTTTGTGCTTTACAACGCTCGTTGTCCTACTCCGTGTGTTTGCAAAGTCCCACTCTGTATTTTTCAAGCCCATGCTAGCGAAACCCCTGAAGTCAACGGCACCCATACCATAGCGTCGTTTGAACGTGGGGAAAACAGACCACCCCCAGCAGTTTCGAAAAAAAGACAAATACGCATAAAATCACGATCGGGCGGAGGGGCTATGGAAAGTTCCTATATGGGCTCAACCACCCCTCTGTTAGGAAACAAAATAAAAAGAACAGTGGAAAAAAAGACCTCGTGGGACAGATTCCATCACCAAATACCACTGACATCGGGCTGTGAAGGAATTGGGCAACCTTCATCTACGGGTAAGTCTCCCATCAGCTCAGACCTGATCCTGCGAAAGGGGAAACCCCACATCGCCCTTGTCCGCTCGACAAGCTTTTGGTTTTCACGCACGAGACTGACTGGGGTGAAAACGCCCTGGACTTTCCACTTTCGCCTACCCACCCCCCGCTCTAAGTTCCAGCCACCCCATACCCCCCATAAGCACACCTAGCATGCATGTCGACGTCAAATACAATCGCTACCATAGCCCTGACTTTCAACTCGTTGACCTGGACAGCGTACCGACATACCTGACGAATAACTACAGCCTCGGTGAAGCCCGGAAAAGGAAAACAATGATAATAATAAATAAATAAGGAAGAGAAAGATAAGAGCACAGTGAAAACCGGTCACCTATTCCAACTATGCCCTCCACCTTCCGTCATCTCTCTTAGGAAGCGGCCTTCCCGATGTCCTAGCGTCCAAGCCACGCTTAGGTTTACAACCATACCTAACAGTAACCACAGCCCCCTGCCAACTACAATCACTAATGCAGTCTGGACTCTAAGCCCGCTGACATGGATAACATACGGTAGCATATTGGTAACACTACAGGGGCAACAGATGACCAACACCTGCCTCACTTAAGTCTACAAAAAATGAACACGGAGAACCGTCTATATTTTCCATTCCCCACTGACCATCCCTCCTCAACCTTATAACAAATATGGTATTCATGCATCCACCACGTCATGAGATTTTCCTTCTCACTTTTAAGTTTAATCTCAGTAGGTTGGCACTACCGAGTAGGAGCACAGATGAACTCACGTCCACGTTTCTCTGCATGATAACAACTTTCCCTAACACATTACCACCGATGCCCTGGTGGTTCTTCCCGAAATCTTACTTAATGCTCTTCACAACCTCTTATTGCGTGCAAGCCATTTACCCTTTGAAATGCAGACGCAGCAGCCCACCCGCTTCAACCTATCTTGCTAGCCTGTAGTAGTACTTATCAACCCCCTGCAACCCGACGTTACTTTAGCTCTCGAACTAAAACCCAGATCGGAGTATAAAATGTGCCACTCAGGGCTCACATAAAGCCAACCAGCTCATTACTAACTGTCGCTATTTATAATAATAACTAACAGCTGGAACCACGTCCAGACTGCTAACATCATTTATCTCAGATTTGACGTCGCCCACTTCCGGGCTCCACTTTCGGTGACCAATGCCCACACTTTGACCTGTACCGACAGAAGCCTAAACGGCACCTTTTATACGGAACGGGATTGCAATCGAGCCACACGACCTGACCACTCCCAACTTCTTACCAGTAGATTGATAGGCGTCTTCTGGCGCAACACCTCCACTACTGATGTCACTGCTGGGGTCTCCACAAATAACTGTTCACAGGCCAACTCCTACTGATTGATTGACACGTCCCTTACCCCGCCTGATGAACCATACCCGCGGGATGCTACACATCACCTTGGTATCACGTGAAACAATCCAATAACTGAGCCAGAATAAGCAACACTGGAATCCTTTATTCATTAAAATTCGATACGCCATCCGAACGCGAGTACACTTATCCCCCATCCGTGGTTCCCAATTATGACACCGATATCACTGAGAATCAATCAGACAATATATTTTTTGTCAGCGTAACAGAACAATAAGGCGCGAGCCTGCGCGGAGGTTTTTCACTCAGTTTTCACTTGCGAAATTCCATTTTACTTTTGATTGGCATCCCGCTTAAAATTGACTCCTCACCAATTCAAGGCCTTCAAATTGCGCTCCCTTCTTTCTGAATGATACGGGTTATTGGTCCTGATCCTAAACTCACCTTTTATATGGATTGCTGTTTCCTCCACAATCATCGTTTCCTAGGCCACTCCCACAAAGTTTGCTCATGTCTCCCCGTTTCATGACGCACTCCGTTTCTTATAACCGGGATTATCCACCATTGTCTTCATACAGAGCCAGTCTCTTCATACTCAACAAAGTTCACGAGTATACTCCCGTTTCTTTCATCTTTCAATGTTCATAACTTATTCCGTGCACAGAACCCCAATAGGCCTCCGTTATCCACAGCTTGCACTACTCTGGTTTATAATGCATCCTTAGCGATATATTTCCACGACATATTTTGTATTTCCACGGGCCACCACCAACCGACTCGAAATCGAAACTAAACCGTATTTGCCGCGCAAACCATTATCACCTCGGTCGATTCAAACTATCTGTAGCTATACTGTTTTGCTTCTCACATTTTCGACTCGCCTTCTTGAAATAACTGTATAGTTCATTGTTCTGAGTAACGTTGTACACCATGATCATGCGCTTGCGCGTGCGTCTCGACCACGATCGAGAAATATACCATCATCATCAAGCCTCTCTCTAAACATCGTGCGCTTCGCGGTTGGTGAAGCTCTCTACAACGAAAAGCTTCCCCATTACCTCACATATGCACCGGCCGGTCTTCCCATCCCAATCTACCCCACCGTCGTTGACGTTGGCATGCGATTCTCCTATTGTTTCAACTTTTCGGAACGGGCATCGTTCCAAATTGCTGGATCTAAGCGAGCCCCGGGCCTGATACATCGGCGACCCTTAATGCCCCCAGTCGCCTTTCCGCGCCTCTCACACGTGAGACCACTTCCAGCATACTGCCCGCTTACCTCCACCCACTGGCCGCGTTCCTCTGTTATATCCCTCTGGAATGTCCAGCGTGCCCACACCAACAGAGGCCTAGGCGCATCCGTAGCTATAACACGACGCCAACTCTGTGAGCCAACACGAATCGAGCCTCCGTGGGTTCGTCGCATGAGGCTGAACCTAGTCACTCCCTTTGAGCTAGTCCGTAACCAAGTCTACACTTCCCGCCATTTCTCATTTGCTGCGTCATGCTCTCATCCCCATCGTTGCCGTACCGTTTCTGTCTTCGTGCCTGAATCTAACCTCGATCGGACGTCCCGATTCTTCCATTCAGTCTATTATAAAATCTGAAATAAGCTCCCCTTTAGCACACGTAGTGCTCCTTCACCGCACGCCTTTGAGCATGCACATTTCATCCGTCTTACTGTCCCCAGTGATATACTTCCAGCTAACGAGCGGGCCTCCGCCGATCCGGCTTTATAAATAGGTTTCACTCTCTAACCATTTTACCTCTGTGCCGTGAGCCAATACCTTTATCGCATGTCGAACCCACTCCCCCCTTCTTGGTACCTCAAACTGTGACCGTTGCCAAGCCCGCTTCAAATGCCATAACCCTGCTCCTTACTCATATTCATCTATAAATCTCCGGCTCCAAATCCCTATTCTATTCTTACCACTCTACGTTCAAACAAATTATTGGCGGTGTTCTTACACTTTGCTGCCTACCGTTTTGTCATATCCCTCTTGTCCTCCCTTCTCATGCCTCGCGCCATTACACCCCGGCCCCGCTCGCACCTTGTTCAACCTCCGTGTTTGAACTCACCATTCCTACCTCGCATCTCTCACAGCTACGTTTCTTGTCCATTCATCATCACAATATATTCTTTGATGGGCCCCGCAAGTTCCCTGGATCTTCCCGTGTGCCAATGCTCCCGTGGGAGTCTTTCGGCTCACTCTATTTGTGTAACTGCCTGCAGGCATACGGCTCACCAGCTCCATCTCCCGAAACACTTCTCATGCCTCTTGTTTCATCACAGATTAGTTTGTCCTGTAGCCTATTTTTCTCCCCGGCCTTCACCTTGTTTATCCTATGGTGGGACCATCCGTTTGATCACCCCTTACCTGTTTCGTTCTTGCCTGTTTTCTGATCTCCTGTTTTGTATATTGCTCACTATGGGTATTTTCTCTGGGTTTTCCAGTTTTCTCTCCATTTTTAATTTTCAACTGTTTTGAAGAAAACGCTGTCATCAACCGCGAATAGATTTTTGAACAACATGTTCTGCTTTCACCTGACCTCTCTGATCCTTCACTTATCTATCTCCTTCCTACGTTGTTCTCCGCTACAACTTTTGCGTTTTTGTGGTAAATCCACTTGCATTCTTCACATCGAAAATTCGGACACCGCGAGCCGGAATCGACCAGGTGACCCGCCGCATACCTGGCAGATGCTCTACCACCTGAGCTATCGCGGCCCGAACAGTCCGGTGTGAATAACGCTAGTGATTAATCGATAGTGTGCAAACAACTATTCCAATGATACACAGTATCTATCCTGGTTTTAATCATTGGGCTAGCCTCATCGCTCACTATCGATTATTCACTGTTCGGACCTCGATAGCTCAGCTGATAGGGCATCTGTCCGGTATGCGGCGGGTCGCCGGTTCGACTCCAGCTCGCGGTGTCCGACTTTTTGATGTGAAGAATGCAAGTGGATTTTCCAAAAACACACGATTCCGGCTAAACGTGCCAAAAATACATTCTCTGAACTTCTGCATTCTTGAACCACAATTTTTTCCACTTCCCAGCCACCCCTCTCAGCTGATCGTCCACACTACTCCCAGCACTTTGAAACGATAGTTGCTCTACATTCCCCAGCCACCTCCATCGTCATCATTTTGCTTCTGCTTAGTGCAAGTGCATTTTTTGGTGTGTCTCTACCACCGACCGTCATCACATGATGGATTTGCGTTGATCAAACTAACAGGTTTACTCTCGCCTGTTTTGTTCAATCACTTTTCTATTCTTCCGTTGTCTATGAATAACCCTTCATGGTCATTAACATCTCTATGCTTCAGAGATCGTTTCATCTCTCTGTCAAGGCAAGACGTTCCATCTTTCATAAGAAAAACAATATATCATCACTGTTTTGTGTGATTTAAAACCACTTAATCAGACCCTGCCTGTCTCTTCCTATGACAGCTTTTCCTGTGTCCCAGCGCTGCACTCTGCCACATCTCAGCCCCTTTTTACAAGCATATATGTGCGCATATGAATACTTGTTCCGCTTTCCCTAGGAATTTGTCTGCAGTTTCCCCAGCCATTTTCAGCTGCCTACCGTGATGTGCTTCCATTCTGACAATATCTGGCCCTTAGCAACCGCACATTACACCCCTAAAACATCCTTTCATGCTAATCTACTTTGCATGACTTGCACCGTTCGCTTTCAGTTCTATATTGCGTTTTATTCCCTATCATCGACCATTTATTGCAGCTTGGCAAAGTTTCATTGCTATCTTTTCTTCTCCCAAGCAAAGCAATTTATCCTTCATCATCTTTATCTCATGCCCTATGCTGATAATTTAGGCTTGATTGATGCTGAGGTGTATGTATTCGGTTTGTCTCCGTAGGCATTTTTCACCGTCCGCTCGCTGCCCCTCACCCACATGGAGCCATTTCCAGTACAGCCGTACGACTGGGCTGCCAGATCCCAAACTCTTCAAACCTTCCAGTCAACGGACTAACCACTTTCCACCTATCTCTTTGTCTTTTAGTTCCTCGTCGTTTCGTATCCTTGAATCAACCTTAGATCACAAGAAGTCAAGGCCTCATACCCTTCTTAAAGTTATTCACCTCTTTTCTACGCAAGACCGTCTGTTTTACATCGTATATTATTACATCAGTTGTTTCGGTTTATTTTTGGTCTCGGTAATGTATAAGTCCCAGTTTCCAGCTATACCAGCTCCACCCGGCCAGATCCCACCATCTAACCCCGAACTTAAAAGCGGCGGCACATCTCAAATGAATCCGCCAGCAAATCCGTTTAAACTTCTTCCTCTAATCTTCGGTGTGAGTACACCTTTCGCAAGGTTATCAAGTCAATCTAACGTTCACTAAGTAACTCCTTAAACTTTGCCAATTGTTCATTTTGGAACTTTTAGGGTGTCCATCTAAACTCCTTCCTCCACTCTTTGCTCTACCTGCTTTTTTCATACTCCTTTCAAGCATTTACCACATATTTGTTTTACGTCTGCCATGCATTCGTCTGCGCTAACACTAAACATCGGATCGTGCTATCGGCTGTGTCACCTAATCATATGCCTAGCACAACCCCAGTTTTGCCAAAATATACCAATATTAGGATTATTTATGTTTTTTACCTTATCGGCACCTTTAAAGCAGTTTGAAACCCTAAGCTAGCTCACGCACAGGAAACACACTTCCCCAAGTGTCCATGTACCTCGCGAATCAGATTTTTTGCACTGTATGACATTGGCAAACGCCTGTCACTCACTCTCAGGCGCCAAGAACCAAGAGTGGAGTGAGCTCCAAAGTAGGTTTCCATAACAGAAACAGGAAGCTTTTGACAGGATGCGCTTGCCTTGTTAAAGGACTAAACCCTTCCTCAAAGCAAGCTTTCTTAGGTTAAATTTGTGGAGAAGTACCACCACTTTTATTGTAGTTCCTGTTCATCCTGTCAAATTTCAGTATTAAACTCCTCACTTGTGGGTTCGCTCAATGCCGATCGTGGATTTGGAATGTGGTCATAGATAGTCAGCTTTACTCTGCAGGCTGTTCACGCGTCATTTTCTTCTTGCGCTACCTGTACTCAAAGTGCAGCACGAAGTCGCTGATTATTCGTCCCGGTTCTGTGAAGCAAACAAGATGCAGCCGAATTTGAATTCTTTCATAGCCGATTAGCATGGCCCGTAACCATCCACCCATTCCGGTTTTAACGTGAAAATGCAAAACGAGTAAAGTGGAAAGCAAACAAACCATCGTTCTCCTGCCAAGTACGAAGTACTATTCCGTCACATTGATACGTCTATCAAAGGAGACTGTTCTCCGGAAGAAGCTCACATGGTTCTTCTACGATAACCAGGCGAAACACCTCACAGGCTTCCAAACCTGGGCCACGAAACCATTGATACGGTGTGTACCTTTGTTTTGTCCTTCAAGGTGCCACAGGGAGCAACAGTTCACAACCACAACTTCCAGCGACAGACCAAGGGTTATCACTTCCGTAAAGTTCTTGTGACCAAGGAACATTATAATCATACTTAAAGCACGGTAAAGTTTTCTGTGGCACTGCGAAGCTTGAAGGTTATTCACGGAGAAGGTTCAACTACCTTGCTGATACAACTATAGGTACCTAAAGAAAATAACTTTGTAGTAATCCTGCTAAAAAGGCGAAGCCTTTGGAGTAAATTATTACCGAATCCGTGGTAATAACAGGTTACTATTAGGGGTAGCATAATAACATCTGTCCCGTTTGTTCCTCTCGTAATCACTCAGCTGATCAGCAGACCCTGCTGTGTGATATAACCAATCAAATGATTGAGGTTCGCAAGCGTTTTGGCGTGCAGCGGTAGTAGACAATAAATAATTAAACCATAGCATATTTTATGCTATTTTACCCATAAGAAGCTACACTAGTTACCGATTGGCGGCAGGCATTTTGGCTTAGTTACTGCCCCTGTCAAAAAGCTAACTGTGTTCCTAATCGTAGCCTAGCGCAGGATAATGGTACTAAGAAAAGTAACCCTGGGGAGCAGCCTGTATTTTGAGAATTTCGTGTTGTCAGGGTATGTGTAGGAGATGCGGTACAGTGTCTCAAGTATCCAAGCCGATGGTGATTAAATATTTCAGTGGACGAACCGTAAGGTACTTACCGACTGTGACGATAAATTTGTAGCTTTTATTTTTGTGGGGGCTCGAAATTTACTTGAGTACCGCATAAAAGTAAGTGGGCTGCAGTGCAACCCGACGATAGTTACTTTACAATGACTGCACCACTAGATGTGGTAGAAACTGAAAAAACGAAAAGGAAACGGCTCTGCCTCAAAGGTCATGAAGGTATGGCCTGCCTTGGAAAACTCCTGAAAGCAAGGAGACTTTAATGATTGTTAGTAGGGATCGCCTTGCAAAACAACAGGTGATTATTTTCCAGACTCCAAGGGTTCTGGGATGGATGAGGGACATCTTGAGTAGGCTTACGGCGTACGAGTGCGGTATGCTCCTACCACAAACACTTAACAAGCCGTGGATTCTCGTTGATTACGGACCAACATCTGACGCTATTCAGGAGGAAAAGCAAACGACAGAGCGTGAATTTGTCGGCTCCACTCATTCCGGAGATATTTGAGGTATGTAAAATTTGAGGACTCATCTGTCGGCCTGAGCGAAGATATTCAATGCCAGCAAAGTGGTGGTTTTGATAGCCTGCCCCAATCAACGTGCGGGGTTTCAAGGAGGATGAAAGGTTCGAGTGTGAGGGTCGCCTTGCTCGATGACGAAATTGGAGGACAAGGTGAAGTAGAAAGTGACCCCACTGCGGCCACCTTTTTATGGTCAATGTTCAGGTGCAGAGCAGACTTCGATTTGTGCTACATTCCCAGCCCTCTTTTGGCATCTATCCGATCCATTTTTCCACCCGCGATTCACGACTGATACAATAGCAGCCATTTTGGACGATCCACATGGGGACCACCCGTCGATTGCTCAAGCACAACCGTTTCTATTTTTTGCTTTCGGTTCGGTCCGAACAGTTATTCCCGCGGCCAAAACTGTCTCACTCACACACATGCATACTCATATTACTGACAACTGGCTCCAACCCGGTCCTTGGGTGGGCGCACGAACACAAGTAGGCACTAGTACTGCTCCACTCCAGACTACATTGACCAATCAAACATGGGCTTATCGTGGCTTGTTCCAACTGTACTTTTGCCTCGAGTTTCCGTTACCACTTGGCTTTGCCACCTGCATTCGCCTACTGGCTTGTGCCCCTGCTCACATTTACGGTCCTACTAGCCGCACTTTTGGGCTGCATGCACCTGCTTGCTGATTAGCCAAGGTAGTGCACGTCACCAAACGGATGCGACACCATGTTGTTCTGTCGTCGCAAACTGTCGGGCAAATAGGCACTGACAAATCTGCCAAACTGACTGCATGCAGCTATCGCATCTTTTGTAGTTGATTGCCTATTTTAGCGGAATTGACTTCTCATTTCAGTGGTGTATTGGTTTGATTCAGGGCTTGTAATTAGCACGGGCTTCTTATTTGTGGATTGAAATGGTTAGGTATCGTGTAAAAAAACGCTTGTGCTTCAGTAGAAGCGTAATGAGGATTTACGAGCGTTCAGGAAGTCAGCCACAGCTTAATCTGTTAGCCACTTAGTTTTAGTCTTAGTAATCAAACATGATAACATATATTTAGGTGTTTGGAAGTGGAAAGCGATGATGGCGGAAATGGAAGAACAAAGTAAAGAACTGTAGCGAAGATAACAGGTATCCATACTGGTCCCATCGGTTGAAACAGTTGTGAGCCTGAATCAGTAACCCGTACGTTTGGAGTATGACCTTGCCTGATTCATACTCTGTTATGTGGGTAATAAACTGGATAGTTATTTCCGTGAAAAGCGTTTTATTGCAAAGCGTGAGGCAATCTCTCTCTATAAACTGTCAGTCTGTAAGCCACAGTGCCCCGGAGACTACGATAGAATTTATGAATATTATTTGGGGAAGCCTAGGTATTCAATTTCTTATAAATAAAGTAGCCCGATCTGTAAAGCTGAAAGAATGCACAAGGCCCAAATTATATTTCCCAAGGTGAAATCCTTTCCGTCAAAAACCTCAAAGGAAAGCTGTGAAACTGAACCTTCTCCCGCCGTCCAATAACCTGTCTGTCGGTGCACAGACCATAAAAACTCAGGACGCAGTCAACTGATCCTCAGCTGGGAGCACCCCAGACTGCGTTTTTCTATTTTTACTTTTCCAGACAACCGCTGATGATGCCTTCCCTTCGATGGCTTGGCATAATACCTGGCTCACATTTCCCGCTGAAAACTCGGTACCTGTTCGTCATTTCGTCACTACCACACAGGCCATGCTCTCCAGGACTCCTCGCAACCTGGTCGCAAGCTCCTGGATTATTCGATCTCTATGTGACAACGCCAATATCACTCAAGCGAAGCCCGCCGGTGCGGGCCGCGGTCAGATCCACCACTTTGGCCGACGCACATCGGGCATGCAGGACGCCTGCAACGATGTGCGGACGCAGATAGGATTGCGGATGGCACCTGTCAACAAAAACGGTTTTCAGGTTGGGTGTCCAGCGCACGGTCAGCCCCACCTACCAGCACCGGTTGCCGCAAAAAATCATTCACCCAAAATGCTACAAATATGGAACTATCTCCCCCACTTACCGCTTATTTTTCATCGTACTTGTCTCCATCTTCGCAACCTTAACTTACCGCTTCTTACGCCCAGAAAAATCTACTTTCCCTAGCACATAATTATCGCGGGGTTAAAAGACCGTTTCCGTACTCGGCTTACCGTTCATGATCATTTTTTTCCCGATGATTCATGCCAAACTGCCCGCTTGTCCTATTAGCAAACTTAACCAATCCCCGAGATAAAACTCGCTTTTATTTTATAAGTTATCAATATATTTGCAAAAGTCACATTTATTGTTTCCATACACTTCTGTACCACAATGTCCGGTATTCTATTTTGGTAAATCCTCCCAGACAATTTTCATTCTTGCATCTCTCCGGTCATCATGTTCGGTCCTTAGATAACGATTATCAAACGTAAATACTTACCTTCCATTTAAATACTCGCCCAGTACCCATTTCTATTTTGGTGCATCACATTTCACCTTTATGAAAGTAAGCAACGTGCGCAACGATTACATGTTTACATCCCGCCACTTCTTCCACCATCACTCCAGCGACCTCGCCAGATGTGATGTCCGTTTGGTTTATCACGGACTCCACCCACATCCAGCCGCCCAACTTCGCAACTGTATTCAACGTTTGTTGGTGCTTTTTCATATCCGGTATTCTATCTTGGTAAATCCTCCCAGACAATTTTCATTCTTGCTTCTCTCTGGTCTTTATTTTCGGCCCATAGATAACGATAATCAAACGTAAATACTTACCTGCCATTTAAATACTCATCTGTGCAAACCGTGTGTCTGCTAATATCATGGCTACGCATCACAAACTGATTTGTCGCCCAATACCCATTTCTATTTTGGTGCATCACATTCCCCCCTCATGAACGTTAACAATGTGCGCAACGATTACATGCTTGCGTCCGGTCACTTCTTTTACCATCACCTAGGCAATCACTCTCTACAAATGAGTCCTTCATTGGGTATTTAACGGACTCAGCCGATATTTGGTCGCTGAACGTCTCAAGGAAAATCTTCGAAAGATTTTGATTGTTCTTTGTCCGCAAATCCATTCCTCTCATCGTCTGATTTCCAATCCAAATCCGTGCCATACTCCGCGGAGCGCTGTAGCTGGTTCATGTCTCCCTCGGAAACTTCTTTTCCCTCGAAGTGAACAAAACTTTCGTCAATTCTGTTTGATTCTCTTGTTGCATAGCACTTCTTTTTGTATTGTTTCAGGAAGAGTCAGCTACCTTCGACCAGCTCGACCCTGACTTGACCGGGTTGGCCACCCGACCTTGAGTTCAAATTTGCCGGGCGCCGCCACAGAGAGTGACTTAAATACTTTCTCCTGTACAATATTGAGTGCACATACCTTAACCGACCTCTTGGAATTCGGACTCTACGTCCAACTGTACCGTTTGATCTTGCGTTACAGCATGCCTCGGGTTATCCGAAATAAACCATTATCATTATCATTATCATTATCATTAACACTAGTGTGCTGAATAATTTCGCTTTGTCCTTCTGTTCCATTATCCAGGGAATGGTCTTCTAGTTGGCAGGAAAAATTCGGATAGTGAGATAAACACAACTAGGGGATTTTTCAGCTCAAGCCTCATACGCTTGTATTACTTCAATACTTCTAGGTTCAGCGTGACGAAGAATACTGGTTGTGAATAATGACCCAACCACAAGCTGACTACTTCGAACCCTAGTAAAGTGAGAGCCACCCACCTATGCGTGGACTTTGAAGGTTTGCCAGCCGGCAGCCTCTCTACGACGCCGTGATCGGGGTATCCCCAAGCAGGGCAACCAAAATGGAGTCAGCACTTGGGCGAGCTACCGGTGAAATCCACACAATCCGAGCCAAGTAGAAGGATTCACGGTAAGAAGTACATAGGTGTGTAGCATCGTCAGTTCCATCTACTGACGCAGCATAATAGGTTTGCCAGTCTACTTTTTTCACGAATTGTTGGCTGCCATAAGCTTGTCACTAGTACCCTCGTCTTCTCTCCTCACTGGTTTCTCATCTGACGTGCTGTCAGTATTGCCAATACCATTCCGCTTTTATACCCGATAAATGCTTTCCACTCCAATCACGATGTTGTCTGCGCATACTCCCAACATCTACCCACCGCTATCTCTTACTGAAGCATATTAATCGCCTACACAATCGCTTCATCCTTTTTGCCACATTCTTTCTTACCTGCAATCCATAAGATTTACTCCTGACTAATCAACTATCCAATCCTCAACCATATCCATTTTTCATGACAAAAAATGCAACCATTTTTGTCATATCTGCTCTTTTGAACGGTAACTGCAACTGTTAGTCTTCTAACCTTAGTAAAAAACTGACTTTCCGTGCTGAAATATCTTTTTTTGATCCCTCAGCAGTTAGCGAAGAAATTTTTGAGTGTCCACCATCCTAAACAGTCATCCGTTCCCCTACTGTACTCTTCCATCGCTCTGTCCTGATCTCGCACAGTGTCACAGCTTTACCGCCTATACTCACCTCGGGTATATCCACCCTGCATTTTTGCCTCCCTGTTGCCATCGCATGATACCCATTTAGATAATCACGCCCACCCTCCACATCTTTCCCTACCACCTTCGTGCGCCAGTTGACTCCGTAATCCTTGTAGCTGTGCATCTCAGACTGGCTTGTTCCAAGTTACGGTTTTCATTTTGGAGTTCATTATTTCCTCGAGATCCTGGACAATTGGGCTCAAATCCTCCAACCCGTGTAGTACTTCAAGACTTCAAGATGTCACGACTTCACCATCCACTTACCATGAAATGATCAACTTTTTGAACAATCACAAGTTTTTTCCTGCTACTCCCTAGGCATCATTTTGGTAGTCGCTCCCTATCTCCAGATGTGGCACTCGTATGCTAGTTCACCTCCACCTTGCACAAAATCTCTATCCCTTATCACTTTATTTGTCGGATGAACTGTTTTTTTCCATATCTGCAGCTCCAACCTAGTTCCTTCCATGGGATTCTTTGATTTTGCATTTAAACTCTGTGATGCCACTGCAAGTTCTACATTCAGAATGGTAACTACATGACATCCATTATGCCTCCATGTTCTCCTTCGCCAACCTTTTGTGCCCTCGACCCTGTAACCTTTGTAGCTTCGCATGTCAGATTGATCTATCACAAACCTTGTCTTTTCTGTGTTGGTATAACATGGTCCATTCATTATATTGTGACCACAGCTGCCCAGTTCTTCCTCCAACCCTCCTCCTTTTCAGCATTCCAGTAGTCTCCCTTTATCCCCGGTTGCACTACCAGTCTGACACACTTCTGAATTTGTCTAATTGTACACACAGAAATCATAGCTTATCTGCGGGTTGGTCCATTTTGCATCTAGTCCATATAAGGGTCTCATCTCCATTCCTTGCCCAACGTCAGTCCCATGCAGCCCTGTTAACGGTTGTTGTCACATGATCACTTCTTTGAAACTTTATGCCATTGAGACTTTCATCAACAGATGTACTTTTAGTATCTATGCGCTATACATGCTCCACTTTCACTACCACGTCGCTACTGGTCCCCGCACCGGCCCTGGCCATGCGCCCATGATTGATTTATTGCCATATTTCTATCTACTTGTTTACTCTTCATGCCTGTCTTACCATAAAGTGGCGCGCTCACAGATCGAAGTATCCTTTTAGCCATTTCCATTGAAGGCGCTTTGACAATCCTCCCGGCCGTGATTGTTGGCCATCTTCCACGTGGTTAAAGCCGTCGGCACACTGCCACTTAAACTCTTACCGGCATTTAACCTCTTACCGGCATGGTATCTTATAACCCCATTCTACTTTTTTCTGCTATTCAATCCACGTACACTTTTGAGTTCCTCATATACATCTCTATGTTTCTTTTCAGCATGTTATGGACTTTCCCCGTCTCCTGTTGTCATTTTTTTCTTCTCTATAAAAAGCGGTATATTCAAAATATCTCTCGATCATTTAGTACTTCTCTGCCACCGTGTCCACTCTCGATACCTTTTGTGCACATTCTACTTCGTGGTGTGATCTCACACGACCCTGGCTGTCTCGATCATCTGACTCTTGGTTGCCAATTTGCCTGTGGTTACCACTGCCACTACATTTTCCATCATTCAAACTCTGCAGCCTTGAGTTAGTTCTGAAGTAGCACACGGATACGAGACCAAAGCCCAAAAGTTCCCGGATCTTGTGATTACCGCAATATCTGAATGTCTTCAGTGAGTTGGAAGATAGGTCACCGGATAATGGGGCAACAAGAAAAAGGAACAAGGTTCAAAACACAAACGTTGATAGCATCTGGCAGCAAACTGGACAACAGACTTCTGGACAAGGCGGGAAGGTTCAGGACACTAATCTTGGCTGCACCTCGCGTCTTGTATTGCCGGTGATCTGTAAGATAGATGGCTGGGCAGTGGAAGAAAGCTCAACTTTTCGGCAGTCCATTCAGACTGAGTAGCACGAAAGATTCAGTCAAGAAAAAAACCGCCAAACATCAAACGGCGAGGTTTGTGAACAGCGCGCCGCCTTGATCGCGTGCTGTTTCATTTTTCCATGTCACCGTCTCGGTGGTGCACTGATTCATCACCAACCGTACCATCAGCTCATGTGCTACAGCAAGTCTCGGAATGTTCGGAAATAAACGTTTGTTGTTATTGATTTTATCAGGATTGAATGAAGAAGCTTGTTGTGGAGGCAAAACTTGTATGTTGTGTGAGCCACACTAGAAACCTATCTAAAACCACGAAGTAACGTAGTTTATTAGAGACGTTTAAATTGACAGACATAAGGGCATCATCTGTATGTGTAGAGGGATGCAGGTGTAAGTAAAAACGGGGTGTCTGTCGAACAGAAAGTAGGCTTTGTTTTGGGACAGCCTTATACGCGGGGTCACGTATAGGCTTGAAGCTGGAGGTGCCCATTTCCCCCACAGCCTGCTTCGAGAAAGAGGCTTTCTCGGTGTGAGATGTTCGCGCGTTGTTTTTACTGGGCAGCTGAGCCCTTTTGGGAACTTTTCATGGCTTCTCGACCAGCCATAATTTTATACGCCCCCGCACGGTGCTCAAAACTGTTTCCGGTGGAGATTTCTCCCACGTTCGGGAGAGGACATCGGCATGGTCTCTTGACCTCTAAGGATGTTGCTAATTAAAGCAATAAGATTGGAAAGCGGGGAGAAGCGAACAAGCGGAAGGGAAGCAGGCCTGAACGCTTGTATCCGTTGCCTGCAATTCCGAGTGCTTCCTAACGCGGGCCGACATTTATTATCCCGGCGAACCACAAGCAACCCACATTGAGGTTTTCTTTGCGAGTTAGATTAACGAAGGGAGAGGAAGAATAAAAGACGTATACGGAAGTGTGAGGTGACCAAGGACAAAACACACAGCAAGGTCCCATTCAGCTGGTTCTAGGTTTTGCCCAATTCAGAGAAAGCTGCGATCACCACAAAAGTCGGCTTCTGCCGTTTTTGGGTAAGGTTACCGGTTATCAGTAGGATCGAGGAGTCCATAACCGCAGCACGCAAGTGGCGTTGATGCCTCCATGTAAGAAAGGCCATACGGCAGAAAGCAGTGTTATGAAGTTGATGAAGCTAATCGGGAAAATGATACAGCCCCATATCTAGAGAGCGGGATGAACACACTCCTGCTTCCGTGAAAAGGAGGTGTTAGTACTTATGTCTGAAAGATCATAAATAAAGACAGAAATGCAGTGAGACCAAAGCCATCTTTAACGTAATGTTGAATAATTACTCGGATCGACAACGGCACACCGACGGTTTTACGAAAAGCCTGTGGTTGAATAGATCCGAGGTTCTGAAATTCAATGCCCTTTTACAAGGCTCGCTCCTCGGTGGTGCTAACTGAAATCATCACTAGTTCGGAGCTAACTGTGAGCTGTGGTTTCAGAGCCGTGGTTAACTGAGCTAGGAAACACATTTCACGTGTGTCGGATAGAAGTTTATTCCATATCTCAGTATTTTACAAGAAAAAAGATGGTTCCGACTTTCGACTTAGAGTGAAGGATAGTAAGTCTGAAGTCCCTGTGGAGTAGAAGATAAAAGGTTGGCAGAGACAAACTTATTGAGCCAGTAGATGGGAAAGCACGGCGATGAATAAGTCCATTTAGGGAGCAGTTTGAGCCTTGTGTCTTAGCTGTATGGGGTTGGGGAGTGAATGGGAGCGATGTTCATCTTGCGACATGGGCGATGGTTACCCCATAACGTCTGGTAAGGGAGCGCTTTACGTCTCAAGTGGAAGCACAGTAAATTTTAGACAAACTGGAATATATTACGGAAAAGTATTTTTAATGAGGTCGGGCATAAGACTGATATGTTGGAAATTTACTTTTCCATAACTTCAGTGAACGCGAAATGAAGCCCGCTTTCTTCCTAGCCTTCAAGCCTTGATGGAATGCCCCAAACATTTTAAATTTCACGAATAATGAATCCCAAGGTCTCGTGTTTTCGAGTTTAAGGCAACTGACAATCGGCCCAGAAATAGGAGTGGGGGAGTGACTTGACATCTGAAGGTCATGTAGCAGCTGTTTGACTCCGAGAAGTTCATACGCCGCGAGCTGCACAGGTCCCCGAGTTGATTTATTCGGCGAATATTTCAGGCAGCATGGTGTTGATGTTCATACGCGGAAACTAGTGGATGATCTTATTATCTCCTGCTAAAACGCTCTGGTTGCCACGTTGCACAGTGGAAAATATGCCTTCAAGTTAAATGAGAAAAAGCTATGGACCGGGTACACTCCCTTGCACCACCACGCTGGTGAAGGCAGCAGGTTGTGAGAAACATCTATTAATGGGGCCCGTTGTGAGTGGTTCGATAAGTACGATGTTAGCCACAATAAAGGAAGCCGAAGAAGCCCTTGGCTTCGAGTTTGGTCGGTACCAAAGGGTGCGTGGCAGGATCAAACTTC
The DNA here is from genome assembly GCA_948099385.1 of Fasciola hepatica. Classification (NCBI taxonomy): domain Eukaryota; kingdom Metazoa; phylum Platyhelminthes; class Trematoda; order Plagiorchiida; family Fasciolidae; genus Fasciola; species Fasciola hepatica. The sequence continues at coordinate 11,633,688 of CANUEZ040000008.1, forward strand.
CTCGTCATATCAAGACGTATGGCGGCGACAGATTTATGGTTATCGGAGGCGGTCTCTACGAAGTCAAAAATATCATACCGGCAGAGGGTGCGTGAACGCGAATTCCAAAAGCCCAATTACGGGATTGAACTGTAAGACTGTAACAAGATAGATATTCGCTGTTTGACTGGACGTTCCCTTATCCCGTAAGCTACAGATGTGTGGTCGATGGGGCAGTAGTTTGAGGAGCTCCGGACTGTTCCTCTCCTATAAACTGGGATGATGACCACAGTCTTTCATTGTGAAAGAACTATGCTGCCCTTGAGGGATAGATTGTAAACAACAGAGCAGTAGTCGACCCCGGGACTCTATACTCAGGGTACACGAGTTTAAGCTCTTCAAACTAACAGCATTGAAGAAATTTCTTTTCGTGCGGAGTGTCGACTATGGAAAGCATTCCTGGCTGAGGTGGTACCTGCCACGTCAGTGGTAAGTTTCAAGGAAAGTCCTGACCTTTGACGGCCTCATGTACCCCTCGAGTGCATCTAAACCGACGTCATTTAGTGGCAACTCTGAATGGGACGCTCTTTCTTCTTTAGTCACCACTGTCCACCAGTATTACGCGTAGCTCTTTGGCTTTCTTCCCCACCGCTTCCTCACCATTCCCCATCTTACTCTCCCAAGCACTCAGCTTCACACTATTACCACATTACCCAAGCTCTGCCTGTATTTGTGACTGTCTTTGGGGGAAGCTAGACTCGGAAAGGACCCAGTTCGTACCCGTGCAACTGCTACACTCCCCCGGCAGTGAACTGGGTGTGAATCCAGTTCCATCTACAGAGATAACAAAATAAGCAAAACTCAAACAAAAAAGTCGCAGCTCGGTGGGACTCATCTCAATGCTCACATGGACTGCCTTAATGGCTCGAGGCCAAAGTCCTGTGACCTGACCTAACTTAACCCAACATTCGGGAGCAGAGCTAGATGGCGGACTTCAAAATGTGAAAGCCCTGATAGAACACCATCACTGTGGGACACCTGTAAGCTATTTGGTCACCTAGTTTCAGATGAATTCCTAGGGTGACAGAATGTGCTTGGTGACAGAGGCTACGCATGAGGATAAGGTGAGGGATTCCGTGGTCAGTGAATCAGCGAAGTGAGAATTACTTTCCTGGGCTACTGCGACATGTGAGGTGATATGCAAATTGTTACCTAAATTTACAAAGGGGATGGTGGCGGACTTGCTCCGATTTCTGTTCTTTAGCGGGCTTGAAAACTTTGAAGAAAGTGTCAAGGCTTTGTGAGGCAGATACTGGGTTTTTGAGCCGATCGTCCGTTCTGAGTCTGTTTGCTACCGAGAGTCGTTGGGGCTGCGAGAACAATGATATATCACTAATGTTGTTAGCCATTTGGAGCCTCTGTTTTTCTTTTGGATGCTGGTCCGGACCAAAGTTTGGACTTGGCTTGATCTGAGGCAAACGGTAGCGAACGTGGGCAAAAGGCTGGATAGGTAGGCTTGTAGTGAATTATTGGCCGGCTGGGGGTCGTACAGCCTGAGGAATTCCTCCTAGCTTACAGGTCAAAGGGAGCAGAAAGGATTATCCCAGTTGACCGTAGGGGGGAAATTACTGAGTTAGTGGATTTCAGCATGAAATGCTTCCGGTGCTAAGAGGGTGCGTGACGCAATTCTGTGATCACTTCCTGCGAAGTGACACAGTTTCAGCGGTTGTCATATATACCGAAGGTGACAGCTAGGTCCAGTAGGTTGTTCTTCCTTGTTAAAGAATTGACACGCTGGGTCCAGGGGCTCGCTTAAGGGCAGGAAACTGAATCTTGTATTTCGTTCAGTGCTACTTGGGGTTGCAAGCAGAAGCCAAGGGGGGGGGGTTGGAATCACCGGTTATCAGCTTTTAGCCCGAAGATACTTGGGCGTAGTAGTTAAAAGCTTCCGCAAGTAGGCCACTTGCGGAGGGACCTGGGCGTTGGTACACACAGCCAACTCGTTCGTATTTGGCTCTGGAAAACACCCCGACAACAGCATTCCGGCGGCAGTCTCATCTTCCCGGGCGTTGCTGCCACTTTAGTCCATTCAACCTCTCTTTAGCAATTCTTCGTGAGCACATGCTTGGTTATCCCGTAACCTGTGATTCCGACATCACTTGTATCGCCCGATCATACACTGCAGCATACCTAGGGCTCATCCAAAATACTTTAATAATTATTAATACAGACTCCCACGCAATCTGGAACTCTGAGATGCGGGGGCTTCTTTTCCGCCAAGCAAACTGGTCGTGAGGCCTCACATGGAGCCCTGGGCCCAAGCCTGAAAACGAACGGTTGTTCGCGACAACACAGTAAGTTTGCTTAACCCAGCTTTGCAGTTTCCTTATCAACCATATTCTGTAGTTCCTCGTTCTACACGGACCACTTACATCTTGCTGTAAAGCTCGTGTAGAATAAAACTGAGGTCAGTATGGGTAAGACAATCTATATAAGGTGCCACCCGATGTAAAAAAAACAGTAAAAACAAGGTAGCAGACATCGCCGGTTAGACGTTCAACGGTTGTTCGTAATGTTCGTCCACAGCGGCGAATGACAGTCCTGTAGTAGAACAGACGGAACCAATAATCAGGCACACAGACACATGGGTGTCTTGGCGGAACCAACAAATCAAACTATTTGGGCACTACTACGGTTGCACCAGCCTGTCGAGCCACACTCGGCACTGCATGGATACATCCACCGGAATGGCTTTCCCCTCGACCCATGACAAAGAAATGACTATCGGGAGAGGCAGGTTACGTTGTTTTAGAGGGTTTGCAAGATGAGCGTGCAGGAACAAGGGTCAAATAGGAACCGCGCTCAGGAGTCAACTTTCAGTAAAGCAATGAAGCTTGTGGTATCAGTCACTACCAGTGTAAGACACGAAGGATTGAGGTGAATAAGGGGTGCTATGTTGGCGGTAGTATCCTTGACCGAAGTAAGTACGGCTCGTGCAGCGCCAGTTAGCATGAGCTTCCGCTTGCCCCCGCCCAACCGGTTAGTGAGAAGTTGCACCATTCCCACAAAGTGGGGAGCGGACCCATGATAGGAGTTCGCCAGGCTGGCATAGTGACGCAAATGGAGGGAGGATAGGGGTTTAGGGTGGCCACAGATGGCATAACCTGCATCCGGCAGAGAGCGAGTACCCGAGGGTGGTGTAGAAAAGCTCTATAAATTTGATATCATACTGGTCTAATTAGCATTTCTCAATATTGACGGTTACCCTATACTGGCTGAGGCGTTCGAGAAATGCCAGTGCTTTGGTTGCGTGATCTTTCTCCAAAGAGCTGGTCACCAGAACATCATTCGGACATAGGAGGGCATTTTCTTAACCTCGGGCTACCTCGAGCATGAACCGTTGAAAGGCTTGCTCCCCATAACCGAGTCCAAGGAGCATGTGTAGAAAATTGAACAGCCCAAAAGAACTTGTTGCAAGGATCTGATGGTATCCAGGATCAAGATCGAAGCGGCTAGTGATGGAACAACTGATAAGGACAGAGTTAGGCCTTTTGTACGGGGAATCCGGTATCTACGGGGGCCGTTGACTTTTTGAAGTGCTCTGTAATCATCACGGGTCCGCCTATCACCGATAGGTTCAGGAACCGCGTGGACAATTGAAGCTCGGGGGCTGCTAGAAACGCGTATAGTGCCGAACTGTGGCAAGCATTCGAATGCTGCCAGCACCACGCAGGGCCTGTCCAACACAAAACGATCTGGTCTGTTTCGCGCAGTGGGTTCCTTCGTCTTAATATTGTGAGTGTCATTGGTGGCCACTGTTGGGAGGGGGGATTTGGGCTGCTGAAAAGTGACCGGGTGGACGGCAACGAGTTCTCCATATGGCTGCTGTGCCTGTGGCTGAAGGCATACAGGAGAGACGCGATTCACCATAAAAGTGTAGCCAGCAGCAACAAGGAAGGTCTGAAGATCCATAATCACACACCACCCATCATGGTGGACAAGAAGTTGGCGATGATGGAAATTCAACTAAGCTCAGGGCGAGCGACAGCTGGCCGAAAGTTGGGACGGCATTGTCTTCGGAAGTTCGTAGTGCTTGAGCCTGAATTGTGGTATCGTCGCCTTTCGACTCTGGTGTCTTCAACGAATGGATCATTTGAAAGGGTATCCCTTACTTTCAGCAGGTGACTGTTGCCCTAAAATCCGGCTTCGTGAGTCGCCACCACGGAATGAGAGTATGGTCTCCCAGGGGAGCACCGGGAAAAGTACTCACTGGTTCTCATCGGCACAGCACAGACAACACAACTAGAATGGTATTCTCGTCGACCCGTGATAACGAGAATGTGGTTGTGAGGGGCTGGTTAGGTAATTTTGGGATTGAGCGTGATAAGCGCGCAAGAACAATGTTCAAATAGGAATCAAGCTTAGTAGTTAGCTTTCAGCCAGAAAAATACTTGTGGTAAAAGCGTGAATTTAGATAACCCTTGCCACAAGACCACCCTGTGTATGAGGGCGTACTCCCTCAGTTTCTGTGATGGAGTAAGTCAAGCAAGTAAAAGAGTCGAAGGAAAGCAAGCCAAGTGTATCCCCAACAGATATAAGTGTACACACCGCCATCTGACCTGTGACGAGAGAGTGTTGGAAGTGTGACCGGCAGTTGCCGCTAGCGAGGAACTTAGACTCAAACAAGTGGCAGAATGGGGCAATCGACTGCTTCCTTTGCCAGTGAAAACTCCACTGATGGCTCACTAGATTCATGAGAGACAGACGAGTTCGTCTGGCCTTCTTCGCGGCAAAGAAGAGGAAAGGGTGAGTTAGCCAAAGTCATGAATCTTCCGAAGGCCTCGCCGATAATAATGACATTGTCATATCTCTTGAATAGTTTGCGAAGCATATATATAGGTGCACAATCAGTAGCTATGGCATTATTCACAGATTGAGGAAATTTATTTTGTAAAAGATGCCAGTAGATACTTCATCTTGATCAAAATGAAGTACTCCGAGGGTGCAACAATAGGCTTATAAAGTCAGGTGATTGCCGCAGCATGGGAGCAGACTCATTTGAATGTAGATTAATAAGGGCCGAAACCATCAGCCAGAGATTCAAGTGGAAATAATCGCCGTGGTGCGGTCCAAAGACCGACCAACAAAATGTGGCATCATTGATTCCCGAATAAACTAGGTTCAAAGGCGTTGCCCCGGCGCTTTTGTCTTCCCTCCTTCTTGTGTCTTGTTGTATCCGCTACAAAGCACCCTAAGATACGTACTGCGTCATTCCACCCCAACACCAGCTCGGCTCACACTCTTTTGTTTGTCTCTTATTCTCCTGGATTCTACCATGCTTTGCAGCCAGGTTTTCACTCCTACTTATTTCCTCGTTTTGGACGAGCCCGAGGCACCACGTGAGAGGGCCGTTTTGAGTGACTGACCTGTTAGTCCGTGGGACAGCTACTTCTTCCGATAGCGAACTTGATCGACACTCTCGATGACCCACAGGTAACGGCTTCAAGAAATGGATAGCAAGCTGTCGAAGGCTGCAGGGATTCACCCCGCGGCCCACTGGCGCAAGAAACCGGAATTAACTTCCACGCCGTAGTCTCAAGTCCAGTGACCTGACGTGCCTAACTGGGAGATGCCACCAATCACAATCATGGTGATCATGATGGCCAAATTATCTGGGCGAAAAAAGCTCGGAAAATCTTTGGACACCAAATGGCAGCTAACGGAAGCGAAAAAACTTCCCAAAATTGAGAATTCTGAATCTTAGGACGATTTTTGGTTTTGGAATGATTTTTAAATCATTCCACTTTCCACAAAAGCCACCTCAAGTCTTTCGCCCACTTACTTCAATGCCCACGCAGTATGGCCACAGTCTGACCAACATTAGGGTTCAAGCACGAGATATAACCTCTCCAAGTCTGTTTGTTTGAACGATTCAAACGAGCCGTTGGCATGACTCACAAATCGGCCCAGATCCAACTACATCGAACCGAGAGTACTTAAACTGGGTGTGAACCCAGTTCCATCTACAGAGATAACAAAATAAGCAAAACTCAAACAAAAAAGTCGCAGCTCGGTGGGACTCATCTCAATGCTCACTGGTGCAACGACATGGACTGCCTTAATGGCTCGAGGCCAAAATCCTGTGACCTGACTTCACTTGTATATAGGTGCAATCGAAGTGGTGTCACCGTGTTTCCCTAAAAATTAAATTGTTGTCTACTCACCACATTTTCTGTGTCCATCCAATGCTTCATGATATCAACGAAATACAATCAAATACCCCTGAACACGTGTCAGGGAACCAGTTTGAAATTTCAAACATATCACCCCATCCCCGAACGCTTGAGACACACAAGTACGATTATACGATACCTTTTTGGCGAATATACGTTTGTGCCTGCTGTCCGTCTTCTCGCTGTACCTGTGAGCTGTCAGTGAACCGTGTTTTTGACGTTGGTCTGGTGTTTGTTTATCAATTACTAATCGAGTCTATCTCGAACCTATTTAAGACCAATCGTCACTGCGACTGTGGTCAGTTTTTGAGCGGTTTCTCACTGGTTTCTGAACGGTTTCCGAGCGGCTTAAGCTAATCGTTTGAAATACATGATATGTTTCGTTAACTTCTGTCACTTTTCCCAACTTACCCCTTACGATGCTCATTTCTATCTTTAAAGTTATGATTTTCGGAATAATTATCTTTACTTAACGTATTTCTTGGTAGTGAAATAGAATGATCTACACCAAGGTATTTCAGGGCATTACGGTGAATTGAACAAATATATTGAAGTCAAAGGCTAACCAAGCATTGTGTCTTACGCCGATCATTGAATTCCTCTGTGTCAATTCATTTTTGATCAGTGCAAATGGTTAATAAACAAATCGACCGGAAACCGATGTTACGAACGGGCTGGGAGCTACAACGGTCCATTTCGAAAGTCTCTTTTGTACTTCTGTTTGTTGTGCATAACACAACAATTGTAAAAAAGGGATTGAAAGAATATATGAAGAAAACCACGAAAGTAAAAATAAGAACAAATATATCCAATTTTCCCCTGGTTGCTTTGTTCCGCTAATTCATTTTCGCTCTGTGAATAAAGAGACGAAAGTGTGAGCATGGAATAAATGTTTGTGCATGGTAAAAAACGAACGATCTATCTGCAATAAGGAAATTGATGGAAAGGAAAACGCGTTTAACTGATGCGAACAAGTGCGTCGAATGCCCAGGGGTAATTTATTTTACTTGAAACGGATTGCAAATGGACACGTACGTTTTAAATACAATACAAACATAGGGAAACGTTTATGTCCAAAATGAACCAAATATGCACCGTGAATGTTCTTATGTTTCATAGGGAAACTAATACGGAAAAAATAACAAAATGCACCACTGTGGCGGCATTAACGCGTAGTAAATTAAATCTCACATTTTCTTTCTCCCGGCTATCCGTCGATTTCTGGCGTTAGGGAACCATCGTTCAATGTACCTTTCAACGTCATTGTCCGACAAATCACTTAGTAGGGGATCTGCGAACAGGGCGTCTACATGGACTTATGTACTTACAAATGCCGGCGTACTTTTAATAGCGCTATTAACTCGCAGATGCGCTACGGACGTTTTGCTTGCGCTGCCGGTCCAGCAGCATCTTATTGCCAAATTATCCGAAACCATTGCTGTTAACATCTTTATGATTGAATCCGCGGAGTCTCTTGCAGTCACTCTTGAAAGACTTCTAACCTGAAAAGCTAATTAGAAAAGGAAAATATATTACGACTTGCTTATATTTATCCAAAGACTTCAACTCTTCCTCTGGATGTCACAATTCTTCCAAAATGCTGCACTATTGAGGCTTGAAACAGACCCCAACCAGTGGTGCTTTGGGTAGCTCTAACGCCAGTGATATTTTTTTCTCTTCATAGCTTTGTGATTAAAAACGTTCGCAAACTCTTGAGCCGAGAACATTGTAAAAAGTATATTTGATGCAAATATAATTTGTACGTACCGTGAAGGTCCGTAAGTTCGCGCTGAACACATGAATGCACCGATATAGTGCAACATGATGATAAACTAGTAAAAACTGGTTGGTGTAATGGAACAGAGAAGATAAGTTGTAGAAAGAATCGCAGGACGAGCATTGTGCGCTATAGCGCGGGAGGACATTGACGCAAGTTCAGAGTAAGGTCTAAAAAATGGGACAGTATATCCAAGAAACTAACAAATCCTGGGGTCGGTGTATCAAGTGAAAGTACCACCAGTAGTGTCGTCGGTGACGGGACGTCAAGTCAAGTATTTTCTTTGTGCACGCCGGTAGATGAATACCCAGCAGTACATAGCTATACGCACAACAATCAGACAGAAGAGAAAGTAGTAGATACAACAAATTAAAAACGCAATGTTAAGGGATGATTTGGGAGCTAAGACAATACGTGTTGTCTGATTTCAGCGTCGATGTTTGCTCGGTTACATAAAAATCGAGCAGGGTAAGGGACAATGGAGGACCGGGTAGACAGTCGTGCTTGCATAAATCATGTTATGAATATGGTGACTGGAAGAGGAGGAGGCATACATGCTGCGGTCCCTGTAGAGCGGGTGAACTGAGTCATTCGGAATCCTCTTGGCGAATCTTTTGCACAGTTTTCGGTGTCGGGATATGATAGAGTCTATGAGACCTTTATGAAGGATACCACTTGCATAGGATAAGTGCTTGAGAAACCTTTTTATTATGGTGAAACCTCTAGCATGTAGTCTGGAGAAGAAGATGGGAGAAGAATACAACCAGTGAGGCAATATGCATACATCGATAAAGCATTGAACGATTCAAAGGGGTGCAGACATTACTTCCAGACGCTAAACGTAGTAAATTAGTCTTCTCACTTTTTTGAAAAGGCAGGTAACATGTTCTGTCCAACAAACTTTATGGGTAATTGTAATCCCAGGATATTTAACCGATAGTTGGCGAGGAACGGAGGTGTTTCCTATGTGAATGTTTGGACAGGATTCCACAAAGTCCACATACTTGGAGCCTTTGAGAAAAGAAAAACAACATCTGAGCATTAGCCGGGATTTAAGCTAAGGTTATGGGCTTTGGGCCAGTGGTCAATATCTGCGAGACCAGATTAGAGCTCAGATGTAGCTGATGCACCAGGACGGGGTAACCTAACCGCAACATCATCTGCATATTTTACAATAAAGGAGCGATCACTGGCAGGCATGGAGGACGAGTAGGCGGGAAACAGAAAAGAGGAGAGGATTGCGCCCTGTAGTACAACTTGGTTTGAAACAAAGATGGAAGAGGTTCTGCCCCCTTATTTTGTAAACTGCTGCCGACAGGAGAAAGAATCAAACAAAAGTCCAGTGAGTGAGGGTTGTATTCCGTTAGTTGGGAGTATGTTGAGAAGCTCTCGTCTATCAATACTGTTAAATGCATCACTGTGATTCAGGAAGCAGATACGCACAGCTTTTGATTTCTTGTCCAGCGACGACAAGACGTTATGAGTCAAGGAAGCAGTAGAATCCAAGGTACAACAATAGAGACGGTAGGCAAACTGGTTTATATTTCGCATTGTCAAGTCACTGAACAGTTCCTGGATAAACAACTTCTCAAATGCCTTTATTGCGATGGAGATACAGGGCGGATTTTGCCGTTTCTTTCTTGGGCACAGGTGTGATGGAAGTTGATCTCCAACAATCGGTAACCTTCTTGCAATACAAACATTGATTAAATAACTGTGCCATGACTGACGTGAGTATTCGTGCACACAGCTTTAGTACAACTGTAGGAAGACTATCGGGTACGTGGGATTTGTTGCACTTGAGGCTAAAGCAGTGACAAGATAGGACATAAATACAACTGAACAGCAAAGGACGAGATTGCGTGTTGAAGTCGCTATTCAGATAGTCAACATCGACATTTAGAGATGAGTGTCTTGTGGAGATACCACTCAAACGTTTGCTGGGCATCTAAAGTTCTCTGCAAGTATTGTCCAACGAGTGGATATTTCTTAGGTACGCCTGTTTCTGAATCCTCATAATCGCTAGTGAATTGCACAGGATGCCTATAAATAAGTTCTAAGTGCATTGAAACTGCTTTTCCACGAAAGGGGATATCTCTGAAAGAAGGGATCCACAGGAATTGTACTGTCCGACTGGTCGGATGACGAATGTTGAATTAACGTTTGCTCCAAAGTAAAGATCTATGAAAATCTGTCTGAAACAGACTGTTACCAGTGTATGAAACCACACCAGAATGTCATATCTCTTGAAATTGCAAGACGTGGTCGTGTCCAGTTGATGATCCTCCTGGTATAAGTAGCCGCCGATACTGAGACATTCGTAAACCGGGCCAACTCACGTAGATACTGTCCACCAGCCACTTCCCACGGACAACGCCAGATGATCCGTCCTCCTTGAGGTGAACCAGTCGATACATCTAAAATGGTACACTTCGAGGCACTCTTGCATGGTATTCTAATAATGGTACGATTTGCAGGTTATAATCAGTGAGAACTGAAGCCCCGGTGGTTGAAGAATCATCTATTTTAAAAATGTATGCAGAACACGTATTGCAACTTTATGCATTCCTGCTTGAATAAGAAAACCTTGAGCTTGTACATCCAAAAGGTTCACGGAAAATATGTACAGATAGTTAGATGGTATGTACCTGTTGAGAAATGGTTTCGCAGACTTGAATTTCTTTAAAGTAATTTCATGATCAATGATGCTGGTGATCATCACGAGACAGCCTATGAAGTGCACGATGTTGTCCGGTGAGTGGCCTGACAGGTATACATTTCTGTGGATGACGTATTTAGCAGACAGCCACAAGCGATTCAAGACCACACCGGTGTCGTCAAAGCAGAGCTGTTTCTCCAGCGATTGCAACTTCCTATAACTTCCATTTGAACGCCTATACAACTGTTGGCGTGCCTTTCTGGGACCTCTAATCAGAGCGTTCAAAAACCTCATGTATGATTCGAAAGAGAAACATGAAAATTAAATCCAACAAACTGTGGATTCTTACATCAGATGTTAAGAGCACAAGGTTATGTACGTTGTACAGAACATCGGAAACACCAAAAAAACACTTTAGATTGGTGAAAAAACGATCTCAAACGTTCACTTGTAAATTTGGTATAGGGCACATACAACAATGGACGACACAAAATGTACACGGAAATAGATAAAAGCAAAAAATGATCATATGCGTTGTTCGGCAAAACATCGCGCAAACAAGCTGAACCAAGATACAGTAACATGGTACCAGATAAGGATCCCACGAGGACGGAAGTGAAAGGAGCTGGTTAGCTGTCTAAAAAAATCGGTAGCATAGGCTCCCGGTCACATTTCTCCAAATACTGTCATCAACACCCTATCTAACCTCCTTTTGAACTCAGCCACTGTGTTTGCGATTATCACATAGCCTGGCAGCTATTTCAATCGTTAGTGACCCTAACTGCAAAAGGATGACTTCTGATTCGAGTCAAAGGTCTCTCTTTCTTGATCATCAGTACGTGACCTCTTAGGCAGTCATTCCCTCGTGGCTCAGACAAGGCTCCTCTGTGACTTCGTGCTTCTGTGGGCCGTTTTAGCACTTTGAAAACCACCATGAGGTCACTTCTTCTTCTTTTTAAAGAAAATAACCCTAGTTGCTCCAAGCTCTGTTCTTAGCACAAATGTCTGCATTCTGCGAAACATGGCGTGAATAGCCGTTTTAGCTGCTCGAGTGCCTTGATGCCCCCCACCAAATATGGCCTCTATGCTTGGACACAGTTCTCTAGATGGGATCTCACGAAAACCTTCCACAATGCAACAAGACCTGCGGTTTCCTAGAGCTGACCACCCGGCTTAGCTAATGCAGGGCTCTACGTGCTTTCTGCATCACTTTCTGACACTGCAGACTTGGCTTAAGTTCAGTCCAATATACTTTTCTGCCTAGGCTCCGTCCCCTTGGTGTGCCTGTGTGTAAGGTGAACGACTTGCTGGGCGTCTGCCCAGCATTTGTTTATCAAATACTCCATCACGATGGGACTGCACCTTGGCGTGGTGTGATGACTTGCATGCCTCAATGACCCTAAGAGTTATGTAGGCTGGTTTCCTAACCCGGAGATGCAATCATACTCGACAGGTCAATGGGTGGAGGCCAGAAGAAGTCCATTCTCAGAACCAGTGGATGGGCAACATTTGGTTCTAGCCGCTATGCCCACGGAGAGGACAACCCATGGAATAAACACGGAGAGAAACAGTATACCGGCCTAAAAACCTCCACTAGATGGACGTAGGAGTGGAGTGCCTGGTATCTCATTCAACAGTGGGAGAAGTCATCACACTTCATTGGGCAGCTGCCAGCCCGAGGACGCCGCCGCGCGCACGTTCCGCTTGTTCCATTGGGTTCACGAGGCTGAGGACTGAATCGAACGGGTGGATCGATAAAGAAGCACCGAGGGAGAAAAAAATGTGTGCGGCAATCAAGTATTACGTGACAGAACAGAAGCTCCCCCTAGGGTTCTTCGGTCACGTTCCAGTACTGGGTTAACGTCCCACTGCCTTGTGGGTGAGACTTTTGAGTCAAAGTCTCCGGTTATGGTTCCTAAAGAAAAACCCCTTCTGTGATGTCGGCAGCCGCGAAGTACGATCTGCCCGGAGACCTCCAGTATCTTTCCTGTAAAAGGCTTTACCAATTTTCTTTCGTTTATTTGAGATGGATGCAAAACGCCACGTGTGATTTCAGCTCTGAAGAAAGCAGCGGTTCAGCAGTAGAGTATGCATCGATGACACTTCTTAACACCAAATGTTCACTTTACTTGAATGATTTTAACATCCGCACTTTACGTCGGATAGGGCAACAGGCTGCTCTCGCTAAAACTCCTAACACTTTTAAAATAGATGAATGCTCTTTCTCCGAAACATACACAAGACCCCACTTTTGTTGTAACTCTCTGCACCCCGGATACAACCTCAGTCTCTCGTTTCACTCTTCGCGTGTCGGGTGATTCGGTATCTAGAGCTCGTGGTCAAGCTGGCGTTGGGTTGCTTTGAGCATGAAAGCTGAGCGTGCACAGCTAGACAGGACCCAGTAAGCAGTCGTTTGTGTGCAGTTCGGTTGAACGGTTCTGTTCGTGTCAACAACAACAAACTGAAGCGCCAATGCTGAATGAGACGATTGCCGTTACCGGCACGGCCTGCTGGGATAGCAAACGGGCATACGATGTGTCTTTCGGAATCTCCCAAACGGCCAACTTGGGCGTTGAAATCCTCAGCAATGGCCACTACGTCTGTCGAACGCACGCTTCGAAATAGCTGAGACAAATCCTGGTAGAGTTCGTTCATGGCCTCAGAGGAAGTGCAGCCAGTCGGCGCATACATAGATAAGACGAACAAGCATTGGCGCTTCAGTTTGTTGTTGTTGACACGAACAGAACCGTTCAACCGAACTGCACACAAACGACTGCTTACTGGGTCCTGTCTAGCTGTGCACGCTCAGCTTTCATGCTCAAAGCAACCCAACGCCAGCTTGACCACGAGCTCTAGATACCGAATCACCCGACACGCGAAGAGTGAAACGAGAGACTGAGGTTGTATCCGGGGTGCAGAGAGTTACAACAAAAGTGGGGTCTTGTGTATGTTTCGGAGAAAGAGCATTCATCTATTTTAAAAGTGTTAGGAGTTTTAGCGAGAGCAGCCTGTTGCCCTATCCGACGTAAAGTGCGGATGTTAAAATCATTCAAGTAAAGTGAACATTTGGTGTTAAGAAGTGTCATCGATGCATACTCTACTGCTGAACCGCTGCTTTCTTCAGAGCTGAAATCACACGTGGCGTTTTGCATCCATCTCAAATAAACGAAAGAAAATTGGTAAAGCCTTTTACAGGAAAGATACTGGAGGTCTCCGGGCAGATCGTACTTCGCGGCTGCCGACATCACAGAAGGGGTTTTTCTTTTCAATCTGTTGTGCGGTCTTCGTCTTCTCCCTGGCTTGTGCTGAGCCAGTGAGCTGGTGGATGACGGTTCAGTATTTTTATACCAGGTACTAACACCTAGCCCATCTCGGGTTCATTTCGGTGCGATAATCATCTCGCCTATCCGCGCAGATCTGCCTTTCCCAGAACAAATATGTGTTACACTCTCAGACATAGTTCGCGATGCCAATCTGCATCGATGTAAGTGTTGATGCCTGGTTATTCACTTGGTGAGCTGCGGCCCGTCAAACTTTCATCCTACGGCTTTGCAGATCGTACATATGCAACCCCCACCGGAGGGTACTGCGTTAGTGGACAATGTGGATCCGTGCGGATAGGCGAGATGACGACCAGTCTAAAATGAGTGCGAGACAAACTCGATTAGTACTTGATACACAAATGCTGGGCCCACGTCCAATAATAAACCGTTTACTCACAGCTCATGCACCAGGAAGAACACAGAAACCGGCAGAGAATGCGTATTAGACAAAACTTAATAATCATTTAGACACAGGGAGTTCCAGAGGCAGACGGTAATACAAAACAAGGGAAAGGTTCAGTCTCTTATGGACGCTCTTGTGGATTGGATACAGTGGAAGTTAAGCCTGAAAGGCAAATGGAATAGGGACAGTATATGAATAAACAATGGAAACTGCAATGTAGTATTCACAGACCGGCCTTAGATCCACTGCTTCCATTAGACTGCATCCCAGCGTAATACATATAAGAAAATAAACTTTTTGTTTCGGACTTATTTAATTTCGCGTGAATATCCTTCGTGTTGGACTAGCAGGAAAAGCGTTTGTAAAACTTACTCCTTGAATAAAACAAGAAAACAGAGTAATCGTTTATATATATATATATATATATATATATATATATATATATATATATATATATATATATATATATATATATATAGTTATTTGAACGACATAAACCTCATTTCTGATGATTTAAATATATTCAATTTAAACCATTTTCTCAGATAAAGTTAACAAAAATCTGAGTAATAATTAAACTGAGTAGCATTTATTTGGTGAAGCCGAATCTGTTATTGAACATTATCAAGATATGGAGCACATTTTCATGGTTGAAATTGGGGGCAAAATATATATTTGAAATAAAACTTAACTCAAATGTCACCCTCCATCTCGAAGAATACTCTTCGATACTTAGCGAAATATTATGCTGTACTTTCACAGTTCCATTAGACTCCCCAGGAGTAACGGGAATATTCGGCCATCCTATGTGAGGATGCTCTTAATTGTTTTTTTTAATAGTCACAGTCGTTTCACCTTTTGAACGTGTGAAACACTATCGTTTTGCTCAAAAAGCAAAAAGGTACCACCTATGCAGCAACTTTTGGTTCATCAAGTATAAAGTTATACTCCATACTTCCTGTCCAAGGAAGACAATTTTGGCTACCTTTCAACCCATGTCGATATGATAATGTACTTCTAATTTATCATTCAAACGTGATAATCCGTGAAGTTTTGTAGACATGCCCTGGTGGCACGAGTGTCCCCCAAGTGTACCACTGAGTGGCTCCAAAAGGTGCACTAAGGGAACGGTCAGCAATGAGCTTTAAAATGCGTCTGGATCGTACTCGAGTTGCATATTCGCGTAATAAGTCTGAATGTTATTGCTATTTAACGATATGCGATCATTTGTTTCTCAGTGAACCACCAACCACTGCTGCTGATGTGTTCGAGTTTGCTTGCATGCTTCAACTCAACAAACTGGAAAAATGTCACACTGATAAACGGTAACACGTATTTTCACTTAAGAATAGCTATGCGTGTACGATCCAAGCGCATTTTCCGAGTTCATCGCTGAACATCTCGTGAGTATACCTTACCTTGTTTCATCGTGTGTTACTTAGTGATACGGTCAAAGGACCCTCGAGGGGATAGGGTGCTGCTTTGGCCATTTGGATCATGGAATAAGTTGAGTGCATGCGCAGAACCAAGCATATCCGTACTCAATACTGATTTTTTTGGGAAACAGTTAAAAAGAGAGGGGATGATTGTTATCTGGACCACGTTTTCAGGAGGTCAAGGTTACTGTGGTTAGGCGTTCATACTGTTGTGGCTGAAGATGGTTCATCCCCTCATATATCTGCAATCTTCTAAAGTTTGCGGCGTAAATGATGTGGAAAGTCGTGTTCAGAGAGATGCAGTGCCTCATTTCACAAATACTGTGCATTTTAGATGATCTGAGAGTCGTACATTCAGTTGATGAAGCTAGATTGGAATTTCCTCGACCATTCAACTGCACAGCCATCTCTATGCAACACGTTATGCCGGTTGTGCGAGCACCGACAGTCAAAGTGGTAATTGTGCTTAGTTTTGTACTGGGGATCCAAGGGTTTCATGGATGGAAATTTTATCTATGTTGTTTTGGCGAGCGTGGAACGTTGACCGCCAAGTAGATGCGGATAACTGCAAGAATACCGTAAGTTTTTGCACACTGGTAGCAGGAGCCTTTGTCTCAAATATTCGGCCATGTTCAAACGTATGCAAACCTGAATATCCGTTAACCGCATGTTTTTAAATCAGGAAAATCACATAGTATTCTCGGTATATCAGCTGTACGAATTTCACGCACCCTGTGGAAAAGAAATTCGGCCAAGGTTCATCTTATATTTTCCTGAACCAGAACTGGTGAAACGCAAACATTTTCCTGACTACGTGCTTTCCTAGCTACTTTTTTCTTGACTAGTCCATCTTTTTGAGGCAACAGAAGCGAGTAAAAGCATTTCACCAACCCGAATGATGTCCATGAGCGATATTCACCACAGTGAAGTTGCTATCTGACAGCCATTGGCAAGATTCCCCCCGTGTCAACCATTGTCCACTAGCTAAATTCATGGGCAAAAACTTGAAATCATCGCCCCTGGACATAGCAATCTGATGATTTTTGTTGTAGGATTCGTAAAGAATAATATATTTAGGCATTGCAATTTCGCAAAAGATAAGTTAAGACCTAACCCTTAATACCACAATTTTATTTGTCTATTTATTTCTCAGTTCCAGGTCAATTCATCGTGACAAACAGTGGCCACCACTTATCCCGGAACTATGAATCCACCCATTATATCATCAGTAGCCATACCATGTCAGAAATTCAACTCGGCAGAAGAACTAAAAACACTAAGTCGCAGTGTGCTTTCAGTTGATGCACAGCGAATGTTGGGTGTTTTAGATGGTGCAATGAAAAAAGTTTTAATGATTATGGCTCTGGAAAAAATGGACTCCTACAGCCTGGTAATTTATGTCCTCTGTCACAGTACTGATCATTGCCAAGAATAGGAGAAAGAGGAGTTGGACGAAGAAATAAGAAAAGTTATCAAGGAGTACCTCAGCTTATCCCGGCAATATTCTTCTCAAAGAACTCCCGCGACTGAATCTCTTACTGCAGATGACAAGCCAAGTATGCCGCTTGTAGGACAGTGTGAGGGAATCGATGTAAATATAAGTAAGACACTTTCGACTTTACACAAAATCCAGGACAACCCACCGAAGAGAATAAACAACCCCCTGAGACAAGTGCGGAATCCGACGAGTCAAGAAAATCAAATTCAAAGAATGCAGAAGGTTCTAGCCGTTTTAGCGATTCTGAAGTGGAAGTACAGGAAGTAGGTTTCACATACACATTGATTTAAACTTTCTCCTCTTCAAAATACTGAAACAAGTCTAGAGTATAGCAACTTTTCAAACCTAACATACGGAATAAAACGTATTCCCAACTCGCAGATTTCACTTACATTATTGTTAATTACTCACCACGGATGCTAGGAAAATTTCTTTTATTACTAATCTCACCAACAGCGATTTGTGTGCACTCAGGCAGCAAACCTGTGACATTTCCTAAAAAAACTGAAGGGACCGTTGAAAGTTGGAGAACTCAGCCTGAAACGTGCCCCACAGCTTAGTCATTATTCATAACATCAGAGAATAGCCACAAATAAAGCTTTATGGACTCTGAATTGTTCATTTTATGTTGAAATAGAGGCTAAGTACACCAACGTGAGAAATGCCACTCCGGTCAACCCAGATATTTCCGTCTTACGAAGCACGTATACGTGTAATGCGAAAAATCTTGTTAAACGCAACATGACTATGAGATCGTCACGTCTAACAGGTCGTTGACGAGTCATTTGTTGTCTTGAGTCGATCATGTGGCAGGATGATCTTCCAAACAGCAGTTAGAGGATTTCAGAGAAGGGATATTCGTACACCTAAGCATTGTAGAAAAATGAACAGTTTACGTCCCATTCCGAAAAAACCAATAAGTTTTTATTAAATTCATTAGGGTTCCTAAGGATCTTCCGATTTTTTCAGTATCACCGACGTTTTAAACCAATCTTAGGAAACGCAGTTTATACAAACAACCAACTTTACCACATAAATTGTTATGTGCCTTTGATTTAACTGAAATCCATAGCTTTTGTTTTCTATTTACAGTTAAAAGAAAAGCTTCTCCTGGTTGTCCGTCAGTTATTGAGAATGATCAAAAATTCACCTCAACTTGAGAACCTGACACAGAGCTATCTTACGATACAACCGCGCAGCAGCTCAAATCTACCGGATCTAAAATTACCCCTCTCTATCTCAAACTTCCCGGAAGCATGTTCGCAAGCTTATCTGTCTGATACGCTTACTCGTCCACAAAGCCATCTAATGCGATATTTTCTCAAACTGCGTGGAAATATTTTCAGCAATATGCTAACAACTCCGGAAGATGTGAAACGGAAGAAGAAATATCTTAAAGAAATCTGCAATCGACTGAACAAGCAACAAGCCAAAGTGGATTGTTTGACAAAAGAATTGGAGATCATTGTGGTCAAGAATAAAGCACAAGTAATTTGAATTCCAATCCCGAATCATATATCGTCTGATATTCACAGAAATTAACCGTGTGTATTAAATTAACCAACGTTGGGAATTCTGGTGACTCTTGTAGTGTTTGTGCTATCTTCTCACGAGAAGCCGTTGTACATAATAGCAACGTCTCACAACTCTTATCTGACCAGCTTTCTAGCACGAATACGAAGGCTTCAGCCAGCACACAATAGAAGGAATATATTTAAAGCGTAAATGAACATATCCAGAAACGTTAACACGTGCTTTTATTCGGTCTAAATCCTCTTGAGGGTATGCTGGTACTGATGAGGCGTCAGCTAGCGTGGTTGGTTGGGTTACGCCCAATCTCTTGAAAATGCCCACACAAGAACGATGGTGCTTTGGTCTTGAGCGGAAGCAAATCGGCTGAACGGTTCGACATGATACTTCTGCGCCGGGCTAGTGTTCTGTGGTCGCCCACTAATTATAGTGAGAAGACCCATCTGCCTTCGAACTATCTTGTTAAAATAACACAAAACAGACAGTGTGAATAGGACGAAAGAGTCACTGTTACAAATCGTTGGTTCAAACTTGCGTCGGATAACGTCTCTTCCGATTGGTGGTACGGTCAGCCACCACTTGACGAAAATCCATTGTCGTTTTATCGATCCGTTATCCCCTCGTTTGCGTCTCCGTTCGGTCAAACATTCATCTGAATTCTGGGCAGGCACTGACGTCCTGATTGCTAACGAGACTTGGCTGCCTATCGACGACCAGTCAACCCATACCCTCACTAATCTTTATTTTGCTGAGGGTTTTGCCCCCAACTGACACCCTCTTTTACCTGGCCACGATGTGAATCACTCTAAATAAGATGAATCACCAAAAGCAAGACTTGTCCACTATATTGTTCTATATCCTGTTAAAAAGGATTTTTGCGTTCTTTACTACGCCTTTTTGAGGATGAAGCGAAAATGATCGTGAAAACCTAGAGCGTAGCTTGATGAAACTGGATAGATTTCTTCAATGTGAAATCATTACCAGTTCAGCGTCAACAAATTTCTTCCGATAAAAACGGCATAAGTTTTCCGAGTGAAATAACCAAAAACAATAATGTTTGCATATTCTTTCACGAAGGCATATAGATGGTTCTTTTTATTGCGTCTGTTTCGTAATACCAATCTGTTTTGCAAAAGGTTCAAGCAACCGCGAATAAGATAGCGGTATTGCAGCAGGAAATTCAAAATCTGGAAAATTACTTATTCGATCGCGGCCAACGAATTAAGAAAGAGGAAATGAGCAAGATGCATGGAATAGAAGCGAAATATCAGAGTAAGTCTTTCTTTCATTTTACCGGCCAGTTTGAATTTCTACTTGTGTGCATGTGTGTTCGTGTCTGTGGTCCCTGAACTTCAACGATGAAGGGCCCACTAGTTGTACATCGCGTATGCTATGTTATTTTCTGATTCCACACTTGCGCATGGGGCATACCCTGCAGCCTCAAAGACCCAGTACGCAATCAAAAGGAACCAGCAAACATGGCTGCACGAATTACAGTGGAGAACCCCGTAAGGTCTCAAGCGACATTGTACAGCTGATTACCAATTTGACCGAGAGTGGTGTGGTTCTAACTTTGGATCATAGAGATGTACATACCACTTCGTCATAATTAAAGTGAGCATATTCGAATTTCGCACGAGAAAAACCTGGACAGAGCACAAAATAATGTATGTATTTTCAATTCAGAACGTACAACCAATTTCCGGGTGACTTTCATGACGGCGCTTAGTGGTTACTGAATGGGTTAAAGTAGCCAGTGGTTGATGGCCGTACAGCCTTACGTGGAAAACACTAGACTATTCAGTTAGCAGCAGATAGAGGCTGAAGTTTTTGGATGACAGATGTAGAACTGCTTTACATATTCATTTAGCTGATCTTGACGTTTTTATTGGTTGTCTAATATATAACAGAACGATAAGCAAAAATGGTTACTTAATCAATGCACATATTATAGCATCGGCCTGAATTCGGGGCATGATGCCAACAAAATATGTGCAGACATAAAAGATATCATAGACTAGGATGTTGGAACCACAAACAAATTAGCACGTGTACGAAAGGACTAATTTGCTTGTGACTGGTGACTGGGTCCAAAGTGCTTGGTAGGAAACACGTGGCTCACAAGATGGTTTCTTCAGATATATCCGAAACGGAATCAGGGCATTTATATGAGACTGTGCTAATCCATGATAAAGGCACCACTCCGATAGTCAAATGGAAATATTTATCTCTGCTGAAAAAATGTCTGTTTATTAGGGCATACACTAAATGAAAAATGAACAAAAGATCCAGTGGTGAATACGTGAAAACGAAGGACAGAGCTAGAGTATGTATGAGATCGACAAGTATTCGTCCACAAAAAACTACGGAAACATCGATACAATTGATACATACTTTTTTCATGAGGTTATTCAACACAACAGCTAATGCCATCTTGATGACGACAAAACAGTATGTTGTTCATTTCTTGAAGAGCTGAAAAAAACTAACAAAAGCTACTGCAGGGCATAGAATTAAGCTAAGTCCGGTGTGTGATCAACGAGTTCAGTCAAATTACAAAGCCACAGCGCAGAACTTCAACGTCCTGTTTCGGCAGGCCGGGGGGGGGGCATTCACTTTCACATGAGAATTGGACTGACCAGACAAACAGGTATAAAAACATCGTGAACATGCGCAGCGTGATGATTGGTGATTATCGAAGACCAATGAAGAAATTCAACATCAACAATGACAACAAGCTTAGTTTTCAGTAGATTAAGTAATTTTCTGCCCATTGGTTACAAATCTATGCCCGTATCACCAGTGGCTAAGGCATTGGGCGACACCACTAACTGTTATGCAAATGATGTGCTGATGGCCGCTTAGTTTTCTCATTTATCAGGATTCTGGGGCATTTCTTGAAACTACGATTGCACGACATGTTTGATACGGAATTTCGAGATGCATGCTGAAATACGGGGAAAATTTCGTTTTATTTTTTGCCATGGTTGCAGTCTAATCGACCTACTCCCTGGAAAAATACCAATAAGTAAAATCAACCTATTGAATTTGATAGGTGCTTTTGCTGTCCCGTCAGCTTCCAGTACCAGGTGAGACCGAATTCTATCCGTTTTGTTAGTTATTACAGTCGTTTTTGATTTTATCAGCAATCGCTCATTTACCGAAACTGACCAAAAGAAAACAATTAACTTACAGCTGAACGTACTGAACTGGAGAGTAAACTTGCCGAGCTGAAGAAATCTTACAATCAGCAGGTGGAACTTAACAAAAATATGGAAAAGAAGAAGAGAAACAACCTATTCAAAATAGAGATGGAACTGGAATCGAAAATTTCAGCTTATGATCAAGAAATGTCAGCCTTAAAAGTGAGTATTGCGCTCACGAATTTCGTCAATCGCTGACTTTGTGCATGAACCTATTCTTTCAGTTCTGTTTTGGAGATCACACTAAATGAGAAAGCATGCTTCTCTCTCTCTCTTGGTGATCGTATTGTTCCGAAAATCCCATCTAATGCGTTTCATTCATTAGTTTCCCGACGAATGCCAAGAAAAAGGGCAGTTTTCAATCCAGTGTGCAATTCCGGACAGCTGAATTGCTAGTAAAAAAACCGGCGGGCTACGCGGACTGGGGGAATGTTGCCTACTCATTTATTGGAGTAGGTTCCACTGAGTTAATGGGACGATGAAGTGATTATATAGGCCACTTCACAGTAGTGAATGGTCGAGGCCACACTGAACTGTGTAATCATATGACTGCTGAGCAGCACGGTTTGAGTGGTTACGGCTTCCTTTTACCAGGATGGGTGATCACAGCAGTCATGAAACAAGACAGATTCAAGGTGTCAGTTGAAAGTACGGTGAGAATGTAAGCAATTGACATGAAATAGGCGCAAAAGAAATGCCGATGGAAGATTACCAGCAATGAAGGTTACAAAGTCCAAAAGACCCATAGACAAGCATGAAAACCAAATCACGAAGTCAGCAAATTTAGCATTCTATGGTTTCATCGGTGGATACTTTTCTGAATCAATGCCAAATGGAGCGACACGCGCCCGCCACACTTATCGACTGTTCACTTGTAGATTGAGAACTAATTTGCCTAGTAACACGAATGGCGATAGCATGTTTTATACTTTGTGTTTTTTTGGATGTCCATAAACTTTTAGGAAGTGTTCCTTTCCAGAAACCCAGGTTAAAACAGTAGTTGAGACTAAATATCTCTGGATAACTAGCAGTTTTAATCCTTTGAATAAAGCTAACTGAGCAAGCAGATGACTGGTTGAAGGACCTACCGCACCTTCATACGGAATAAAAGTGCTACCCCAGGACGCGAAACGAAAGTACTCGTTGTTAACAGTAACCTGTTGTAGTATTCCTTCACAACATGGAGCCCTGATCATCCTGACGTTCGAGCACATACGTTTTGCCTTCGTCGTTATCTTTTCGCCATATATATTAGCGGCTCATCCACTGCACCAAATGCACGACTTCAGAACGCCGATGACGTGGTGTTCTGTGAGTCCATCTCCAGTCAACCAGGCTTAACCCCTTTTTCCAGGGACTTGAGAGATTCTCAGAACTTTCCGTCCCCTTTCTGACCTACCTTTCAGCACTTTCATAACAAACAGATAATATACGTGGCAGCAGGTTTGGCCTGTGGTCCAAGATCCAATGTCCATCAAAAACATTGGATTTCTCGAGTCTCTGAGTCGAACGGTGAGGAGATGGATAAAATATGATAAAATCTACAGAGACAGCCTACAAAAAACCTTGAGATGGATCGCGAGGTCAAGGTAGCCGAAGGAATGGAAGTTGCAGCCGCTTCAGGTAATAGTCAAAGACTATTCACACTTATTCGTGAAACCGGTGGACGGCGAACCTCAGTCAGTGAAACGATATGCAACCGAAATGCTGAGCCCATTCATGGCAAACAGCAAAGGCTTGACCGTTGGGCCGAATGCTTCGGGAAGCAGTTTGGTTGGCCGCATGCTAATGTAGTTACTCAACGTCAACAACTGCGATTCTTTGGGAAGTATCACTTAATCCCCCATCGGGAGTGGAAACACAGTCAAGCATTCGATCACTAAAGCGCGGGAAAACGGCCGGTCCCGACGAAAATCCTCCAATTCGTTTCAAAATGGATGATGGTGTGTTGATACAATCACTTACCACCTTGATCTGTGAAATTTGGAACGGGGAGTGTATTCCATTATTATGGGGGAGTCTTTGATTGTACCCATTTTCAAGAAGGGAATACGCAATGACTGTAGTATCATCGTGGGACCAATTTAATTCCTATAGTCACCAAGATATTAGCCATCATCTTGTGTGTCGTCTTACACCGGCTCGCGAAAGGAACGCCCGCGAACAACAGGCTGGATTCCGCCCAGGTCGAGGGTGCACCGACCGGATTTTTACTCTTCGCCAATTACCTGAAACGCGTCACACATACACACACCGCCCACCAACAATAATGGTTTTCCTTGACTTGAAAGGCGCCTTCGATTCGGTTGACCGAACAGTGTTATTCAGTGCTCTCCATCGGAAAGGCATGTCACAGAAGTTCCTGAATCTACCGAGATCACTGTACTCTCATACTTCTGGTAGCGTAAGGGTTAACGGTGAACTATCAAGTCGGTTCGAAGTGACCAGTGGTGTTCGAAAAGGTTGTCCCATTTCGCCATTCCTGTTCAACTTTGTCATGGACGAGATAATGGAGTATGCATTGCGAAATCTTCAGGAAGTGAGCGTCGAACTAGGAAATAGTGGAAGGCCATATGACCTAGACTACGCGGACGACGTTATCTGCTTGTTCGAATGCACGGAACATGCTCAACGTGCATTCTGTAGACTCGCAAGAACTGTAGCTCCATTCGGCACGCGTTTGCACCTTCAATGTGTGAAGTAGTGTTGCAAGACTGGGCGTCAACAATTCCGAGCTTGATGCTCGATGGGGAGGAACAAACAATTGTCGACCGTTTCACTTATCTCGGCAGCAGCGTGACGACGAATGGGAGCACGGTGGTGATAGTGAACACGCGGATATCCAAGGCTCGACCGGCGTACATTGGACTGAAGCACTTGTGGCGGCGACTCGATATTTCGTTGAAGTCGAAACATTGTGTGTACTGTTCCACGGTGCGTTCAGTTTTGTTGCATGGTTGTGAGACACGGAATCTGCGTGCGGAAGATATCCGTCGTCTTGAGGTTTCTGATCATCGACTTTTGCATAGTACCGCTAACATTCGATAGTATGACCGAGTGAGTGACGGTGAGGTCAGAAATTGAGTACTGGGTAACAATTTACAGAATATTCTATCATAACGTATCAGGCTTCATCATCATCATCATCGTACAGCGTTAAACAGTAGGGCAAGCCCCACTGACCACTGCCTTTCTCACCATGTTGCACGTTGAATTAAAAAGTATGAATATACAAGATGGAGAGGGAGTGGACCTACATGGGTGGGAAAAGAAAAGAATGCCCTAGTAGCCAACACACGGAATACACAGTCTAACTGTACAAACGTACACCGATCAAACATTCTGATTCGATAGAAAGTGACAACACGATCGCCACTGTTCGCGGTTCGCAGCCATATCCTTCAGTGTCTCCAGCCAACTGGTTGACGGATCTTTTGGACCCCAACCACGAAGACGTGAAGCACCTACTTTTCCCAAGTCTGCCGTACATTTTCTCATTCCTCGCTGCCACGTCATCTGTTGACCTCCACGTGGTCTCTTCCACTCCCTAGGAGGGGCGGAGAATAGGACACGGTACGGTAGACGTGTGTTTGCCATACGTAACACGTGTCCCAACCAACGAAGTCTACTAAGCTGGATACGCTGTGACAAAACGTTCTCTGAATTAGTACCCAATACTCGCTTTCTTACCTCATCGTTGCTTACTCGGCTATTCCACCCAATCCCAGCGATACTACGTAAACATCGATGGTCGAAAACCTCAAGACGACGAATATCTTCAGCACGCAGACTCCAAGTTTCGCAACCGTACAACAAAACTGAACGCACTGCAGCACAGTATACACGACCTTTCAACTTCAGTGAAATATCGGATCGGCGCCACAAGTGCTTCAGTCCAGCGTACGCCGCTCGAGCTTTGGATATCCGCGTACTCACCTCTACTACTGTGCTCCCATCCGTCGTCACGCAGCTACCGAGGTAGGTGAAGTGGTCGACAACTGACAGCACCTCCCCATCGAGCATCAAGATCGGAATTGTTGACGTCCAGTCTTGTAACATCACCTTGCACTTTGAAGGTGCAAAGCGCATACCGAATGGAGCTACAGCTCTTGCGAGATTATATAGTGCACGCTGAGCATGTTCCGTGGATTCGAACAAGCAGACAACGTCGTCTGCGTAATCTAGGTCACATAGCTTTTCACTATCTCCTAGTTCGACCCCTACATCCTGAAGATTTTGCAGCCCACTCTCCATTATTTCGTCCATGACGAAGTTAAAAAGGAATGGAGACATGGGACATCCCTGCCGAACACCACTGGTCGTTTCGAACCGACCGGATAGTTCGCCGTAAACCCTTACGCGGCCAGAAGTATGAGAATACAGTGATCTCATTAGGTTCACGAACTTCTGGGGCATACCTTTTCGATGAAGAGTACTGAAAAGCGCTGCTCGATCAACTGAATCGAAGGCGCCTTTCAGGTCTAAGAAAAGCATTATTGTTGGTCGGCGGTGCGTGTGACGCGTTTCAAGAAGTCGGCGAAGAGTAAAAATCTGGTCGATGCATCCTCGACCTGGGCGGAATCCAGCCTGCTGTTCGCGGACATTTCTCTCGCGAGCCGGTGTAAGACGGTGCAGCAAAATCGAAGCTAATACTTTGGTGACTATCGGGATTAAGCTAATCCCACGATGATTACTGCAGTCATTGCGTATTCCCTTCTTAAAGATGGGAACAATCAATGACTCGCTCCATATTAACGGAATACGCTCCTCGTTCCAAATGTCACGGAGCAAGGCGGTTAGTGATTTTATCAACGACTCACCACCCAGTTTGAAAAGAACTGGGGGAAGTTCGTCGGGACCTGCCGCTTTCCCCCGCCTTAGTAATCGAATACATGACTCTACTTCTACTTCTGATGGGGGCTCAAGTGATACCACCCAAGGAGTCACAGTTGTTGACACGGGAGTAACTACACTAGCGTGCGGCCAGCTAAACTGTTCCTTGAAGTACTCGGCCCATCGGTCAAGCCTTTACTGTTTGTTATGGATGGGTTCTCCATTCCTACTGCAAATCGCTTCACTGACCTGAGTTCGCCGTCCACTGGTGTCACGAATAAGTTTGAACAGTCTTTGACTGTTACCTGAAGCAGCTGCCACTTCCATTTCTTTGGCTACATTGACCCACCAATTTTCGCGATCCTTCTTAAGGCTTCGCGTAACTTGTCTTCGCAGCTTTCTCCGCATCTTATTCATCTCCTTACGGTTCGAAAGCTGGCGCTTTTGCTCCATTATACTCAGCGACTCTTGCGAGATCCAGTGTCTCTGATGGACAACGGATCGAGGACCACAGGCGAAACCTGCTGCAAAGTGCATCGCCTGTTTGATATGAGCCCAATGCTCATCTACATTACTGTTCTCCGCGGATCCTAGCTCATGTGCTAACTTCTGCTCATAACGGGTGCAAACGTCTGGATCACACAAACGTTGCACGGCTAATCCGGTTTGCGGTTTGCGACGATGGCCATGGAGCTGGAGAGATAATCGCATTAAAACTAAGGCATGGTCCGACTCTACGTACGTGGACCAGTAAGATCTACAGTTCTGAACAGAACTGCGCCACCGGTAGCTTACGGCAATATGGTCAATTTGACTCAAAGTACCCGTAGAGTTAGAGCGCCATGTCGCTGTGCGACGCGAGCTGTGTCGGAAATTTGTGCTAGACAAGAACAATCGATTGTCTGCACAAAATTGGAGAAGCCTATCCCCGTTATCTGTGCGCTCAGCGGGTAAAGCACAACGCCCACCTAAACAGGCTTCTGACACACTGAGTTTGCCAACTTGTGCGTTGAAGTCACCAGCTAGCACTACAATGTCGGAACCTTTACTGCTGCGAACGAGAGTGGCGAGGGCATCATAGAACTCATCTTTCTGCAAGTCTGAGCTGCAGTCCGTTGGGGCGTACGCCGAGATCACGAACAAATTGCGTTTAACACAACTATCCTTTCGAACGCCGACTGACCCTTGGAGTCTCACAGCACATAAACGACTGTTAACAGGGATCCAGTCTAATAGGGCAGCCTCAGCCTTGTCAGTCAAGACAATTCCTACACCACGTTGACCCACAGCTCTAGCTGCTTCGTCTCCTGAGGTGCGCAGAATATACCTCGATGAGATACCAGGAGCAGTTAGCTGAATTACATTGCTCGAATCCTGGATACGCGTTTCGCTTAAGCAGCAAACATCAATCTTCAGAGAGTTCATTGTGAGGGCTAGGCACGCCTGCTGACCCTCCTGCATGAGTGTACGCACGTTGAAGGAGCCGAGATTCAGAGGCTGACGGGGCTTGAGAAAATGTGAGTTACCAGTCAGAGGATTATTCCCGACACTATTTGACAGTGAATCGTTGCGAGTATCGACCGTGTTATCAATGGGAGCATTATGGGTGGATAGATGGGGCAAAGAGGGATGGTTGGGGACAGAAGACAAAGGTTGAATAACAGAGAGGGCTTAATAAACTTCGTTGGTTGGGGCATGTGTTACGCATGGTAAACACACGTCTACCGTACCGTGCCGTTTTCCGTCCCTCCTCGGGAGTGGAAGAAACCACGTGGATATCAACACATGACGTGGCAGCGAGGAATGAGAGGACGTACAGCGAACTTAGGAAAAGTAGGTGCTTCACATCTTCGTGGTTAGGGTCCAAAAGATCCGCCGACCAGTTGGCTGGGGACACCGAAGGATATGGCAGCAAACCGTGAACAGTGTCGATCGTGTTGTCACTTTCTGTTGATCTAGAATGAATGAACAGTGTGCGTTTGCACAGCTGGACTGTGTATTCCGTGGTTTAGCTACTAGGGCGTTGTTTCCTTTTCCCTCCCGTGTAGGTCCACTCCTTGTCCACTTTGTATAGTCATTATTTCTGCTTCTACGTGCAACATGGTGATAGAGGCAGTGGGTCTCACCGTGCTATTTGACGCTGTACGATGATGATACTGTGACGGTGGTCTGACCACTTACAAATGTTTCTAATGTAATTTCTCCCATTACCTTTTCTCTCATGTCAACGAGCATCGGTCATAAACTCTGTTCCAGTTTCCAGAGCTGACTCAGTGCGAATACTTAGGTGTTACAATCCGAATTGATTTACAGTGGTCTTCCTATACTCCGGTTTACGTAAAAAAAACTACACAGACTGTCTTTTCAAATTCGTAGGTTAAGTAGTTTGTCGCCAGACAAGCTGTTATTTTCCCCTTTGTTCAACAATGTATTTTACCAGTATTGCTCAGCTGCCCTCTCGTAATTCCTCTGTCTACTTCAGAAAGACTTCACCGCGGCCTAGCTGTTATCAGTCTTGTTTCTCTGATTCTCATAGACTCTGTTATCTCCACAGTATGCGACACATTACAATCAGTGAAAGAACTCGGCTTACCTGCATGCGTTCACATGCCCCTACACGTTCCAAAACTTAAACTTATCCCCTCCCGATAAATATCGTATTTTTATTTAGCACGTTCCGATTGACAAGATGAAAGTCATTCAGAAACTTTAAGCGAACCTAGAGGACTGAACAAACTATTTTGTGCAGCATTTTGGGGGCTTATTTCAATGTGGCAATAATCAGTTTTCCACTACTTTTTGACCAAAATGTGTGTTCGTTAACTTACTGAAGTCCTCAACGCCCAATCCATCGTTAATTCCCACCATTCCTCCCTCTAATCTTTTTAATACCTTCTCATTTATCGACCACTTCTTTCTACTCAAGTCCGTACCGCTCCCCCCCCCCCCCCTCCACAGTTAAGGGGCAGAAAATGCTGGCGTTACGAAGCTGCAAATTGGAGCCAAATGCGTGGCTTTCTGGTTGGACGCCAATCCGTGGTTTAGTTGTGATTCACTCATCTCCACCACGAACATTGTGGAGACCATGTTTACGGGTGTACGTATAATCTCTCATATATCCGAGTTCGAGAGATTTAAATCTCCACGTGCGTGATTTCGTACGAGGCTGCAGGAACAAAATTGTTTTCTAGCACTAAAGCCGCTCTCGAGTCGAACAATTACGATACTGATTGCAAGCATGCAAAAAACTATCTGCAGTCACCGGAAAGGCAGGAAAAAAGAACTTGGTTGATGGGACGCTCAAAAGTTAGCCTCGTGCCCCACTGGTACATCCCCTATGTGTCCCGTCACAAAAGACATCTTCCTCTCCTATATCAGTTACTTCAGATTTACGTGTCCGAGTCCGTCCGAAAAAACAATGAAGTCTTTGCAGCAACGTTTGCTCCCATCTTCACTGTTTCCGTACCTTATCTGTCACTTCTTTTTAAGTCTATCGTTAAAGCTGCTTGGCACCTGGTGCGGACGGCATCCCATCCGTTCTGCTGAAGAACTGTGCACCGATTCTCCGCTGCTTATTCAACTTGAACCCACGAAACTGCTTCCCCAAGCGTGATTCATCTCAGTTTAATAATACGAAATCAATTTCCGTCACACCAGTGTTACCCAAATTCAAAGAAACCGGTTGCGGAGCAACTTCCCTAGTAAATGGATTGGTATTTTTCCGGCAGTGACCACCAAAATGAGTTTCGCAGCAACAGATAAATTGGTGATTTGTCATCATACGTATCCCGCCTCTGGTCTCTCGCGATCAACAATCGCTGCGAATCACATTTGGCCTCGTTTAATATCTCCGCAATCTTCGATTGGGTTTGACAGTCTGTCGTCAAAAATACCTTAATGTGAAGCCACTTAGTGGACGCTCCGCTGCGTTCATAGTTGATAGGAATCACTTGGACGTACACCAATTGAATTATCGTTTCTCCTATGCTGTTTCTGCCTTCAATTATGAACTTCTCTTCACCACAAGTAGCTTATCTTTTTGGGTAAGAAAAATTCATGAATATATTATCTTTGTTTTGCTATAACTGATAGTTTTCAGTTCTCAGTGGTAACAGATAAACACTGAGCAGATTCCAATACTGGTGTGAGGTTTTTAAATAATAAAAGAGCCTGTTGTGTCCCTTTGGAAGCGAAACTGACAAAAACTGTAGCTGAGGTAAGAGCATGGAGTTTGTTACATATGAGTTTTGAGTGATACAACAACAAATAAGATCAACTTATATCATTATTGAATACCAAAGTCATGAAAATGATGGTGCGTGAAAAAAGCTTTGATTCATGCACGCGTTCAGAGACCAAGCATTGAGTTTCAACTTGGTAGGCCATGCATTTCATTTCAGCACGTAGAAAAAACATAACTAGACACGATCGCATGTTTTGTCGGATTATAATTAAATCAGTTTTACTTTTTATCAGAGTATGAGCAGTGAACTTCCCTCTCGCTTGGTTGTGTTCCTGTTCGGATGCCGACTTTTTCAGGTGGAATACGATACGCTAGATGAGGAATACACACGCGAGAAGGAAGAGCTAAACGAATTGGAGGAAAGATTTCAGGTAAGTGACATTTGTTGACAAAGCGTGGGGACGGTAGACGGTTCTGGCTGACCCCGAACGGCTTGCTTCACTTTTATCACGCTAATAATAATGTCTTCCTGGCAGATTCTTGCGAATACTGAGAGGGAAATTATGAGTAACCTAATGAGTTTTGATAACTGATACACTGAAGGCCTGGCTGTTATGGTCGTGATTAAATATACAGTCAGTCTCCTGCTGTCGCAGCCCTCGGATTTCCGGAACAATGGATACATCCCTGGAACTGCGACATATCGCGTTTGTCAGTAGTACGTACCTTTTAAGTAGAGTGAAAAACCGCGTGGGATGTTTAAGACAAAATGAACAGGAACGATGAAAACTACCCTACTTTTGTTGTGTTTCAGTCTTTCCATTACGGGGCATTACTTACTGTTTGTTTCAAGCTGAATCCCCGTTTTTTTTCATACAAACTGGCACACAACAAGAGATCCCCTAGCAATAAATCCGTTGGGTTGAGCCATACACTTCGTGAAAACTGCTTTCATTGGTAGCTAAAACTGCATTGGTGTTTGAAGTAACTTGACTTCGCAGAATATGTAGACTTACGTAGTCTTGCTTAGCTAGAAAGCAGAACGGAAAACTTCAAACGTCCCACGTGCAACGTAAACATGCGCTGACTTAACTTGGCGTGCTTGTTACACACAGAGGCCCAAGGCCCAGTCATGGTTACATCATCACGTGGAAAACCGGAGTGATTTAAAGTCTGGTCGATCAAACAAGTTGGGGTGAGCCGTATTTATCGACCATGAAGTTCACATGAATCATCGTTCTTGCTACGTGACCAGAGATCAACCGCATTCATCGTCTAGCTGTTTGCGCGGGCTACTCAACGTGACCGAACTAATCAATCAATTAAATTTCGCTCCCATCAGCATGGCTTATCGTTAACCACCATCGTTACAGTGTTAAGTAGTCCACGGTTTCGCATAAACCAGAATAAATAACAAATATTTATTTGTCGCAAAATCAATCATCGTCGTTTGTCATAACTTTGCTCTTCGCTGGAAACCAACAGAAGCGCTGTTTAGATCAATCGCAGACTTTAGTAACCGACTACAGACCCGAGTATTCGCCAAGGCAAACGCCTTAAGCTGATCTAGTAAATTCCTTGCTTCCAGGGTTATTCTTTTTTGAAATAGCCTCACGTTCATCTCTCCAGTCAGGCTCCCACATGACACTAGCGTCACTCCTTCTTTGGACTTCTTGGCGCCAGAAGTTCCTCCTCTGAGATTGGATGCTCTTTTCTGGTAGTTGGTTGTATTACAAAGCTATCTCATCTGCATAGAAAATATCGCAATCGGCATATCCATGGACCGATGCCCGTAACCCCCCTCGAAAATCGTTTGCTGCGTCATGCGGTGTTATCAACCTTTCACCGCGAATCTAAAAAATAGCATACGTGAGGCACTGCCTGTCTCTTTATTTAAAGGCCGACTAAGACTAAGACTAACAGCAAAATCAACCTTTAGAAACCATAAACGCATCAAGATGCAGTTTAGTGCTATCTCTGTGGCTTTCGTGTAAACGATGCGCTCCACAAACGGGAGCTCCTCATAGCAGTAAACTATACCAAATTCGCCTCATTTACTGCTCGGAACTTTTCATTAGTTTTCAAGTGGCACCTTTCCCGAGAAACAACAGTGCTCAGAACATCTTTGATAATCATTCGACTGGATATAACACTGTGAAGACATCCTTGAAAGACGAAGTGACTTAGCCACCGAGCTCTGCGTTGGGCAAAGATGAGTTAGCATATCCAGCAAATTCTTCTCTCTGACGGACAAATGCTTGGTTTCAATAGTTGTGTTGTTGGCACATGCACTGATGATGTCACCTCGACTGGTGATGAAACGTTTGCGATCTAAACGCCAAGCTCAGCGATCAGAACAACATGACAAATGCTTGGTTATTATCAAGTCAAATGCCAACTAACGAGCAAGCCGCATAGCGTTCACCCCACTGACCGATGGACATCATCAACCCTTGAGCCCAAAACGAGAGTCGATCGCTTTTATCGTTAACAGCTGGTGATAGATGGACGCTATACCGCCCAAAGTAAACCGCTGAAAGCCACCCTGGAGTTAAGGTGTGCGACTCACAAACGTGCACCCCTGGTTCCAGTCACAACTATGGTTCGGTGGATATCCATAGATGATGATTCCAAACGAGGACGAAACAGGTTCACAATGTTTGAATGGTTTTCAATCGCGAGTTGGGCGCTGACGCTGCATGATGATTCACTCGAAATTTCTCACAACCAAAACTGATAAATATAAAACATTTTCCGATAAAAAATAATTATTACGTTCATCAACACCGAATCGACTGCCGGCATTAGATCAACCCTAATTGGCACCTGCCAAGAGCACCAATGACGCACGAAGTGTCCTATCTTACATAAAAGACGAGTCTAAGTTTTGCCAGACTCTGTGGGGTAGACAGAGCATGCACTTGTTCACCAAGGATCAAGCGCATGCTGCAGCAGTCAGGCCAGTTCTAATGTACGGGTGAGAAACCTGGCAGCAGCAGGTCAAGAGTATACGAAGGTTATCGGTAATCGAACATCGACATCTTCGTAGCATTGCAAGAATATGGTTGATGCACCGAATTAGCAATGCTGAGATTAGACGTAGAGTATTAGGTACGCGAAAAAAATCGATAGATGAAACAATAAAGTGGCTGGGAGGTGTTGCACATGTGTCCGAAAAGGCTTCTTTGGCGCGTTGCGTTCACTGAGGCGAGTAATGGTTGGAAAAAGAGCAAATTTAGTCAGTAAATGGAACAAAATAAAGGTATTAAAACCCTGACCAGTGAACTTGGCCATGTACGATGTTGAATTTCCTGAGTGGGGTTCGAGAAAACTACCCACTCAGTGTTTAAATACACTGGAGGGTGCAGCTAGGTGTCGCAACCAGTAGCGTCCTTAAATTCATATACTTTATCGCTTTGATACCATCATTTGCAATTCTCTTCTCACTTTTCCTAACCTTTGGTTGTTTCCGACATCCGTTTGAAGTTCTTGCTAAGAGACAGCAACAAGAACCGCCGCACTTAGTCCGCGGTTGATGGCTGCTTAACGATCAACACCGTAAGCTAAAATCCTGTCGTTCCAGTTTCGGGCCTCGTGGTCACCGGTCAACTATACCTATTGATAGTGTTGTATCGGCTGTATCTTCCCTCCTGAAATACTTACTATACCACCGAAAAGTACAAAGAAGTTAAATAAACACAAGATTAAGGAAAACCGTTGACTGACCTATCAGGAACGTCAACCAAGTCCTACCACCGAATGGTTGGAAACACTAGGTAACACGGTTAAGCGCAACAGCCACAAACATTCGAAATCTGTCGTCGTTGGAAAGATTTTCACGGACAACGTTCTTTTTCGCCTGTTTCCTCCTTACACTTCTATTCGTTTCACTCTAGACTAGATGATGCTGCGAGGTAGCAACCAAAACCGGAGTACATCGGTGTGAGGTTAATGGTTGAAAAAATTGAACTGAACATACTAAAGTTGACTACTAAAAATGATTTTATCAGGTAGCAGAATATCCTAAATTTACAGAGTGAATTCGGAATTACTGAACACAACATCTTTGAAAAACCTTCACCTGAGAGGTATTTAATTTATGACTGAAATCTTTCTCCCCCAGTCCACATTTAGTGAGCTCGTTAACCGATCTCCATCCCGTAATATTCCACCATGAACAGACCCTGGAAGAAGAATATTTGCAAATCATGGAAGAGCGTCGACTGGAAGAGGGACGTAAACAGCGGGAAGAAGAGCAACGTCGAGCACTCGAACAAGCCGTGTGCACAATTCAAGCATACTGGCGATCGTACATAACACGAAAAATGGCTCGAGGAAAAAGAGGAACTAGAGGAAGAAAGTGATTGATTACATGTTGAGAACAACAACAAGTGTTCCTATCTTTTTTCCTTCTGTTAACAAATAATCCGTCATCCAATATTCAACTATTTGACGGTCTTCGGGTGTTTTTTTTTCCGTCGCTGTAAGTAACCTAAAACGAATACTGCGAATCAGTTGCGGATTCATTAAATCACCCCATGCTTTATGTGCGGCAGCTTGGATCACTAATGACTGAAACAAATCCCTAAATTCTGCTGCAAGCAACCAGGTAACAGGTTCACTGTGGATGTGCTTACGCATTTTGGACGAGTGACCAGCACGACCTATTAACATTTTACTCATTTTGTTATGAAAATAATCATTTCGACTGCAGCATGCACTTTGTAAAGATGCAGCAAAATGATCCAGGATAAATCGTGCAATCTGCGTTGACTTCTGTTAACAAGGTGTCCGGAACCCTCGGTATCACCTCGTTGTTCAGATGGCAGGACGAAACGTCCACTAAAGCTGTATTGCATGACAACCATAAATGGACTCGAACTCACCGAGGTCGATGAGGTTTACCATACGAGAGTGGTGATCGAACAGTATCAGTTTGCATCACATGTGAGTTAGAAATTTTGAATTCTGCAACCGCTAGTCGCATTGGTGGTAGACAGTCAACCGACATCGCTAAGCCCGGCCTACTAGGACCTTATGTGGTTCTCCGCCCCAAATGTCACACATATGCATGCCGATGATTGCCCCTGATAGTGTGCTGGGCCTCTGACGTCATACGGACATGTCCCTTCTACTGATTTCATGGACAAACATGGAGTGCAAAAAATGAAGGATTGGTGCATGAATATCAAAACGAGTACCAGTTCAGACAACCATTAACCATGCACTGAATATGGTGGCTTTGGTTGCTATCTCCTGGTGACAGCCTCATTCGGAAACAATGAGAAATGGCGGTGACGTAGCTGAGTAGCAATGTCCTAGACTCTGAGATGTCACTCCCTGGCTACACCATATTCCGAGTCGATAGGAACTCTATCAGAGCTGGTGGAGGCGTAGCATTGTTCGTACGATCAGGCATCCCAACCGCACAGTTAGAGGCATTCGCAGACCCGCGAGGATTCGGTGAAGCTATCTTGTGCCGCGTGAAGCTTACCGCCGGGGGCTTTAGGACAGTTGGAGTCATCTATCGGACACCTGCGGTCGCTCCTCCAGATATGATGAATTTATTGAGGAGATGGGCGTGCAACAGCCACTGCCTCGTCCTGGGCGACTTCAATGCTCCGCATATTGATTGGACATCAAGCAGGACAGCGGCCGGGGCAGATCCTTTCTCTCGGGAATTACTGACAACGGCCCAAGAACTGACATTACACCAACATGTTCAGGAACCAACCCGGAGGCAATCCAGTCACGGCTCCATCCTAGATCTGGTGATTTCTCCCAGGAGCTTGGACGTCGATAAGGTTGAACATCTTCCTCCACTTGGAAGCAGTGACCACATGGTGCTAGAAATTCACTGGTGCAGTGGTTCTTGTCCATCCCCTAGACCACACATCGGACGTAATGTTTGGCGCACTCCATTCGAGGATGTTCGGAGAGCGGCGTTAGACGTCAACTGGTTTCCCACGGATTCAGATGTCCATCACGATGTGAACGAAGCTTGGGCGTTTATTCGTGACGGTATCTTGTACCTTATGAATACCTACTGCCTACTCCGTCTTCTCGTCGAGAACAGATCCAGGGCCCGAAGTCGCTCTGTAGCTATCCTCCTTTGCCCAGTTACCATCCAAGGGGCTAGCCTTTGCACCTTTTACTAGACAGTCTATATTCTGGTAGTTGTTATGTATTCTCCAACTCGATGAGTATTATTACAGCAGCCTCCTCTGTGTTCGGTAAATTTTACGCATGTTTATTTTATATTTTAGCGTATTTTCAGATGAATAAAGCCGAAGTCACCCGGCATCGTTCCTTCTCGATTTCTCCAATTGTCTTAACTTTTGTAACTGCGCAACCGTGCCTGATCGCAGTACGGTTGTACGGTGCCCAGAATTGCACTCAGTATTCCAGGTCCGGCCTAACTTTGGCTCGGTAGATCGAGAAAGACACTTCCGACCTGCTACATGACATTGTAGATCGAACCTTCTGGCCATATCTGCTGCCGCGATGCACTACTTCAACTGCTCGAAACCGTGGTCTAGGCTCACGCCCAGATCTTTGACATGAGAGACCATTTGTCTTCGGTTTCTCTCGTGTTTCACATTTATGCTCAGTGTACTGAATTTTGTGCTAGTCCTGACAGGCATTTTAGGGGATATTTTTTTTGTTTTCCACATTCTGTCATCTGGTCTGGTTGATCAATTCGCATGATCACACCTGGAGACTCTGAGACGACATATTAAAGAGAACTATAAGTTCCACCCAAGGAAAATTTTACGGCTATATTCTTCCCGTTTAGGGTGATTCCTGTGGAACATACCAATGAAAGTGAGCTGCAGAGGAGTTGGCTAGACAACTAACTCCACGACTGTCTTGAGTGTTCAACATGTCGGTAGCCTTCGTTTTTAAGCGGTCCCACTAGCTCTAGTGAGAATTCGGGTCTGCCTCAGGACCATTTCTGTTTATTAGCAGAAAACAAAAATATGTAGGTTGCTCTCACCTTCGCCCACTCGTTGCGCACAATGC
This sequence comes from Fasciola hepatica, assembly GCA_948099385.1. Taxonomy (NCBI): domain Eukaryota; kingdom Metazoa; phylum Platyhelminthes; class Trematoda; order Plagiorchiida; family Fasciolidae; genus Fasciola; species Fasciola hepatica. The sequence goes on from CANUEZ040000008.1 coordinate 11,671,768, forward strand.
ATTGGTCCGACTAGTGTGGGCGACCACACTTTGGGGCTTAAGCAAGACTGACAAGACTCATCTCTCACTTATCGATCCACTCCAGCAATCGGCTGTCTTGTCACCCGAGATTCCGTTATCTCACGCCTTGGGCTTGATACCGCACCAGTGTTGACTGCCGACGCAAATTGGCTGTTTGCCAACGATAGGTCAACGCGTTACCTCACAGCCTCTGGTAGACTGCCTCGGGAATGGGAAAAGCTGTGATCGCTCCGCTGTACAAGGATGGGACAAAATCTACTACGGCCAACCACCGCTCGGCCAACCTCACTTCCGTGATTGGAAAGGTCATGGAAAAGTTTGTCCTCGTGCATCCATGAAAACCTAGGGTACTATCCACTGCTGTGCGCACAGTGGCATGGTTTTCGGAGAAACAGGTCGTGTCCGGTAAACCTGTTAACCGCTTGTGAATGCCGGTTAAACATCAAAGCCAAAAGATGTGTCACGGACTTTGTTTTCGTGGACTTGAGTGAGGCGATTCATAAAGTTCCTCATGATAAGCTGCTGCTGAAACTTCGGGCTGTCTGCATTCCCGGGCGCTTGATTCACTGGATTAAGAGCTTCGTTCAGGGTAACTTTTTTGTGGGAGTCGTACAGTCCCGGTTCACGTAATCTGCTGTCAGTAGTTCAGATCAGTTCAGTTCAGTTCAGTCCAGTTCAGTTCAGTTCAGTTCAGTTCAGTCCAGTTCAGTTCAGTTCAGTTCAGACAACCATTAACCATACACTGAGTATGGTGGCTTTGGTTGCTATCTCTAGGAGACAGCCTCAATCGGAAACAATGAGAAAGGGCGGGAATATTAAAGAAACAGTAAAAGAACTACAAATATTGGTATCAAGTCGCTAAAATGTTTGTGAATACAAGAGCGCCACTGATCACGACGTCTAGCCATTCCCTCTAACGCATGTAACCACTGAGTGAGAGGGTCTCTTGGCCCCCACTCAGGAAATCTAATACGTCCTACATGGCTAAGTCCACTGGTTAGACCTTTGATACCTCTCTTCCATATCATAGAATGGCCACCTTTACTCATCTACCAACCGACCTGCCTCAACGGGTATTGCGCGCCGGGGAATCCTGTCAGAGGACGTGCGCAACACATGTTCCATTCATCTTAGTCTGGCGACCTTCAGTGTTTCATCTAATGATTTGGTTCGTAAAACTAAAACTCCGCCGAACCTCAGTGTTGCTTATACAGTGTTCCCACCAGATTCAAGCAATGCCACGAAGACACTGGTGTTCAAATACCGACAGTTTTCGTATATCCTCCACCCGCTGTGACCATATCTCTGAATCACACAGAAGCACTGGCCTGACTGCTGCGGCATACACTCGACCCTTAGTAGATAAACGCATATCGTATCGACGCTACAGATGACTCAGGTAGGCAAATGCTAAACGAGCTTTCTGTATACGCAAAGACACCTTATACGATATACAACCTCAGGGTGAAATGCAGCTGCCCGGGTAACAGAACTTATCTACCACGTCTAGTCTCCCGAGATACTGAAAGATTAAATGTTGTACCAACTGAGTCCTGCAACATCGTCTTGCACTTTGAAGGTGCAAAACGCATACCAAACATTGCTACGCAGTCAGTCAAGCTGTCCAGTAAAGCTTGCGATTTACCTGGGTCTTCACTTAGAAGAACTATGTCGTCTGCGTATTCAAGATCTGACACTTTTCCACCCGGGAGAAGTTCAGTGCCACCGTCTCCACATGACAAAAACGTGGTCTCTAGGATCATATTATTCACGAGGCTAAGAATGAAAGGAGAGAAGGGGCAACCCTGACGTATACCACTTTTTGTGATAAACTCGGGTGAAAGAACACCGTAAGCCCGAACTCGGCTCCGGCTACTCATATAACGGGACCTTAGGATGGAAATGAATTTCTCTGGTACACCCTTCAACAGAAAGCAGCGCCAGAGAATTTTGCGGTCGACTGAGTTGAACGCCACTTTAAGATCAAGAAAACCGGAGATAATGGGCCTATGGAAGATGTGCCCATGTTCTAAGATTAGCCTAAGAGTGAAGATGTGGACAACACAACCTCGAACAGGTCTGAACCTAGCTTCGTTCTCGCGCGAGCGAGGGAGAATAACACGAGCGAGCAGTTTGGATGCGATGCCAACCGGACTTATTCCCGTGATTTTTCGCAAGAGGACCTGTCACCTCTCTTAAAATCGGTACGACCACCGATTCACACCAACCCTCTGGAATTCGTTACTTCCCCCACATCAAGCCGAGGAGTTTTGTCAACTCCAGTAATAGAGCTGAGTCACTGTCTTATGTCGCTTAAGATTGCTCATCTCAAAGACAACCTCCGCTTCTGGCGAAAGACTGATATCTGCAACTAGAGCTTTAACCGTCGTGCTAGTTAGCAAACCTGTCGTGGATAAAAGCTAATCAAACTGCTTTTTGAAATACTCCGCCCAAAGAACTAGGCGACGCCCCTAACTCCGAATTAGTGAGCCGTTAGCCACTTTGATCAATTCGCTAACGCCTGGATTTCATGGACCGGTAATAATGCTAGTGTTAGTAGGCGGAAAAGGTTGCGCCTGTTGTCAATCGCCGCAGCTTTTTCCATCTCTCCACGCTTCACAATCCATCACTACTCAGGGTCGTTTCTCGGGCTACGAATCGGTTGGCGTCTAAGGCACCTCTGTGCCTCCTCATATCTGGAATTCAGAGAAATCAACCTGCGCGCATCTAGCAGTGCAACTAAGGACCCAGATACCTATCATTTCTGTGTATCTGGTTGTTGGACCTGAGCAGTCTCAAGTAGGACTTGCATGATCTCTGTCCATCGCTCTTCTGGATCCTGGGAAGCTGACTTCACCGATGACCTGGCGGATAATCTTGATCAGAAAGCAGATCGGTAGTTATCTTCCAGTAGCAACTGCGGGAGACGGTTGGCTCTGGCGTTGTTCCCACCACCGGCGAGATGCAGTATGAAACGCGCGCGGATAAGAGTATGCCAATGCCTGCAGATGCGGACCAAAATGACCGACAATCTTTAATTGGTCCCCGCTAGCGGTAGGTGATAGCAGTGTGGTTGATCTGGGTCCAACGCTGTGAAGACACAGGAGGATGCCAGGTTAGTCGGTGCCGCTTTTTGTGCGAGATATTTGTACTCGCTAAGAATAGTCTATGGTCGGAACATAGTTAGATGAGTCGGTCACCGTTATTGGTTCGATCAGCTGGAACGCTAAATCAGCCTTCTACACTTCTCTCCGACTCGTCTAGTTTTCCTAATGGAGCACTGAGATCATCAGTAACAACCATGATGTTCGTAGAGCGCACGATGTGGAGCAGTTGGGGCAAATGTTGGCAGAATTCGTCTTTAGTCTCAAAAGAGCTACAATCTGTTGGAGCGTACAAAGACATGACAAACAGGCATCCACGTTTCAATCGTGCTTTTGACATGCACAGAATTATCCAACCGAATCTCACGTATGATTGCTGACTGGGATCCAGTCGAGCAATGCATACTCAGCTTTCATGCTCAGAGCGATGTCAACGCCAGTCTAACCAGGAACACTAGGCACCGGATCACCCGGCATGCGGAGAGTGGACGAGAAGCCGAGTTTGTAGCTGGGGATCGAAGTGTTGACACTAGATTTGGGTCTTTTATGCATGCTTCGGAAACGCAACACACATCTATGTTAAAGGTTTCAAGATTTCTAGTTAGGGCAGCCTGTTGTTCCGTTTGACAAAGTGTGCGGACGTTGAAAGTAGATAAGTAAAGAGAATGCTCAAGTGGGAGAATCCATTCTCTATTTACAAGTTTTCGGTCACCACTCATTGTGGCTTCTCTTATCCATTTAGAACTGGGATGTGAAGGATGAAGAGCAGAGAAATCAGAAATGTTTCCCGGAAGATCGCTGGTGATTTCCGGGAGCGCCAAATTAGAGATGTAAATTTGAATAGCTTAACCACCCGTTATAAACGCTACCCTCTGTCAAGTACACTTGTGCAATACGCGAATATGAAGATGATCTGGGGGAAAATCAACGACAATGTAATCAAAACCTAAGGGTGCTCAGAAACTCCTTTTGCGAAGTTTGTAGTATCTAACATGAGCTCTTACATCTCGTACGACGTATGCGCAGTTTCCTAATAAGATTTTCGGTGACTGGCACAACTAATGTGAGCGAAAAGCATACTAAAGATTTGAACAATAACACAAATATGTGACCCCCAACTAGAATGTGAGTGAGGAATGTTCTGCTCAATCAGGGTAAGGAAGTGCTCGATCAACATGTCAGCATGATTTAAAGATTGTCACGAGACTGCTTTGCTAAACAGACTGAGTAATCAATCATTTTTGTGCATCTACGCTCCAGGATCATATTTTTGTGTTATCAGATGGTTTCAGTTCAGCTCTTTCAACTGTCAACCTCGCACTCCTGTGCTCTGGTTTTGGTTGGTACCTTGCAGCATCGTCGGCGAAACAGAAAAATAGAGGCATACAGTGAATAAGAGCCGAAAACAAGACAATAAGCAGGGATCACAAGAGCGAAGGAAGAACTCGAATGCAACTACCCCACTGGCTGCAACATCTAGTCATATAATTTAATGTCTTTAACCATCAGGTGGGCGGGTCTTGTAGGCCCCAAACCGAAAGTCTTACTGCAAAAGTTGGAAAGTAAAGCATGCTGGAGATCCTAATTAGTTACACCGCCATCAACCAACGCTGAGAAAACTGAAGAGCAGTCGATGAAATGCAAGTGGCTCTTGGTTCAGTGACATCTAGTGAACCAAGTTGCGGTGTTACCAGTCCTTTTAGCAAGAAAAGTTTTTTTGAAGGAACTTAGTGCGATACCGAGGAAACAGAGGTAAAAGCCTAAGATACAAGCATTGTAGTATTAAAATATCGTAGGGAAACTCGACGTGATATCAGCCCCTCTTCTAATACCCGCCAGTTGAGCTTGGTCATAGGAAAATTCCAACCGACCCGTAGCTCCCTGTGGATGAACAGTGGACCCTTTTACACACGTTGATAAATAAACGAAATATCATGATTTCAGGAGGAAAATTCTATGTATTTTCAAGAGTACTATTTACGCGAAACCTGCAGCATCTTCACTCCAGTTGCCACTTCGCAGGAATAACCATTTCAACATTGGCTTCTTCTTCAGAGAGCGGTGATTCTTTTGGTTTCTCCGCCTCCAACTGCAGACGTCGTTCATATTCATGTTGCCACGCGGCCTTGTTTTGTGGTAATACCATGCGTTGGTAGAACGGATCCCAAACCATCCCCTGCCGTACCTTGGAGAGTACCTGATGAAAAAACGAGAGGAATTGGTCAGTTCAGTTCAGACAACCATTAACCAAGCATATTCAAGGTCTGACACTGTTCCACCAGGGAAACGTCCAATGCCAATATGTTTTCCTAATAGACTAGCTGTTTCGTTCCTTCCACGCATGCCCAGGATGTGTAAAATGGTGCAGGGTGAGGTAGACGATAGACATGCATGTGCTAACCACGTCCTAACCACCGGAAGCGTGCCAGAGTGATTACCTCTCACCCAACATGAAGACAAATCTCACCGATACTTAGGTGGTTACCACCAAACGCGAATGATATCTAAGAAACAAAGGCTGTCGAATATGGAAAGCTTCCGATGAAGAAATTGAGACTTGTGGAGTACAATTGTAGAGGTCAATGAGGCTTGTTTCTCCAGTAAAAGTCGTTTCTCTCTACCTACGACAATTTTTTTCTTCATTTCATATAAATGAATGCCGTAGGGGAAAAACCTAGACATAACGCCTTAATGCACTATTGGAAAGAACAGATAATTCTGATTCTGGTAACTGCAACAGTAACTCACATGAAGCTCCCATGGATAAGTGCGGCATCAGGCTCGCAGTAGAGAGGCCGATCAGCACTAAAGATGACCGGCAGGGTTCGGACTGCTTCGGGTGGACTCGACAGTCAGCGACGATGGCCATTCGATGAATACCGAAAAAATAGGCCTAAATGTGGCGAATCTCCTAGGCTCATGTTGTTTGTCATTGTATTGTTTCTGCACGGCATACAGGATTATCTGTTTGGCCGTTAACTACTAGTAATCAGAAATAAAACAGCAACCATAGCAAAAAACTTGCTTTCAGGATTTTTAAACGAGTTTCACCATCGACTTTCTGTTAACACAGAAAGCTAGGCATTTGTGTTTAATATCAAAGGATCCTTGTGAGGTTTGAGTGGTTCATCGTAGATCACTAGATGTTGACACAAAAGTTTGCAACCTTGCGAATCATTATTCTCACAAGAAATCGGGGTTTTGCACAGTTTAGTATGTCATGTACCATCCCATAGTTTGATCTTCTATGCAACGAAACACCTTCCCACAGCGTATATCAATGTTAAATGAGGAGACAGTAAATTACCTGAAATGAGGGAGATAACTTTCGTTTCCCGGATACCGGCCTCATTGAGTATGGGTAAGGAATATTCGCCCAGTCCGGGGTACTTCTCAGGGTTTCGATCAGGCTAGGATAAGCGGCGCGCTTTTGCTCCTCGGTAAGAGAATCATAGTCCACACCCAAAGGCTCTGGGAGAGTAACTTCGACAGGTTCTTCCAAGTTAACACCACCTTCGAGTAGAGCATTAAAGAATGCCTTAACCTAAAGAACGGTCAATTAACGGAAAGGGACTCACACTTTCATTGCTTAGCGGTGACTCCACGGAATCGAAGAACAGGTTGATCAGACCACACTGATGACAGCGATGGGCCAGTATACGACCAATGTTTTCAGCAGCTGACACGTCTACGCAACTGGAGGAATTGAGCGACTGGAATTTGAAGAATTACCTATACAGATGTTTCTGTATGGCCGGCTCCCTTGTGGATGCCGAGATAACATTTGTACCTGACGAATGGACGACCAATCCAGAGGTATGATATGGACTCTTCTTCAAACAAACTCTAGACTTGTTGGTGAAATAAACATTTGTGATGAATCTACTTGTGCCAATAGTCTATTCGTGGGGACTGGAACTCCCAGCCATTGCGCTTTGGAGCAAGACCCAATAATTCCAAGCTTCTGAATAACAATGGTCAGATTGCACAGAAAAGAACTACCGCGGGTTTCGGTTTTTGTACACAATTTCTGAGAAAAATCGAGTTTTTACCATCGCCGGAAATGAAAACGGCAATTGGAGGAGTGAAATGAACCGAATTTTGGTTGAGGACTGCATGGCTAAAAAATTGGACGGCATATCGCGCAGCAAACATCACGGTTTTATTGTAGACAGAACGATCATGATTAAAAGCGGGCAAACAGTCGTATATTATTGTTTCAAATTTGGAGTGACAAATAAATCAGACTTCAATTAAAATCAGATCTTATGGTTTAAAGAGCGATATAAAAGAGAACAAAAAACAAAACAGACCACAGTTTCACTGTTAGTCAGTACAGTGTTTTTAGGCCGTGAAAAAAAAAATTTGGAGACGTCTGAGCTTATTTAAACGACTTTCTGCACTGGACTACCTTCATGTTCCTCCGTACTCAAATTATGGAAATTTCCACCTCGCTCGTGAGCGTCGGGATTATCTGCCTGAACCTCATTTCGTGCATACTGACACCATTTTCGCCAGTAAAAGCTGCCGTAAAATCAACATTATCGGCGGGTAAATACCAGCATGTAGTCGATTCCTCGGAATTCTGTAACTAATTAATCTAGTCTAATGGTTATAAAGCCAGTGGTCCAGACTGCTTTCAGACAGCCTTCGGTAACAAGCTAACGTTATGAGTACAAACTCCGTCTGCATGTATAAGACAATTAAAATGTTGGACCTGTCGCATTACATACAGAGCAAAAAAAATACAATACATACGGTGCATACAAAATATTGCAGAAGATCCCTGATAAGAAACATTATGAGTATTACCACCCACAGCAAACCAGATATCGTGGCCTCTTTAACGCTATAATTTTTTTCTACCACACATCGGGAACCGTGTAGCGCTATGATGTGTTCAATAACAAACTGATGGGTCCAGCTTTGTCAAGCTGGCTAATAGGGATACTGATGATTATTTCTGTTTGTTCTGGCGGAATACAAAGTAACTACAGTTATGTATGCACGATTATCTGCGTGCACGGTAACTTTTAACATATTTCGTATTGCCTCTGTATTAGCACTGCAATGCCAAGGGAGTCCAAGGAAACACTGGCCTGTAGTAAAACTCGAATAATTTTTTTTTCATTTTCATTACAATTCGCTGAATTTTCGCGAGTTTTCTTGATGATAAGTTTCGCGCGTTTCCTCAAAATTTTTCTGAAATTGGTCAACGCCTTAAGAAAGACCCATATCGCTTCCCAGGACACAAAGAACGTGTCCGCTTGGACACTGGCGGCGGTCTGTGTTGTCTGGTCCGTCCTCACACAGGCTGATAACCGCATCTGAAGTTTTTTAGGTCACTTGATTGTACCGATTTAACTTGCGAGCCAATCACGTTTTCGTAAAATGTTGATGAATAAAAATATTTACGAAAAGTGTCAATGCATCTCGTTTTAGGTAACAGAGCGGTGAATTTAAAGTGATGTTTCACAGCTGCATTTTATTCCCCCTAATAACTATGATGGTTTTGAGATCTCATTATTGGCCTTATAATTTGGTCTAATTGGTTTTTGTGGGAAATTTCTTTCTGGCGTCATAAGGAAACGTTTTCGCACAAACAATTCGTCATTCTGTCAAGGGTTCCGTTCTCGTCTTTCCATTGTGAAGCAACCCTTCGATTGTCGTGGTAAAGTGGCATCTCAGGGGATTTGGAGAATCTCAAACAAGTCAGCAAATTCTACTGGGTTTTATTGTCCTCTTATCATTTATTTCGGCCTTCTAGTGAAAGGTTTTTTCATTTCGCGAAGGTCTATTAAATTTGTCATGATCCAGTGGCATGTTCCATCTAAATTAATCAGTTTCCTAACAAAGTAGCACTTCGCTTCGTGCAGCAATACCACAATTTGACATGACAAAACTGAAATAGTTGTAGCCAACTTGTGTTAAAAGCAAGCAGTTCTAGTGACCTATGCGGTCGCCTAGACTTCTGAATGACATCATCTCATCCTCTTATTCAACCATATGGGTAACTTTACGGTTTATAAAAATGCATGGGATACGTTTGACAATGACACAGACGGGGAGTTAAAAGACACTGTCGAGTAAGCTACCACCCAAACCCAAAGATCGAACTAAATGAATTAAATTGTCACCCTGTAACCGTAACAGATGTCTTGAGTATATCACCATCCGCAACTAGATATGATCTAATCCTACGATCAACACGAATGCTCATCACTGATATTCCAATCTGTCCCGCCGAAACTATTACTTTCCGTCAATTCGCATCGGTAGTTCCCAAAAACGACGAATCATCCATAGACCTATTACTTTCGTTCCCTACAACCTTCAACCAAGAAGTTTACTCAGTGTTAGTCACAACGAACAGCGGTTATCGTAGTATTTCCAAGTAAATTTTCCCCTTTACTGACGGTCTCGATCCGACCCTAGTTTATCACCCCTCAGTTATGCAGTCGAATCAGTGCACATGTTGGACCTTAGAGAAGCGAACGAAAAACCATTTAGTTTATCAGCCATAGCAGCTGTTCACAGCTCAACTATAATGAAGGTCAAAATGTGTTTGCAGTTGCCACTGCTTTGATGCGTGTGTACGTCCACCAAGAAAATACATAAACGGAGTCAACAGACGCTAAGAAAGTCAGCACATTGAGTAGTTTTCAGCAACAAGTACATGTTTGTGATAATGATGGTTAGGTGACGTATTGTGTAGCGCGAGCTGACCAGTTAGATAAGACACTTTGATCTTCGCATGAGATGCAGTCTATTACTGTGTGTATTGAACCGATTAGCCCCTTCGTTTACCATGCAAAAAATTCACCCGTGGGCGCATTCACGAGAAGCCACTATCCTGGTTGTGTAAATTGGGTTAGTCCGATCAATCGGTTTTCAGCATGTCCATGACAACGTGACCAGCGAGTTGGCAGCCAAAGAACTCTTTTTTATTACATCCTTGTACATGAGTGCAATGTAAAGGGTATACCCCATAGCCACAAAGGTCAGCTGCACTATTAGAGATGAACGGCAACCAGATCCCGAGACCTGGAGTGGAGAAGCACATAATGTCAAAATGGGTCAGATGTAGCGACGAGTCGGACTACAGTGGATTACTATCTTTTTTATCACACACGAAATGCATGCCAGTAAAAGAGGTAAACTACCATAGTAACCGGTGATGGCGAGGATTCGAATCTCTGACGTCCGATGTGGTAAGCAGACATCATCATTATCTCCATCGTACAGCGGTAAACAGCCGGGTCAGCCCCACTGACCACTGCCTCCTTCATCATGTTGCACGCAGACACAGAATGAATGCATATAAAAGGTGGCCAGGGAATGGACCTGCATGGGTGGGAAAAGGAAAAAACGCCCCAATAGCCAACACAACGAATACACAGCCTAACTGCAAACGCACACCGACCAACCATTCTGTCTTGACAGAAAGTGACAACACGCCCTAAACCACTCGACCAGTACATTTACCAGACTGATCGGCAAACTCCAACTGTTGTTGCCTGAGGACCCCGCGGTTGTTTGCCGATCGAACGATGCACCAGATCTTGACACCGCCAGGGTTGATGAGACACTGGGCCTAAAAAGTTGGAGGAACGTCATTAACGAAAGCAAAGATTACAGTCACCCCAAAGCGGAGTTTTGTGGAACACCACTGGGACCGTTGATGTCAGCATTTCACGTTTCAGCCTTGTTTTTACCGGGAACAGACGAAATACACTGCACAATGGCGAATGCCTAGACTGCTTGCACATCACCCGGGATAACTCTAGACATTCGGTTGGCAGTGGCCATTACCTGTCCTGAACAAACTCAACATAGACTGCGCGGCTGCATGTCACCCTGAGGTTGGATATCGTATAAGGCGTCTTTACGTATACAGAAAGCTCGTTTAGCATTTGCCTACCTGAGTCATCTGTAGCGTCGATACGATATGCGTTTATCTACTAAGAGTCGAGTGTATGCCGCAGCAGTCAGGCCAGTGCTTCTGTGTGATTCAGAGATATGGTCACAGCGGGTGGAGGATATATGAAAACTGTCGGTATTTGAACACCAGTGTCTTCGTGGCATTGCTTGAATCTGGTGGGAACACTGTATAAGCAACACTGAGGTTCGACGGAGTTTTAGTTTTACGAACCAAATCATTAGATGAAACACTGAAGGTCGCCAGACTAAGATGAATGGAACATGTGTTGCGCACGTCCTCTGACAGGATTCCCCGGCGCGCAATACCCGTTGAGGCAGGTCGGTTGGTAGATGAGTAAAGGTGGCCAGTCTATGATATGGAAGAGAGGTATCAAAGGTCTAACCAGTGGACTTAGCCATGTAGGACGTATTAGATTTCCTGAGTGGGGGCCAAGAGACCCTCTCACTCAGTGGTTACATGCGTTAGAGGGAATGGCTAGACGTCGTGATCAGTGGCGCTCTTGTATTCACAAACATTTTAGCGACTTGATACCAATATTTGTAGTTCTTTTACTGTTTCTTTAATATTCCCGCCCTTTCTCATTGTTTCCGATTGAGGCTGTTTCCTAGAGATTGCAACCAAAGCCACCATACTCAGTGTATGGTTAATGGTTGTCTGAACTGAACTGAACTGAACTGAACTGAACTGAACTACTGGCAGCAGATTACGTGAACCGGGACTGTACGACTCCCACAAAAAAGTTACCCTGAACGAAGCTCTTAATCCAGTGAATCAAGCGCCCGGGAATGCAGACAGCCCGAAGTTTCAGCAGCAGCTTATCATGAGGAACTTTATGAATCGCCTCACTCAAGTCCACGAAAACAAAGTCCGTGACACATCTTTTGGCTTTGATGTTTAACCGGCATTCTCAAGCGGTTAACAGGTTTACCGGACACGACCTGTTTCTCCGAAAACCATGCCACTGTGCGCACAGCAGTGGATAGTACCCTAGGTTTTCATGGATGCATGAGGACAAACTTTTCCATGACCTTTCCAATCACGGAAGTGAGATTGGCCGAGCGGTAGTTGGCCGTAGTAGATTTTGTCCCATCCTTGTACAGCGGAGCGATCACAGCTTTTCCCATTCCCGAGGCAGTCTACCAGAGGCTGTGAGGTAACGTGTTAACCTATCGTTGGCAGACAGCCAAGTTGCGTCGGCAGTCAACACTGGTGCGGTATCAAGCCCAAGGCGTGAGATAACGGAATCTCGGGTGACAAGACAGCCGATTGCTGGAGTGGATCGATAAGTGAGAGATGAGTCTTGTCAGCCTTGTTTAAGCCCCAAAGTGTGGTCGCCCACACTAGTCGGACCAATGCATTGTGCGCAACGAGTGGGCGAAGGTGAGAGCAACCTACATATTTTTGTTTTCTGCTAATAAACAGAAATGGTCCTGAGGCAGACCCGAATTCTCACTAGAGCTAGTGGGACCGCTTAAAAACGAAGGCTACCGACATGTTGAACACTCAAGACAGTCGTGGAGTTAGTTGTCTAGCCAACTCCTCTGCAGCTCACTTTCATTGGTATGTTCCACAGGAATCACCCTAAACGGGAAGAATATAGCCGTAAAATTTTCCTTGGGTGGAACTTATAGTTCTCTTTAATATGTCGTCTCAGAGTCTCCAGGTGTGATCATGCGAATTGATCAACCAGACCAGATGACAGAATGTGGAAAACAAAAAAAAATATCCCCTAAAATGCCTGTCAGGACTAGCACAAAATTCAGTACACTGAGCATAAATGTGAAACACGAGAGAAACCGAAGACAAATGGTCTCTCATGTCAAAGATCTGGGCGTGAGCCTAGACCACGGTTTCGAGCAGTTGAAGTAGTGCATCGCGGCAGCAGATATGGCCAGAAGGTTCGATCTACAATGTCATGTAGCAGGTCGGAAGTGTCTTTCTCGATCTACCGAGCCAAAGTTAGGCCGGACCTGGAATACTGAGTGCAATTCTGGGCACCGTACAACCGTACTGCGATCAGGCACGGTTGCGCAGTTACAAAAGTTAAGACAATTGGAGAAATCGAGAAGGAACAATGCCGGGTGACTTCGGCTTCATTCATCTGAAAATACGCTAAAATATAAAATAAACATGCGTAAAATTTACCGAACACAGAGGAGGCTGCTGTAATAATACTCATCGAGTTGGAGAATACATAACAACTACCAGAATATAGACTGTCTAGTAAAAGGTGCAAAGGCTAGCCCCTTGGATGGTAACTGGGCAAAGGAGGATAGCTACAGAGCGACTTCGGGCCCTGGATCTGTTCTCGACGAGAAGACGGAGTAGGCAGTAGGTATTCATAAGGTACAAGATACCGTCACGAATAAACGCCCAAGCTTCGTTCACATCGTGATGGACATCTGAATCCGTGGGAAACCAGTTGACGTCTAACGCCGCTCTCCGAACATCCTCGAATGGAGTGCGCCAAACATTACGTCCGATGTGTGGTCTAGGGGATGGACAAGAACCACTGCACCAGTGAATTTCTAGCACCATGTGGTCACTGCTTCCAAGTGGAGGAAGATGTTCAACCTTATCGACGTCCAAGCTCCTGGGAGAAATCACCAGATCTAGGATGGAGCCGTGACTGGATTGCCTCCGGGTTGGTTCCTGAACATGTTGGTGTAATGCCAGTTCTTGGGCCGTTGTCAGTAATTCCCGAGAGAAAGGATCTGCCCCGGCCGCTGTCCTGCTTGATGTCCAATCAATATGCGGAGCATTGAAGTCGCCCAGGACGAGGCAGTGGCCGTTGCACGCCCATCTCCTCAATAAATTCATCATATCTGGAGGAGCGACCGCAGGTGTCCGATAGATGACTCCAACTGTCCTAAAGCCCCCGGCGGTAAGCTTCACGCGGCACAAGATAGCTTCACCGAATCCTCGCGGGTCTGCGAATGCCTCTAACTGTGCGGTTGGGATGCCTGATCGTACGAACAATGCTACGCCTCCACCAGCTCTGATAGAGTTCCTATCGACTCGGAATATGGTGTAGCCAGGGGGTAACATCTCAGAGTCTAGGACATTGCTACTCAGTCACGTCTCCGTCAATGCTGTGATAGTAGGTGAGCTGGACTGCAGCAAGTGTTCCAGGTCATCTGTCTTGTTCAGCAGACCACGGACGTTAGACAACAGGATGACGGCACTGTCTCGGCCTCCTACCACCTCCGCTTGTTCACGGCGTCCTAGCTTGGGGGGGACTGACAGGGACACTAGCGTCAGCGGCCTCCACCGGAAGTGAGGACGCCGTTTCTGCGCCCGGAAATCCCGAATAATAAAGTCCGTTTATTCCTGTTCTATACGTTCATGCCGTTCAATCACTGCATTTCTATATTCCTCACGATCTGCAGGGTCTAGATCTCGGCGCAGCCGCACTTGCTCGCCTTTTAGCCGGTGGGATCTTCTTAACACAGAAGTCGCGGATTCCTCAGAGTCCAGCACTACTTTCAGTGGACGGGGGCGTTCAGCGTCACTAGCTTTGCCAATTCGGAATGCTGATTTTACCGGCAACTTCTCCACGGTCTCCTCCTCCCCGGAGACAAACAGTTTTGTTAGTATACTCTAGAGACTCGCGATATCGTGGTCCAGACGTGCCTGTGCTGTGGTCTCCTTTGTCTCAGGCAAGTTCGCTATTGAGAAACACTGCTCCCTCGACGGTGGCGCTCTTCGTGGACGATCCGCTGTTATCCAGGCCGGTCTACTTTCATCCGCGGTGGTGCTCTGTTGGCTGGGTTTTGTTCCTATAATACCGTCTTGTGCTTGCGTGACCACATCAGTGCCAACTGGGTCCGCATTGTGGCAGGCAGACTTAGGTAGCTTCTGGCGTTGGCGGCGCTTTGTTCCGGTTGGCTCAGTGACCGATGTTTAAGCCACCTCTGCATACGTAGCACAGTCAGGAATAGATACCTCGGCGGAATTTTCCCCGTCTGACGGCAATGATGACGGTGGGAGTGATGATGTTGGCGGAGAAAAAGACGATGACGACGCCGCTGATTCTGCTGCTATTGATGGCGATGAACTGATTGACGGTGCTAATGGTGATGACGACGACGAAGTTGATGACGCCGCTGTATCTGCGACAGGAAGAGCCATCTTCACTGACTGCCTTGCCGGCCACACAGGTGTTGATAGTTCGGTGCATTTGATGCACAGCACCTTGAGCAACTTCACACGGCATTTTTCCACGGCTTCATTAAGATCACCACTTATTTCGGAACACTCAAGATGGACCCAACCAACACAACCATCACACTGAAGAGATCTGTTGCGTGAGCGAACAACTTTTGAACAAACTAGGTACTTGGATGCAACATTTTTAACTCTTTCTGGAGGCACTGTGGGCAAATTATAGTCCACAGAATGACACAATCACAGGAAATACAACCCCAAGTCTTCCGACGTGGTACGTGGAATTATATTTTCTGTGGTTGTGTCATTCTGTGGACTATAATTTGCCCACAATGCCTCCAAAAAGAGTCAAAAATATTGCATCCAAGTGCCTAGTTTGTTCGAAAGTTGTTCGCTCACGCGACAAGTCTCTTCAGTGTGATGGTTGTGATGGTTGGGTCCACCTTGAGTGTTCTGAAATAAGTGGTGATCTTTACGAAGCCCTGGACAAATGCCGTGCAAAGTTGCTTAAGGTGCTGTGCATCAAATGCACTGAGCTATCAACACCTGTGTGGCCCGCAAAGCAGTCGGCGGAAATGGCTCTTCCTGTCACAGATACAGCGGCGTCATCAACTTCGTCGTCGTCATCACCATTAGCACCGTCAATCAGTTCATCGCCATCAATAGCAGCAGAATCAGCGGCGTCGTCATCGTCTTTTTCTCCGCCAACATCATCACTCCCACCGTCATCATTGCCGTCAGACGGGGAAAATTCCGCCGAGGTATCTATTCCTGACTGTGCTACGTATGCAGAGGTGGCTTAAACATCGGTCACTGAGCCAACCGGAACAAAGCGCCGCCAACGCCAGAAGCTACCTAAGTCTGCCTGCCACAATGCGGACCCAGTTGGCACTGATGTGGTCACGCAAGCACAAGACGGTATTATAGGAACAAAACCCAGCCAACAGAGCACCACCGCGGATGAAAGTAGACCGGCCTGGATAACAGCGGATCGTCCACGAAGAGCGCCACCGTCGAGGGAGCAGTGTTTCTCAATAGCGAACTTGCCTGAGACAAAGGAGACCACAGCACAGGCACGTCTGGACCACGATATCGCGAGTCTCTAGAGTATACTAACAAAACTGTTTGTCTCCGGGGAGGAGGAGACCGTGGAGAAGTTGCCGGTAAAATCAGCATTCCGAATTGGCAAAGCTAGTGACGCTGAACGCCCCCGTCCACTGAAAGTAGTGCTGGACTCTGAGGAATCCGCGACTTCTGTGTTAAGAAGATCCCACCGGCTAAAAGGCGAGCAAGTGCGGCTGCGCCGAGATCTAGACCCTGCAGATCGTGAGGAATATAGAAATGCAGTGATTGAACGGCATGAACGTATAGAACAGGAATAAACGGACTTTATTATTCGGGATTTTCGGGCGCAGAAACGGCGTCCTCACTTCCGGTGGAGGCCGCTGACGCTAGTGTCCCTGTCAGTCCCCCCCAAGCTAGGACGCCGTGAACAAGCGGAGGTGGTAGGAGGCCGAGACAGTGCCGTCATCCTGTTGTCTAACGTCCGTGGTCTGCTGAACAAGACAGATGACCTGGAACACTTGCTGCAGTCCAGCTCACCTACTATCACAGCATTGACGGAGACGTGGCTGAGTAGCAATGTCCTAGACTCTGAGATGTTACCCCCTGGCTACACCATATTCCGAGTCGATAGGAACTCTATCAGAGCTGGTGGAGGCGTAGCATTGTTCGTACGATCAGGCATCCCAACCGCACAGTTAGAGGCATTCGCAGACCCGCGAGGATTCGGTGAAGCTATCTTGTGCCGCGTGAAGCTTACCGCCGGGGGCTTTAGGACAGTTGGAGTCATCTATCGGACACCTGCGGTCGCTCCTCCAGATATGATGAATTTATTGAGGAGATGGGCGTGCAACGGCCACTGCCTCGTCCTGGGCGACTTCAATGCTCCGCATATTGATTGGACATCAAGCAGGACAGCGGCCGGGGCAGATCCTTTCTCTCGGGAATTACTGACAACGGCTCAAGAACTGGCATTACACCAACATGTTCAGGAACCAACCCGGAGGCAATCCAGTCACGGCTCCATCCTAGATCTGGTGATTTCTCCCAGGAGCTTGGACGTCGATAAGGTTGAACATCTTCCTCCACTTGGAAGCAGTGACCACATGGTGCTAGAAATTCACTGGTGCAGTGGTTCTTGTCCATCCCCTAGACCACACATCGGACGTAATGTTTGGCGCACTCCATTCGAGGATGTTCGGAGAGCGGCGTTAGACGTCAACTGGTTTCCCACGGATTCAGATGTCCATCACGATGTGAACGAAGCTTGGGCGTTTATTCGTGACGGTATCTTGTACCTTATGAATACCCACTGCTCCTTCAACCGGCGTAGACCCCGGGTTAAGGGACCGCCGTGGTTTGATCTGGAGCTCAGACGCCTGCTCAAACTACGAGATCGGGCCTGGCAGCGGTTCCGATCTACAGGTGAGGTTTATGATCTCTACCGCAGGATTCGTAACCAGTGTATCGAACAAAAACGGGTAAAGCGCATGGCATTCGAGGAGGCCCTTGCGGTCGATGCGGTGCGAGCACCCAAGCCCCTGTTTGCATACTTAAAGCGCCGCACCAGAGCGAAGGTGGGTATCCCGGCGCTGATGAACAACGACGAAATGGTTGCAACAGATGACGGAAAGGCTGAGTCATTAGCCAAACATTATCTGTCAGTTTATTCTGCGGAGGAAGGTGCGTCAATCCCGATGGTGGATAGCTCGCCGCTGTTCAGTATGTATGATTTTGGGGAGCCGGAAGTGAATAAGATGCTCAAATCCATCAAAACCCATAAGTCACCGGGACCGGACGACGTGCATCCGTTGATGTTGAAGGAGTTGGCGGACCAGCTAACTACACCACTAACGCGGTTGTTCAATTTGTCGTTGGCCACTGGAAGTCTACCTCAGGAGTGGAAAAAAGCAGTCGTTGTTCCGCTGTACAAGGGTGGGACAAAATCCACCTCGGCCAACTACCGCCCAGTTAGCCTCACTTCCGTAGCTGGAAAGGTCATGGAAAGGCTGGTGGCTGTTCGTATACGTGAACATCTGGAGCGCTGTCAACTGCTATGCGCAGAGCAGCACGGTTTTCGGCGGAACAGATCATGTCTGTCAAACCTGTACCGCCCGTGAAAGTTGGTCGAACTCCAAGGCCGAGGGATATGTCACGGACGTCATCTTCGTGGACTTTAGTAAGGCGTTTGACAAAGTTCCTCACAATGGGCTGTTGCTGAAACTCCGGGCCATCGGCATCTCAGGGCCCATGCTTCACTGGATTGAGGATTTCTTGGTCGGGAGAACCTTTTCCGTGAGAGTTGCACAGTCCCAGTCCTCGTGGTATCCAGTTGGCCGTGGCGTGCCGCAAGGCTCCGGGCTAGGACCCCTGTTGTTTCTAGTGTTTGTAAACGACCTACCACAGACCATTCGATCCCAATGCCTTATCTACGCCGATGATCTCAAGATCTGGCGCACCATTCGATCGGCAGAGGATCGCGAGATACTACAGGAGGATCTGCAGGTCCTCGTCAATTGGTCGACCACCTGGGGTCTACCGATAAACGTGGACAAATGCGCGAGCATGAGGATTGGTGGCCCCAACGATACTTCCGACTACTGCCTTGGGAGTATCGTACTCCGTCACACGCAGGAGGAAAAGGACCTCGGAGTTGTTGTCACCAACAATCTGAAGACAAGAGCACACACTGAGAGAGCGTGCGTCTCAGCGTGGAAGATACTTGGTCCCATCCGCCGTTCATTTGAGCCTCTAAACCGGGACACTTCCCGACTGCTTTATGTCTCACATGTACGTCCTCGTTTGGAATATGGCGGTCCGTCTGTCTACCCGTGCACGGCGGCGGAAGTAGCCAAACTGGAACGGGTGCAACGTGCTGCCACACGCCTCGTGGTCGGACTGCGTAGGTTCAGCTATGAGGAACGCCTAAAAGTCACCGAGTTGTTTCCCATTGCCTATCGACGGCTTCGAGGCGACCTCATCTATACCAGGCGCATAATCCGCGGTGAGTTGGGCCGGGAACTACAGGCGGAATTCCCGCTCAGGAATAATGATCGTACCAGAGGACACACCCTGACGCTTCGTAAGGTGCATTCCACCGGCTTATCGGCCATCTATCGATTGTCAAGGAGGGTGACCAATCTCTGGAACGCTCTACCGACCGAAGCGGTGGAAGAGGAAACCGAGAAACTATTCAAGAGGAAATTGGACCAGACCCTGAAGGTTTATTGGCGGAGCACCGACATCCAGCCGAGTCAATAGAGTACGATGTGATGTTTTGAAGTCTTGAAGTACCACACGGGTTCGAGGCTTTGAGCCCAATGGTCCCAGTTCTTGAGGAAATCTTTGATCTTCTGTCGGATTCACCGAGCTGAAACGAGAGTAAAAAGAAGCGGGGGGGGGGGGGTGGCAGCGAAAACAAGATACACAACATCATGCAGTGTCACACTGTGGACAGTGCCTTAAGCTGAGTGGGGATGCGGCATTCATGAACATATATGCGATAAAAGACAACTATTTTGTTTGTTTTTTTGACAAAGGGAATTATTGGGAGACCCAGGTAGAGGTTTAGCTTTTTCTTGAAGATAGTTTTATTCTGCGAGAGAACAATATCTTCCGGAAGTGCATTCCACATAGTAATAAACCTATAGCTAAAAAAATTAATCCTCAGTGAAGTGCTTGGCCTCGGTTTGAAAACTTTTCTGCTGTGACCACGGAGAGAAGAAGCTTGACAGACGGAGAAGAAGCAATCGCTTTGACCTGTTTCAAAAAGGTGAAACATCAAAAACAGATCACCTCTTACGCGTCTTACGTCAAGGGGATAGAGGTTGAGGAGTGAGAGGCGGACGGGATAAGGTAGATGGGATAGACCCCTTACTGCCTTGGTGGAGGCCCGCTGAACTCTTTCTAGGATCTCACGGTCTCGGACAAGACCAGAGTGAACTATCTGACTACCGTACTCCAGCAGAGGTCGGATATACGTGCCGAAAATTATGGGGAAATCATCCTTAGATATGCGCGGGAAGGACCTTCGAATCATGTTTAGGACTCGAAAGGCAGACTTGCTCGCAAGTTCGTGATGATGGGAGAAGGATAAGTTACAATCCAACCAGAAACCGAGCACCTTGTGTCGGTCAGCCCTAGGCAGTTTGGTTACTCCGTTAATGGAAAACGTGTGACCAGTCTCTGCCGAAAGACGTGCTCACGCATTTGTCATCATTAACTGGGAGGTTCCAATCCTCGGACCAGCGTTTTGTTTCATAAACTTCAATTTGCAGGTCTTCAACGCTTGAACTCCAGAGGGTTACATCATCTGCGTACATGGCAATGTTCGCAGGAAGGGCTGTCGGTAGATCGTTTATATAGATCAAGAAAAGAAGAGGACCTAAGACCGACCCTTGGGGGACCCCAGTTGTTACTGGGGAGGGTTGAGACAAAACATTCCCGACTTTAACCACAAAGGTGCGGTCGGTAAGGAAGCTACGTAAGGTGGCCAACATGGAGCCTGTGATCCCGTATGTCTGCAGCTTATAAAGAAGAGGGGCATGGGGGACCTTATCGAAGGCCTTAGCAAAATCGATGAATACAGCGTGTGAGAGCTGGCCATCATCATAGGCTTTCGTTAGACTATCCATGACAGTAAGCATATTGGTGATGCATGATCTGCCGGGAAGAAACCCATGTTGGGACGGGGAGAGGATCTTATTTCTATGAAGATGGGAAAGAACCGCACTCTTAAGAATTCCCTCAAAAACTTTGCTGGGGATGCTAGTGAGGCTTATGGGTCTGTAACTAGAAGCAAGGTGTCTACTACCCTTCTTATAGATGGGTGCATCATCATCATCATCATCGTACAGCGTTAAACAGTAGGGCAAGCCCTACTGACCACTGCCTTTCTCATCATGTTGCACGTTGAATTAAAAAGTATGAATATACAAGATGGACAGGGAGTGGACCTACACGGGTGGGAAAAGAAAAGAATACCCTGGTAGCCAACACACGGAATACACAGTCTAACTGTACAAACGTACACTGATCAAACATTCTGATTCGATAGAAAGTGACAACACGATCTCCACTGTTCGCGGTTCGCAGCCATATCCTTCAGTGTCTCCAGCCAACTGGTAGACGGATCTTTTGGACCCCAACCACGAAGACGTGAAGCACCTACTTTTCCTAAGTCTGCTGTACATTTTCTCATTCCTCGCTGCCACGTCATCTGTTGACCTCCACGTGGTCTCTTCCACTCCCTAGGAGGGGCGGAGAATAGGACACGGTACGGTAGACGTGTGTTTGCCATACGTAACACGTGTCCCAACCAACGAAGTCTACTAAGCTGGATACGCTGTGACAAAACGTTCTCTGAATTAGTACCCAATACTCGCTTTCTTACCTCATCGTTGCTTACTCGGCTATTCCACCCAATCCTAGCGATACTACGTAAACATCGATGGTCGAAAACCTCAAGACGACGAATATCTTCAGCACGCAGACTCCAAGTTTCGCAACCATACAACAAAACTGAACGCACAGTAGCACAGTTTACACGACCTTTCAACTTCAGTGAAATATCGGATCGGCGCCACAAGTGCTTCAGTCCAGCGTACGCCGCTCGAGCTTTGGATATCCGCGTACTCACCTCTACTACTGTGCTCCCATCCGTCGTCACGCAGCTACCGAGGTAGGTGAAGTGGTCGACAACTGACAGCACCTCCCCATCGAGCATCAAGCTCGGAATCGTTGACGTCCAGTCTTGTAACATCACCTTGCACTTTGAAGGTGCAAAGCGCATGCCGAATGAAGCTACAGCTCTTGCGAGATTATCTAGTGCACGCTGAGCATGTTCCGTGGATTCGAACAAGCAGACAACGTCGTCTGCGTAATCTAAGTCACATAGCTTTTCACTATCTCCTAGTTCGACCCCTACATCCTGAAGATTTTGCAGCGCACTCTCCATTATTTCGTCCATGACGAAGTTAAAAAGGAATGGAGACAAAGGGCATCCCTGTCGAACACCACTGGTCGTTTCGAACCGACCGGATAGTTCGCCGTAAACCCTTACGCGGCCAGAAGTATGAGAATACAATGATCTCATTAGGTTCACGAACTTCTGGGGCATACCTTTTCGATGAAGAGTGCTGAAAAGCGATGTTCGATCAACTGAATCGAAGGCGCCTTTCAGGTCTAAGAAAAGCATTATCGTTGGTCGGCGGTGCGTGTGACGCGTTTCAAGTAGTCGGCGAAGAGTAAAAATCTGGTCGGTGCATCCTCGACCTGGGCGGAATCCAGCCTGCTGTTCGCGGACATTCCTCTCGCGAGCCGGTGTAAGACGGTGCAGCAAAATCGAAGCTAATACTTTGGTGACTATCGGGATTAAGCTAATCCCACGATGATTACTGCAGTCATTGCGTATTCCCTTCTTGAAGATGGGAACAATCAATGACTCGCTCCATATTAACGGAATACGCTCCTCCTTCCAAATGTCACGGAGCAAGGCGGTTAGTGATTTTATCAATGCCTCACCACCCAGTTTGAAAAGAACTGGGGGAAGTTCGTCGGGACCTGCCGCTTTCCCCCGCCTTAGTAATCGAATACATGACTCTACTTCTACTTCTGATGGGGGCTCAAGTGATACCACCCAAGGAGTCACAGTTGTTGACACGGGAGTAACTACACTAGCGTGCGGCCAGCTAAACTGTTCCTTGAAGTACTCGGCCCATCGGTCAAGCCTTTGCTGTTTGTTATGGATGGGTTCTCCATTCCTATTGCAAATCGCTTCATAGATGGGTGCGATCACTGCTTTTTCCAGTTACGGGGGAAAACTCCATCGTCAACACATTTCTGAAAAAGCGAGGCATAAGGAGCAGCTAATGTATCCGCGGCTTCCTTGGGAATACGGGGGTGGATTAGGTCAGGACCCATAGAGCAATATTGGTTGAGCCGTCGGAAACCTTGAACGACTGCACCAATGGGAATAGTGACGCGGTTAAGGGTAGTGGTCAGAGATAACGGGTGTATGGTAGGGTGGGATGATATGGGTATGGAGCTAAAAATTGTACGGAGGTAGGAGCTGAATGCCTCGGCTACTTGGCTAGGGGAAGTGATTGGAGATCCGGCACTATCTTTGAGAGCTAATGGCGTCGGAGCTGTACCCCTAAGACGGCGCATGTACTGAAAGAAAAATGCCTTATTGGTCCGTGCTCGATCAAGTACAGATCGTTGGACTACATTTTGATAGGACCTAATCTTGTCTTTGCATATGTTCCGTATGATCCTGAAGTCTTCTGCATCACGGGCAAGGCCTGTGGCTTTATATCTAGCAAAGAGGCGTGCGCGTTCGTCCAGAATGCGCCTAATGGGGCGAGGGAGGGGTCGCTTAGCGGTCTGTGGGCGACGAATTCTGGGGACAAAATGCCTATCAGCCAAGGAGATCATCTCTCTGAGATTCTCTGCCATTTCATCCGCAGAGTTACCTGGGTTAGTTGAATTTAGCTGCAAGCGAAAAAATGCACAGACTTGGTCAAAATTGGTCCTTTTGAAGGATCTCAAAATTTTAGTTTCTGAGGGAAGAGGAGGCCATTTCACGATATAATCGAATCCAATGAGAATGTGATCACTTTTGCCGAGGGGCGGCAAGTAATGCACCACATCTATTAGGAACCGATCATTGGTGATGACCAGGTCTAGTAGGGACGGGGCGTAGCCTGTGCGATATCTAGTCGGATCTCTTACGTTCTGCACCCATGAGTTTTTCAGTACGAGATCAAGGAGGGGTTTACCGAAAGTGATATCCGGGGCATCAGCTCTTTGCCAGTTTGTACTGGGAGAGTTGAAGTCACCAGTGACGAACAGATGGGTGAAGTCTGTGCAGCTTTTCAGGGAGCCTAATAAGTCTGAGACCTAGGCTGTCAGTTGAATTGCATGCGGGAGGACGGTAGACAACACCAAGCAATAGGGTGTCTGTCCTAGAGAGGTTAAACGCGGCCCACAAACAATCAATACATGAAAAGGTTGGGGTTGTCAGTAAGGTGGGAGGAGGGATCGAATTATTGTAGTATATGATGACCCCGCCGGCACGACCTCTACTAGAGTCCTGCCTTACTGTGAAGTATCCCGGAATGGATATTTCGGCATCAAGTATGTCAGGGATGAGCCAGGTTTCTGTGAGGGCTATGATCTGAGGCTCCTTATCCACTGCAAGCTGCCGAAACTCCGGGATCTTATTCAACACACTCAGGCAATTGCTGTAAAAACACTTGAGCACATGCTCAGCAGTTGTTGCAGAATCGCCAGAGGCAGCTGGTTTTGGGTTTGAGGAGTGGGAAAGAGGGGGATTTGAGGATGGAAAGGAGGTCCTGGGAGAGTCGGGGGCTGAAGGTATTGGGGAGCTAGAGGGTAAGCAGACTGCTGGGGGGACCAGTAGGTTTTGATGTCTAGTAACCTGGGGGGGTATCAATCCAGGCGGACGGTCTACATCCTTCGGTCTCCAAAAGGGTGGGCTGCTTTTTGTGGTTTGCCCTTCTGCGCACTGCTTGATGCCCTGTTCTGAGTTTTCTTGTTGGTGAGCTTATTTTTCATGACAGCACCAGATATATTATCTGGTGCTTTAACCTCCTCGCTGCTTCTTTCAGTAGAAACAGGTTGCAGGTTCATGTCTGGGCTCAAGGATGAGTGAGTCTCGTCCGTTGAAACAGTCTTATTGGCTATGATGGGGCCTGGGATGCTTTTCGTAGGCGACAGATGTTTAGTGGCACTAGGCCTACTACTGGGAGTACTTTCGGCGACGGGAAATGGTATCAGTAGGGAAGCGAGGGATGGTGGGCATGCAGCTCGGTCCTCAAGGCGAGTTACCTGGACAACTGGCAGCATTCTGAGCTTAGGATCGGCTTTTTGTGGAATTTCTGGCTAAGCCTTCTCACTGCGGAGCCTCAGATGAAGTGGCTTATCAATGGATACGCCCTTGAGCCCTTTAATTTCCTCCTTGAGCTTTGCGGCCGAGGAAACAATTCGTTTGGCTGCATCTGTGGAACCCATTACAATGAGAATACCGTGAACCCGGTTGATGCGTTTGGTTACCAACCAAGTGGACCGACCTTTAAGTGGGAAAGGGAGCTTAAGGCGATTAAACACCTGGGCGTAGGTGTGATGAGGGTGATCTGAATTGAGGAAGCGGCCCCAAAGGATGACTTGCTTGGAGCAATTCTCGGTATCTTGTAAAATCTTTGCGGCGTCAAGAATTTGCTGCTCAGAAACTCTACACACCTGATCGGCTGCCTGGGACACCGGGAGGGATTTGATTACCAAACTCCTCAGGCTGGTCAGCTCATCCTTAAGGGTGCGGACGGTGGCCCTTAGCTCGGCTATCTCTGCAGCCTGACTTTGGACTGCACATTTTAGTGCATCCGTTGCTAGCGCATTATGAAGGACCGTTTCGTGCGGATTGAGGAGTGAGGCATTGGCCACGGAGGGGGAATCGCACTGCCTCATTGGGAAAGAAGCCTCATTGCATACTGTCTCAGTGAACACTCACGATGCATAATGTCTCACGCAGTTGATGTGCGATGAGGTTTTCCGTTTCTCTCTCATTTTTAGCGGGGATTCGACGAAATACACTCGGCAGTGGTGGGTGCATAACTGGTGTGCATACCATCGAAGGAATTCTGGACGCTCGATTGGCCGTGGCCATTACCTGTCCTGTGCAGACTGAACTGAACTGAACTGAACTGAGCAAGCGGTTATATCAATGGTGAGGGGCATTGACATTATTCAGGATCCAGTCAGCACAAATAACGATAAACTTAAATGGAGGGGGACGAGCTGTGTGTTCTAAAAATTTCAAAAACAGCTACACTCACCGAGGGAGACAACCGCATCGCTGGTGCACCGCAGTTCAGTTCGTACGAGGGGGCTCATACGGGGTGACTTCCCACTGCCCGTTACCTGAAGACTGGAGTATCACGCCGAAAGACTTGCCGGTGTAGCGCATGTCGATGAGCCGAAGCCCAGTAGTTCAGTTCAGTTCAGTTCAGTTCAGTTCAGTTTGCACAGGACTTGGTGTGGCTAGAGCCAATCGTGTGTCCAGATAGTTGTGTTGTCGGCGCGTTTCCGTAGCTCCCAACACTGCGTGATTTTCTTTTTCTGAAAGGCAGAAATTTTGTGCAGTATCAGCCCTGGCAGAGTAAGGTGGAAACAATAAGTAAATTGCATCTGACCCTAAAAGCTGCTTAGCCTAACTCGGGGTATACCGCCACCCAACATAGGTCTAGTGCTTTCTTAAAGGCCTTCACTGTTGTGGTATTTATGACCTCTTCCGGGAGCTTATTCCAATAGGGTACCACTCTATTTGAGAAGTACTTCGCCCTAATTTGGAGCCTCGAATGTTTCCTTTGTAATCTAAGGCTATGCCCCCTTGTGCCGCTCTCGGGGATCAGCGAAAAAAGGTCTTCTCGACTTATTCCTGACAGTCCTTTCATTACCTTGAAGGTTTCTATCAAATCCCCGCGAATGCGCCGTCTTTCCATCGAGAATAGGTCTAGGGCACGGAGACGCTCTGTGTAGTTAAACCCCCTTTGCCCAGCCACCATTCTAGTGGCTAGCCCTTGCACTTTCTCCAGACAGTCGATATCTTTCTGGTAGTACGGTGCCCAGGCCTGCACGCAGTACTCCATATGCGGCCTAACTATGGCCTGATATATCGGAACGAATATCTCCGGATCTCTACACGACATAATGGATCTAACTCGAAAGAGTTCCCTCCTGGCCGTATTGGCTGCTGAGGTGCACTGCTTTGACGGCTTAAAGCTGTTGTCCATTATAACGCCCAAGTCTTTGACCTGCGAGACCACTTGCAACGAACCCACCCTATTCTCACTAGCCCCTGTATTTGTGGTCAAGCATTGACACTTGGTGAGGTTTAGTGGAAGGTCCCATTTGCGTGCCCAGTTTTGTACTGCTAACACGTCAAGTTCTATATCTACTCCAGCTATCTTGACGTCATCGGCAAACATAAAGGTGGGGTTTGTAAGCCCACGTGCTAGGTCGTTGATGAAGATGAGGAAGAGCAGAGGGCCGAGCACCGAGCCCTGTGGCACCCCACTCGTTACACCTTCCGGTTTTGAAACATGGTTCCCCACCTTAACACTAAAGGTTCGCCCTGCTAAGAAACTACTTATCCATTGTCTGGCCTTTCCAACAATTCCCATGGACTGCAGTTTGACGTCCAGAAATCGGTGGTTCACGGAATCAAATGCCTTGCTGAAGTCTAAGTAACAGACCGTAATCGATTGCCCTTCGTCCAGACGCTTGGTTACCTCATCGAGGAACAGCAGGAGATTCGTCAGACAGGATCGCCCTGCCACAAACCCATGCTGAGCATTTGATATGAGGTTGTGTTGAACCAAATGCCTAGAGATCTGCTTCCTGACTATTCGCTCCAGGCACTTACACAGTACCGAAGTCAAGCTAACCGGCCGGTAATTTTCCGCCTTTTGCCGGGGCCCACTCTTGTAAATGCCTACCACTGTTGCTCTCCTCCAGTCTCCCGGCACAGTTCCCTCTCTAAGTGACGTTTCATACAGCTTCGTCACCGGAGCCTTCAGGACCTCGGCCAGAGGCTGAACGATTGCTGGATGAATCCCGTCTGGACCTGCTGCTTTGTTCCTGTTCAAAGTTTGCAACTCCGCGTACACTTCTTCTTCTCCTACAGTAAGTTCGGGTATTGGAGGCGCCTGTGGGCCCTCCATTCTTTCCTCCAAACTATTTTCTGGTCGATATATGCTCTTGAAAAATTCCAAGAGCATGTCAGCCTTGTCTTCGTCGTTTAGAGCTAGTCGTCCCTGTGCTCCTTCCAAAGTTGCTACGCTCTCTCTCATACGTTTGTGAGATTGCACGTAGGCGTAGAATCGCTTTGGGTTTGTGCAGACCGACGCCGCTAACCGACGCTCGAATACATATTTCTCCACTCTTTGGATCTCTTGAGCCCTGTTCCTAGCCATCTTATAGCTATTCCATGCCCCCTGAGTTCTGTACAGCTTGTACGCCGCCCATCGTTGCCTACGAATAACTATGGCCTTGCGGACCTTCGACTTCCACCATGGGGGTAGACTTCTACTGCTTGCCACCATCAGGGGTGCGAACTCATCTGTAAGTTCGAGTAGCCCCATCTTGATGGTCTCCCAACGTTCCTCTACGGAGGCATTTGTGTGTCTCGGTGTCCACTGAATTTCCTCCGCCGCCTTCTTCAGTTCACCTATGTTGATTCTCCCATAGCGCCGACGTAACGCGATTTCCTTCGGCGCCTTGCTTAGTCTTAGTGTGACCCTTAGGACTACATGATCACTTTTTCCAAGTGGCTCTTCCCACTTAATTTCCTTAACGTCCTGATGGTGCCGCGTTATGATTAAGTCAAGGAGAGACGGGTGCTGTCCACCTCTGTGTCTAGTGGCCTGTGTCACATGCTGCGTAAGTGCATGTAACTGGACCCACTGCAGAAATTTGTCGCCCGTTGATCCCCTTGGTGCGATCCCGTTTTCCCAGTTAATTTCGGGTAGATTGAGATCCCCTAATAAGATGAACTCCTTTGTCTGTGCCAGCACCGCATCCAGCATTTGGAAAAGCTCAACATCTTCCTCATCTGTGGCTAGCGGTGCCCTGTAGATACAGATAATGCATACTGTACGCCCCTCGATCCTAATAAAGCAGGATCTGACCTGTACATTACCGGAGACTAAGTTGAACGGAGCCTCCCAATGGCCTATGTCGGTCCGTATTAGAAGTGCCACTCCGCCCCCCTGCCTTCCATCTGTTCTATCCTGTCTGTAGGCAGCGTATCCCTGGAAGCGCATGTCAGTATATGGTTTTATCCAAGTTTCCGTCAACGCAACGACCTCAGACTCTGCGATCCTAGCCGTCAACTCCCCTCTTTTTCCCGGGAGACTGCAGGTATTGGTGTACCATATTGACGGTTCCCTGGTCCTCGTTACTGACTTCATTGCTAATTCTAGGGCTAGGGTATCCTCGGGCGCAATCTCCGAGGTGATGCCCCGTTTTTTGCCTCTAAGGGTGTCGGCGGTGCAGCATCTTGCATATCGAGTGAGACTCTGAGTGTCGTGGCTTTTTCTTTTCCACCCGTCGCCCCAGTGTCAGGCTCGACATGCACAAAGGACGTTACCCCCTTTTGAGTCGCCGTACCGATGGGCCGGGATGGTCTTGCGACCACCTTAGCCCAACTGGTTTCCTCGGCTTTTCCCTCTGATACCTCCAGCTTCGCTGGGTGCACCAGAGAGGACTTCTTCGGGGTATCCTTTAGAATCGGGCTGGCTGGCTGCACGTTCTCAACACCAACCGGACTAAATGCCCTGTGAGTCCCCTTCTTTTTGGTCTTTCGAACTTTCTGATCTTTGGCTTTTTGTATACCGGAGCCTGAAACCACCTTTGGTATCTGGATTACTCCTTGGGCCTTAGGTGTTGACTTCCCAAGAGGAGTCATTTCCAGTTCCGCTATATGTAGCTTCGGCCTCTTAAGATCAGGTGTGCCCGTTCTCAGCGAGACTATGGCATTAGCCGGTTTCACAAATGCTGGGCTGTCAGGTGTTACCCTAACCATTCCCTGCGTGTTGCCCTCAACTGCTCCCGCCCTGGACAGCAGCATATCCCTCCAGTAGACACTGTGGAATACAACTACCAGGGGTCGTGGCGGCGCTGGTTGTGCTCCACGCCATAGTCCTATTCGATGGCACTTGACTATTGGTGTCGTGGGAGGTAGGCCAGCCATCCTAAGAACCTCAGTCACACGCCGGCGGTTTTCCTCCTTCCTGATTCTACCGTCTTTTACAATGTTCTCCCTAAGGTTATGAAGTAGCAGTCTTCTACTTCTGTCTGCCATGACCTCAGTGTCACGCTTCATGCGCTGCACCTCAGCATCTAGGCGTTTGACCTGCTCCTTGAGGGCTTCCACTTCCGTCAGGAGGCTTTTCCCCACACTGCTGAATCCTGCTACCTCTTTTCCTTCTTTGCCCTTTGGCTTGGGTTGCCTTTTTTTATTTTTGCGCTCTGGCACCCGGTTTTCCTTTCCCTCTAGGCTATGGATCGAAACGGCTCTCTCTAGTCTTGGTTCCATCTCCACGTTCGTGTCCCCTTTCCCCAGCTCGCCTCGAATTATACGCGAGCACTCCCTTGCAAACGCAAAGCAATGGGCGCATATCCACTTGAGCGATGGGTACTTGATGTGCAGCTCGAAGTCTTTCTCTTCCAGCTTGGAGCACTTTTGATG
Organism: Fasciola hepatica; assembly: GCA_948099385.1. Taxonomy (NCBI): domain Eukaryota; kingdom Metazoa; phylum Platyhelminthes; class Trematoda; order Plagiorchiida; family Fasciolidae; genus Fasciola; species Fasciola hepatica. The sequence goes on from CANUEZ040000008.1 coordinate 11,702,333, forward strand.
AAACCAAATGCAACACTGGTCGCATTGAATTCCCTCATCTTGCACTAGGTCCGTGCAGTCCTTGTTCCCACAGCTTACTGCCTGGCCAATGGGATCAACCTTTGTCCCATTCATTTCGTTTCGAACACCCGTGGGACAATAACACAACTTTTGAACAGACACAAACGGTACACTAAGGCAGGTGCAGTAAACCCGCACACTAAAAAGTTCCACGAAAACAGTACACTAGAAAAAGCGCCACAAAAAGATGTTAGCCGGTATCAGTTGCACTGACACCAACAAAAAACACCAAAAAGGACACCAAAAGGTATACTCAGTTTTTGAAGAGAATAAACTCTTCTGAAGAGAGTGAACTCTTCAAAAAGTACGCGTACCGAAATACTAATTACGATACGTTAGTTTGGCGAAATAACGTGTGTTATTCCACCAATCAATGCAAAAATGCTTAACGCTGAGAGCAATTCGAAAATTCAAACCACGCGGCAACTCACAAGTTCAGTTCAGTTCAGTTTGCACAGGACTTGGTGTGGCTATAGCCAATCGTGTGTCCAGATAGTTGTGTTGTCGGCGCGTTTCCGTAGCTCCCAACACTGCGTGATTTTCTTTTTCTGAAAGGCAGAAATTTTGTGCAGTATCCGCCCTGGCAGAGTAGGGTGGAAACAATAAGTAAATTGCATCTGACCCTAAAAGCTGCTTAACATATCTCGGGGTATACTGCCACCCAAAATAGGTCTACTGCTTTCTTGAAAGCCTTCACGGTTGTGGTATTTATGACCTCTTCCGGGAGCTTATTCCAATAAGGTACCACTCTATTTGAGAAGTACTTCGCCCTAATTTGGAGCCTCGAATGTTTCCTTTGTAATCTAAGGCTATGCCCCCTTGTGCCTCTCTCGGGGATCAGCGAAAAAAGGTCTTCTGGACTTATTCCTGACAGTCCTTTCATTACCTTGAAGGTTTCTATCAAATCCCCGCGAATGCGCCGTCTTTCCATCGAGAATAGGTCTAGGGCACGGAGACGCTCTGTGTAGTTAAACCCCCTTTGCCCAGCCACCATTCTAGTGGCTAGCCCTTGCACTTTCTCCAGACAGTCGATATCTTTCTGGTAGTACGGTGCCCAGGCCTGCACGCAGTACTCCATATGCGGCCTAACTATGGCCTGATATATCGGAACGAATATCTCCGGATCTCTACACGACATAATGGATCTAACTCGAAAGAGTTCCCTCCTGGCCGTATTGGCTGCTGAGGTGCACTGCTTTGACGGCTTAAAGCTGTTGTCCATTATAACGCCCAAGTCTTTGACCTGCGAGACCACTTGCAACGAACCCACCCTATTCTCACTAGCCCCTGTATTTGTGGTCAAGCATTGACACTTGGTGAGGTTTAGTGGAAGGTCCCATTTGCGTGCCCAGTTTTGTACTGCTAACACTTCAAGTTCTATATCTACTCCCGCTATCTTGACGTCATCGGCAAACATAAAGGTGGGGTTTGTAAGCTCACGTGCTATGTCACTGATGAAGATGAGGAAGAGCAGAGGGCCGAGCACCGAGCCCTGTGGCACCCCACTTGTTACACCTTCCGGTTTTGAGACATGACTCCCACCTTAACACTAAAGGTTCGCCCTGCTAAGAAACTACTTATCCATTGTATTGCCCTTCCAACAATTCCCATGGACTGCAGTTTGACGCCCAGAAATCTGTGGTTCACAGAATCAAATGCCTTGCTGAAGTCTAAGTAGCAGACCGCAATCGATTGCCCTTCGTCCAGACGCTTGGTTACCTCATCGAGGAACAGCAGGAGATTCGTCAGACAGGATCGCCCTGCCACAAACCCATGCTGAGCATTTGATATGAGGTTGTGTTGAACCAAATGCCTAGAGATCTGCTTCCTGACTATTCGCTCCAGGCACTTACACAGTACTGAAGTCAAGCTAACCGGCCGGTAATTTTCCGCCTTTTGCCGGGGTCCACTCTTGTAAATGCCTACCACTGTTGCTCTCCTCCAGTCTCCCGGCACAATTCCATCTCTAAGTGACGTTTCATACAGCTTCGTCACCGGAGCCTTCAGGACCTCGGCTAGAGGCTGAACGATTGCTGGATGAATCCCGTCTGGACCTGCTGCTTTGTTTCTATTCAAAGTTTGCAACTCCGCGTACACTTCTTCTTCTCCTACAGTAAGTTCGGGTATTGGAGGCGCCTGTGGGCCCTCCATTCTTTCCTCCAAACTATTTTCTGGTCGATATATGCTCTTGAAGAATTCCAAGAGCGTGTCAGCCTTGTCTTCGTCGTTTAGAGCTAGTCGTCCCTGTGCTCCTTCCAAAGTTGCTACGCTCTCTCTCATACGTTTGTGAGATTGCACGTAGGCGTAGAATCGCTTTGGGTTTGTGCGGACCGACGCCGCTAACCGACGCTCGAAAGCATGTTTCTCCAATCTTTGGATCTCTTGAGCCCTGTTCCTAGCCATCTTATAGCTATTCCATGCCCCCTGAGTTCTGTACAGCTTGTACGCCGCCCATCGTTGCCTACGAATAACTATGGCCTTGCGGACCTTTGACTTCCACCATGGGGGTAGACTTCTACTGCTTGCCACCATCAGGGGTGCGAACTCATCTGTAAGTTCGAGTAGCCCCATCTTGATGGTCTCCCAACGTTCCTCTACGGAGGCATTTGTGTGTCTCGGTGTCCACTGAATTTCCTCCGCCGCCTTCTTCAGTTCACCTATGTTGATTCTCCCATAGCGCCGACGTAACGCGATTTCCTTCGGCGCCTTGCTTAGTCTTAGTGTGACCCTTAGGACTACATGATCACTTTTTCCAAGTGGCTCTTCCCACTTAATTTCCTTAACGTCCTGATGGTGCCGCGTTATGATTAAGTCAAGGAGAGACGGGTGCTGTCCACCTCTGTGTCTAGTGGCCTGTGTCACATGCTGCGTAAGTGCATGTAACTGGACCCACTGCAGAAACTTGTCGCCCGTTGGTCCCCTTGGTGCGATCCCGCTTTCCCAGTTAATTTCGGGTAGATTGAGATCCCCTAATAAGATGAACTCCTTTGTCTGTGCCAGCACCGCATCCAGCATTTGGAAGAGCTCAACATCTTCCTCATCTGTGGCTAGCGGTGCCCTGTAAATGCATAAGCAGGTACCAAAACTTACATCAGATAATATGGGGATGGCGTTCTGTGCCAATGGAACGTCAAGGATCGAACTTGTAATAGCATTCAACCCTGATTATTCATTTAACACACATCAGTGTTTATGTGAACTCGCGCCACCAACCGCGGTGGCCATTTGACCGTTGCTCTTGCGCACGCTCTCACGCACGCTCTCAAATACACGCTAACCCCTATCTCTCCCAATCGCCTTCTCGTTCTCACGGGTCGTGGAGAATACTGTTCTGGTTAACATATTTGTGCAGTGCCGCACATTAGAGTAACGTGCAGGTGGTCCACGCAGTACAAAGGACCGAAGCACGCGTTTGCTAAGGAAACCGCGAAGTAAGGTCTAATCAACCTTACAAACTACCACAAATGAAAAGGTAATATCAGCTGAAATAGACATTTTGGGATGGAATAAATTACGTATAAAATAACGTGAAATAAATTCCGTTGGGTGCAACCAAAAGGAAAGAATATTATAAAATATTGTTTATATCATCAAATTCACAATGATATATAAGGCCTAGCGCTACAAAATGTCAGCACCGATCTCACTCGCTAGCCACGTGAATTCCGATACGTTTTCCAGATTGATAAAAGACTTTTACGAAGATCCCGACGAATTCACAACCGATTTTCGAGAGTTCCAGTGTTGCACAAATACCAGCTTTCACAATTACAATGCCCGTACATGGAAACAGGCCAAAAAGCGTCGGCTAACAATTAGCGACGGAATGAAATATCATTTCGTGAAATACTGTTGCGCCCATCGGCGCCCGAAAAGGTGGAGGTAAATCAAGGTGAGAATAATTGTATGTTAACGTTTGACTTCACTGTAGATACAAAAACCTGGAGTGCTGAGCATTCGTCACCTTGGTCGCAAAAGGAACTGGATATCGTGTTGCGAAGTGGTGCATGGTCCATAGTCATAGGTTCCAAATAAGAAATCCTAGTTTATATGTGGCCAACCGAAGGCCGACAGCGTTTCATGAGTCCATGGTGTTTGACTTAATGGATACGTTCCATAATACAGCTGAATTAAGGGACTTTACTAGTAGTATGTTCAATAGGCGTGTGAATAGCATGGACTTTCGGTCTAAACGTGTCCGTCACAGTCATGATGTTCGTGGTATAGTAGTGAGGGTAAAAGAATTACCGGATGGCAAAGGAATTAGCCAGGTAATATACGAGGAGAATATAGTTAGATTCCTTTTCTTCATACCTAGCGAGATGACTCCGGTTGCTGGCAGATGCAGCCAGGTGATTCTAGCTGACGCTACCCATCAAATGAACTACGGAGGCTACGTATTATGGCACGCAATGATAGTGGATGAAACAGGCTTAGGTCGTAGTATTCTGCATGCGTTGCTGTCCAATAAAAGCACTGCAAACTACAGACAGGTTGCGTGACTACCTGCCCGCGACTAGGGAATGTAAAACAACAGTGGTAGATCGTAGTCTTGATCACTTAAACAGGTTCAAGACTCACTATCCTGAAACCCAGGTGGTGTTCTGTCAGTTTCACGTGTTGCAAGATATGCGGAAAAGGTGCAACCATCTAGTTGCAGCAACGACGCTAGAAAAGGACCGTGTTTTCAGTGGATGCCTTACATGGTTTTCGCAATCGACGAGTCTGCTCTCGAACGATTTTGTGCTGCTATTCAGGCCCGCAGCTCCGAGGCAATGGGTTACTTAGTAAGGACGCAGAAGCTCCTCCGTTAGGGTTGCCAGCGGCAGTGTGCCACACTGCGACTGTTCGTTCGGCCGCCAGTGGTTGCTGCCTCGCGTTCACGTGTTGCACGTCGCTCGTGCCACTAACGTAGACTTTTCTACCCCAGCCGATAATCGCTGGTCAATAGATTGTAAGGAGGTGATAACCCAAGCCGGTGGAGACACCATCATCTCACAAGAGTCGAAGTCCACAATCACCACCAAGGCGCAGAAGCTGCGGGAGAGCGGGGGTATCAGTAGAGATATTGCAGCTGCATTGGCTAGTCTTGGGGAGGATAATTACAGAACGGCTAAAGCCCGACTAAGGTTGTTACCAGACGTTATAGGCTTGTGGCCAAACGTTAGACTGTGCTGCGAGCATCCAGAAAAAGAAGGCGTAGAAAGAACAACACACCAGTCGGATATGGCCACTATGTTCGACCGAGAGAAAGAGACCCGAAAAATATTAGAATGTCCCACAACTTCGAGTACAGTTGACGAGTAAGTTTCTAGAAGGAAACCATTAATCGAGGTTCGGTTTACTGACGAGAGCGATATTCGAGCTATGGGAAATCCTTTGCAGCGTATCCAGTTCCGCCAACATCGGACAACTACGGCCAATCAATTCCGAATAGCAAACAAGAAACAAAACTGGACAGGCTGCAGTCTCCAGTCAACAAGGACGTTTGCAGAGTTTGCCGGCGACAGGATACAAAGGTCCACCTGGACGAGGACTTTCAATAGGTTCGATGACAAACTTGTGACCGATGGGCACATTATCAATGCGCAGGTTTCACCAACTAGGACGACTACACTTGTGTGCATTGTCTAGCGGGGTGAACGTGGTCCCAAGAGATTGACAAAGGCCCTGCTCAGGGCCACGGCATAATGATTCCTGCAATATTGGCATTGGTGTCTTCCTTGGTGATTTTCTATTTGGACCAGCACAACTAGGTCGTTAAGGCACGTGTCTACTTCTTGAGTCTTCTTTCGCGCTAGTGAATGCTGGATGGTAGATTATATATATATATATATATATATATATATATGATAGTGCAGACTAGTAACTCAAGTCCTAGTGTAGACTACTTAAGGTAGCAGACTTATAAGTCGGCCGTTATAACTACAGGCCTTCGTCTAGAAACGTACAGGTTGGCCAGTAAATATTATACTCAGAAACTTGGCTTAAACCCCTCTGCGAAGAGTTGCTTAAGTCATGTAGGCAAAGTCACAGTGGCCCTTCCAGTTTACAAGTTGTACAGGTAGAAGGGGAAGGAATTTCTATAGAGTTCCTTGTGTTGTTCCTGGCGAACCACATCTACGAAAGATCGTTTGACATTTCTACCAATTCCGCAATTTACGTAGTGCCAAAAAGGCATCCATTTTGCGGTACAAATGGACATTATCGCAGATACATAAGAAAAAGATGGTAGACCAATCTCATATTCTTTACGACCTATTACGACTTACGGCCATAAACGTAAACTGCTATTTATCCAGTTTCAATGGGGCATAAATTTTGAAACAAGACTCTACATTTAGGCAGATGTGAGCGGAATTGGCGGCAGACTAATACCGCCATAATCTCATTCAAATTTAGCGGGGTGATGTGTTCGGTGACCTTGCTCATCGGCCCCCTTTCAAATCCCATTGTGGTAGCTTCATTCATCGTTACCCTGCCAAAGCGTTACAAACCGAACAACCGGGATCGAACTTCGTAGTCACACAACCGGCAGTTCAGCTCAGTTCAGCTCAGTTTGGTTTGCGCAGGACAGGTAATGACCACAGCCAATCGAGCGTCCAGAATTCCCTCGATGGTATACACACCAGTTATGGACCAACCACTGCCAAGTGTATTTCGTCGAATCCCCGCCAAAATGAGAGAGAAACGGAAAACCTCATCGCACATCAACCGCGAGAGACATTATACATCGTAAGCTTTCACTGAGACTGTATGCAATGAGCGAAAAAGTCTATTAAAACATGCTCCAGAAGGACCACAGTGCCAACCATCATCCACCTAGTTGACGTACTCAAGGCTCATTAGAAGGAAATATCTCGTAACACTTGTGATCTGGGGCACCCGTGAAGGATTGGACGGTCTGCAGATCTACCACTCCACCAGGCAGACCGTTCCAACTGTTCACCACCCTGTTGCTGAAGAAGTGCGGTCTAGCCATCAACCTAGTTCGGGCTTTTATCAGCTTCTTTTCATGTCCCCTTGTTCTGGAATCTACGGCCACTTGGAATAGACTATCTGGTCTCAGGCCAAAAAAGCCCTTCATTACCTTGAACGTTTCTATGAGATCCCCTCGACTTCTCCTCCTTTCCAGCGAGAAAATATCCAGGTCACAGAGTCTCTGCCCGTAGGTCTTACCCCTCTGCCCTTCAACCATTCATGTGGCGAGGCGATGGACTTTCTCTGGGCAGGCGGCGTCCTTTTTGCAGAAGGGTGACCAAGCCTGCACGCTACCTTCTAAGTGAGATCGTACTATGGCCATTTAAACCGGCACGAATACCTCCGGCTTCCGGCAAGACAAAGCTGATCACAGCCCAAAAAGCTCCCCACGAGCCTTTCGCGCAGCAGCTTTGCACTACCCTGACCATTTGAAGTCACTGTTCATGATGACCCCAAGGTCTTTAACCCTACTGACTGTTTCTATGATGAACAGCCCTTGATCATGAGCGACAGTTAGGCTCTCTGTTGCCCTTGACAACAAATGGCTTTTTTCAGCGTTCAGAGCTAGGTCCCATTCGTATGCCCTGTCCAGGACAGTACCTTTATCCCTGCCCAAGTCATTCCTACCCTCAGATCAAACAATCTTCACGTCATCAGCTTCAGTTCAGTTGTCCTAAAGTCTTGAAGTGCCACACGGGTTCGAGGCTTTGAGCCCAATGGTCCCAGTTCTTGAGGAAATCTTTGATCTTCTGTCGGATTCACCGAGCTGAAACGAGAGTAAAAAGAAGGGGGGGGGGGTGGCAGCGAAAACAAGATACACATAACATCATGCAGTGTCACACTGTGGACAGTGCCTTAAGCTGAGTGGGGGTGCGGCATTCATGAACATATATGCAAGAAAAGACACCTATTTCATTTATGATGACCAGGAATTACTGGGGCAGATTCAGGTGGAGGTCTAGCTTTTTCTTGAAGATAGTATTTTATTGAATACTGAGTATTGTATATTTCTTGACCGTGGTCAATACACATGCACAAGGCAAGATCAGAGAATACAGCAGTACATGTCAATGTGAGATATTTACAACTTATAAATTTATGAATCACACAGCAATCGAAATACTGTAGTAAAGTCATGTAGTGTTTGAGTGAACTAAAGTGGTAGTGGTTGAAGCGGGAATTGCAAATCGGTTTTGAATTCGGTGGGGGCGGTGTGGATAGCTGGACAAAGGTGCGATTGTTGATATAAGCGATAATTGGTCGGTCACTAACGAGAAACCGGGCGGAAGAGATGCCAAAGAACAATAATAAAAGTAAAGTGCGCATGGGGCTATCAACGTGCAGTCAGAGATGCCAGAGAAATATAGAACACTGATCCAGCATTGGGTAACTAAATGTGGGGGAAGCTTGTGGAATAAATGCAAGTGAATCAAAGGTGATAATAAAACGGACCCTTTGTGCAGGTGATTTCGGTGTCACATGGAAATTCACATGAAGGCGAAAAGCTTCACAAGGATTGCGGTGAACTTTTGAGGAGCATGAGTGGTGTATGGACGCGTGACGGACTTTCAAAGAAGAGCCATCAAAGATACGGATTAGTGGAGACAAGCGCTACTGGTGCGGCTAGGCAGAAGCGGGAACGGTGTAAAGAAAAGAATGTTTTTGTATATGTGATAAAAAACTATCAGCTAAATTCTGGTTGGCTGCAGATGGCAGGTATTCTGTTCCATGAAGACCTTCGTTGCAGGTGAGGCAGGTAGTATGTTCAAGGTAGCAGGTAAAAAGGGGCTGGTTTGGCGAAGTGGACAGCGGTGAGGGCTGGGTTCTGGTCACTGGTTTCGTACTCGGCGATCCGGTGAGACTTTCGTGGGGTATTGTTACTCCGTGTACGGTTCCCCATATGACGTTGGAAGGAGAGAGTATAGGTTTAAACCATTGATTAAATCGTCTAGTCCTTACGGTAATCCGGGATTAAAGTCAAGTTGGCCGATGGCCACACAGGTAACCAATGCGGTCCGAAAGGGATCAGGAGTGTGGCAGCCTGGAGAGCGTTCCAGCTGTGGGTTATGATTATCGTTTTAATGGAAACTAGAAAATGAACATTTTGTTATCTGAACAATTAATCATCCGTCGGCTAGTGGGCCGGTCTATTAGGGATCCCTAGACGGAGACTGGTAGCTTTCTAGGGTAGTTGGGTGATATCAGGTAGGTGGTGGATGAGGAGAGGGTGTCCATTTGGGAACCAGGAATAAAACAATAGTAGAGGATATGGTCAGGAAGAAGAATGGGAAAATAGGAAGATAGCAGTCTGGTCGGTTCACCAGCTGCGATCAAGGACGGTGAACAGCGAAACGGAAGGAAAACACTAGGTGTTAAGGTGAGGATTTTTCATGTGAGAGCCAACGTGCTGGTATTCCGCGGGGTCATGAGAAATCAGAGGTATACGGATACCGGTTGGAATGGGGTCTTAACTTACCATGAGGATATGCGCAGGGCAGTGAGGCCTAGTTACTAAGGCATGGTAGTCTGTGTGGCAAGACTCCACCATACGAGAAAGGCGCGAGAAAAGCAGGATGGGACGGCTGTGTTCTAACCTGAGACAGGAATTAAATGAAGGGGAGCACCTATCACCAAAGAACGAAACGGTTTTTTTATATTATTATTTACATGTATATGTGTGCAAGTTATCTCGTTAAATGGCACGATCTAGTTAGGAGGGAGGAGAAAAGTGAGTGGGGCATACCAAATGTATATATATATGTATATGTATATATATAGCTGTATACGTGGGTGTGATCATCGGACGGGTCACAGGAAAGCGGTCGGACGCAGAAGACTGTGGCACATTGGGGTCTAATACTAATTAAGCGAAGGCGAGCACCTATCACTAAATGGAGAACCTTTTTATTTTATTTAATGTGTGCAAAATATGGTGTAAAATGGCACTATCTTGTAAGGAGGGAGGAGAAAAGTGAGTGGAGCGTACCCAAGGTATATATATATGTATATATATGTATGTATATATATGTGTGTGTATATGCATATATGTGTATGTATATATAAGGTGGGGACAGAATTGGTCACGTCATAACTAGGTGTTGAGTTCAGTTAGAGAGCCACGCTAAGTGAGTTAAATGACACTGGATTTTCCAGTTAGAAATCGCAGAGGTGGTGAGGGAAGTATATGTGGTGAGACCTGGTGCGGAAAAGAGGCATTGTAAGCTGGGGGATATCGAGGAGTGTTGAGTTACTCACCATGCTAGTATTAATAACTACAAGACAGTGATGAGTATATATATATATACATATATACATATATATATATAGCCAACCAGGGATTGGTTACTGATGCAGTTCCTATAGCTTTGTTGAGGTTGGTTTCAGGACTGCGGATGCGATACTACTAGATAAAGGTGGTAAATCGTGGAGCAGATGAGGCATATTGACAATCTGTGGGGAGTATTACGGTGGTCTCTACAGATACGAACGCATCTGGAAGGATTTATTTCAAAGTTAAGTTGGCAGGATCTTATAGGTTGGTATGGAAAAACAGTTAGTGGATGCAGACATGCTTCACATATGTCAATGGCGAAGTCTAAGGGGAAGCTCTCAAACAAAGCAATCAGAATTTCAAAAGCGATGAAGTTATTTAGGAAGGTAAGGTGAAGCGAGAAAGCAGGGCAATGGCTTAGAAGTCGAGGCCCTTCTCGAAAGCTTGACTTTCGGTTATGTGAACGTTGAACAATCGCAAAATAGTTGGGGCAGAAAGGAATTTATCAATGGAATGCACAAATGCATACTTTGACTGAGAAGATCTGACGTGCAGAGGAAGTTTATTCCAGATTCTAGAGTACGTGAAGAGAAAGAACGTAGAGCGTAGAACAGTCCTCGCGGAGGGTGTGGTAATAGTAAACTGTTTATTACGGAGTGAATATGCAGTATCCGGGGACAAGCACAACTGGTTGGAGGAATAAGATTGCTTAGTCAATAGCTTATACAGAAATACCAAATTTAGCTTGATGCGACGGAGCCACAGTGGTTCGATTTTGAGGGATAAGCATCGCTCCCTGTAGTTTAAGTTGGACGACCAGCCGGTAAGCTGCTTCGTGAATCTTTTTTGAATACATTCGATAATAATCCTGTCGGATTTTCTCATACTAGTGAAGATTAGAAGACAACATTCGAGAAGGGGCCTGGCATGTACTTTGTACATATAAGGAATGCTCTCCCTAAGCTGAAAGGATCTGAACAGAAGGCCAAGACACTTTTTAGCCTTCGCCGTTTGAAGACAGCATGTTCCGAGGATTTGAAAGAGCAAGAATAACTCAGGCCAAGGTCTCTCACTACGGGCTGGCTGTCGATGGGTGAACCGCCGATGCATAAAGAACCAGGAGGAACCTGGCATTTGTGAGTAAGAAAAATACACCTGTCGGCGGGGAATTTCATCGCCCAGGTTGAGCACCATTCATCGGGAGCGGCTAAATCAGCAGAGATTTTAGGAATAGTAGTACTGGGGTTGCCAGGCGAAAAAGTGTAGACTATCTTAATGTCATCCGTGAACAAAAACGGCGTGCCATTGGGTATTGTCGGAATCATATCATTTTATACAGGAGGAAAAGCAGGGGGCCTAAAACACTGCCCTGAATAACACAGCTAGTAATAGGCTTAGGATTAGAGGTGTGCCCGTTTATTAGGACAACCTGTGAACGATGCGATAAGTAAGATGAGAACCAAGAAAAAAGTGGATAGACAATGTCAAATGACCGCAGCTTTGGTAAAAGGTGGGAGTGAGGTACGCGATCAAATGCCTTGGATAAGTCAAAATAAAGAACAACAAAAGATTTCCCACTTTCAGCAGAGTCGGTGACGAGATTCAGGAAATCATACTGACAAGTCATGCAGGACCGTGAACGGAGGAATCCATGATGGCTGTGATTAATAAGACTGAGGCTCAATAAATAGTTAATGATAATAATAATAATAATGGTTTATTTCGGAGACACCCGAAGCATGCTCGATTGCATGATCATATGATACAGGTGAGGTCACAAAAAGGTTCCTTGGATATTCATTTGGGTAAATGCAGCCTAAAAGTGTACAGGTTTTAGTGGTCGCACGAACGATTGCCCGGCATATTTGAGTTTGAAGGTCGGGTGGGCGTACACTTGCGAATTGAGTGAAAAAGGCTCCGCCGTCGAGATACGTGATGAAGTAAAGCGGTGATGAAGTAAAGATGCACAGTATTTTGGATAGCGTCGATGTAAAGTCGCAAGGGTGAGTAAACTGACAAAGAAAACTTTCGAAAAATCACCAACGAAAAATTGGAGAATTTTGGGTGATGAAGGACATGCACTTGAACCAGTAGTCCAGATGACCCGGAAAATAGCAGAAATATAATACCTAAGGATTTGTGGTGCCTTTCGAGGAGGGGGAATGCGTATATAAAACAGTCCGTGTAACCGCGGAATTGGTATTTGCTATTCATCAAGAGGTTGTGGAGAACGCCCTCATAAAGAGGTGGATGTAGCTGCCCGAGCCTGGAAATTTCACTGGAGCAGAGTGACGAAAGTTGACAGGTGAGTGAAACACGATTCGAATAAAGGGTTCGTTTCAGGTTAATTGGTGAACACAATTTGACAACAGCAGTTGATATACGATGATCTTATGAAGTCTCAAGGGGGTGGTGCATAAACGATACTGTCAAAACATGTAAAGAATCGCTTAACGGGATGCGCTGGTAAGAGTCTGACATGGGGTATTTGGGAAACAACTGGAAGGTCAGTAAACTGGCATACGTATAGTTCATTGCCAGCAAATGTTTGGAGAAATAGCTTTCTCAGTGTCGAACTATTTTTGTCCTGGATTGTGAATACTTCATTGCCAATGCAACTGTCATGAAATGCAAATGGCTGAATGAGAAAAGGTGCAACGGAAGGATACACTGAACATAAAGGTGGTGTCACGCCGATGAAGCGCTGGAAGGAGGACCATTTCGTGAGAGACGAATCTTTAAATGATGGTTTTGTTTAGATAAATGTAGTTGTGACATACAAATTACCAATTGGATGAATGGTCTCTTCAAGAGTATACCAGGAATTGTCATATTCATAATAAAGATCTGAACAGTGAAACCGTTTCATGTTTTGGGGTACAGAATCCGGTAACTGGATATAATAGAATGAGGGTAAACATGGCATCAGCTCAGACAAATAAAAGGTAAGTCGATGGATATAAATGCCGGTATGGTAAACCTTGTTCAGGAACGTTGGAGGAGGCAATGGGTGGCAGCAGTAATATGCAGGGGATGTTGTTTTTCAATCCGCAGTTGGCACTAGTGGGTGAGGCTGGCCGTGCGCTGGACACCCAACCTGAAAACCAATTCTGGTGACAGGAGGTGCGATCCGCCGGCCTAGTTGCGCCCGCGTATCATTGCAGTTGGCCTGCACGCCCGATGTGCGCCGGCCAAAGCGGTGGATCTGACCGCGCCTCGCACCGTTGTGATTGACATGGGTTTTCTTGGTGGGGCCAAACGGCCGTGGGCATCAGGAAGTCCGCGATCAGGCAACCAGGCACCAGGGGATCCCGGAACGTAACCAAGGAAGCGTCATTCGGGTAGCGTATGAATAGCCAACGGTCAGGTAGATGCGTAGGCCGGGTTAGTGACCGGTGTGGTCTCCAGAGTATTAAGAGTCATCGAGAGAAAGGTACGCACGAATGAAGGTCTGGAAATAGAGAAAAAGTAGAGGAGCGCAGTCTGGGATGCTCCCAGCTGAGGATAAATGAGAATCGATACAAAGAGGCAACAATAATAGACAGTGACTCTCTGATACTAGTTTTTCGATTGCAGAAGGCGGAAAAACTAAGAATGGTTATTTAGTTTCATCTGTCATAGACCGCCGGTGTTTGCGCGATTCAAAAGTCTAGACCCTTCTCATAGGCTTGGTCATCGGACATGTCTACATTTAGGAGCTGTAAGGTTTGGGTAACCGTGAGGAATTTATCCAACGCACTTCTAAACCGATGGCTGGAAGTAGAACTGCGTATTTCTAACGGATGTGATCTTCAACTATTTTTTCCATTATTCTGGATAAAAAGGGAGTATGGTTTATAGGGCGATAATTGGATACCTCATGTGAGGGTCCCTTTTTATGAATGTGAACGATTGCCGAGCGCTTTCAGTTAGCAGGTACGGTGCTACCATTAAGTGAAAGAGTGAAAAGGTTAAGCAACAACAGGGGGAGATCCGGTCCACCATTGACAAGTGCAACTGGTGGTAAGCCATCGAGGCCTAATCGAGGGGAGGGTTTGCTATTGGATAGTAGCTTAGAAGTACTCTTGGCCTCGAAATGTATCGTGGAAAGGACAGAGTCGGTAAGTGGTGAAGATGGGGGAGGGGCAATGACAGTAGCTGGAGCCATGGCTGAAGCAAAGAATGCATTGAAAGCTCCGGCTATTCAAGGTGGGGAGGTGATAGATGAGTTATTATCCAGAATCAGAAGTTGGAAGTCGGCCTTAACATCAGCGTTTCTAGACTTATGCAGCATAGAAAGAATTTCAACCTGTTGGGATGACTCAATGCCTTGGCTTCTTGGTCACAAAGTCCAGTAATATCTTGTCGTTGAATAAGTGTGGAGAGGCGGTTTAGGCGAACAAAAATTGAAAAGCCATTGGAATTATGTAGCTGATTGAGAAGTTTATGATACTTCTTATGGAGTGGCGAGACAGGCGACCTCTTTTTAGGTACAGCCTGGGAGGTATTAAACAATTTTTCCGGACAGTCGGAAAAGAAGGAGTTGAAAATATCAGCGGCAACCTGAGGGTCATGGGTGAGGAAAAAATCACCCCAGTCTTTCTGGCGAAAAAGCGTGACCAGCAAGGCCCAATTTCTGCAAAGTAATGTATTGTTGGAGGGGCGTGCGGGAGTAGGTGAGCCCTAAGGGGCAGATGGCAGGTAACCATTTTATGGTCACTGCCGGGGAAATTTTGTGTTACGGACACGTCGATGAGGGGCATGTTATGAGCAAACACCGGATCTAGTATGTTCCCGTTTCTGGTACGTTCGACAACATGTTGTGTCCAGCCACCGAGATGAATACTAGTAATTAGGTCCATAAGGTTCAGAGGAGCCTAGAAGGCAGACCAACAAATCTGAGGGAGAATAAGGTCACTCGCAATAAGCCTGGTTCCAGAAGGAAGTAGAGGTATTCAAAAGACCTAATGAGAAGTGGAAACAAGGAACTGGGGGAATTGGGCCAGCGATACACGCAGCCAATGTGAAGATTAGTGCTTTGGAGGTTGACAGTGAACCAGAGAGAATCGGGAATAGAATCGAGCGCCGTATGTAAAATAGGAGTCGTGGTGTAGACTTCCTTGAAGTAGGCTAGGCACCCACCACCACGCCGGTTCGGTCTGTCGGTTCTTGGAAGACGGTACCCCACCAAAGATACTTGAACACTGGGAGTGCTCTCAGACAACCAGGATTCCGTTATTAAGATAATGTTGTAATTATTTGTGAGGACAAGTTTTTTTAGGTGCAGGAGTTTGTCAAGAATAGAAAGAGAGTTGAATAAGGCTAAAGGTATACCATTTGTGGGAGTCTTGAAGTCTAGTCTTGAAGTAATACACGGGTACGAGGCTAAAGCCCAAATGTTCCCGGATCTTGTGATTATCTTGTCATCTGAATGTCACCAGTGAGCTGTAAGATAGTTCACTGGATAGCGGGAAATGGGAAAACGGAAAAGGGTTCAAAATACAAATCTTGACAGTATCTTGCATCTGGTATTGCCGGCGAACTGGAAGACAGACCGCTGGAAAATGTGTAAGGGTTAGGGATACTAGTCTTGACTGCATCTTGCGTCTTGAGCTGCCGGGGATCTGGAAGATGGACCTTTGGACTGTGGGAGAATTTCAACTTTGCTGAAGTCCGTTCAGCTTGAGTGACACGGAAGGTTCTATCAAATGAAATCTGTCAGACATCAAACGGCGAGGTTTTCGGTCCGCGCGCCGCGCGCGGCCTTGCCGCCAGTGGGGATTCCAGCAAAGGAAGTTCGTACAAAAAAGGAAGCAGGCTATCGCAATTGGAGGGAGCAGAGATCAGGGTCGAAGGGTAATATGTTGATGTTGAGGCTGGTGGAGGCTCAGATGGGGTGGCTTCCAGCCAAGCTGGAGTAAATGTTGCAGTGAGAGGAACTGCTGAGGGGTGGAGAAACTGTGCATCAACGGAGGGGGAAATGTCGGAGCAAAGGAAAAAAACTTGTGGGGTTTGGCGGGTCGACATCAGACAGGGGTGATTAGGAGCTGTAGAGAAATACTGGCCAGTCGGAGTTGAGTATTGGCTGAAGAGGGAAGCAGAAAGCAGGGTTGAAAATGTGTGAGGAATAGGGATGTAGGGTGGTAGATTAGGCTGCACGCTGTGGGAGGGGTAACTCAAGTTGGGTGGAACACCAAATATGGAGCAGTTAGTAGCGGGAGCAGTAGAGATAGTTGTCAGGTGAGAAGTACGACGTGAGGCAGAGTGGACGGCGTGTGGAGGCTGTATTTTTGTATTGACAGGCAGTGAGCATGGTGAATTTGTTGGGATCACCGATGCATTGGAGCAAAAGGTATTTTCTAAGGCCGAAACCTCATTCGGTGAGTTAAGGCGAGTTGATTTAAGAAGAGACAGTTGAATGAAGGAGGGGTTTGTGAGAAGGGCGGGAAGACTGTTAGACCTATTCCTCTGGACGGCGAGTAGTTTATCACCGGAGGGAAAAGAGGGCGAATTAGAGTTCGGGGTGTACCCAACAGGCGATGGGGTGGGAGGGCGAGGCAAAAGTTGGCGTCTTTTACTGGATGGCAGTAAGAGGGGAGAAGCGGAAATGTCCAGATCAACAGTAATAGGATCCGATTTTAAAGAGTTCAGTACGGGAGCAGATGAGGAGGCAGTGGACGGTTGTGAAGGGGCAGGAGGGGCGTGTGAGGATAAAGCAGTGGGGGCTTGAGAAGAAGCGATGGAGCGACCAGCCGTCTGTGTCGAAGGCTCAGAACTATGAGGCGTCTTTCTAGTGGGGAAAGTCGAGGGAGATCTAGTTATTTCCTTCTGAAGAGGGGTTTTATCTTCGGCTATTTTTATGTTAATATAGGGCGAATTAGAAGCTATAGTGTTACGCATTTTAACGAATACTTTGGCAGATAGTGTAACAGCCGGTCTTGGAAAATCCCCCTTTTTCCCTCGCGATTCAGTGTTTTTCCCAACATCACTCATTTGCCTACACTATTGACTTGTCTTTACGAACTGGTTGTTTTTCTGGACCAATTGTTGTTTGTTCACGCCCAGAGCGCTATTTTGGCACATCCTTGTTCAGGACCTGCGTGACGCACGTGCTGTTTGCTCACACGCTGCTATTCGGCTTCTCGTTGTTGAGTCCTTGTGATCGTATTATTGAGGTTTGTATATTGTTTATGTCATTGTTTATTTTAATAATCTAGTATCGTAGAATTATCACGGATAATCGCCTTCTGATTTCGGGATCCGTTGCAAATTTGGCTACGCATTGCTCAAACGTTCGTTACAAAATACTCAATAGATCAATTTGGAACGAGGAAAAATCACGCAAAATGCCAAGAAAAGGATCAAAAGTAGTCGAATCCGGACAGGAAGTAATACGGCAAGTCTCTGGGGAGGTTTTGGGTACGTATGATTCTTTAGTTATTGCTAGATCGCCTAGTCCTTTCAGTGCTAGTTCATGTGTTAATGAGAGCAATATTGATCGTAAGGATTTTGATTTATATAGGCTGAGAATACTAGAACTAGAGCAACAGTTACTTTCGGCTAGACTACAGGCGCATGAAGCAGAGAAGTGTACACAGAAACAGCGAGAGCATGAGACCAGTGACTTCGACACTTCAGATAGATTAGGGTGCAATAAGGTAGGGAACCCCACGCCGGTCGCCGACTACAAACCACCATCGATCGATCTGCCTAGAGTGGAGCTAACGGTCTTCGACGGGCGAGCAGAGCAATACTGCAAGTTTGTCAAGCAGTTCGAGACGTTCGTTGAAAATAAGGTAACCGACCCTGGGCAAAGGCTTCTCTACCTGACTCACTACTGCCGAGGCCGAGCGCGAGAAGCTATCGACGGGTGCACCATGCTCGATCCAGAACAAGGCTACACAAGGGCAAGAAAGATTCTGAGGGACTTGTTTGGTCAACCTTTCAAAGTAGCCCGTAACCTAATAGAGGGCGTGATGGCAGAGGCAAAGAGAACCAAGGGCGACGTCTACACCATGGCCGACCTGGTGATTAAGATGCAAAACTGCTCAATAGCCCTCGACCATTTATGTTACAGGGCTGACCTAGACGCCATGCACACTTTGGAAGGCATAGTCCGTCACCTCTCTCCCGATTTACAGGGTCGGTGGGCGGAAGAAGCAGAACGGATAAGCCGGAGCGATAGAGAAGCCAACTTCGAAGACCTGACCGAATACTTGGACAGGCAAACGAAGATAGCTGACAGCAGATTCGGCCGACTCATCCGGGACAGCAACCGAGCAAACAAGCCCAGTACTAGCCAAGTCCAAACCCCTGTACGGGAACATCCAAAGTACCAGCCTTGGACCAATACACACGTCATTTCACAAGATGCTACGGCGCAACCCAATTGCAGATCCTGTGGTACTAGCTGTTACGAACGTTTGAGCAATGCGTAGCCAAATTCGCAACGGATCCCGAAATCAGAAGGCGATTATCCGTGATAATTCTACGATACTAGATTATTAAAATAAACAATGACATAAACAATATACAAACCTCAATAATACGATCACAAAGACTCAACAACGAGAAACCGAATAGCAGCGTGTGAGCAGACAGCACGTGCGTCACGCAGGTCCTGAACAAGGATGTGCCAAAATAGCGCTCTGGGCGCTAACAAACAACAATTGGCCCAGAAAAACAACCAGTTAGTAAAGACAAGTCAATAGTGTAGGCAAATGAGTGATGTTGGGAAAAACACTGAATCGCGAGGGGAAAAAGGGGGATTTTCCACGACTGGCTGTTACACCGCCCACCAAAATCCTCCTGGATCCTTAGCAAAGTCAAAGGTTCGGTATAAAGGTGCTGATTCTTCCTACTTGCCTAGGCCCTGCTGTCAGTGCGCGCGTCTAATGCTCGTCGTCGACGTTCTACTACTGGTCGCACCTAACTCATTGGCTACATAGACGTGAGGCTAGTCTACATCTTCCACAAGACCAAATGACCGATTGCGGGCGTGAAGGGTCACATAGACGTTGTCCTCGTAAGGGGCCGTCCGGTCCTGGATGTACGTGCTTGAGTGTGTGTGTGTGTGTGTGTGTGTGAGTGTGTGTGTGCGTGTGTGTGTGTGTGACGGGGTAACAATGAAATCACAGGTATGACTACACATCAAAGGAGGACTTTCTGCAATGTCAACAAAAGATCGGGTGGCAAGAAAACGAGTAAATGTAGCATGTATGTGTGACCTGAGCTCCGCTACTTCCACATATGCAAGGGGCATTCGGTAGCGTCAACAAAAGGCAAACAAAGAACACTGTCACATGTATGATGGGTTCATGGGATGTAGAGTGCGTCGTGCATGTGTGTATGTGTCGGGATGTACAATGGGATCGCATTCATCACCACATATCGGAAAGAACCTTCTGTAGTGTCAACGAAAGGACCGCGAGCACTGTAACGTGTTTGACGGAGACCGTGTGGTATATATGGTGTTTCTTTATCCACCTCGATTACTGGTGTGAAAAAGGTTTACTAGGCCTCAGGGTTATCAGCTCCTCCGTCTTCGCTCTCGAGTAGGTTAATACTGCGTATGTCAGGAATGAGCACTCCGTTAGCTGTCTTCACCTTCTTATCATTTCGTCAGTGCTTTTGATGGTTTCCGTAACTACTCCCAAAGACCAAGCGCTGAAATGTGCGCGTTCGTCGGCGATCATAACCACGTCCCCAACTTTGAATGGTCTTGTTTTGGCCAGCCACTTCGGTCGAGTCTGCAAAGCCGGTAGGTACTCCCGCAGCCATCGCCTCCAGAAGACCGTGGCCAGATAGTTCGCTTGCTTCCACCCGTGGAGGTAGCTCCCACGAAGGTTTACCGGCCCTTGGAAACCCTCGTTCGACCTTAACGTCAATAAGTCGTTCGGGGTGAGCGCCAGGTGGGTGGGGTCGCCGTTCAATACTGGAACCAGGGGGCGGTTGTTCAGGATTCGCTCCACCTCAGTCATGACGGTGTTCAGCGTCTCGTCGTCGGGCGGCTGCTGCTCCATGATTGACAGCAATATCCGTCTGGCGGACCAGATCATGCGTTCCCATACGCCGCCTCGTTGGCTGGCCTGTGGGGGGTTGAAATGCCATCGTATGCCGTAGGCCACGGTTCGATCCTGCAGTTCGTCCCTGTTTATGTTCTTGTGCCAACGCTGCAATTCCCGGTGAGCGCCCACAAAGTTCGATCCATTATCTGAGTATATATCGGCCGGTACGCCTCTTCGGTTGATAAATCTTTGCAAGGCCCGTAGAAACGAATCGGTCGTCATCGAATGTGCAACTTCTAGGTGTACCGCACGTGATTTCATGCACGTCATGATACATCCGTATCGCGTTTCTAATCTCTTCCCGCACTTGATCCACAAGGGCCCGAAATAGTCCAACCCGGTGTCACTGAACGGCCACCAGCCCGTAGTCACCCTGCATTCTGGTAGTGGGGCCATGAGTTGTTTGCCTGCTGTGGCATTGCGTCTCCTGCATTGCACACACCGTCGGATTACGCGTTTTACAGTCTCTCGTCCTCTCAACAACCAAAGACGCTTTCGGATGACGCTCGTCACGTGACTTTCCCCGGCATGTCCCTCCATGGCGTGGACGTGTTGAATCATTAGCTCTACTACAGGTTGTCTCGCCGGCAGCAGTACAGGATACTTTGTGTCGAAGTTCAGGTGGGCGTTGGTCAGCCTACCATCCACCCGCAGCAGTCCGTTGATGAGTTTGGGGTTTAAACGCTTCAGCTCGCCTCTTGGAGATGGCATGTCTTCATTGGTCGGCCCCACTTCTTCCGCCCTCTTGAGTTCTTGGGCGAAAGCTTCGCGTTGTATCATTCTGAAAATATCGTACTCTGCCGCTTGTAGCTCATCGTGACCTATCGGGCCGACCGGTATCCGACCTGAGGGCCGTAGCCCTTTCATGACTAGTAAATTTCTCTTGAACCTGGTTAACCAAACTAGCGAACGAAGCGTCTTCATCCAGGAAGAAAACCTGACCAGTCGCGATAGAATGGATGTCGCTTCGACGTCGTTGGCCACCATCACGACGCCTTTGATCTCCAGTTCCAATTCCGTAGGGGGTTTTAATTCGAACACGGGCCAGTCCTGTTTGGGCAATTGCAGGAAGTTTGGCCCTCTCGTCCACGTGTCCAGTTGCCTGAAGTTGTTCGCACCTCGGGAGCACAGGTCGGCTGGATAATCTCCACACCTGACGTGATTCCACTGGTTCGTGGCTGATTCATCGTGCATAATCGTGTGCCGGTTAGCAACGAAAGTACTAAACCGGCTCCGGACGTTGTTGATATAGTAAAGTACTATCGTTGAATCCGTCCAGAAGCTCACCGACCAAATGTAGAGATCGAAACATCTCTTCACAGCTTGCACCACCCTGACTGCCAACACGGCTGCGCTGACTTCAAGGCGTGGGATTGAGACCGACTTCAGTGGGGCAACGCGGGCTTTGGCGAACAGGATCCTCGTGGTATATTGTCCATCTCCTGGGCACCATCGTCCGTACACCACAGCTCCATAACCGACTTCGGATGCATCGGAAAAGGCATGTAGTTCTCCAGTCCGTGTCGTATGGCCAGGGGTCAAACATCGTGGGATTCTTATGTCCCCTAATTTCTTCAAGGTGTTCAGAAATTCTTCCCAGTCCAGCCGATCCCCTTGGTCCAGTACCTGGTCCCAATCAACTTTCTTACGGCACAGCCGCTACAGCAAGATCTTCCCGGGTAGCAGCCACGGTGAGACGAAACCGAGCGGGTCGAACAAACTCGAGACGGCAGATAGTATGCCACGACGGGTTATTGGCAGCTCGGGAACGTTCAGTTCGAAAACAAAATTGTCCGTTTCCGCGTCCCATTGTATCCCTAAGGTGCGCTCGATAGGAAGTGGAGAGCCGTCCAAATCTCTTACCCTTTCGGCCTTTTCGTGATACGGGATGACCTTCAGCACTTCTGAAGCGTTCGACATCCATTTAGTTAGATGGAAGCCGCCCTCTTCCAGCAATCTCGTCAGACCCCTGAACTGCTCTAGAGCTGATTCCACATCATCGAATGACCCAAGGTAGTCGTCGACGTAGAAGTTCCTGCTGACGCTTTCTACCACCGTCCGATGTACTAGATCGCCATGTTTGTTCGCTGATTCTCGGAGGGCGTAGTTTGCACAAAATGGTGACGATATGGCTCCGAAGGGGTGGACGGTCATCCTATAATTAACCACTGCGTTGTCCCGGTCACTCCCTTCCCACCACAGGAAACGCAAAGCATCTCGTTCTCCTACCGGAATCTTCACCTGATGGAACATTTCCCTAATGTCAGCAGACAAAGCCACTTTACCCACTCTGAAACGGCACAAAACATCGATCAGTGGTGTGGTCCAGTCAGGCCCCTGTAGTAGGCGATCGTTTAACGACTTGCCCTGGAACTTGGCCGCACAGTCGAAAACCACCAGCAGTTTATTGGGTTTCTTGGGGTTGATAACCGGATGGTGAGGCAGATACCAGATACCCCTTTTGCTGTCGGTGTCAACAGGCACCTTTTCAACGTAGCCGAGGGCCTCGTTTCGCTTCATCAAATCCGCGTATCGTTCCCACAGATTCTGGTCTCGAATGAAGCGTTCTTTTAGTCGTAGTAATCGTTGGGGAACATAATTTCTGTTGTCAGTCCACGGATCGACCAGTGTGCGCCATGGGAGGGGAACCTCGAACTGTTTTTTGAAGCCTCTAGTGCCTTGCCGCACCGTTTGTAGAGCGAAGTGATCCTCTTGAGACAACGTCGGTCTTTCGTCTCCAATGTCATGAAACTCCTTTTCATACAGCCGTTGCAGATGATACTCTATGCGGTCCGTTTCGGCGGATAAGTAATTCACGGAACCGCGTACCCCTACTGGACCGTATAACATCCATCCCAGGGCCGTGCGTACGGCATAAGGTGCCTGGCGGTCGCCCACTCTCTGGTCAAGCACCCAATGCGCCTCTGGCACGTCGCATCCGATGAGGAGATCCACTTCATCATCTTCCCTGTCTACAACGGTTACATCCTGCAGGTGGGGCCACCGAGTCAAGATTGCGTCCACCGACCTTGGTGCTCGCATGGGGAGATCCGCTAACGTGAATGCCTCCGTTGGTTCAATTTCCTCGTTAGTGTCTAGAGAGATGAGTTGCAGCCCTAATCTACCGGCAGTCATTACCTGTGTTCCGCTCACCGTGCTCACTGCCAACGACGTCGCACCTTTAGCCAGTTGGTGTTTGTCGGCAAACCGCTGTTTCACTAAAGTGGTGTCGGATCCACTATCAACGAAAGCCAACGCCTTGACTAACCCAGTCGGAGTCACTACTCCCACGGCCACTACGCCTAAACGTACCGGTTTACTGGCAGATTGTGAAGTTGAACAAATCACGCTGGGCTTGGCACTCGCCTCGGATATGGTTACTCTCGCCTGATGCAGCAGCCGATGGTGTCTGCCCGTGCAGCCCTCGTAACCACATCGATTCCTTGTTCTACAGGCTGCTGCCCGGTGCGTGGTGTTGAGACAGATGAAACATGCTCCTGTCATCCTCGCCATTCCCCACCGTTCGTCTATTGTGGCGTTGCCGAACTTGGGGCATTCTTGTAGGCCATGGCTAGTACCACAGGATCTGCAATTGGGTTGCGCCGTAGCATCTTGTGAAATGACGTGTGTATTGGTCCAAGGCTGGTACTTTGGATGTTCCCGTACAGGGGTTTGGACTTGGCTAGTACTGGGCTTGTTTGCTCGGTTGCTGTCCCGGATGAGTCGGCCGAATCTGCTGTCAGCTATCTTCGTTTGCCTGTCCAAGTATTCGGTCAGGTCTTCGAAGTTGGCTTCTCTATCGCTCCGGCTTATCCGTTCTGCTTCTTCCGCCCACCGACCCTGTAAATCGGGAGAGAGGTGACGGACTATGCCTTCCAAAGTGTGCATGGCGTCTAGGTCAGCCCTGTAACCTAAATGGTCGAGGGCTATTGAGCAGTTCTGCATCTTGATCACCAGGTCGGCCATGGTGTAGACGTCGCCCTTGGTTCTCTTTGCCTCTGCCATCACGCCCTCTATTAGGTTACGGGCTACTTTGAAAGGTTGGCCAAACAAGTCCCTCAGAATCTTTCTTGCCCTTGTGTAGCCTTGTTCTGGATCGAGCATGGTGCACCCGTCGATAGCTTCTCGCGCTCGGCCTCGGCAGTAGTGAGTTAGGTAAAGAAGCCTTTGCCCAGGGTCGGTTACCTTGTTTTCAACGAACGTCTCGAACTGTTTGACAAACTTGCAGTATTGCTCAGCTCGCCCGTCGAAAACTGTTAACTCCGCTCTAGGCAGATCGATCGATGGTGGTTTGTAGTCGGCGACCGGCGTGGGGTTCCCTACCTTATTGCACTCTAACCTATCTGAAGTGTCGAAGTCACTGGTCTCATGCTCTCGCTGTTTCTGTGTACACTTCTCTGCTTCATGCGCCTGTAGTCTAGCCGAAAGTAACTGTTGCTCTAGTTCTAGTATTCTCAGCCTATATAAATCAAAATCCTTACGATCAATATTGCTCTCATTAACACATGAACTAGCACTGAAAGGACTAGGCGATCTAGCATTAACTAAAGAATCATACGTACCCAAAACCTCCCCAGAGACTTGCCGTATTACTTCCTGTCCGGATTCGACTGCTTTTGATCATTTTCTTGGCATTTTGCGTGATTTTTCCTCGTTCCAAATTGATCTATTGAGTATTTTGTAACGAACGTTTGAGCAATGCGTAGCCAAATTCGCAACGGATCCCGAAATCAGAAGGCGATTATCCGTGATAATTCTACGATACTAGATTATTAAAATAAACAATGACATAAACAATATACAAACCTCAATAATACGATCACAAAGACTCAACAACGAGAAACCGAATAGCAGCGTGTGAGCAAACAGCACGTGCGTCACGCAGGTCCTGAACAAGGATGTGCCAAAATGGCGCTCTGGGCGCGAACAAACAACAATTGGTTCAGAAAAACAACCAGTTCGTAAAGACAAGTCAATAGTGTATGGAAATGAGTGATGTTGGGAAAAACACTGAATCGCGAGGGAAAAAGGGGGATTTTCCACGACCGGCTGTTACACTAGCCATGGCCTACCAGAATGCCCCAAGTTCGGCAACGCCACAATAGACGAACGGTGGGGGATGGCGAGGATGGCAGGAGCATGTTTTATCTGTCTCAACACCGCGCACCGGGCAGCAGCCTGTAGAACAAGGAATCGATGTGGTTACGAGGGCTGCACGGGCAGACACCATCGGCTGCTGCATCAGGCGAGAGTAACCATATCCGAGGCGAGTGCCAAGCCCAGCGTGATTTGTTCAACATCACGATCTGCCAGTAAACCGGTACGTTTAGGCGTAGTGGCCGTGGGAGTAGTGACTCCGATTGGGATAGTCAAGGCGTTGGCTTTCGTTGATAGTGGATCCGACACCACTTTAGTGAAACAGCGGTTTGCCGACAAACACCAACTGGCTAAAGGTGCGACGTCGTTGGCAGTGAGCACGGTGAGCGGAACACAGGTAATGACTGCCGGTAGATTAGGGCTGCAACTCATCTCTCTAGACACTAACGAGGAAATTGAACCAACGGAGGCATTCACGTTAGCGGATCTCCCCATGCGA
The DNA here is from genome assembly GCA_948099385.1 of Fasciola hepatica. NCBI lineage: Eukaryota > Metazoa > Platyhelminthes > Trematoda > Plagiorchiida > Fasciolidae > Fasciola > Fasciola hepatica. Next base: position 11,728,287 of record CANUEZ040000008.1, read on the forward strand.
GCACCAAGGTCGGTGGACGCAATCTTGACTCGGTGGCCCCACCTGCAGGATCTAACCGTTGTAGACAGGGAAGATGATGAAGTGGATCTCCTCATCGGATGCGACGTGCCAGAGGCGCATTGGGTGCTTGACCAGAGAGTGGGCGACCGCCAGGCACCTTATGCCGTACGCACGGCCCTGGGATGGATGTTATACGGTCCAGTAGGGGTACGCGGTTCCGTGAATTACTTATCCGCCGAAACGGACCGCATAGAGTATCATCTGCAACGGCTGTATGAAAAGGAGTTTCATGACATTGGAGACGAAAGACCGACGTTGTCTCAAGAGGATCACTTCGCTCTACAAACGGTGCGGCAAGGCACTAGAGGCTTCAAAAAACAGTTCGAGGTTCCCCTCCCATGGCGCACACCGGTCGATCCGTGGACTGACAACAGAAATTATGTTCCCCAACGATTACTACGACTAAAAGAACGCTTCATTCGAGACCAGAATCTGTGGGAACGATACGCGGATTTGATGAAGCGAAACGAGGCCCTCGGCTACGTTGAAAAGGTGCCTGTTGACACCGACAGCAAAAGGGGTATCTGGTATCTGCCTCACCATCCGGTTATCAACCCCAAGAAACCCAATAAACTGCTGGTGGTTTTCGACTGTGCGGCCAAGTTCCAGGGCAAGTCGTTAAACGATCGCCTACTACAGGGGCCTGACTGGACCACACCACTGATCGATGTTTTGTGCCGTTTCAGAGTGGGTAAAGTGGCTTTGTCTGCTGACATTAGGGAAATGTTCCATCAGGTGAAGATTCCGGTAGGAGAACGAGATGCTTTGCGTTTCCTGTGGTGGGAAGGGAGTGACCGGGACAACGCAGTGGTTAATTATAGGATGACCGTCCACCCCTTCGGAGCCATATCGTCACCATTTTGTGCAAACTACGCCCTCCGAGAATCAGCGAACAAACATGGCGATCTAGTACATCGGACGGTGGTAGAAAGCGTCAGCAGGAACTTCTACGTCGACGACTACCTTGGGTCATTCGATGATGTGGAATCAGCTCTAGAGCAGTTCAGGGGTCTGACGAGATTGCTGGAAGAGGGCGGCTTCCATCTAACTAAATGGATGTCGAACGCTTCAGAAGTGCTGAAGGTCATCCCGTATCACGAAAAGGCCGAAAGGGTAAGAGATTTGGACGGCTCTCCACTTCCTATCGAGCGCACCTTAGGGATACAATGGGACGCGGAAACGGACAATTTTGTTTTCGAACTGAACGTTCCCGAGCTGCCAATAACCCGTCGTGGCATACTATCTGCCGTCTCGAGTTTGTTCGACCCGCTCGGTTTCGTCTCACCGTGGCTGCTACCCGGGAAGATCTTGCTGTAGCGGCTGTGCCGTAAGAAAGTTGATTGGGACCAGGTACTGGACCAAGGGGATCGGCTGGACTGGGAAGAATTTCTGAACACCTTGAAGAAATTAGGGGACATAAGAATCCCACGATGTTTGACCCCTGGCCATACGACACGGACTGGAGAACTACATGCCTTTTCCGATGCATCCGAAGTCGGTTATGGAGCTGTGGTGTACGGACGATGGTGCCCAGGAGATGGACAATATACCACGAGGATCCTGTTCGCCAAAGCCCGCGTTGCCCCACTGAAGTCGGTCTCAATCCCACGCCTTGAAGTCAGCGCAGCCGTGTTGGCAGTCAGGGTGGTGCAAGCTGTGAAGAGATGTTTCGATCTCTACATTTGGTCGGTGAGCTTCTGGACGGATTCAACGATAGTACTTTACTATATCAACAACGTCCGGAGCCGGTTTAGTACTTTCGTTGCTAACCGGCACACGATTATGCACGATGAATCAGCCACGAACCAGTGGAATCACGTCAGGTGTGGAGATTATCCAGCCGACCTGTGCTCCCGAGGTGCGAACAACTTCAGGCAACTGGACACGTGGACGAGAGGGCCAAACTTCCTGCAATTGCCCAAACAGGACTGGCCCGTGTTCGAATTAAAACCCCCTACGGAATTGGAACTGGAGATCAAAGGCGTCGTGATGGTGGCCAACGACGTCGAAGCGACATCCATTCTATCGCGACTGGTCAGATTTTCTTCCTGGATGAAGACGCTTCGTTCGCTAGTTTGGTTAACCAGGTTCAAGAGAAATTCACTAGTCATGAAAGGGCTACGCCCCTCAGGCCGGATACGGGTCGGCCCGATAAGTCCCGATGAGCTACAAGCGGCAGAGTACGATATTTTCAGAATGATACAACGCGAGGCTTTCGCCCAAGAACTCAAGAGGGCGGAAGAAGTGGGGCCGACCAATAAAGACATGCCATCTCCAAGAGGCGAGCTGAAGCGTTTAAACCCCAAACTCATCAACGGACTGCTGCGGGTGGATGGTAGGCTGACCAACGCCCACCTGAACTTCGACACAAAGTATCCTGTACTGCTGCCGGCGAGACAACCTGTAGTAGAGCTAATGATTCAACACGTCCACGCCGTGGAGGGACATGCCGGGGAAAGTCACGTGACGAGCGTCATCCGAAAGCGTCTTTGGTTGTTGAGAGGACGAGAGACTGTAAAACGCGTAATCCGACGGTGTGTGCAATGCAGGAGACGCAATGCCACAGCAGGCAAACAACTCATGGCCCCACTACCAGAATGCAGGGTGACTACGGGCTGGTGGCCGTTCAGTGACACCGGGTTGGACTATTTCGGGCCCTTGTGGATCAAGTGCGGGAAGAGATTAGAAACGCGAAACGGATGTATCATGACGTACATGAAGTCACGTGCGGTACACCTAGAAGTTGCACATTCGATGACGACCGATTCGTTTCTACGGGCCTTGCAAAGATTTATCAACCGACGAGGAGTACCGGCCGATATATACTCAGATAATGGATCGAACTTTGTGGGCGCTCACCGGGAATTGCAGCGTTGGCACAAGAACATAAACAGGGACGAACTGCAGGATCAAACCGTGGCCTACGGCATACGATGGCATTTCAACCCCCCACAGGCCATCCAACGAGGCGGCGTATGGGAACGCATGATCTGGTCCGCCAGACGGATATTGCTGTCAATAATGCAGCAGCAGCCGCCTGACGACGAGACGCTGAACACCGTCATGGTCGAGGTGGAGCGAATCCTGAACAACCGCCCCCTGGTTCCAGTATTGAACGGCGACCCCACCCACCTGGCGCTCACCCCAAACGACTTATTGGCGTTAAGGTCGAACGAGGGTTTCCAAGGGCCGGTAAACCTTCGTGGGAGCTATCTCCACGGGTGGAAGCAAGCGAACTATCTGGCCACGGTCTTCTTGAGGCGATGGCTGCGGGGGTACCTACCGGCTTTGCAGACTCGACCGAAGTGGCTGGCCAAAACAAGACCATTCAAAGTTGGGGACGTGGTTATGATCGCCGACGAACGCGCACATTTCAGCACTTGGTCCTTGGGAGTAGTTACGGAAACCATCAAAAGCACTGACGTAATGATAAGAACGGTGAAGGTGAAGACAGCTAACGGAGTGCTCATTCCTGACATACGCAGTGTTAACCTACTCGAGAGCAAAGACGGAGGAGCTGATAACCCTGAGGCCTAGTAAACCTTTTTCACACCAGTAATCGAGGTGGATAAAGAAACACCATATATACCACACGGTCTCCGTCAAACACGTTACAGTGCTCGCGGTCTTTCGTTGACACTACAGAAGGTTCTTTCCGATATGTGGTGATGAATGCGATCCCATTGTACATCCCGACACATACACACATGCACGGCTCACTCTACATCCCGTGAACCCATCAAACATATGACAATGTTCGTTGTTTTGCCTTTTGTTGACGTTACCGAATGCCCCTTGCATATGTGGAAGAAGCGGAGCTCAGGTCACACACACATGCTACATTTTACTCGTTTTCTTGCCACACAGTCTTTTGTTGACATTGCAGAAAGTCCTCCTTTGATGTGTAGTCATACCTGTGATTTCATTGTACACCCCGGCACACACACACACTCACACACACACACACACACTCAAGCACATACATCCAGGACCGGACGGCCCTTTACGAGGACAACATCTATGTGACCCTTCACGCCCGCAATCGGTCATTTGGTCTCGTGGAAGATGTAGACTAGTCTCACGTCTATGTAGCCAGTGGGTTAGGTGCGACCAGTAGTAGAACGTTGACGACGAGCACTAGGCGCGCACTGACAGCAGGGCCTAGGCAAGTAGGAAGAATCAGCACCTTTATACCGAACCTTTGACTCTGCTGAGGATCCAGGAGGATTTTGGTGGGCGGTGTAACAGCCAGTCTTGGAAAATCCCCCTTTTTCCCCTCGCGATTCAGTGTTTTTCCCAACATCACTCATTTGCCTACACTATTGACTTGTCTTTACTAACTGGTTGTTTTTCTGGACCAATTGTTGTTTGTTCACGCCCAGAGCGCTACTTTGACACATCCTTGTTCAGGACCTGCGTGACGCACGTGCTGTTTGCTCACACGCTGCTATTCGGCTTCTCGTTGTTGAGTCCTTGTGATCGTATTATTGAGGTTTGTATATTGTTTATGTCATTGTTCATGCAATAATCTAGTATCGTAGAATTATCACGGATAATCGCCTTTTGATTTCAGGATCCGTTGCGAATTTGGCTACGCATTGCTCAAACGTTCGTTACAGATAGGTCATCTGCAAATCACAATGGGATTGGACATTTGAAGCGCTGAACGAGCTTAAGCAGCCTTGTCATTTGACAAGGAGATGCTCGAGGGGTATTCTCTCTGGGACATTAAACACGTCTGCATTACAAGAGTTCCTCACTCTTATGAGAACTTCGGATGCAACAGAGTCGATAAGGCGGCCAGCCGCTGTCCGGTTTTGTAGGGTAGAATGTTCGACGCGTTCAGTGATGCTCAGAAGGCGGGCGAGTTTAGATACAGTATCTTCCAACTTCGGAAGCTGAGAGTTTATATTTGAAATACTTCGGTCTAAAACAGCTGTTCTTTCCGTCGTCGAGCCTACAAAGTCACAGAGGTAGACCAAACATTGTTTTAAGGCCACGACAGTTTGAATAAGCCTATTTTTCCTAGTTACGGGCGCATGAGTGGACTAGGTACTATTGGAAGTCTTCTTTGTTACACGAGGCATTTTGAAATATCAAAAAGACGCTATGAGTGAGGCGAAAATGTAGCGGCAAACTAGATTCGAGTTAGAATTCAAAGCTGAGAAAAAAATCCCTAAATTTCAATGGGTTAACGGAATGCGCTAAGAAACCATAATTTTTAGTATTTCCTAAGACAGATGAATGAAAACTATACCGATAACAGCAAGCAACACGACCTGGTGTAGCGCACTGAGTTCCATCGTCGGCTAACTCTGCTAGAAAACAATATCTTCCGGAAGTTCATTCCACATAGTAATAAACCTATAGCTAAAAAAATTAATCCTCGGTGAAGTGCTTGGCCTCGGTTTGAAAACTTTTCTGCTGTGACCACGGAGAGAAGAAGCTTGACAGACGGGGAAGAAGCAATCGCTTTGACCTGTTTCAAAAAGGTGAAACATCAAAAACAGATCACCTCTTACGCGTCTTACGTCAAGGGGATAGAGGTTGAGGAGTGAGAGGCGGACGGGATAAGGTAGATGGGATAGACCCCTTACTGCCTTGGTGGAGGCCCGCTGAACTCTTTCTAGGATCTCACGGTCTCGGACAAGACCAGAGTGAACTATCTGACTACCGTACTCCAGCAGAGGTCGGATATACGTGCCGCAAATTATGGGAAAATCATCCTTAGATATGCGCGGGAAGGACCTTCGAATCATGTTTAGGACTCAAAAGGCAGACTTGCTCGCAAGTTCGTGATGATGGGAGAAGGATAAGTTACAATCCAACCAGAAACCGAGCACCTTGTGTCGGTCAGCCCTAGGCAGTTTGGTTACTCCGTTAATGGAAAACGTGTGACCAGTTCAGTTCACTTTGCACAGGACATAAAGGTCACGACCAATCGGGCTACCAGAATTCCTTCGAAGGTATGCACACTTAGTAGGCACCCATAACTGCGCAGTCTATTTTTTCGAATCCCCTCCAAAATTAGAAGGGAAATGTGAGACCTCATCGCACATCAACTGCGAGAGTCATTATGCATCGTGAGTGTTCACAAAGACATTACGTAGCTCCAGACCAGATCAGATCTGTGCAACTTCAATTCGGTTTCAGTACCTAACGGCGGAATGCCTGAAAGTCCCTATTCTTGCCCTGGTGAACTTCTTGGATCCCCTGGGGTTTCAACAACTGCAAGAGACTACTCCTCTTCAATACTAGGCTCGTCGGGCCACCCCAACCCTCCATTGGGCAGTGCCCAACATTGTAGGGCAATGCGCTACTTGGGATGTTATCAAAACTAACACCACTAACCTACCCTCTTTAGCCCTTGGCACTCCCTGGTCCCCAGAACCTAATAGCAATCAGTCAGTTTCTTGACTCAGTGGCATCAGAAATCCTGAGGGACGGCTGCAGAATGCAACAAATGCAGTTGTCTTCAACATCCCTGATCGGCTAGACATCACAGTGGTTAAATCTACTATCCTTCAAGCCGCGGGCATGGTCCACTTTCCATGCCACTGCAGAAGACTAAGAAAAAGGTCACAAAAGCACTCTTGTCCCCTTCTATTCCAATTTCCTGATGAAAAAATCACTAGAGAATTCATCACTAAACAGCGTATAGTCGCAACTGCTTCACAGAATAAATTAATCAGGATACAAGCTAACAGAACGCCACTGCAAAGAGAAGTGATAAGATGTGCCAGTACAAATTTTAATCACATTGGCACTAAGACCCAGAAGTCACCTTCTTCCCGAAGCAATTTACCAAGGATCAACAAAACCCCTCACTCTTCTACTCCTTGAAGATCCACAGGGTTAGTTGACCTGGATGAATCTTTCCCCACCTCCCCAAAGCTACTCCAGCCAAAACGACAACATATATCAACAACACCCGCGGGCTCATCCCAGGAGGGTCCTCATATTACACCTCCAGCTCCGGAAGGGACTTCAAGCTCTCAATGAAATAAAACGTGCAGCACTAATGTCTGTGTACATAGGCCCCCGTTTAAAAACTGATGGAAAACCCATGCGTGCCACTCGTATGCCGCGCATGTCGCTGACAATAAATAACCGTCCAGAAGGGGGGGGGGTCAGCGAGAGGTTAGTTGCCAAGGCTCAGTCTACGTGCGGGCAAACGATATGGGGATGCATGAACAATGACAATGATAGTTCCTTCTCTAGACCAAATTCGTCACCAACCGACTTCCCTCACTTGGGATGCCTCCGTATCCCCCAGAATATGAAGCAAAATAGCACTTCCAAGATGATGATACAACAGCAATGGGACCATACCCGTAACAAAAACAGATGGTATGATGAGCGAACTGCGTTCATACCTAACTCCGAACTAATGGAACCTTCCCATCAGCCTAATCTCCCATTATTTCTATCTTTCCTACCTCGCACTCCGTCAAACTATCCAAGCGCATCGCATATCCTCCCATATACCAGCAGGTGCCCCATATCTAGCCAAAGTGCCTATTTTTTCCATACGTGCCGTGGGCACGACATGGTCCCATAACCTAAATATGCCTCATATGAACCGTTCTAAGCAGCCGCATTGTAGTGTAATACCTAATATCTGTCATTTCTTGTTCCACATGCAGACCCAAGTCCTCCCTTTGCGAACGACAACTTAGGCGGGCTTGCATCCTGCGCTGATGATTCTTTTCGGGTTAAATGCAGCAGTCAACGATCGGTAAGTACTAATATCAACGATGACGTCAGAGGCACTGGAATTTTCACATTGCTATTGGCCAATGCACGCTCTATTATGAACAAAATCTGTTACGTACGATCAGCTGCACCATTAAACGACTATAACTTTATTTTATTGACGGGATCTTGGTTATCGGACTCCTTTCTAGTAGAAGACGTTGAGATACTCGGCTACAAATCCTTCAGCAAAGGCAGAACACATTAACGTGGTGGGGGCTGCCTAGTGTATGTAAAGGAGACTCTCAGGGCGACAAGCTTTCAGCATCCTATCCTAGACGGCATTGTCGACTCTGTATGGCTGAACGTTGAAGTCGAACGTCAAGAACTGATACTGGGTTGCGTAAACCGTCCGCCTAGATCTAGTTCTGACGGCTTTCTGCAAATTATCGGGGCACTCAACTTAATTAGTGATCTTAAAATAGGCCCAAAATTGATAGCTGGTGACTTTATTGCACCAGAAATATGCTGGACATCACTCACAGCACCACGCCATTTACTACAGTTTTTGAATGCAATTCACCTAGGAGGATGGAAGCAGCACGTCACGTCCCAAACCAGGCGCGATCACACTCTTGACTTAATCTTGTCACTAGGATTAACCCAGGTTATAAACACAGCTCAGAAGAACCTACCCGGGAGTGATCACGCAACTGTCCGCCGTTGCTTCACAGTGCCCATCGAGGATAAGCAGCCGACACCCCCGCATAAACCGTATCATAAGGCTAACTGGAATATACTGCCTTCTATGATTCGCAGCCAAAATTGGGACACCTTTTTAGGTGCGGATCCCCAGCTGGTGGCAGATCAACTCGACTCTATCTTTGAATGGTGCCCCAACCGAATAACCCCGTCAAAAGGATCGTCAATCCGCCCTCAAGACAATAAATTGCCTCGTCCCAACTTGAAGTTAAGTGGACTCCAACGTGTTCATCTTGAAACAATGGACTTTTCACTGTTTATACAGATAAATTGTTTGGCTGAAACGATAAAACTGTACCCCGAGAAAGAAATAATACAACAGGAACACAGGGCCTCACGTGATTCCAAGAAAGTCGAGATTCTTGCAAAACGGATGGAGTCGAGGAACCCCAAAACAACTTCATCTATCTCTTCCACATCTTTCAATAACACGTGCCTCGGCAAATCGCTGGACATAGCAAAAGAGCTTAACACGTTTCTTGCTTCTCCCTTAACTAGTGACACAGCACCATTTTTGTGCAATCCACCAGTACCGTCATATGAGCCACTTTCTTCTGTAGCATTCCTGCCTTCCGAAATCGAGCCTTTAATTTTAAATATCAAAATGTCTTTCCACCCCGGATTGGACTCGTTACCATCGGCCATCTTTAAATTGGGCGGCCCAGATATCCCAGTTATTTTATCGAATTTATTCAATTTGTCTATGCAGTTTAGTTGGCACCCTATACAGTGGAAAACTTTGGTTGTTATTCCAGTTCATAAGAAGGGAACACGGGAGGACCCGGCCAACCATCGGCCCGTGAATCATACCCCAGTAGTACTGAGGATTATGGAAAGATTAATAAAAGTAAAGTTAACAGATCGCCTCCTTAAAAATTACCTTATAAGTGAAGGTCAGCAAGGTTCCCAAAATATCGATCCAGCGAAAATTGTAGGACAGACTTTCTAAACCTTATCACGATAGCTGCCAATGATGGTAAGGCAGTGATCTCAGTCTTTTTAGACATGTCTAAAGCCTTCGACCGGGTGTCTCACATTCGCTTGTTGTCAAAGACTAAGACATACGGCATTGTTGACCCATTATATGCCTGGCTAGAATCGTATTTGTCCTCGCGCAGTCAAGTGGTAAACGTTGACGGCACAATTTCCACACCCAGCCCTGTGACCAGCGGGGTAATCCAAGGTAGTGTATTGGGCCTGTTGTTGTTTCTCATGTACATAAATGATATATTTACCGTGGTTCTCCATGGAACTCCGTTTTTATTTGCCGTTGATGTAAAGTTGTTGTACGCCTTCGACCGTAGTTCACTGGGCAAAACTACAGCGAAAATATCGGAGGAATTATGGATGCCCAGTTCGTGGTGTACTGATTAAGTAATGAAGCTCTCGGCAGACAAAAGCTGCATTCTTGCATACAAGTGTCATGTCCCTCTCGAAACGCTTAGTACAGGTGGTCACCTGATCCCCAACAAATCATCCGTACGCGACCTGGGCATATACTACCTCTGTTCGTTCAACTTCTAGGAGCAAACGGACATTCAAATTGCTACGTCCCGCAGGTTAATAGGACTTGTTCACAGAACATTCCTTTTCCGTGAAAGTAAACTCAGTGTCTATACAACACACGTTGGACCATTGCTAGAGTATAGTTAAATAGTTGGCTCCAACATGCACCAGATTGACAGGATTGTCACTGAAGATGGTCAGCGCACCTTTACTAAACAAATAGTTGGCTATTTGACTAGTCTCAACTATAAACAGCGCTGTGACCTGTTACATCTCGAACCTCCTTGGCTCCGACGGATAAAGAACAACCTGTCCTTTTTCCACTCACTATCAAAATATAGATCCTGCATAGCCTCCCCTATGTTACGAGACCCATAAAGCTTAAGGTATTCGTTACGATACAGCGTTCATTTGGTCACTGTGCCGTCTTCGAGAACCAGCTTACGGTCCAATTTCTTCATTGTTAAATATCCACAAATGTGGAACAAACTTCCACCGAATGTCCGTGCAATAAGCCACTTGCCGAGATTTGAAGAGGAGTTAAACAAATGGCTTGATGTCCTATCCCGTATCAAACAATGATCCATACACTTCGGAGGAGCAAGCGTACGAAGTTACCTGCCCGACATTCCGTCACTACCACATTGGTCATGCTCTCCAGGACCCCTTGCGACCCGGTCACAAGCTCCTGGACTATTGGATCTCTACGTGACAACGCCAATATCACTCAGGCGAAATCCGCCGGTGCGGAACGCGTTCGGATCCACCGGTTTGGCCGGCTCACATCGGGCGTGCAGGATGTCTGCAATGATGTGCAAGCACAGCTAGGATGGCGGATCGCACCTCCTGTCACCAAAAATGGTTTTCAGGTTGGGTGTCCAGCGCACGGTCAGCCCCACCCACCAGCACCGGTTGCCGCAAAAAACATTTATACACCCGAAGCTCTGCAACTATGGAACTATCTCCCCGAGTTATCGCCTATTTTTCATCATACTCGTCTCCATCTTCGCCATCTTAACTTACCGCTTCCTACGCTTGGAAAAATCTACTTTCCCTAGCACATTATTATCGCGGGATTAAAAGACCGTTTCCGTACTCGGCTTACCGTTCTTGATCCTTTTTCCCGAGAATTCGTGCCAAACCACGCGCTTGTCCCATTCGCAAACTTAACCAATCCCCGAGATAAAACTCACCCTTTTTATCACAGTTACCGATATATTTGCAAAACGTCACGTTTATGTTGCCGTACACCTCCGTCCCACAAAGTCCAAACAGTATATTTCACCGAAGAATATTTATCAGTAGAGCATCCCAGCAGTCGGCGATATTGAGACAGTCCACTCTCTCTATCAGTCCTTCTGTTCGCCCACACGGCTGCATCATTGCAGTATCCCCACCTCAAAAAGATTCACACCCTCCCCATATATTCACATCTGAGAGACATATGTATCGCAGCGTTTTGAACTTTCGCCATCACATGATCTATCTTTTACAAAGAATACCAACAGATGGTATTTTACCTGTCAACTACTTCACCGCCCAACTTCGCAAACGCATTCATCGGTTGTTGGTGCTTTTTCATATCCAGTATTCTATATTGGTAAATCCTCTCAGACAATTTTGATTCTTGCATCTCTTTGGTCATCATTTGTAGCCCTTAGATAACGATTACCAAAGGTAAATACTTACCTGCCATTTAAATACTCATCTTTGCAAACCGTGTATCTGCGACTGTCATGGCTACGCATCACAAATTGATTTGTCGCCCAGTTCCCATTTCCGTTTTGGTGGATCACATTCCACCTTTCTGAAAGTAAACAATGTGCCCAACGATTACATGTTAACGTCCGGCCACTTCTTTCGCCATCACCTAGGCAATCTCTCTCTACAAATGAGTCCTTCACTGGGTATTTAACTAACTCAGCCGATATCTGGTCGCTAAACGTTACAAGGATAATCGTCGAAAGATTTTGCTTGTTCTCCGTCTGCAAATTCATTCCTTCCATCGTCTGGTTTCCAATCCAAAGCCGTGCCATACTCCGCGGAGCGCTGTAACTGGTTCATGTCTCCCTTGGAGACCTCTTTTTCCTCAAGGTGAACCAAACCTCCGTCAATTCTGTTTGATTCTCTCGTTGAGCAGTCCCTCTTTTTGTGGTATTTGAGTAAGCGTCTACTACATCCGACCAGCTTGACCCTGACTTGGCCGGCTTGGCCGGCCGACCTTGAGTTCAAATTTTGTCGGGCGCCGCCCCAAAGAGTAACGTAAATACTTTCTACTGTACAATATCGAGTGCACATACCTGAATCGTCCTCTTGGAATTCCGACTCTACGTCCAATTGTACCGTTTGATCTTGCGTTGCAGCATGCCTCAGGGTTGTTAGAAATAAACCATTATCGTTATCATTATTCATTGCTTGAAACATTCCATACTTCATATAGAATCATGAATTTCTTCCGACGTCGTCATTATGGGGGTAACCAGTATTTCCTGGAAAATAAATCTCATTATCAAAATGGTTACCCGTCGAAACCCATTCTTTCGTCGTTTCCCAATCCTGTGGGAAACTTTTTGTTATGTCGAAAGAGAGAAAACGGCAAAGGTATGGGAGGAGAAACGGGGAACTGGGCTCCGTGCTGTGTCCCATAGGCCACGATGCCAGTTTCTGGGAGCACAGAACTTCGTGTCCCAAAGAAAGAATTTTGAGTATGCTCTTATAGTGGATTTATTTATATGAGAAGTTGAACAGCAGTACAGCTGGCACTTCCGGTGCATTTCTTGAAGCGGAGCCACGACCGCCGGAGGTACAAACAGAAGGAGTGCCCGGGAACCTAATAAATGGAGATACACTTCCCATTGCTTGCACATCCGTGGGGATTGCTCCATCGGGTTAGATGGTATCGTTTCTATATTGCGTTTTTTTCAAGCGACGAAAGATATACAGCTTGGCGGATATGTATCCATTAACGTTAAAATGAATGTGGTGCAACCGTAGCTGTCTGATTTATTCGTCATCTCAAACTCAAGCATGAAACAGCAGCGAGAATTACTTTGCTGGTTGGGCAAGTTTTGCCGGGTCTCCCACTTGATCCACGGACTATTTCTCGTACACTACTTTCGTGTAAGAAAATTTGGTTAGACAGTGGAATATATATTCACTTTGGACTGACAAACGAAATAAATGCCTGCCTTGGCAGCATGGGTTTTATTCCAAATTCTATCCATCTGTACCTGAGTATGGATGGGCTGTCGTTGTTTCGGGCATCTTTCGTTCAGATGTGGCCGATTTTGGCATGGATAGTGCAGCCAATGTGTGCACAAATCATGACTGTTGGATTTTATTGTGGTGTTAAAAAACCGTATCCAGTACATGATTATTTGTGCCACGCAGTGAGAGAACTGAACCAACTGCTACAAAACGGCCTAAGCTATCGTGTTCCTTCCATAGGATGTTGCTTGGAGGCCGTTATCTGTGGTACTCCAGCTAGGGCTTTTGCTCGTCAGGTCAAAAGCCCCGCCGGTTATTTCGGTTGTGATAAATACAACCAAAGCGGCTTGCATATTGATGGGAGAATGACGTTTCCCGTCGTCCAGGCTACCTCAAGAACGGATAAAAGTTTCTCGTCGGGAAGTATCATCGTCACCACACAGGCGCCACTCCTTTCTCATTCCTACTCATCGATATTGCGACCACATACTTGTTAGATTACACGCATTTAATATGCCATGGGGTAACTCAGAAACTACTTACTACCTGGCTGAAAGGCGGTCATTTATCACGTCGCCTTCTGAGTGGGTCGGGAGCAGAAGAACCTGACGACCGAATTCTGGGAACCCACAGTGCTTTTACTTGTGACTTCTAGCGCAAATGCCATCACACGCGTGATATTGAACGCCGGAAGGCGACGGGATTTCGCCAGTTTCTCCTTTACCCTGGTCCTATGTGCTTGCTTGATTTATTACCCCATGATTTATATGACCATTTTTTACTTTTGTTTGTTTCTGTATATATTTTTTCGCATCCCGTTTTACACGTCCACCTACTAGACCTTGCCCACGGAATTTTGCGTGCTTTTGTGCAGTAGACATCGAAGTTGTGTGGCCCTAACTCAATTGTGTACAATTTTCATTGTCTGAGCCATCCAGCTGAGGGTGTGAGAAGACATAGAACTTTGGACCCCTTCTCACGCTTCCTTTATGAATCTCATTTGGGCAGGCTAAAATGTCTGACAAAAGGGCCGGCTAGACCAGCGGAGCAGTTATACAAGCGGCTGCACGAAGTGAACATTGTTCGCTGTCATCTCGGAAAGGCTTTGGTCCTCGATGACACGCTCCTGCATGTACCTCGTCTCTCTAAAACTCCGTGTTCGTGTGTCGTTAACGGTTATTTTTCTCTAATGTACATCCCAATAATATCATTGTGATAGACAATAAACCGGCTACCGTAGTCAACACTTTGAACGATGAAGTTCATTTCATCTAGTTTAATATCGTCGGAGACGTTTTTACGCACGCTTTGGTCTCAACACGTTTATTTATCTTTTCAGTAGACGGATTGCAGTCCAACATCCATACCACCCCCATTCATACTGTCTCCTGTAAACGTTTACTCTTATCGGTCAACTCTTACCATATGCACATCCCCATTTTATCTACCTTTTTATAAAATTGTTGATTCAACTGCTTTCTTTCTTTGTACTTCTGTATATATATACACCAGTTTTTGTCCGTGGAAAGCACCGACGAAGGTGGCACCTGCTTTCTACATATAACTATTCTTGTTTAGATTTACGTCGTATTCAAGTTTGTAGAGGACAGTTTGTATGCCTTGGTTCGTAGCAACTGGATGGTCGATTGCAACCGCGTCCGGTGGCCGAGGACCAAGAGTAAGGGCGTGTACCAGCAGTTGCTGCTTCCGGGTGCGTCACAGCCCGATTTGGTTTCGGCACAAGGATTCGTGGAGATGTTCGCCACAGGTAAATATTTTTAAACGTAACTCTTCTAGACAATTTTGGGGACGTTTCCCTTTTCGAAAGTAGGCTGCTACACGAATCCTCAGTGAGCAACATTGATGACGCTGTGCCACAGAAATTGTTTGGCCGGCACTGTTCAGTTCGCAGGAGGTAGAAAGGATTACGAGTTAACCCTGTTCAAAGGGCATCAACACAGTTCACGTCGGATGACAGTTTTGAAGAGGCGCTCACGTTGGTATCTCGTGTACACTGCGGATCTTTCGAAATGCCGCCGTCTCCGCCACCGGTTTTGGAGACAGCACTTGGCGTTCCATTGTAAGACAACTATTTATTACTATAAAACTTGTGCATTTAGTTTATCTGACACTATGCCGCATATCACGTCAACCCCAACTGCGGCACGCAAATCGCAAGTCACCGGAATTCACCGGAGTTCATTGAAAGAATATGGATAACCGTAATTATCAAATGTCATGAACAACTCTTCATGTAGTTCCTGCTTCTGCAACAAGCGAAGTGCCGATGGAGAGATTTAGCAAGGATTTGCGTGAAGTTATGCTTGAGTGACCACTACATATGTTCATGTATGATTATAAGTACGACGTACGATATGAGCCACGCTTTTGGCAAGGTCAAACGTACCCTTGATGGGCTAACTGTAGCGTTGGGTGCCGTCCAAGGCGCGAAGAACCGAGAGGTGGGGGGAATTTCAGAAACTCCACGAGACTCTCAGCTCGCCCGTGGTGTATGCCAGCATGGCAAATATATACACTTTAACCGACCCTTTTCAGGTGGCAACGCTCAAGCGGTTCGCGGACTATGAATTGGCTAAAACCGTGCGTAGCATGCTGTTGGCATCCATCGGGGACGACTTTGCCTCTACCTGTTGTTGGCTAGAAAATCCCCAACAAAAGGCCCTAAACGACCATAAATTGGTCGCCGCCGTTAAGGGTTGGTTGTTCACATTTACTATCACACAAAACATCAGATGCTATAAAAGGAATGGAGCGGTTCTCCAACGAACCAACGTCTGTCATTGACAGGCATATAAAGCGCTTGTTCATCAACTCTCGGGATCGAGGCGAAGGAAGACGGCTAAGACGGCACGCCATTCTCCTATTTATGGTGTCGCACAATAGTTCTATCTCCTGCAAATTGCTTCGTTTAAAACGTGAACTGCTGCAGTTTACATCAGTTTGTGTGCTTACTCAGACATGAGGTTTATTACCGGTTTCTCCGTTGGAACTTGGCAGTTTCTTGAGTGGAAATTATGTTCAGTGTCTGGTAATAAAGTCGAATATATATATATATATATATATATATATATATATATATATATATATATGAAATCTAGTGCGGAACTATTTTTCTTTAAATGCCTAAGGTTTAAAGCTCAATATACAGCATTTTACTTCATTTTCCAATGATGTAACTATTATCGGCATTTCCGAGCCTTAATTTTTTAGATCCCATGAACAGCACGAGGAAGAGCCAGGAACATCCTCGCATAGGATGGATCGATGAAAAAGCGGCTTTTTTGTAAAATACATCCGTCATCGTTTTCCGTAAATTTATCTACTTTTCCATTAAAATGGCCATTTTGTTCATACACATGGGGGTAATTTAGTGGCTAAGCTCGAAAGAAAGGAGAATATTTTGTTGATATTGGGCGATTGAGTGATATTTGATTTACTGGCGAAAAGTGAATGGCCTTTTTCGCGATTTTTCCGATGCTTTGGGTATGCCCAACCCTAACCCAATTGAGCGCTGGTAGCCCTGCCAAACGCGTTTCAATGGAGTTGCCAACAGTTGCGACGGGCTAGCCCAGCGTTTGCCCAACCCTAGCCCAATTGGACAAACTTCGGGTAGTGCTACTTGGTTTATTATCAACCGACGCGATCTGGGCAGACATACTTGCCAAGTTGTTTTCAATGGGACTGGCCCTTCTACTGGCGTCCCCAAATATTTCTATCATATTGGGGTTAATTTTGTGTTCAGGTCGTTTGGGTTCCTGATTTGCTGTAGAGCGAGAAGCCGTTGGTTGAGGCCGTTTGCTCGTTGACCTTGCCATTTATTTTTACAGAATATTGGTGGTGGGCAATATGATCTATGATGATGACTAACAGATAGACAACCCAAGGACGGGTAAGTATAGCTATTGCTGTTTATGTTGTAGCTAAATCTGGGTAGCTCACACGAGTTATGATGGACTAGTAGTTTGGTTAAAGGGTGGATTTCATAAATATGTCAATGGTGAAAAGTTTATTAGAGGTTTCTGGAGAAATATTCTTAGAATAACTAATGTGAAAAATTAGCGAAATCTACAAAAGCCTTGCCGTGGTGTGGCGCAGCCCCATCTTGGTAAACCCCCAAGGATTGCTCAAACGTGCCCTTCAATACTCAGTTGACCAAGTGGGAACGAAATAATACGCAACATACCAAGAAAAGGATCAAAGCCATTGGAATCCGCACAGGAGTTATTACGGCAAGTCACTGGGGAGGTTTTGGGTGCTTTTGATTCTTTAGTTAATGCTAGGTCACCTAGTCCTTTCAGTGCTGGCTCATGTATTACTGAGGGTAATATGGATTGAAAGAATGTCGACCCACTTAAGCTAAGGATATTAGACCTAGAACAACAACTGTCATCAGCTAGACAACAGGCCCAGGAAGCAGAAGAGAAGTATAGACAGAACGAGCGTGAACGGGAGGTCAGCGACTACGAACTGTCCGACAGATCAGGACAGATTAGAACAGTAAACTCTGCGCCGGTCGTCGAATATAAAACATCAACGCCACCAACGATCGGTCTGCCAAAAGTAGAACTGACAGTTTTCGATGGACGATCTGAACACTACTGCATGTTTGTCAAGCAGTTCGAGACTTCCGTCGGGAACAAGATAGCCAACCCTGGGCAAAGGCTACTCTACCTGGCTCATTACTGTTGAGGCCCAGCAAGAGAAGCCGTCGATGGGTGTACCATGCTGGACCCGGAACAAGGCTACACACGAGCAAGGAAGATCTTGAGGGACCTGTTCGGCCAGCCGTTAAAGGTAGCCCGTAAACTAATAGAGGGCGTGATGGTAGAGGCAAAAAGAGCCAAGAGCGATGTCCATGCAGTGGCCGACCTGATGATCAAAATGCAGAACTGCTCAATAGACCTCAACCATTTAGGTTACATGGCTGACCTAGATGCAATGCATACCTTGGAGGGCATAGCTCGTCACCTCTTTCCCGAACTACAGGGTCGGTGGACGGAAGAGGCGGAACGTATAAACTGAGGCGACCGGGAGGCTAACTTCGAAGACCTGACGAATACTTGGACAGTCAAACCAAGATAGTCCACAGTAGATTTGGCCGACTCATCCGGGACAGTAACCGAGTAAGCGAATCTAGCACTGGCCAGGCACAGACCACTTAACGGGAACATCCGAAATACCAGCCTTGGACCAACGCACACGCTACTTCACGCGAGTCTATAGCGCATTTAAGCTGCAGATCCTGTGACGCTGGCCGTGGGCTACTAGAATGCCCCAACTTCATCTGTGCCACGATAGACGAACGTTGGGGAGCGGCGAGGTCGATAGGAGCGTGTTTTATATGCCTCAACACCAAGCACCGGGTAGCAGCTTGTCGAACAATGACCAGATGTGCTCACGACGGTTGAGCAAGCAGACACCATCCATTGTTACACCAGGCGAGAGAAACTACACCAGAGACGAAAGCCGAGCCCCGTGTGATTTGTTCAACGCAGCGGTCTTCCAGTAAACCAGTGCTCTTAGGAGTAGTTGCCATGAAGGTGCTGACCTCAACTGAGGTGGTCAAAGCGCTGACTTTCGTTGATAGTGAATCTGACCCTACCCTGGCGAAGAAAAGGTCTGCCGCCCAACACGGGCTCGCCGAAAGTACGACTTCGTTAGCACTGAGCACGGTGGGGGAACACAAGTAATGACTGCCGGCCGGTTGGGGACACAGCTCATCACCTTAGACATTACCGAGAAAATCTAGTCCACGGATGCATCTACACTGACTGATCTCCCCATGGGGGCACCACGGTCGGTGAACGCAATTTTGATTAGGTGGTAACCGTTGTAGACTGGGAAAAGGACGGAGTGGACCTCCTCATCGGCTGCAACGTATCAGAGGCTTATTGGGTACTTGACCAGAGGGTGGGCAACCTCGAGGCACCTTACTCCGTAAGCACAGCTCTGGGATGGATATTATACGGTCCAGTAGGGGTAAGCGGTTCTGTGAATTACTTATCAGCCGAAATAAACCGTACAGAGTATCAATTGCGGCGGCAGTATGAAAAGGAGTCTCAGAAAATCGGGGAAGAGGGACTATCGTTGTCGCAAGAAGACCACTTCGCTCTGCAAACGGCGCTGCCAGGAACTAGGAGCCCCAAATCAGTTCAAGGTTCCAATCCCATGGCGTACACCAGGTGGCCCCTGGGTTGACAACAGAAACTATGATCTACAAAGACTATTTCGACTGAAAGAAAGCTTCGTCCGAGGCCAGGATCTATGGAAACGATAAGCAGAAATAATGGAGCGGAATGAAGCTCTAGGCTACGTTGAAAGAGTGCCAGCTACCACCGACTACCGGCAAAGGGTCTGGTATCTACTTCACCACTCGGTTATTAACCTCAAAAAACCCGAAAAACTGCGAGTGGTGTTCGACTGTCCGGCCAAACTCCAAGGCAGGTCGGTAAAACATCGTCTACTACAAGGGCCCGACTGGACCACGCCACTGGTCGAAGTTTTATGGCGTTTCAGAGTGGGTAGAGTGTTTTGTCCGCCGATATCACGGAAATGTTTCACCAGCTGAAAATACCGGCAGAAGAAAGAGATGCGCTGCGTCTCCTGTGGTGGGAAGGAAACAACCGGGACGACGCAGTGATAAATTATAGGGTGACCTTCCACCCCTTCTGAGCCATATCACCACCGTTTGGTGTGAACTACGCCCTTAGAGAATCAGTGAACAAACAAGGAGATTTCACCCAGCGGCCGGTGGTAGATAGCTTCAGCAGAAACTTCCGCGTGGACGACTATTGTTTGTCATTCGATGACGCAGACTCGGCCCTAGAGTAGCTCAGGGGCCCGACAACATTGCTAGAAGAGGGCGGCTTCCATCTGATGGAATGGATGTCGAACCGTTCATAAGTGCTCGAAGCCTTTTCGTACCACGAGGGTGTCGGAAGGTATAGGGACTTGGACGGCTCTCCACTCTGTACCGATCGAACTCTAGGGATACAATGGATTGCGGAAACGGACGACGTTGTTCTCAAGCTAAAAGTTCCCGAGCTGCCAGTAATCCGTCGTGGCATACTTTTTGCCGTCTCTGGTTTGTTCAGTCCGCTCGGTTTCGTCTCCCCATGGCTGTTACCTGGAAAGGTCATGCTGCAGTGGCTCTGCCCTAAGGAAGTCGATTGGGATCAGCCACTGGACCGAGAATATCGGCTGGACTGGAAAGAATTTCTGAACACCTTAAAGAAGCAAGGGGACATACGGATTCCACGATGTTTGTCCCCTGGTCATACAGCACGGACAGGAGAATCACTTGCCTTTTCTGACCCATCCGAGGTCGGTCACGGAACCGTGGTATAGGAACGATGGCGCATGGGAGATGGACAATACGCTACGAGGATCCTGTTCGCCAAAGCTCGCGTTGCGCCACTGAAGACGGTTTTGATCCCGAGCCTTGGACTCAGCGCAGCCTTGTTAGTGGTTGGAGCGCTACAAGCGGTGAAGAGATGCTTTGACTTCTACATTTGGTCGGCTAGTTTCTGGACGGACTCAACCATAGTATTTCACTACATTAACAACGTCAGGAGCCGTTTTAGTACTTTCGTGGCTAACCGGCGCACGATCATCTAAGACCGATCGGCAGTGAACCAGCGGATGCTTGTCAGGTCCGACCTTAACCAAGCAGATTTGTGCTCTCGGGATGCGACCAACTTCAGGCAACTCGGCACGTGGACAGGAGGACCGAAGTTCCTGCAAATGCCTAAACAGGACTGGCTCGTGTATGGACTGAAACCCCTCCGGAATTGGAACTGGAGGTCATAGGCTTGATGATGACGGTCACGGTCGTCGGAGCGTTATTCATTTTGTCACGATTGGTGAGATTTTCTTCCTGGATGGAGACACTTCGTGCATTAGTTTGGTTGGCCAGGTTCAAGAGACATTTACTAGTCATGAAAGGGGTCCTCCCCTCCGGCCGGGTACGAGAGGGTTCGATAGGTCCCGATGGACTACGAGCCGCAGAACACGATATATTCAAGATGGTACAACATGAGGATTTCACCCGGGAAGTCGAGAGGACGGATGAAGGGGACCAATCAACAAGGAAGTATCATCTCCGGGAGGCGACCTGAAGCACTTAAATCCCAGACTCAAAACCGGACTACTACCGGTAGACGGCAGGCTGGCCAACTCTCACCTGAGCTTTGACACGAAATGCCCCATACCGCTGCCGTCTCGACAATCTGTGATAGAGCCAATGATCCAACACGTCCGTGCTGTGGATGGACATGCCGGGGAAAGTCACGTGAACGGCGTCATCCGGAGGCTCCTTTGGTTGCTAAGAGGAAGAGCGACTGTAAAACGCGTAATTCGCCGTTGTGTATATTGTGGAAGAGGCAGTGCCACAGCTGGCAAAAAACATGGCCCCGCTGCCAGAGTGCAGTGACTTCAGGCTGGTCTCCGTTCAGCGAAACCGGGTTGGGCTATTTTGGGCCCTTGTGGATCAAGTGTGGGAAGAGGTTGGAAAAACAATACGGGTGTGTCATGACATGCATGAAGTCACGCGCGATGCACTTAGAAGTTGCGCATTCAGTGACAACCGACTCTCTCCTACGGACCTTGCAGAGATTTATCAACCGACGAGGCGTATCGACCGATATATACTCAGATAATGGGCCTAACTTTGTGAGCTCTCACCGAGAATTGCAGCATTGGCGCAAAAGTATGAACAGGGACGAACTGCAGGATCAAACCGTGGCCTACGGCATACGATGGCATTTCAACCCCCCACAGGCCAGCCACCGCGGCGGCGTATGGGAACGCATGATCTGGTCCGCCAGACGGATATTGCTGTCAATCATCGAGCAACAGCCGCCCGACGACGAGACGCTGAACACCGTCATGACTGAGGTAGAGAGAATTCTGAACAACCGTCCCCTGGTTCTAGTAATGAACGGCGACCCTGTTCATCTTCCGATCACCCCGAACGACTTATTGATGTTAAGATCGAACGAGGGTTTTCAAGGACCGATAAACCTTCGTGGGAGCTACCTCCGCGGATGGAAGCAGGCAAACTATCTTGCTAAGGTTTTTTTTGAGGCGATGGCCTTGGGAGTACTTACCGGATCTGCAAGCTCAACAGAAGTGGCTGGTCAAAACAAGACCTTTCGTGGCTGGTGAGGTATTAATGATTGCAGACGAACATGCGCATTTCAGCTTCTGGCCTTTGGGCGTGGTTATGGAAACCATCGAAGACTCCGACGAAATGACTAGGACTGTGAAGGTGAAGACAGCCCACGGAAAGCTAATCCGCGACGTAAGCAGTATCAGCCTCACAGAGAGTGAAGGCAGTGAACCCGATTACAATGAAACGCAGCAAACCATCCCTTATGCGTGTTCGAGGTAGCTGAAGGAACCCCCATGAGTGGGGGCTTTCACGACATACTGACGTGTCAAACTACTATACACCCTGACACATACACACTTACATGATACACGTATATACTTCATGATCGCTGTCAAACACGTCTCAGTGCGCACCTTTTTTCGTTGACTTTACGGAAGGCTTTTCTCATATGTGGTAGTAGTAGTGATTCCATCATACACTTCGACGCATACACACTTACATGATACACGTTTATACTTCATGGCCTCCATCAAAACACGCAGCAGGGTTGATTGTTCCCCGTCTATACCTGACATTATGGAAGATCTCCCCCGTAATGATGGCAGCTACTATTCGCACATGTACTGGAGTGCTCACCCATGACTCCCACTCCCACCCATCCACCCATGCACACACACAAACACACGCGGCCGAGGGGCAACGGCTCACCCGAGGACAGCACCTATGTTTCGCCTTCATGCCCGCCATCGATCAGCCGTTTTCATGGACGACGTAGAGTAACCTCGCGAAGATGTGGCCACCGGATCGAAAGCGAAAGTGAGTAGAACGTTGATGACGTGGAGTTGGTTACGCGCACTAAAAGCAGGGTCTAGGTAGGCAGGAAGAATCAGTACCCTCATTCCAAACCTTTGACTCTGCCAAGATTCGGGAGGATTTCGGTGGGAGGTGCAAAGACCGGTCATGGAAAATCCCCTAGAAACCACTGCATTTTCCGTGTTTCTTTAAAATCACTCACCTACTTACACTATTGACTTGTTTTATGCACTGTTTGTTTTTACGGACCGACGCTTGTTTGTTCGCGCCCAGCGCATTGCTCTGTCACATCCTCGTTCTGGACCTGCTTGACGCACTTGCTCCTTTCTCGTACGCCGCAATTCCGTTCTCACGTTTTGAGTCCTTTTGATTGCGCAATCGCGGTTTGCATCTGTTTTGTGTCACTGTTTATCTGATAATCCAGTATTGTGGAATTTCACAGATAATCGCATTTTGATTTCGGGATCCGTTGCTAATTTGGCTACGCACTGCTGAAAAGTGTCTTACCCCCCCTTAGGCAGACTACCTCGCAGCTCATGAAAGGCCTTCTGTGAACCCGTGCTTCTCTGAACCATTTACCATTTTGAAGGTCAGTATGAGGTCATTTCGTCTTCTCCGTCCTTCCGGAGGAAATAACACTAGTTGCTCCAACCTCTGTTCGTAGCACACAAGTCTGTATTCTCCGGACCATCGCGTGAATCGCCGTTGTAACTGTTCAGCAGCCTTGACGTTTCAGGATTCTCCTCAGTTAAGTCAGGACCTGCTCCCATATGGAGTCCATAGTCTCTGGTTCTCGGTTTGTGACACGATAGCGAATATGCTCGGCAGAGCTCAAAGCAGAACTCAAAAAGCTGCAGCGGGACTATGTGGGTATTGGAGGAGCGCAACGGAGTGAAGCCGACGTACACAGTAGGAGCAAGCAGCGCCAACACAAACGGTAATTGTTCAAATAAACAAATTCGTTAGTCTTCGTCATTGTGTTTTGCGCCGATAGCACTACAATTTACCTCACTAAACTTGATCTTCACTGTTGGACACAACGCTCTAGAAGAGACCTCACAAGGGGCTTGTACAGTGGCAAAAAGACCCTAGGGCTGACCAACCTCCCATGCTTGCGCAGGGCTCCTCAAGCTTTCTGCGTTACTTTCTGGCACTGGCGACTTGCCTTAAGGTCAGAGCCTGCCACTGCCTCTAGATCCCAGGTTTCTGTGGTCTAAGGCCGCGCCTCCCGATCCTTTAGTGGCCCCATATTTCTAGTGGACAGTAGTCCTCCTTCCTTGGTGAGATGTCGGCATTTGCTTAGATTGAGTAGAAGATGCCACACCACTGACCACCGATATACATTGTCTAGATCACGCAGACTCGCCGTATCATCTGCTGAACCTACCACCTTGAATTCATCCGCGAACGAGAAGCACGGGTTTTACAACCTGCCCGCCAGATCGGTGATGCACATCAGGAACAACAGGGGTCCCAGGACTGACCCTTGCGGACAACTGTTATGCAGCCTCCAACTGTCCGACAAGCAGCCTTCTACTCTTACTCGAAAAACTCTCTCCCTTAGGCTTTGTACAATCCACCTCCGTATTTTCGCCGTAAGTTGGAACTATTTCACCTTTGCTTCAAGTAGCCTGTGATTTACCGAATCAAACGCCTTTTGGAAATCCAGGAAGCAGACTTCCACCCGTTCCGCCCGATCTTTTCGACTGGTGACCTCATTCAAGAAACTTATTAGGTTCAGAAATCAAGATTGCCTGTGCCAGAACCCATGCTGGTTCGTAGTCACCAGCTCTGTCTTCTCTAAATTCCTCACTGTTTTACCTCGTAGTATTCCCTCGAGAGTCTTAAATACCACTGGGTTCAAGTCAGTCGGCCTGTAACTGGAAAATTTCCTCTGTTCCCACCCTTATAAACGGGTGTGGTGATGGATACCAGCCTGACTTTGGGTGGCACACTCTTGTCTAGTGATGCTTTGGACAGCCTAGCTAGTGGTCCAACCAGAATAGACGCTGGTGGCTTCAGTATTGCTGGGTGGATGTCATCTGGCCCCACCTCCTTGGATAAGTCCAGCTGCTTCAGGCTGTTCAACATCTATCCCGTGTCGATCTCTTTGTCTTCCTTTTCCCAGACTTCACTGCTCCTGATCGCAGGTGGCCCCTGAGCACCCTGGTCCCGTCCTTATACCTGTTGAAAGAATTCCAACAGGATGTCCACTTTTTCCTGCCTGCTTATTGCCCGTAATCCCAGACTGTCCCTGACCCCGCCCGCGGTCTTCCCCACTGACGCCTCAGATTGAACACAGTTGTAGTATGCATTCGAATTGCTTTTGGCTTTCCACGTAACATGTTCCTCGTAGCTGTTCCTGCATTGCTTCTTCATCCGAGACAGTCTAGTTCTCGCTGCCTTGAACTTCAGGAAGGCCCGGTGGCCTTTGGTGCTTCCGTATTTTTGCAGTGCCTCTGCCTCCGTTGTGGATTCCTTCTCACTAAGCTGGCCCATCACGGTGGCAATCCCTTTCGTTTGGATATTCTAAGTGGTGTGGCAGCCTCTGTTGCTTACAACAGTCCATCTCCATTGGTGTTCTACGTTGTAGTCGTCGCTCGCCTTATCCCAATCCACCTGGAACCCCTTTTCTACCAAGCTATTCTCTTCTGTCATTGAGAAGTTTCCCCTGAATTTATCAGGTGCGCTTATCCCCCGAAGATTTAGCCTAAACGGAGGTACGCCATGATCACCCTTACCTATGGGTTCCCGACTTCTATGTGTCCTAGATTATTTCGGGTTCCAGTCTTTAGCAGGTCAATAATTGGCCGACAGAACCGCAATCTCGTCACTCTGTTGACTTGTTGAACAAGAGGCTCTTTATGAATTAGTTGGAGTAATCTCTCCACAAATGCGCCATCTGGAGCGGTTTACGAGCTCCAGTCTATTTCGGGTGCTTTGAAATCACCCATAGTACGTAGTTTCCATCTGGTATTGGCCACCTTAGTCAGAATTATAGAGATATTTTCAGTGTCTTGTTCTAACTGGCCTACCCGCTCACTTTGGGACCCATAGTCCTCCTAAAATACAATGAGTGGGCAGCGCTGCAGCTGATATTTATCGCGGCTTTGTCCGGTATTCCTAAGGTGTCCGGGTTTACCCCATGTCCATTGGCGTCCCCAAATGGTGCCAAATGCTCTTTCAAGGGTTTATAAGTCTCAGTATTATTCTGGCGAGCTAGACGCTCTAGTTTGGTGAATTGCACCAGTGGCTTACGTCAAGAATCTCCCTTGAGCCTGATACTGTCCTTGTTGTTCATCGACGACTTGGCATCCGCCCTTTAATCACCTAGTTTCAGTTTTGCGGATGACGTGAAAATTGCAGAATCGGAGGGCAAGGAGACCTAAGCAGGAATATAAGAACGGTTCCGGACCGGGCACAAGAGTGGGACGTGCCACTAAAGGCCGAAAAACCTGTCCGTTGTCGGGGGCATCAGAAAGCCCAGCTGTCGTCCTTGGACAGGAGCCGTTCACAATAGAAGCGGTTGGTAGAGTTGAAGACTGCCGGCCATCGTGACCAGTGATTCCTAAAGGTCAGACCAGTGAGATGCCGCAGCACAAAGAGCTCGCAGTGAATTCCCCAGACGGCGATCAGTATTGTTGCGCCAGAAGCCGAAAATATCCGTGTCAACTTATATGGCCATAGTAAAACCTCATTCAGAAGGTAGCATGCAGGCTTGGTAATCCTTCTGCAAACGGGAAGCTGCCCGCTTGGAGAAAACTTAACGTCTCGCGACGCGAATGGTTGAGGGGTGGGGGGGGGGGTAAGACACGAACAGAGACACTGCGGTCTCGAACCTTCCCCCTTGGAAACAAGGAGATGCTGTGGAGATCCCATAAGAAATTGTAAAGAATTGAAGGGTACTTCTGGTCCTAGGCCGGATGGTCTGTTCCAAATTGCCTTCGATTCTTGAACAAGAGGGCGCACGTGGGAGCTGACGGATGTTCGATCCAGGCTGAAAACCAGGGCGCTCCCCTTTAGTAATAGGGTATTGACTGATTGGAACAGTCTGCCTGGTGGAATGGTAGACCTGCAGAATGTAAGTGGAACGGGATTATTCCTCGCCGTGAGTGTTAAGCACGTCCAATAGATGGACGAACGATAACACTACGGTCCATTTGAGCCGCGTTTCAACTGGCGTTTCCGTTTGTTGCATGCTGTTTCAGGGAACGCTCATGATGTACAGTGTCTCTCAAGGATGACACGCCATGAAATTTTGAGTTTTTCTCTCATTTTTAGCAGGAATTCGATGAGATACACCGTGCAGCGGTGGGTGTCTAACTAGTGTGCTGCATATACCCCTCTAAGGCTTACTGGGGAATTCTCACTACAAGACCCTCCCAATGTCGAAGCCACCGTGCGAGGACTCCTGATTAAATAGTGATCGGTCCAGATTCGGCGATGGCCGCCTCCTTCCAATGATGAAACAGCGAACAAAAATCGCAGCCAACCCTTGTCCAAAAAGCCCAACACGGACACAGAAAAGCCACAAGAAACTCAATAGAATGATGTATTCGCCAATTTACCAGCATAACATGGTCTATTGCAAAGGTTTTCACCCTTGTCTTGCCTTATTTTGTTCCTCGTGGACACGACATTCTGATTGCTGATTATTCCTTCCTGGAACTTCATCCATTTTCCACCACGTGCGAACTGCCGACACCAGATGACACACACTACTTCTCATGGAAACTGTTTCACCTTTTCGGGATGTGCTATTCGTTTTCATATCCGAAAATCTATAAAAATTAGTATTCCTCTGCGAACCTTCATGAAATTCTTCCATGCCTCCTTTGTCTCAACGCCAATTACCTTTTTAGGTGAACGTGATTATGAATTACCGTAGATCTTCTTGCATCATTCTTGCGAATATTGTATTTTTTGCGTCCTAAGCCAATGTCCGTCTGAGCATTCCCACATCCAGCCGATTCATTACTATTGCCGTAGTTGACTCGAAATCAATTCGTATTCACCGTGTACACTTTGGTCATTTTGACTCGTTTAAACTCTCCTCAGCCTTATTCCATTGTTTCTGTGATGTCCGAATCTCTCTTTGAAATTTGTGAATTTCCATCTCATTCAGTAATATTGTAAGCTCTGATCACACTAACATGCGTGCCTCTCGATCACGGTCCAGAAATATACCATTATTAATAATACGGGACTCTCAATTGGCCGTGGTCATTGCCTAGTCCGCGCAAACGAAACTGAACTGAGCTGTGTGCTGTTGCGGTTCTGCACAACCCAGGGACGCCACTTCTGGGAAAGGCCGTTCAAACTTGGCGTCCCGTTCTTATTTGAGACAGGTACATATTTCAATATGTGCAAAAAATCTCACACAAATATTTGCCCGACTCCAAAGCCGGCGCTTTGAAGTGAGGCTCCCCACTGTATGCAAATGATCTGGTAGCCACTCTAGACTGCTTGAGATTTCTATTCGTAGAGGATATCGAACTAGTAGGTGGGCCGACCTCAAGTCAACTATAGACCAACTTAAACAAGATAAGCATGTGGGCAGAAAAGCGTGAGTTACCCCTGAATGCAGCCAAAAGCAAGCTCCTGCCGTCAGGTAGGGGAAGCAACGCGGAACCGCACGTAGGACTGTCTTTACCAGCGAGGATTGCGGCTGCTGTTGCAAGAGACCTGGGTGTGCTTGTGCACGAGAGCTTCAAACACGCTGAGCGGTGTAAATCAGCGGCTGTTTGGGCAAATGTGGCGCATTTCAACGTGGAAGAAACAAAGATTTCTGGAGAGGCCGGTGTGGTTCTTATCGTATGTAAGGTGACTGGGGCATTGCTTGAAGACGTTCTTGGAAGCGTGGGCACACGGCGTAGCGAAAGACAAAAATGTGTTGGAAGACATTCAGATCAGATCACATCCCATCAGATCACAGGATAAGGAGGCTGGAGGCAAACTTGCATCCAGTTTCTTGCGCCCGAGGCCCCAGAGGTCCTCATGTGATGCAGCTGAAAAACGAAACAGCACTCATTCCATTGGTCATGCCAATGTCGCAAGTTTTCGAGTTGCCTGAGCATCCATTTCCGCTTCCCCCAAAACAAAAGAGTCCATGTGGAAGTACAACTGACCTCAGATCCCACTGGACTGCGGGACATGGTAGCACGGCAAGCAATCTTTGTTGAAGGTGGGACCTTGACGCTCACACTCCCTGGTTCTCCCTCTAGACCGCCGTGGTAGTGCTTGCGAGGACGGTACTGAAGGCTTCTTCTCTATCTACTGCGTCTACAAACATGGCTGGTCGTGTGGCAGTCAATTTAGAAGACCAGAAGAAATAAAAGAAATAGAAAAGAAATATAAAAACAGAAAACTATTTTTAATGACAATGAAGAATAAAATAATAACACGTGGAAAAATAGTTCAGCTATTTGGAAATTTGTCGGACCCGGAAGCGATGTTAGCTTCGGTGGGCATGAAAGATGTCAGATATAGGACACTTCACCGTACTGGAGCACCACCTTTAAGATGACACAAACCAATCTGCGCCACGTATTCAACTTGATTCCGAAACAGGTTGAGGACCAGTCGTGCTTTGGATGATCGTGGGTCGTGTGTTGCATCGTGTTTTGTGATTCCAGAGAGGCAGGCTCCTGCACTCCTCTGCCCCGGAGCTCATCTTACTTTTTTCTTTCTATTTGTCCTTCTTGCCTGACCTTTGATTTTCACGTGTTTAGGCCTCCCCAATGTCCTCCGGGACTTTTAAAACCGTTCAAATTTTGGCAGTCTAGTATCGTACCTTACATTTTTGTCGGCCCGCGCGATCGGAGCTCGATGGCTCCCCTTGTCACATCACATTCTGACCGCAACGTGCTAGGATAGGGTCCAACCGGAGAGTACAACACATCAGCCTTCGTTTTTTGGTTTTGTAGGAACCTTCCGCCAGGCAGAGGATCGTTGCTCCATTATGGTGACTATTTTGGTAGGGTAATAGAAGTAGTGTTTAGCTGCCTCGTGTTCTGATTTATACCAGCCTCTTTCCATGTGGTCGCGTCTCACATGTCGCAGCCATTGGGCTGTGAGCACCGGCCATAGGCTTTCTAATCCATAAAGACTCCATGCTAGAACGGAGGGAGAAGATGGGAATAGGTGTCGACAAGATCTTGCTTGTATGGTCTACAAATCAGAGTTAGGCTTAGTTCTGGAGGGCTGCGAGGGAAAGAAGTAAGAATTCAGGATAATAAACGCACAAACATCATTGTACGACTCACCTCCCACGATTACTAGTGGACCCATTTTTGCAGTTCCAAGCACTACTTTGGTTACTCAGGAGGGTACATAATACATTCGAGCGAGTCTGATGAACGCATCTTATACCCGGTCTGGCAGTGAAGCACCAACCAAATACCCACTATTGAAAGAATAGAGCAGACTCGAGTCGATTGACAGGTGCTGAAGTGTATTCTATTTATCGTGGTACCAAAACAGTTCAGATATGGGAAACAGGCTGAATGAAAACGAAAGCAACGGTAAGTAGCAGTCAAACCACGAGCGCGTGCAGTTGGCGGAGGACAGGGAGTAAAAATGGTTTAAAACGAGGTCGATGAAAACCTCGGAGAAGCCATTTCAGTTAAAAGTACGCAACGAAGCAAAACTGCAGGGTCGAAATCAAACTTCAGAAAAGACTGTAGACGAAATAGATCCAAAGTGGTGCCAAGAAAGCGGCCATCATTTCAGCGCCATACCGGACTATTTAATGAGCAATAACAAAACACACAACCCTCAATTATGTAACAACACATCCTCAAAAAATGAGAACCAAGTTTAAGGCGTGTGAGAGATAAGCACGTGTGTCACGCAGGTCCAAGAGGGGATATGACAAGGTAGTGCGTTGGACGCGAACAAACAAAGGTTGGCCCATAGAAGCATAGAGTGTACGAAGACGTGCAAACAGTGAATGTGGGGGGAGGGGAGAAATATCATGAAAATACGAAACTGTAATGTCCTTTAAGAACTTTCTCCAACCGATCTTTACAGCCGAGTTTCTCAGAGAAAGGGGGTTCTACGTACAGGTGGAGGGACACAAGTCCAGTATGGGTAAGGTCGTCATAGGAGTCCCACAAGTGTCGGTGTCTGGCCTGATCTTGTTCCTGTCATACATAAACCACCCGGCCCATCAGACGGATTGTCCACACTTTGCTTTTCCCGAAGGTTTCAAGAGCATGTGAGATCCTAAAGAAAGTGCCTGCAGAACGACCTCAATAAGCTCTGTTGGTGGTGCACAGACTGGGAGCTCACTCGCAAAAACACCAAACGCAGGCGACTCAAAGAAGACAACATTCAGGTCAGTCTGATGGGACTTGAAGACGGAGGAACTAGGGCGGTTTTAGAGAGGACTGATACTGTCAACGATCAAAAGTGTTTATGGCTGCTGGGTTCAAGCCTCAGAGGCAATGTATGGAAGCCGCTGAGAGAGGTAGTAATGACCTTCACAGTTAGTAGGGACCGTTGCATCACATAAGCCTTGGGAACTGGGGCCGTTCTACACAACCCAAATGAGGCCACTCGAAAGTATGCCGTTCAAGCTCGGCATAAAAATTGCTTTCAGGACAGGCAACTAATTCGTTGTGTGCAATGAAGATCAACACAAACGTTTAATGAACTCAGAGAACCAAAGCTGTCCCCTATGAGACAAAGGAGGGTAAAGAAAGATCTCATTGAGGCGTTCAGGATTATGAGGGGCTTCTCAGAATTGGGAGAACTTCAGTAGCTCCCAAGAAACACAGATGGAAAGCCCACGAAATGTGAGATAAAGCTTGTGAAATGCCTTTTCTATACGGCACTAAGGGCAAGATTATTATCCCAACGAGTAGTAAGCAGATGGAATGGACTTCCGTTCTCGGCGATGCAAGCCCAGATGGCAGCTGATTTCGAGAGAAAGTCGGATGCCTGTTAGCACAGCTTGCTTGAAGACCCTGCGTAGAATGACAGACTACCTCATAGCCTCCTGAGCAACGGGACACGTAGTGCTTGAAGCTACGTCAAACAGGATTTCCACCGAGAGGCAAAGAGCCTGGGCCGTGCAGTGGCGCTCGGGTATGAGCAATGCTAAAATCCGACTTCTATCGCTAACTTGTAAAGGTAAATTGAAACCCGGTTTCATAGGCTGACTGACCAAAATTGATTATATCCATCGTCACATTCGTTTTTCACACTTTTTCACGACGTCACTACGGACTAAAACGCTTGTGGCCGGTGCTCACAGCCCAATGGCTGCGACATGTGAGGCACGACCACATGGAAAGAGGCTGGTATAAATCAGAACACGAGGCAGCTAAACACTACTCCTATTATCCTACCAAAATAGTCACCGTAATGGAGCAACGATCCTCTGCCTGGCGGAAGGTTCCTACAAAACCAAAAAACGAAGGCTGATGTGTTGTACTCTCCGGTTGGACCCTATCCTAGCACGTTGCGGTCAGAATGTGATGTGACAAGGGGAGCCATCGAGCTCCAACGGCGGGGCCTCCTAAGGAGTAGGATAATACAATGAGCCATCAAAAAATACATACGGTTTTAACGAGATCAGGAGGACGTCCATTAGGGTTATTCCTATTTTGATTAACGCGTAGCCAAGTTACAAATCTCATAGGCAGACTAAGAGTGAATTGCTGGTTTTACCGAATTAACAAATTACACTCATACAAATTATGTAGAAATCTCAAATGTATGTCCACAACTTTTAGCAAAAAAGACCACAGTCCGACGAAAGTCAGAGTCAGATACGAAGGTCACGGCAGTTAAAGGTAAGATCTGAAAGAAGCCGCGGCACACTTGGCGAAATATGAGCCAGCTTTCACATATCTTGCTTGATAGGTAACACTTTTTCGAGGATAAACAAGAAGGAATAGTGGAATAAACAATTCAAGCATGCTACAGTTACTGGGTAGGACTTCAGCAGGTTTACTTCACAACATTGCGGCGGACTAATGCTTGAAAACCGGAAATCATATGGAGCATAATTTTGTAGGGATCCACAAACCTGGTATCTCAGAAAACAGCTTATCACACTACTCACAATCGACCGACGCACAACTGGTCCGCAACCCATTTTAGAACCAAACTGAATACGTAGCACAGATTTGTTCTCGTGCCGCGCTGCCGGCAGAGTCCTGGTACTTTGAAGCGTTATAAATCTGACAACCTAATTAGCACACTTTCAGTTTCACCAAATCCATCGTAGCTGCTGTTTCTAAGCATTTTTCGTATCATCGAACTTCTCTCCCAAGCTTTCTCCTTTTCACATGCCTGCTTTTGCCCCCCTTTAACTCCTCCACCACATCTGTCCGTGAAGTCTCTTACTGCAGCGGAAAGATGGAAAGCATCCAGTTTCACCCAGACAAGCTCCACCATGATAGCATGCTGAGAGAACCAAAGAAATTAGGTCTTGTGGTCTCACGTTTGAGACAGGCCAGTAGCTGCGCCACCATATCTCATTGCTCCCTGGGCACTTAGGTCGGTGACGCTACTTCCTAGGTTCTCGTTTTGTGGAAGAAGAAATGGATGTTCAAAAGACGGGAAGTCTGTGGGTTATGTGGCCTTTAGAGCAAAAGCAGCTTCCGATTCTCTGTCGCAGAAAATGGGAATCAGTTAAGCTCGGTGAGAAGGAAACTAAATAATATTTGGCCAGAGCATATTCATCACTTGATCTCATTTAATCCGAACTTTCCTGGCCTGATCTGATCTGCGAACCGATCTGGATGCTTAAGTATGATGTTCTGACATCTGGATCCTACCAATAAATACGTCCAAGTGCGCGTACTTGCCTGTTGAGAGAAGAGTATCGGATGCAGTGTATCGCATCGGGAACAAATGCTACCGTGATCGTTGTGTGTACGAGACCTTGGGGTCATGCTGCCGTCGTCCCTTAAGACTCGAGCTCACTCGGATAAGGCCTGCTCCTCGTCCGGAGTCCCGAGGCTTTCCAATTATTGTATGCTTCCTGCTTCCGTCCAAGACTCGAAAGTGGTGCTGCAACCTACTCCTGCAGTATCGGCGATATGGTGAAACTGGAGAAAGTCCAACGCTTCGCTATGGGACTCTTCAGTGGCTTGCGTGGGACCAGCTATGAGGATCGTCTGAGGTTTCTTGATCTGTTCCTGGAGTACTTCAGGCGAGTTCGTGGTGACAGTTAGCTTGAGAAAGACCCTTTGCGGCAACATGGTCATTCCTTGAAGCTACTGAGGCTTTTGTCTACAGTCTGTCACTAGTTCATCGTCTTTCACAGAGGGCTACCAATCTCTGGTACGCCTTGCCTGCTTTAATGGCGGAAGAGAAGGACAAGGCCAGGTCCAGACGGCGTCTCGACGTAGATTCGGTGAATTTGTGGGCTCTCGGAGATGGATTTCCTGTACAGATGCTTGATTGAGTTTTGGAGGAAAACCTTATCCAAGGTGGGTTTCGACCGAATGGATAGAGGAAGGGACAGACCCCGGGGCCACTAGACCTGGTAGTAACCAAGCTTTCCAGTACCTCAAGGAGCTAAAGGTCTCGAGGCCTCTAGGCTAAATTGACTACCGGGCGATCCGTTGTATTTAGTTGGCTGTTAAGGACACGATAATTCACAAAGTGCGTGGATGCTTTAAGAACACTGATGCACAAGGCATCGTTGTTGCAGCCCAAGCACTTACGTGGGACTCCCGGCATGAAAATATAGAGGAGGAAAAGGCAGCACTCAGGGACAATCTGATGCTGCTTACCGAGCTCTTTGCTCCGGTACGTCAAATGAAGAGGAGGGGAACGCATCGTAGTGGACCCGAAGAGCCACCAGGGCACAAAGCTGGAAGCACGGGGAGTGGGCTCATCGTTAACGGACAGAAGGCTACAGGCGGAACCTCGGTACAAAGGAGAGCGAAGATCAGCCATTAGGTTCCAGAAGCAGTGTAGTCTATCGTCCGAGATCACACCGGCTGAGAAGGCCAAGAGATGCCCACAGGCCCATTACTCTTACTTTCAATCAAAAGCTGCCCTGTGTGTAGCTGCAGAGCGCTTCAAGGATTGGGAAGGCCGTCATGCCTTAGACAATAGGACTAGGGCCGAAAAGCTGAGGGAGCACGTAGAGATGGTGTATTCAACTGACCATAGACTGGGCCCCGCTTTGGAAACTCCCGTCCGACCACCGACGACGCATTCAGTTTTAATCTCTCCTGCTGATGTTCCATATCCCTTAGGAGACTGAACCTGAGCAAGGCAGCTGAGCCAAATGGTACCAAGGCAGCGATTCTACGCTCCCTAGCCCACTTCCTAGAGGCATCATTGGCCCACCTACACTTTGGGCCGCTGTCCGACGCACAGCTGCTAGAAGCTGGCTGATAGCGGAAGTCTGTCCTATACAAAGAGTTGGTAGAAAGGAAGAGGTGTAAAATTACCTACCGGTCAGCCTACCACCAGGGCCCCTAAAAACACTTGAAGGGCTGATCAGGGACCGAGTGGTTAGTCACTCAGCTGAAGACGGGGTCATCTCCGATAGACAACATGGATCTGTCAAAAACAGATCCTGTCTATCTAATCCCTTTTTATTCCCAGATGAAGTGCCGGCCAGAATGGATGGAGGATAAGACGTCAAGGCCTGACGCGGGGACCTCCAGGAGGCTTTCATCTCCATGAGTCCCTTGTCAGCTGTTCGGCGAAGTGAAGGCCCTCGGGACCACACCTCAGGCCCTGGGGTGGGCTGGGCATACGGTAATCACGGGACGCATCAATTAAGAGTAGGGGACAGTCGATCCGCGGGGGAAGGGGCGTTCAGCAGGGCCCCGAAAACTTCAGTACAGGGCCTACCTCTATTCGTTATTCACGTGAACAGCCTAATGTATGGGGTGCAAAACCCAGGTTACTTCTTTGCTAGTGACCCGAAGTTGATGGGAGAGACCCTACTCGAAAGTGCTATTTCTGGCCACAGAAATCACGGACCATGAAGCCCTGATAACTGACTCTCTCCAGCCATCTAAAATGCGACTAGCAGCCGGAGGCAAAATAAACGAGAGCTGTACCAGCTACTGCACAAACTCGCATCAAGAGAGTCCCATATACTACTACCACAATACAAGCCAATATTCAGATCAAACCTCGATTATTGTGTCCAGGCTTGGTCTCCTGGGCTGGTGTGAGAAGCCGCGATATTGGAAGAAGTTTAACATCAGTTCACAAGAACGATAGGCGGATTGAGGAACAAGCCATATAAAGAGGGACTTAAGGCTCTGAACCTGTTCTTCTTGAAGCGCAGAAAACTGGAAGGTGAGCTCACAGAAGTCTTCAAGGAGATCAAGAGGCTATACACTCCAACAAAACTGACTGTAGCAGTAGCAACGCAATTCCGACTTAGAGGCTGTGACGCGCATTTAAGCTACACCAAGCCAAATTCGATCAACTCCTGAAACCAAAACACCGCTGGTCCGTAAGTTTTACCATACTGGACTATTTATTGAGCAATAACAAAACACACAACCGTCAATTATGTAACAACACATCCTCAAAAAATGAGAACCAAGTTTAAGGCGTGTGAGAGATAAGCACGTGTGTCACGCAGGTCCAAGAGGGGATATGACAAGGTAGTGCGTTGGACGCGAACAAACAAAGGTTGGCCCATAGAAGCATAGAGTGTACGAAGACGTGCAAACAGTGAATGTGGGGGGAGGGGAGAAATATCATGAAAACGCGAAACTGTAGTGTCTTTGAAGAACTTTTGCAGCTGGTCTTCACTGAGCCACGAGTACCAACGGGCAAACTGAAGAGGGCCGACGACAGTTAAAGCACAGACTTTTCCCCATGGAGTCTCCAGTGCTTGCAACAGTCCACCGACCGAGGTGATGACTACTGACTAGGTGATTCAGTTTAACCCCGTCTGGGCCGTTGCTTGTTGGCAGTGTTCCCTGGGGGCAACTTATCTAACATACACATGGCCAAGATGAACGCAGCCCTCTACCTATCTTTCCGTTTACCCTTTTCCTCATACAGGTCACTCGAAAGGCCCAGTCACGAATTTACCCGAGGCTAGCGTACCGAGGTATGGCGCCTTGTGCACTGTCCTAAAGATGCTCTTCCCAAAAGCAAGTGGTACCGGTGGACAAGGAGCATTTTGAGACACGTCAAAGAAGATCGAGCCCTTTGATGAAGTGAGTGACACCGGATCAAGTAGGACAGAGCTACTGTGAAGTAGCAGCTTGACCTCTGGATCATGTACTTGCTCTGACGCAAAGGCGGCTAAGTCAATGCCACTGGTTGGTGTGATGAGATAGGTGCGAGAAGGAGTATCTGCTGCAGGGTTAAGCTCGCCGGAGATGTGTCGTACGTTCTCTGTAAACTGAGTGATACAATCAAGGTGACGGGATTCCGTTGGCGAGTGTCGGTCCGTGATCGACCGCGCAGCGAGGATGATTAGCTTGTGATCCGTGACGGCGGAGAACTGTCTGCCTTCCAGCATGTGCCGGAAGTGACGGGGGCCAAGTAAACAGCGATTACTGCCCTGCCAAATGTACCATATCTGGATTTGGTCGGTCGCAGACACTCAGAGAAGAGAGTTATAGGTTGCCACGTGGATTTTACTTGCTGCTGTAAGGCAACACCAAAAGCTAAGTCAGAAGCATCGGCTGGCAGTGCCAAGAAGGCTTTTAGTAGGAGAAGTGCAAATGCGGCTATGTTGGAGACAGTTTGCTTCAGTTCAAAAGAAGCAGAAAGGGCATTCTCGGAAAATTCGAACGTTTCGGTCTTCACGCGCAGTAAACCTCTGAGAGGTCGCATCAAGTGAGCACACTTAGGAATAAGACGGCAGTAAAAATTGACTAAGCCGTCGAATCGGGTTCAAGATACTGGAGATTCATCTGCACCTTATCCTTCGTGAGTGAGACACCTGTGGCTGACATCTCGTGGCCAACAGAAGTAACACCTTCTTGACCAGATCGCCACTTCCCCGCATTGACAGCTAAGCACCTTCTTTTGCTGTGCAACATGGAAGCCTTTGGCACTGGTGAGCCAGTATATAGGTGGCTGGCGGACCTCGCCTCCCATATGACTTCTTCCGTCAAAACAAGCGGCAGGTGCTCTAGTTTGGTGAAAGCCACCAGTGGTGCACAGCAGGGGTCCGCCCTAGGCCCGATGCCGTTCTCGTTGCTTATTACCTATCTGGCATCCGCCCTTTAATAACCTCGTTCCATCTTTGCGGATGACGCGAAGTTTGTTGGATCTGAGGGTAAGGTCGACCTAGGCAGAAATATAGGGACAGTCCTGGAATGGGCATAAAAGTATGACTTAGAGCAGAACTCTGGAAAAAGCCATTTCTTTTTAGGGGAAACAAAAATCCTAGCTGTCGCTCATGACCAAGCAGTCATTAGGATTAAAGACCTCGGGGTAATCATGAGCAGGGACTTCAGAAGGTCGAATCAGTGCAGCGTTGTAGAACAAGAGGCTCTAGGTGAGCTTTTTAGACGGCGATCAGCTTTGTTTTACGGGCAGCCGGAAATATCCCTACATATTTACATGGCTATAGAACGAACTCGCTTAGAAGGCAGCGCGCAGGATTGGGCACTCTTCTACAAAAAAGAACGTTGCCTGCTTAGCGAAATTTCAGCTTCTTGCGGCGCATGCAGTTAAAAGGCAAACGGTGGGAAGTGTTCGCAGACTCTGTGATCTGAATCTTTTCTCGTTGGAGAGGAGACATCATAGGGATCTCAGAAACTTTCAGGGTAATGAAGGGTATTTCCGGCCTCGGGCTGGATGGTCTATCCTAGATGGCTTTGAATTCTCAACTAAGGGGACACGAGAAGAAGCTGACGAAACTTAGAACTAGGTTGGTGATTAGGTAGCAGTTCTTGGGTTATAGGGTGTTGAACAGTTGGAAAAGTCCGCCTGGTGGAATGGTAGGCCTACGGACAGTCCAGTTCTTCAAGAGCTTCTTGGATCTAAGGTGGTACGAGATATTTTCTGGTAGTGAGCTTTGCGTATGTTCAATCGAATGACGACCGGTAGCAATGTGGTCCGTGTTAGAAGTGCACAGAAGGCTTTCGAGCGTGGCTAGTGAAAGTACCTTTTGTTCGGTCTGGCGGCGAAATACCAAAGTAATCCCCTCTTTCGGATGAATAGAGAAGACTCAGGTCGTTTCGCAGATGCAAAGGTGTAACCTACATATTGTGGAACCGAAACAGAGCCGATACCGGAGGTACTCCGAACGAAAGTAAGCACAAAAGCTTGGCAGAAAGCGAAACGCAAGCCTGTACAATCGGCGTAGGAACGAAAGTGGCAGTGGTTCAAAACGAGGTCGATGAAAACCTCGGAAATGTCAGTCCAGTGAAAGGTACGCAACCGAACAAAACACTGAGGTCAACGACAAACGTCAGAGAAGCTCATGGAGAAAATAGACGCAAAATGATATCCAGAAAACCGTCTTTTTCTCGGACCGATCGAAATCGCTGTAAATGTTGTGACTGACGTTTTAGTTAATTGTGTACCATCTTGGTGAACGCTGGAGTCGCATACTGTTTTTCGCAGTTGATGCGCTATAAGGTTTTGGGCTTTCCCTCATTCTAAGCGGGATTTCGGTGAAACACACTGCAGTGATGGGTGCAAACCTGGTGTGCACAACGCCGAAAGAGTTCTAGGAGCTGTATTTGCCGCTACCATTAGCTGTCCCATGCAAACCATTCTCGACGGTGGGGGCCCAGACGGCAGCTGATTTCGAGAGAAAGTCGGATGCCTGTTAGCACAGCTTGCTTGAAGACCCTGCGTAGAATGACAGACTACCTCATAGCCTCCTGAGCAACGGGACACGTAGTGCTTGAAGCTACGTCAAACAGGATTTCCACCGAGAGGCAAAGAGCCTGGGCCGTGCAGTGGCGCTCGGGTATGAGCAATGCTAAAATCCGACTTCTATCGCTAACTTGTAAAGGTAAATTGAAACCCGGTTTCATAGGCTGACTGACCAAAATTGATTATATCCATCGTCACATTCGTTTTTCACACTTTTTCACGACGTCACTACGGACTAAAACGCTTGTGGCCGGTGCTCACAGCCCAATGGCTGCGACATGTGAGGCACGACCACATGGAAAGAGGCTGGTATAAATCAGAACACGAGGCAGCTAAACACTACTCCTATTATCCTACCAAAATAGTCACCGTAATGGAGCAACGATCCTCTGCCTGGCGGAAGGTTCCTACAAAACCAAAAAACGAAGGCTGATGTGTTGTACTCTCCGGTTGGACCCTATCCTAGCACGTTGCGGTCAGAACGTGATGTGACAAGGGGAGCCATCGAGCTCCGATCGCGCGGGCCGACAAAAATGTAAGGTACGATACTAGACTGCCAAAATTTGAACGGTTTTAAAAGTCCCGGAGGACATTGGGGAGGCCTAAACACGTGAAAATCAAAGGTCAGGCAAGAAGGACAAATAGAAAGAAAAAAGTAAGATGAGCTCCGGGGCAGAGGAGTGCAGGAGCCTGCCTCTCTGGAATCACAAAACACGATGCAACACACGACCCACGATCATCCAAAGCACGACTGGTCCTCAACCTGTTTCGGAATCAAGTTGAATACGTGGCGCAGATTGGTTTGTGTCATCTTAAAGGTGGTGCTCCAGTACGGTGAAGTGTCCTATATCTGACATCTTTCATGCCCACCGAAGCTAACATCGCTTCCGGGTCCGACAAATTTCCAAATAGCTGAACTATTTTTCCACGTGTTATTATTTTATTCTTCATTGTCATTAAAAATAGTTTTCTGTTTTTATATTTCTTTTCTATTTCTTTTATTTCTTCTGGTCTTCTAAATTGACTGCCACACGACCAGCCATGTTTGTAGACGCAGTAGATAGAGAAGAAGCCTTCAGTACCGTCCTCGCAAGCACTACCACGGCGGTCTAGAGGGAGAACCAGGGAGTGTGAGCGTCAAGGTCCCACCTTCAACAAAGATTGCTTGCCGTGCTACCATGTCCCGCAGTCCAGTGGGATCTGAGGTCAGTTGTACTTCCACATGGACTCTTTTGTTTTGGGGGAAGCGGAAATGGATGCTCAGGCAACTCGAAAACTTGCGACATTGTCATGACCAATGGAATGAGTGCTGTTTCGTTTTTCAGCTGCATCACATGAGGACCTCTGGGGCCTCGGGCGCAAGAAACTGGATGCAAGTTTGCCTCCAGCCTCCTTATCCTGTGATCTGATGGGATGTGATCTGATCTGAATGTCTTCCAACACAGTTTTGTCTTTCGCTACGCCGTGTGCCCACGCTTCCAAGAAAGTCTCCAAACAATGCCCCAGTCACCTTACATACGATAAGAACCACACCGGCCTCTCCAGAAATCTTTGTTTCTTCCACGTTGAAATGCGCCACATTTGCCCAAACAGCCGCTGATTTACACCGCTCAGCGTGTTTGAAGCTCTCGTGCACAAGCACACCCAGGTCTCTTGCAACAGCAGCCGCAATCCTCGCTGGTAAAGACAGTCCTACGTGCGGTTCCGCGTTGCTTCCCCTACCTGACGGCAGGAGCTTGCTTTTGGCTGCATTCAGGGGTAACTCACGCTTTTCTGCCCACATGCTTATCTTGTTTAAGTTGGTCTATAGTTGACTTGAGGTCGGCCCACCTACTAGTTCGATATCCTCTACGAATAGAAATCTCAAGCAGTTTAGAGTGGCTACCAGATCGTTTGCATATAGTGGGGAGCCTCACTTCAAAGCGCCGGCTTTGGAGTCGGGCAAATATTTGTGTGAGATTTTTTGCACATATTGAAATATGTACCTGTCTCAAATAAGAACGGGACGCCAAGTTTGAACGGCCTTTCCCAGAAGTGGCGTCCCTGGGTTGTGCAGAACCGCAACAGCACACAGCTCAGTTCAGTTTCGTTTGCGCGGACCAGGCAATGACCACGGCCAATTGAGAGTCCCGTATTATTAATAATGGTATATTTCTGGACCGTGATCGAGAGGCACGCATGTTAGTGTGATCAGAGCTTACAATATTACTGAATGAGATGGAAATTCACAAATTTCAAAGAGAGATTCGGACATCACAGAAACAATGGAATAAGGCTGAGGAGAGTTTAAACGAGTCAAAATGACCAAAGTGTACGCGGTGAATACGAATTGATTTCGAGTCAACTACGGCAATAGTAATGAATCGGCTGGATGTGGGAATGCTCAGACGGACATTGGCTTAGGACGCAAAAAATACAATATTCGCAAGAATGATGCAAGAAGATCTACGGTAATTCATAATCACGTTCACCTAAAAAGGTAATTGGCGTTGAGACAAAGGAGGCATGGAAGAATTTCATGAAGGTTCGCAGAGGAATACTAATTTTTATAGATTTTCGGATATGAAAACGAATAGCACAT
This sequence comes from Fasciola hepatica, assembly GCA_948099385.1. Classification (NCBI taxonomy): domain Eukaryota; kingdom Metazoa; phylum Platyhelminthes; class Trematoda; order Plagiorchiida; family Fasciolidae; genus Fasciola; species Fasciola hepatica. The sequence continues at coordinate 11,770,835 of CANUEZ040000008.1, forward strand.
CCCGAAAAGGTGAAACAGTTTCCATGAGAAGTAGTGTGTGTCATCTGGTGTCGGCAGTTCGCACGTGGTGGAAAATGGATGAAGTTCCAGGAAGGAATAATCAGCAATCAGAATGTCGTGTCCACGAGGAACAAAATAAGGCAAGACAAGGGTGAAAACCTTTGCAATAGACCATGTTATGCTGGTAAATTGGCGAATACATCATTCTATTGAGTTTCTTGTGGCTTTTCTGTGTCCGTGTTGGGCTTTTTGGACAAGGGTTGGCTGCGATTTTTGTTCGCTGTTTCATCATTGGAAGGAGGCGGCCATCGCCGAATCTGGACCGATCACTATTTAATCAGGAGTCCTCGCACGGTGGCTTCGACATTGGGAGGGTCTTGTAGTGAGAATTCCCCAGTAAGCCTTAGAGGGGTATATGCAGCACACTAGTTAGACACCCACCGCTGCACGGTGTATCTCATCGAATTCCTGCTAAAAATGAGAGAAAAACTCAAAATTTCATGGCGTGTCATCCTTGAGAGACACTGTACATCATGAGCGTTCCCTGAAACAGCATGCAACAAACGGAAACGCCAGTTGAAACGCGGCTCAAATGGACCGTAGTGTTATCGTTCGTCCATCTATTGGACGTGCTTAACACTCACGGCGAGGAATAATCCCGTTCCACTTACATTCTGCAGGTCTACCATTCCACCAGGCAGACTGTTCCAATCAGTCAATACCCTATTACTAAAGGGGAGCGCCCTGGTTTTCAGCCTGGATCGAACATCCGTCAGCTCCCACGTGCGCCCTCTTGTTCAAGAATCGAAGGCAATTTGGAACAGACCATCCGGCCTAGGACCAGAAGTACCCTTCAATTCTTTACAATTTCTTATGGGATCTCCACAGCATCTCCTTGTTTCCAAGGGGGAAGGTTCGAGACCGCAGTGTCTCTGTTCGTGTCTTACCCCCCCCCCCACCCCTCAACCATTCGCGTCGCGAGACGTTAAGTTTTCTCCAAGCGGGCAGCTTCCCGTTTGCAGAAGGATTACCAAGCCTGCATGCTACCTTCTGAATGAGGTTTTACTATGGCCATATAAGTTGACACGGATATTTTCGGCTTCTGGCGCAACAATACTGATCGCCGTCTGGGGAATTCACTGCGAGCTCTTTGTGCTGCGGCATCTCACTGGTCTGACCTTTAGGAATCACTGGTCACGATGGCCGGCAGTCTTCAACTCTACCAACCGCTTCTATTGTGAACGGCTCCTGTCCAAGGACGACAGCTGGGCTTTCTGATGCCCCCGACAACGGACAGGTTTTTCGGCCTTTAGTGGCACGTCCCACTCTTGTGCCCGGTCCGGAACCGTTCTTATATTCCTGCTTAGGTCTCCTTGCCCTCCGATTCTGCAATTTTCACGTCATCCGCAAAACTGAAACTAGGTGATTAAAGGGCGGATGCCAAGTCGTCGATGAACAACAAGGACAGTATCAGGCTCAAGGGAGATTCTTGACGTAAGCCACTGGTGCAATTCACCAAACTAGAGCGTCTGTCCCCTATTTCGACACACGAATTCCCGCAGGAGAGAAAATCGGTCAGCCCATCGCGTACTGGCCTACCCATACCGAAAATATGCTCCCTGCTCGGCGACGGACGTTGATTGCTCGAGTCAAGGGCTAAGCCAAAGTCAAGGCAGCAAAATCCAATCTGACTCCCTCCCTTTGCACAACAAGTAGCTTCATCTAAGAAGCACTAGTTTAGTCGGACAAGACCTGGCCTTTAGAAATTCACGCTGATCTGGGCTTAGCATAGGGTGTTTCGGGTGCGAATGTTCTTCTAAAAAGCTTTACGTAGACTGCTAGCCAGGCTTATCGGCTTATGGCTACCCTGGATGACTTGGGTCTAATCTTAAGTATAGCCACGACCGTCGAACACTTTTCTTATTGAGACGACTTGCGCTGGTCCACAGGGAACTTATACGGCCTGCATACGGGTGGAGCTTTAACATCCCTCAACTCCTTGATGATATCCGGGCGGATTCCACCCGGACCCGCTGACTTATGAACATCCAATTCATGTAGTTACTTAAGCAAGTTTCCCCCTGGAATGTTTGACTCATCCAGCCACGGCGGGACCGTGCCGTAGTCATATCGACTAGTTATCACTATCTTATACGCGTACCCTACCGAAGCACTCACCCAGGGTTTCTGCATCACTGGTGATACGGAGGTCCTCAGTGGCGAGTAGATCTTTTGCACGTTTTCTTGAGCCTTTTGCCCGCACGTAACCATAGGACTTCCGTTGCAGCTTTTCCACGCACTTGGCTTAACAAAGCTCATCTCCCGCTCTTCAGTTCGCAGCAGGGTCATCGTCTCATTTCAAAGCTTCATGTAACAAGTCTGAGGTAGCTGACAGCTGGAAGGTTTGTAATGGTTCCTGCTACGGTTTCTAAGTTTATTGGCCTTGGCTACTGCAGCCTTCTCCCAAACTGGCCCGCTGCTCTCGCTGCTTCGTCTCAAGTGTGCTAACTCTTTCTGACGGGCACTTAGAGACACCTTAATTGCTGTCCAGTCTTACAGACAGCAGCCTTCTGTGCTGTGTTCCACACAAACTCATCCACCTTAAAGCGAGGCCCATCTACTACCACATTACCGGAATTTATGATCAGCCTCGAGGCTGTCTTAGATTGGCGCATGCGCAAGGTGATCTTGACACATATGTGACCACTGCTGTCCAATGGTGCACTGCGCTGTAGTTCTGGTACGCCGCTTGTGAGAATCGTCATTGCAAGGTCTAGCTTGGACGGAGTACATCCGGCCTCAGTTAAATAAGGGTCAGAAGTGGGCGAACATCTTCGCGGTGGGAAGAGTGCCAGAGCAATGCCGAAGGAAGTGACTAAGGGGGGACAGTTCTTGATCAGTTAAGGTATTGCTTTATGATATGGAGGCATTGGGCTTCAATATGTAGACAAGAATATGAGGATAAATCATTCTCGAGCGTGTTCCTAGGCCATTATGGAAAACAGTAAATCCTGCTACGCCCACATATAAAAATCCTCCCCAGCCGTTACTATATACTTGTATTGTTGAAACGTTTATTTATTTTATCGATCCTCGAACACGTGCAGAGCGCATTAACTAACACATCTGGACATTTGTTCATGTTCTGCTCACGTATGTTGGCATGCCTACGATTTGAACTCGGATCGCCATGGCGGGTAGCTTTCTGCGGTCCAGCAGCGTGCCATTTAAAATTTTGTGGTCAGTTTATTAGGGTGCGCGATAACCAATACGCATGTTAGTGAATAGTACAGCTCAATGCCCAATGATGCAACTTGTGCTGAATTATCCTGAAACTGAAGATTATTTCAAGTGTGCACTAAAAGCCTCTCACACGTGCACTTTAATAGTTCCGAAACCATTTCGGGACAGATACGTCTGCTAATCGCATGATCCTTTCGGGTTAGTGAAAAGTATGCCGGCTGCGGATATAAAAGTTTGTAGTCTGGAGCTCATTTTGAGACACATTAATGGTTATTTTTGATCTACGCTTTCCAGCAAGGTACCAGTGACCTCTTTTGTCCATGGTTCAAATGTCCTTTCAAGCTACAGAATGCGGCGGTAACATATATAACAGGACCCAAGTTTCGTTAACAGCCTAGTATCAGGAACATTAGTAAGGCCAGTACGACCATTTTCCTTGATCCTCTGAGGTTCATTTGGGGTTACTTCAAAATAAGCAATCCATTTCACCCGCTTCGAACATGATTCCCGTCACTTACGCGGTTCTGCACCTTTAGGTCGCCAGCAAGCTGCCAACCAGCCACAGCAGCACTGTCTGTTGGACCAGCCACAGCTACCAATGGAAGTAATGTTGGCCAACCTGTTCATTTATACCCGTATATATTGGTAAATTAAAACAAAACAGAAAAGAGAATATCATCCGTATTTTCCGCATATAACACTTCATCACCTTCAACCATTTTCTCCAAATTACAAGCTTAAAGCCAGTCTGACGAACATCAGCGTTGGATCACAAGACTCTGTGGCCATGACGGTCGTATCTGACTCCGACTTTTGCCGAACTCTGGCTTTCGTCGTAAAAGCTGTGGCCGTGCAGCTGGGGTTTGCACATAACTTTATAGCCGCAAAAATGTTTTGACTCGGTACCGTGGGCTTAGAGGATCAATCTTGTTAACTGGGCCACTCGTTACCCACTATCGGAACAACCGTCACAGCCTCCAGGAATGCAGTAGATCACTAAGAGCACGCTGTAATGTTCATGTTGATTAAAAAATTCCTCTTCTGCCCACATTCCTGTACTCTATGACCGATTTTAGACCGCCTTCTCTAACCCACTTCATGCTGACACTGTTTTGTGGTCGACAACTATTCTACGCTTGGTGCACTTACTTTTTCTTTTTATGGTTGTGCTTTCTTATTTAGATTACTTTGAGGACAGTTGGTACGGTAGTTAGAGGCACTGGTTCAACACAGTTTGTTTTATTACTCCTCGGTTTCGCTTTCTCGCTCACGTCGACTGACCGTAAACGTTCAGCTCGTTTACGTTGATTTTTGGCTGCCACGATCAGGAAATTGTTCTTTGGGCCTGATTAAGCGTGGAGAACTTGTTCTATTTGTTTGGACTTTAGGACAGGTATTTATTATTTACTCTTTTTGGCCAACTATTCCTCTTTTTACAGAATTTGTCCTATTTTTGATTAACTTTTTGGCTGGATAGCGACTGAGGCTCACTGTCAAAGGTATGATCATGTTTGTACTTGTATTTTTACTCGCTAATAGTACCGTAGAATTTGCAGAGCAATCGTGTTCTTGATTTGGGTTCTGCATTGATTTGGGCTACGCGTTGCTTTGAGGCTCCAAGGTGCTATCCAGAACGAGTGAAGCTTATTAGTCGGTGAATCGATAATTGAATCGTTGGTCAGGCTTCACCCGGACCAGGACTTGAGCGTTTTGGTCGTTACAGTACTTTGACACTGTCTCTGGAACGATGCGAACTACAAGGAGCAATAAGGTGACCGCTGCACTCAACCGATCTGACAATCGGGTCGGATCGGATCAAATCATCGCTGGAACCCGGCAAATCCCTCCTGATAGTTTTCTGTTCATGACTCCAGGGTTACAGGCTCTAGTCGGCATAGTCGTTGTTCTAAGTCGAATTTGTTGCTTGTCGAACTTAGGGAACGCCACCTTAAAGAGAAACTAGCACAGGATTTGAAGGCCTTTAAAGAAAGCCAGAAAAAAGAGTTTCTAAGAGGTAAGCAAGATTTGGAGATCGCCGAACTCTCTGAAAGGTTAGACAGAAGTGCGTCTGTGCGATCCTTGGACTCAATCGACTGTGATAAAAGAGTGCATGAGTACGTTCAGGTGCACACCAGGTCGATTTGTGATGAGCTCATAGATACTGCTGTTCAGAGAAACGAAAAAGCCGGTAAGCAGGACCCTAATCATAAGTTATGGAATGCGGCTTCTCACTTTGTGGGTGGGATTGACTTACCAAAAGTAGAATTGTTTTCTTTCGATGGTCGGCCAGAAATGTGCTGGAAGTTCATTCGACAGTTTCATGTGTATGTCACCTCGAAGGTCATGGATGACGGCCAACGCCTGATGTATTTGCTTCATTACTGTAAGGGTAAGGCACTGGAAGCAATCGAGGAATGTGTGATGCTTCCTCCCAGCGAAAAATTTCGTAGAGCTTGTGAGATACTAAAGGAATTATTTGGCCGCCCGCACGAGGTAATGCGATCACTCCTAGGGGGCCTAATGAAAGGACTGAACATCAGTAGCTTGGTCTCAGAAGCACTATCGACGCTAGCCGTTAGAATGGAGAGCTGCATGATTGCTCTCGGGAAGATGAATTATACGTAAGATCTGAACTCGCTGGCCACCCTGGAACGTGTGGTTAGTGGTCTTCCATACTCCCTACAGAATAAATGGGATGAGAGAGTCGATCGGTTAAAGCAAAACGGTCGGGAACCAACGTTTAGTGAGCTAACGGAATTCGTGTCCACCACGGCCCGGATCGCCCGTAGTCGCTTCGGACAACTAGCAAGCCGAACTAAGACCACTGGCCGGGTGAATCAAGCCAATCGCAACCCAGGTCCACGTCATTCTGGATCTAGTTGGTCCATAAGCACAGTGCAGCAGGAAAAAGAGCGACCTCAGACCTGCTCGAAATGTGATGGAAACTACTCGATAACGCCGTGCCAAGAGGTCTTGGCGTTAGAAGTACCTGCGAGATGGGCAGAAGCCCGTAAAAAAGGGTTGTGCTTCATTTGTCTGAAAAGAAGCCATAGAGCGGGTGACTGCAAGTCAAAAACCGTCTGCACTATTGAAGGCTGTGGCGGTAGGCATCATCAACTACTCCATAGGACTATACCACAGCGCCCTGTACCACCCAAGGCAGTGAGCGAAAATCACTGCGGAGTGACCAAGATGCAGCATAATGGCATACACCTTGGACTACTGCCGGTAAGAATTAAGGCCGGAGAAAAGGAGGTTGTTGGATATGCTTTCCTCGACAATGGATCCGACACTAACCTCATTCGAGCCGAGGTCATACAACGTCTGGGTTTAGGTTTTCGAAACAGCCAGTTGACAATTAAGACTCTGGGGGGACCCAAAAAAGCTAATGCGGTCAGTGACGCGTTCGAATTGATCCCAATGAATGGCACCGATTCAGTCAGCATAGAGCAAGCTGTTGTTGTTGAGTCACTGTCCGTGCCCAAGCCCAGTTCCGATGATGAGTATAGGAAGTGGCCTCACTTGGAATACCTACCTATAGAAACCGTAAATGAGGATGTACTGTTGCTTATCGGATGTGACGTACCCGAGGCTCATTGGGTTTTAGATCAGAGACTAGGCGGTCGTAAACATCCCTATGCAGTCCGCACACTGTTAGGCTGGGTGATATTTCGTCCGACCACCTTCAAAAGGCATCAGTCCTTATCGGTGAACTGGGTGACTCAAAGCAAATCATCACCCACAAAAGAAATACAAAGGACGTATGATGCGGAGTTTGGGGACTTGCAGCTACTGGACAAAAGTGTTTCCATAGAGGACGCTCAAGTCATAAAATACGTCGAGGCCGAGACGCGGCATATACAGGGACACTTCATGGTTCCTCTGCCATGGAGGAAGGGTGTTGCGACAGGGCTCGGGAACCTGGAGTCTGCGCGAACGAGGTTGCACAGTTTAAAACTTCGCCTGACAAACGACAAAAACCTGTGGATCAGATATACCAAAGCGATGGATCAAGCCATAGCCTAGGGATACGCGATAAGGGTACCGTTGCATCAAATGAACTGTGACTACAGACCTCGGTGGTACTTACCGCACCACGCTGTCTTAAACCCGAAAAAGCCTGAGAAGTTGCGTATTGTCTTGGATTGCGCGGCCAAACATAAGGGGCGGTCGCTAAATGACATGCTTTATCAAGGCCTTGATACTACTGCTGATCTTGTGGGCATACTTTTGCGATTCCGCAAGGAAAAGGTGGCCGTTTCAGCGGACATAGAAGAAATGTTCACGCAAGTAAAGGTGTCCGAAAGTGACAGAAGTGCCTTGCGGTTCCTATGGTGACCACAAGGAGACCTGTCACTGGTGCCGGAACAATATCAGATGACGGCCCATCCCTTTGGGACCACTTCCTCACCCTTCTGCGCCAACTTCGCGTTATGCCGAGCTGCGAGGGATTTTGAGGTAGGTTATGAACCATCGGTCTTGCAAGCCGTAGAACGCAGTTTTTATGTCGATGATTGACTTGCATCCTTTGAAACTAGCGCTGAGGCTTCTGCTTTTGCGACAAAGATAACTGCGTTATTGATGCACGCTGGTTTCAAGCTGAGGAAATGGGTATCCAACTGACGGAAGTTTATGGCCTTATCTCCAGACCCTGATTTGAATGCCAGTTCCGTTCGGCTACCTCAGCAGAACGACACCGGCCAGAAAGCACTGGGTGTTCAGTGTGATACGGTCACGGACGAATTTACGTTTCAGTTCCAGTTGCTTGATAGGCCTTTGACAAGAAGAGGCATACTGTCGAACGTCAGTTCCCTGTTTGACCCACTTGGGCTAGTGGCTCCGCTATGTCTTCCGGCTAGGCAGTTGTTGCAGAGGTTATGCAGGTCGAAATTAGGTTAGGATAGCCCACTCAGTCCAGCAGATACGGTGTTGTGGAATAATTGGGTATCATTCATGAACCACGTCGGTAAAATAAGAGTACCGAGGAGCATAATTAAAGAGACCCAATAAGGAATAGGATGCACTGAGTTGCATATATTCTGTGATGCTTCAGAAACCGGATACGGTGCAGTAGCATACGCGAGGCGAATTCTCGTGGACAGAGCCCCATACTACGTGCTTCTATCTAATAAATCTCGAGTAGCACCTATCAAAACCGTTACTATCCCGAGGCTTGAGTTGGCGGCAGCCGTCTTAGGTGTTCGATTGAGTGAGATGTTAAAACGAAGCTTGCCAAATTGTTTTGACCGAGCGTATTTTTGGACAGACTCGATGATCGTCAGGTACTACATAGAGAACACCGGTACGCGTTACAGTACCTTCGTCGCTAACCGATTAGCAATTATTCATCAGTATACTAACGTTTCCCAATGGCGGCACTTGCGATCGGAAGATAATATTGCTGATCTAGCCTCAAGAGGAATTTCAACCGAAGAGGAACTGAGGATATGGTTGAGAGGACCCTCGCTCTTGAACGACTATAATCCACCAGAATTGGTATTGTCTGTCCCAATGGATGGTGTGGAGACTAAGAAAGGACCGGCTTTGGTGAATACGGCCAACCTGCACACTGACGTCACCCTCCTGTTTTCTCGATATTCTGATTGGTCCAAGCCCTTGAAGGCTGTTGCCTGGCTCGTCCGGTTTACTTCTATATTCAAGTTATGTTCTCAAGGAGCAAGGATTTGCTGAACGTGGGCAGCCTGTCGGCCGAAGACATAGAGAGGGCCAGGTTCCGAGTGATAACAATAGTTCAGAGGGATTCATTTGGAGAGTTTTTACAGCGAGAACCACTTAAAGATGAGCTATGCAAGGGTGCCTTGGGTTCCCTAAAAAAGCTATGCCCGACTGTATTGGGAAATCTTCTGTGTGTTGGCGGACGACTCAATTATGCTGAATATCCAAGTGCCTTTAAACACCCAGTTATTTTGCCGAACAGACACCCAGCGACAGAACTCATTATCCGCCACCACCATAGTAGAGAAGGACATAGTGGCACCGCGCAAGTGCTTGCCGCAATCCGCGAGAGATACTGGATTATCAATGGAATCGGAGCGGTCAAACGGGTAATAGGACGATGTTTCACTTGTCGTAGGCTGGCCGCCGTCGCCGGTCCGCAGTTGACGGCTCCTCTTCCTCCTTGTCGTGTGGAAAGGGGGTGGTATTGCTTCAGTTCGGTCGGAATAGATTACTTTGGTCCTATCCTTGTTCGTAAGGGCCGAGGGTCGAAAAAAGATTTGGCTGTCTAGTCCCTCGTCTACAAACTCGAGCTACTCATTTGGAAATGACAGCTAGCTTAAGCACTGACTCGTTCATCATGTCACTCGTACGCTTTGTTGGTAGACTTGGAACACCAACAGAAATCTATAGTGACAACGGGTCGAATTTCGTGGGTGCAGTTACTGAGCTCAAAGGTCAGTTGAAGCGTTGGGATAGACGGCGCATTAACGATCACCTAGCCAGTCAGGGTATAAGTTGTCACTTCAACCCCCCAGCATCGAGCCACCGAGGGGGCGTATGGGAGAGAATGATCCGTTCGGTAGGCAGGTTGCTATCAGTGCTTTCGAAGGAACAGATAATGAGTGAGGAGACGTTACATACTTGCTTTGTTGAAGTCGAGAGGATATTGAATAATCGACCGATAGTCCCACTTTTGTCCGATGACCAGAGCAGATTGGCTTTGACTCCGAGCAGTCTACTTCTGCCGTGGGGCGATTGCGGTATATTAGATAATGCTAATATGAGAGAACACTATTGTAGACGTTGAAAGCAGGTCAACCACTTTGCGAATAACTTTTGGCGCCGATGAGTGAGAGAATATGTCCCGACTCTGCAGGCCAGACAGAAATAACTTACAAAACATAGAAATCTTAGAAAGGGAGATATCGTGCTTGTTGCTTCAGAGACCTTTGCGAGAGACAAGTGGCCCATGGGGATAATTGAGGACGTAGAAGTTGATGCAGATGGACTCGTACGGACGGCCGTGGTCCGCACCAGCGAAGGAAATCAACGGAGAGATGTAAGAAAAATTTGCTTGTTAGAAGGTGCCGACTAGAAGCCGGGGTCGTAGCCTAGGGGGTACGCAGGCGTACTGCTGTAGGTCCTTGTATACCCCAAGGGAAGGGAGGTAGCAGGCGTACTGCTGTAAGTCCTGTGAACTCCGGTGTCTCGGGAGCGTAAGTAGGAAGGGGGAGCCAGAACCGATTACTGTCTAAAACTGCCGTGAAGGACCGGGAGGAATTTTGGCGGCCGGTGTAATGTCCATGGTAATTGAAAAATTCCTCTTCTGCCCACATTCCTGTACTCTATGACCGATTTTAGACCGCCTTCTCTAACCCACTTCATACTGACACTGTTTTGTGGTCGACAACTATTCTACGCTTGGTGCACTTACTTTTTCTTTTTATGGTTGTGCTTTCTTATTTAGATTACTTTGAGGACAGTTGGTACGGTAGTTAGAGGCACTGGTTCAACACAGTTTGTTTTATTACTCCTCGGTTTCGCTTTCTCGCTCACGTCGACTGACCGTAAACGTTCAGCTCGTTTACGTTGATTTTTGGCTGCCACGATCAGGAAATTGTTCTTTGGGCCTGATTAAGCGTGGAGAACTTGTTCTATTTGTTTGGACTTTAGGACAGGTATTTATTATTTACTCTTTTTGGCCAACTATTCCTCTTTTTACAGAATTTGTCCTATTTTTGATTAACTTTTTGGCTGGATAGCGACTGAGGCTCACTGTCAAAGGTATGATCATGTTTGTACTTGTATTTTTACTCGCTAATAGTACCGTAGAATTTGCAGAGCAATCGTGTTCTTGATTTGGGTTCTGCATTGATTTGGGCTACGCGTTGCTTTGAGGCTCCAAGGTGCTATCCAGAACGAGTGAAGCTTATTAGTCGGTGAATCGATAATTGAATCGTTGGTCAGGCTTCACCCGGACCAGGACTTGAGCGTTTTGGTGGTTACACACGCTGATGGCAAATACACATTCGATAACTACTATTTAGTTCGAGTGCTCATACGGCGACGGCTATAAATGAGGCTGCGCAAGGGTGGTCTAGAGCGAAGAACGGGTAATGGACAAACAAAGAAGAATGAAAATTAAATTGGTCAGTCAACAACGGTAGCGGGCATGATTTCTATACAAATGGATGCACGAAACTGAATTTATATCTGTCAAGTACCACATATGGAGATAGAAGCTACCAGGTTGATGATGGCAGGAATTATTGTTAGTGGTTCGTTTCTCGACCGTGGTCGAGATGCACGCTTAAGAGCGTGAGCATTGAGTACAGCGACACTCAATACGATGAAATACTCACAAATTTTAATGGTAGGAGTTGGAAGTGTCGACAACAAGGCAACAAAGCAACAAAAACATTATTCTTTTGAATGAATCAAAATGAAGATAGTTTGCGCAGCAAATATGGGACAGTTTCGAACCAAAGTTTGGCAAAGGCAACCCTTGGAAATGTTGAAAACGTCGTGAATGCAAAGTGACGTACATAAATTACTTGCAAGAACAAAGCAAGTCATGAGAGAGGGAGGCTTATAGACTTTCAATGAGCGGAGTGTTATGGAACGGGTAGATAGGAATAAAATGCCTAGAAGTACGTAAGGTAACACTGACAAAGGCGAAAAGAACGGTGATTCATAAATAGCCCAATGTTTTTGTCATATTCCCGTTTACCTGCATTTTTCGAGATTTGCAGCCGACTGCTCACCAGTTCCGTCCATAACCATACCCTTTTCCTATAACAAAAAGTGCTGCTACTGCGGATATTTTTATTAATTTGTACACTTATTTTTGCTGTCCGTTTTTTTATCACAATGGCCGATTGACGTCGCTCGCTGAACTATCTTTCCGTAATCCTTCAGCTGTTGGCGTAGTCAATGACGATTATCCATAACCTTTAACAGTACATTTGTTCCTCAACACAGTGCACTTCCGTTCCTCTATCTTGATCTTGCTGTGCATCACACTCTCAACATCTGCATACTTTAAGTATATCCACCATGCAACTACACCCCTCCGTTGCTATAGCGCGATATCCATCAAAATAATCACCAATCGATTCGTACTCACCTCCCATATTCGTCACCATACCCTCACAAACAAGTCGAAAATGCGGTCATCACAGCAACCTACTCAAAAAAGTCTTCCTAACCACCTAATGTTTACTTGTTGTCAAACCATCACCCACCTATTTTAAAGTGGTCAGTTTGCCAACCAATTAAAACTTGTCCGAAAAATTCCACAGGAAACACAGAAAAAACAGCTCGGAGAACAAGCTCGCTTTTAATTACTCGCAGCCACAAAAGTATATAAAATAAATACGAATCAAAACAAAACAGCGAAGAGATCATCCAAATCTCTCTGAGCACGTGTATGTGCATGTGAAACCAGTCACAGTGACGAATATTCGAGAGGTTACACATGTGTTTGGGAACAAGAAGTGGGCCATGGAAGCTTAAGCACTTGCATAAATTGTTTCTAAGAACATGGGGGAGGATTGTAGAGTCGAATAATTGCGGCTTCGGATTTGGCCAAGATGCGATACTTGACAACTATTGATTGCTTGACCCGGAAATTATAAATGGCGCGAAAGGCGTCTACCACCCATAATTAATGGTTTGAATCAACAAAGTGTGAACACACAATACTCGTGATTGTCTTAATTGCTCCGGTGTTCAACCAAGCCGCGTGGTGTTTACGAACACGTTCGGATAAGCGCCTGGTCGTGCGGTCAGCGCACCCAGTTTCACAGGAACAAGTGAGTGAATACACAAACTAAGATGCCGCGGAATGTGGCACTCTATCCTTCAGTCGAAACTCACGATCGGTTTGAACTCGAGCATAACTTGTAATTGTGTAGCGTAGAATGTTCTACTGACTGATCTTGTTGGTCTTCGTTGAATGAATTTAGTTTCTGTATCTCTTTTGAGTAGCAAAAGGACATATGCGGGTTTCTTTTGGACTGCTGTCTGCCTTGGCTTATCTTCATGTCGTTGCATTGTATTTTCAATGGACCTTTTAGGATAACCGTTTTCCAGGAGAGCACTCTCCAGAAAACGTAGTTTACTTTCTATTGTGTTTTACGTCAAGGTTTTACTTGTTCTATAAACCAAGCACCATACTAGATTTCCATTAACTTTGAGTGGTACAAAAAAGTAAAATTAAGTGCACCGGCCGCTCCAGATTGGTTTTCTGTGCGCTGACAACTGAACGGAAGCGTCACTTCGGGGGTTTACGCAAACATTGAAGTACGGTAGGCCGTCTCTTTTTTCGTTTTCAAGAGAGCAAAATTGTTGAAAGAGAGGGCACGATCGACGCGGTGACCTTTGAAAGGATTCAACCAACTGGGGTGACGGTTCCTAAGTTGTATGGTCTACCGAGGGTACATCAAGATGTCCCCGTGGGACCGAATGTGGGCATGTGCAACTCGCCGTATCAAGCATTAGGAAAGTGGTTGGCCAGGTCATTACAACCAGTGAGAGTCACCATTTCTAGACAAAGCCTAAGCGACACACTTCTTTTTGCATAGATCAGAAGAAATCTAGGTTTGAAGTGCAAGCAAATGATCTCGTTGGGTGTTACCTCACAGGTCATTGATGTCTCGATCTATATGAATACATGCAGGAGAACAGCATTGATCTGGACATCCCGCTGAGTTAGATGAAGCATTTATTATTTGTCTGCACCCGTAATATCCAGTTTCATTTCAACGGTGAAATATGTAGTTAGAAGTACGAAGTGGCTATTTGGTCACATTTTGGACCCTTGTTTGCCGATATTTTCCCGGCAAAAGTGGAAAGTAACAAAATCATGTCAACAGTCAAAGGTTGCATCTTAAATATATGCAATTCGCCTCATGCGTTCGCCTGGGCCAGTGGGCCCAACATGTAAAACAGCCTACCAGAAAGAATAACACCCTTGATCTGATATTTAACCTGGGTCTCACAAACGTCTCTGCCTCCGTACCAAACGACTATACAGGCAGTGACCATAAAACCGTCAGTTGCAGATTTCAAGTCAAGCCACGTACTGTTAGCCTACCATGTAACGGTCCCTCCTTCCGTCACTTTAAATGGGACCATATTCCCTCTCAAATTCGCTCTAGAAACTGGGACGAGTTCTTCCTAACAGCAAATCCCCAGTTCGCCGCTGACCTCCTCTAATCAAGTTTACACTTATGCATCGAAAACATATCATGCCCTTACTATCCATCCAGACCAGCAGGTTACCATATAACCAGGCTAAAGCAGAAACACGACGAGCTTCGACGGCAGTACCAACGAAATAGAGACTTTTCTACAGTCTTCAGACTGGAACGCCTCTACCACAAAATCCGCCGCAAGGCCCGTGACCTACAACTAAGGCAAGAAACCAAAGCGATACTCTACCCAAACAAAGCTCAAGAGCTAGCCCGGCTGCATAGGGCTCGTGCCCCACAATCAACTCGAAGCATAAAACAGATCATCCATTTGAATAATCTCATAACCTCATCTCGAAAGATAGCTGAACCATTTAACTTTTTATTCACAACCACGGTGTCTCTCAGTCCAGCCTGTACCCAGCTTGTCACCCCGTCCGTCAAAAATTCCTCACTCAGTTCTGTCACGGTTACCACTACGGATATAAATAGATACATCCACACCTTCAAACCGACCTACTACCCCGGCCCTGACGGCCTACCGTCAGCAATATTTGCTCTAGGCGGCCCGGATATTCCCCTACTACTACTTAACCTATACAATTTATCTCTGCAAACCGGGACCTTCCCCAGCCAATGGAAGAAATCCATTATTATCCCCAGGCACAAGAGAGGCGCAGTGCATGACATTGCCAATTACCGCCCGATTTATCATACGCCAATTATCTCGAGGCTGCCAGAAAATGTTGTGAAACACTACCTGACCGACTACCTTTCTACACATAAGCTCATCAGCCCAAGACAGCACGGATTTCTCAGATCACGGTCGTGTTCAACCTGCCAATTTGACTTTCTGAACTTGGTAACAACAGCTGCCGACAAAGACAGAGCACTTGTAATCATCTACCTTGATATGACAAAAGCCTTCGACAGAGTACCACATCTGCAGTTGCTTAACAAGGTTAGAGGATACGGGATTCAAACCCTCTACTCAGTTGGTTTAAATCCTACCTACAAGTTGCCTGCATCAACGGTCATATGTCAGACCCCCACCCAGTAAACAGCGGGGTTATCCAAGGCAGTGTTCTGGGACCACTGATGTTCTTACTATATATAAATTATATTTGCAATGTCATCACTTATGGCAAAATTTTGTTGTTTGCGAACGACGTGAAGAAAGTCTACGAATTCGGACGAGGAAACCTACCTGTAGCACTGAATAACATCATGGTCGACGTACAGTCCTTATCCTCCTGGTGTGATCCCTGGAAAATGGAATTTTCAGTGAACAGAGGCAGTTATCTCACGCTAAACTGCAATATTCCTTATGATACGCTTAAGATTGGCGGTGTCTCACTCTTATATTCCTCTACAATAAGAGACCTTGGACTGCAATATTCTTACACTTTCAATTTCTCTGAACACACTTCCTACATAACTGCACGGGCAAATAAGTCCCTTGGCTTGTTGCAGAGAAATTTTCTTCTCACGAACAGTGAGTTAGAGATATACAAAACTCATATTCGTCCTACCCTAGAGTACTGTACACTTGTGTTCTCAAATAAGCATAAACGTGACATTATCGACATTGAGAATGTACAACGTCGATTCACCAAAAAACTGTTCGGGCCTTCTACGACCCTGACCTACAGACAGCGGTGTACGCTCCTGCAGCTTGATCCTCTGTGGCTTACGAGAATAAAACTCAACCTAGCATTTTTGTTTACTTTGCTCCACAAACAAGCTGTATCCTCCAGCCAAGTTCAGTTCAGTATAAACTCGACACACCAGCTGCGCAATAGGGCACTCCGTACAATAATCCCTTCTTCTCGGAAATCCTTAAGGCAAAACTTCTTCCTCCTGAAATATGCAACTATGTGGAATAAACTCCTAGCTGATATCCGTTCCCTAGATTCCCTAAGTATGTTTAAGTCTAGACTACAAGTAGCGCTGGACATCCAAAAAATTGATTGCTCTTATAAATCTTCACCTGACTTTTGATAGAGCTTATGAGGAAAGCGTCGGGTACTAACCAGAACCCCTGATAATCTAGGATGTGCCACACCATACACCGTAGTTGCCATCACCTAAGCGTAAACCTACCAGGTTACAATGCCTAAACATAGTAACTCTCATGCCTTGGGTCAGTGCATCAGAAGTCGTATTTGATTATCTGAAGTACCACTGGTTGCATGAAACATAGTCTTTAAACATTTTCAGTGCTGCTTTCATTTAGTCTTCACCTTTGTCTCTAACCAAAGACGTAGCACCTGTCAGACTCCTCAACCTCCATCTAGAGGTCACCGCTATTCACTCGCCGCTCAGATTCCCTCCCTATCACAGAACTCTAGCATCTTCCATGATTGGCCTATATAACATTTGATACTTAGCCAACAAAACTACAAACCATCTGTGGATCGTACCGACGAATCACGTTGTTAGTGCTGCAAGTTGTACCCCATCTTTGTGCAGACTGGCGTTTTGTTGAACATAAACCCCATTGAATAATCACAGGCTGTGTTTGACTGTACCTCCCCTGCATTTTTTGTCCCATGTAAACGGCATGAGGGTTCTGACTTCACGGATAAGGCGAGTGTTAGCGCGGCACTTCTGCAAACATTCCTGGCCGTGATGGTCTTCCAGCACAGAGTTGACCATCAATAAGACATGACCGCCAAAAAGCAGAGATTGGCATAAAAAGCGAGAAGAAATACCCCACTGTTTTATCTTCCAGGCACACCAGCCTTGTCACATGTGACTCATGTCTCCGGGTTGCAGTGTTGCTACGGATTGACTGGTGTGGTTGACCTATTCCCAACGTGGCTTGTTACATGCAGTCCATGTTTCGGCCGGGGCGTGGGAGCTGTGGTCGCCCACCAAAAGCAGCTCCACCTTCTCTGACAGCCAGATACCTGACTGTGATAAAACCATTAAAAAAAGAATAACAAGAACGTCTAAAAAAGTGCGGATTATTCTTGGGGTGCCACGTGCTGGATGCCAGTAGTTGTGTATCGTGCTACCTCCCTACCTGAAGCTGGCCCTTGTGCCGCCCACTGTGAGCACCGAATGTAGATAGTTAGAGTTTGCTTCCATGACAAAAATTCGGACCCATCTCGTTCACATTTCTCACGGCTCTCCAAAACCAGCCCTCACATCGGTGTCTTCCTGCTTTGCAATACGATAACGACGAAAAAGACACCGAAATAACCATGCAATCAGGTCTACATCAGATTTCCTTGCTCACAATCGAGCATAATCTCAGTACTATAGGACCATCGAGTAAGAGCGTAGATGAACTCAGGTTAACGTTCCAAGGCACGTGACCAATTGCCTCCAGTGTATCACCTATGTCACCCCAATAGTTCCCTCTACTTTAAGGCTCCTCAGAAACTACTCAGTATAGAATAACCGCTATACCGGAAGAGACGGTGACAGCATAGGGCTACGCTAACAGTGTGCTAGTTCCATTAGCTTGCAGTCTGTTATTTCAAACCTATCTTATCGCCTTGTTGCCAAACTGCGCTCTGCGTAAGCAAACGGTATTGAGGGCTATCATTTCTAACAGCTCTGAACCGCGAGACCCTAGGTCTTTTGTCAGTATCCAAGCGATGCTGTGCCAACGTGAAAAATCATAGATCCTTTGGGACGCATACACAGTTACCAAACCAGTGTACGCAACCTCGCTAGCCTGCAGCGGTATAGCGCAAATCCACTGCAAGCCTACCTTACTTAGAATGTGGAGTAGGTGCCACTGACTGCTCAAATGAAACTTCATCCAAGTCCCACCTACACAATTCTAACCAGTCCATTATTTATTGTCTTCATATATCACCATAACCCACAGCTGGAACCACGTCCAGACTGCAATCCCCCTTTATTTCAGGTTCGTTGTCTCCCACTATCTCGGTCGCCAAACCGGATAACCAACGATGCCACTTTAACTCGTACGGACAGAGACTCAAGTGGAACCTACCATAGCAACTGAGACCGAAATCAAACCACCCGACAGGAAATGCTCCTAATTGCTTATCAGATCGTACAGATTTTTCAAAAGCAACCAACACGAATTCCAGTTTGTGCGCATGCCGCTAATATACCGCCACAACGACCGATTGACAGGCACATACTTTGCCCTGCCAGACGAAACATCCACACGATGTCGTACGTTACCAGAAATGACGCTGAGTAACACTGAAGGCAAATGCGTCAACATATGCATATATATTTGTCAGTGAAACAGCATAATAACTCTGAAGTCCATGCGGAGATTTCCCACTTTATTATCCGTCACCACAGTTTACCTCTCCCCCGAACCGTAGCCGGTCGGAAATTGACTCTCCACTCCTCAAGGACCCCCAAGTTGCGCTTTCTCATTTCTGAATGGTACATGTTGCCGATCCTGAATCTAAATCCACCTTTCTATGGATTGCTGTTTCTCCAACATCCACCAGTGTTCACTTTTACGAAATTTGTCTTGGCACCGTTTCGAAACTCATTCCATTTATTGAACTCCGGTAAACCCGTCATTCAGGGTCTGCATGGCCTTCATGGATCGCTATCCTCTTCGCATGCATCGACTTTCCCGGGAACATTTCTCCACGATTTTTTCTTCCTTTTCTTCTTCTTCAAAATTTACTCCATCTGCAGAACCTAATTAGGCCTCCGTTTTCCTCATCTTGCATCATTCTCGTTCATAATGCATCCTTGGCACTGCGTTAACGATTTTTCGATATCTCCACCGAGCACCACCTTCCAGCTGTAATGCACGTGGGGTCCGGAGGTCTGAAAATAGATGCACAGATCAGCACAACTGGTCACAGCACGAGGTCAGTCACAACAGAAGACGAAGCTCGGAAACAATGGACTCGTATTGGCACGAGGCGACGCGGTAACTGGTACAGGTCGAAACCAGAAGTGGGGTCAAACGGGGGCGTCCATTGGGGTTTTATACAGTTTTAGGGTCGGGGTCAAGGTCACTGTTCGTGGGGAGAGGGAGGTGAGATGCCTGCCGCACTAGGCAGCTCCGCCTCATGGTTACCGACGGTGCCTGGAAAATAAAAGGAAAGGAGACAGGATTATGAACAATCAGAAATACACTACGCAGCCCTCTCTCGTGAAAGGGCTGTCCCCGGCCCTCCTTTATGCACCTCGACCTCCTCAGCAACAGATGGAATGCAGGGGGCCTGCTGCTAACTATTCCGTCGTTGTGCATCGCTGGTTTCAGCCGGTTGCAGGGCACAATTTGGCTTTGGGTTTCTGGGTTTTCGCCGACGCGAACAACACGGCACGTTGTGGGGCTCAAGGTTTCGATCACATTGAAGGGTTCGGTCCAGTCATACTTAAACTTGGAAGGTACTCCCGGGATCTGCGTCATCGACTGCATCCAAACCTCTTCACCCGGCTGTACTGGCTTTCCGTGAGCTTTGCGATCGTAGAACTCTTTTTGATGTCCTCAAATGTGTACGTGCAAGACGATAACTGTCGCCGAGGGTTCGGCAAAGCTTAATTGCATAGTCCGTTGATGTCAGTATGTCGTCAGCGAGCCATGGCACCGTAAGATCAATGGGTAACCGCAATTTCCGTCCGGTGATCATGGAATGTGGCGACTGCCCTGTCGAAGTCTGCACTGATGCCCTGTATGCGAACAAATATGTGGGTAGCGCACTATCCCAGTGTCGAGTGGTATGTCTCTCTATGAAGGCTTTCAGCAAGCTTTTAGGATTAGGTTTCCTCGTTCCACAAGTCCATTCCCTTGTGGGTAGTACGGTGTCGTGCGGGTTTTTTATCCCCAGTAGCTGACACATGTCGGCCAATAACATACTTTCGAAGCTGAAGCCCTGGTCCGTGTGGATGGATAATGGTGCCCCCCAAAGTGCGATCCAGACATTAAAAATTGTCTGGGCTATGGTAAAGGAATCAGTGCGTGGTATAGGTTCTGCTTCACACCATTTCGTGACGTAATCTATCATGACCAGAACAAAGCGATTTCCTCTATTGGACTCGGGGAAAGGACCGACAATGTCAATCCCCAACCGTTTGTTTGGGTATCCCGCCATGATGGGTGCCAAGGGTGCCCGGTTAGTGGTCTGCGGCGCCTTGAAAAGCATACACAGTTGACAACTTTTACAGAAATTCACTATATCTCCCACCTGATGTGGCCACCAAAACCTGGTGCGAACAGCCGCCAGCATCTTCCGTCGTCCGGCATGTCCCAGCTCACAATGCAATTCTGCCAGCACTGTCTCGACGGCACCCTGGGGTACTACTATTCTCCTCGTAAGAGGTGGGTCCATACTGGAAATGCGGGATGCCATCCACGATCGTCAAGTGTTCCCACAGACTCCACAAACACAGGGTTTCCCAACTCTGTCCAGCCATTTCTTCTCGTGTCGGTTTAGTACTGTTTTCGTTTAATCGCCTATGTATCAGCTCCAGTTCCGGATCTATTGCTTGGCGTTTCCTTCCAACATCCAGCGGCGCCGCCTGCAGCGTGATAGCCATTACATGAGTGGTGGAGCACGTGGGACACTCTCCATGTGCCCTGCAAGGTCGTTTTGACAGGGCATCCGCATTTTGATGGCTGCGCCCCGGGCGGTGGACACATTGAAACTGGTACTCTTGCATCTTTTCCTGCCATCTGGCAACTTAACCAGCAGCATCCTTGAACGACTGCAACCAAACTAGCGCTTTGTGATCGGTCCGAACGATAAACGCTTTTCTCAACAGGTAATGGCCGAAATGAGACAAGAAGTATACTAAAGCCCACATCTCCTTTCGTGTTGTGTAATAGTTCCTCTCGTGTTTATTTAGACATCGACTGCCATAGGCTATGACTCGTTCTAAACCGTTCTGATTCTGAGACAATACTGCACCAGTTCCCGTTTCCCTCGCGTCCGTGTCCAAAACGAAGGGTTCGGCTTCAGGAGAAAATACCGGTGGAGCTAGGACAGGTGAGTTGGTCAGAGCCTCTTTGAGCGACTGGAGGGCATTATTACATTCCTCAGTCCAACGGAATTGACTCTTTTTCCTTGGTCAGACGGTGTAGTGGAGCTGCAACTGTGGCAAAGCCGCTTACATATCGTCTGTAATATGAGGCTAAACCCATGAAACACCTTAGTTCATCCAAATTACTAGACGTCGGCCACTACTGGATTTGCTTGACATTTTCTGGATCCGTGTGAACCACTTCGCTGCTTATGACGTGTCCCAGATACTGAACCCGTGCCCGTAGAAAATGACATTTACTGGGTTTCAGCCTCAAGCCTGCCGCCTGTAACCGTTCAACTATACACTGTAAAGTTTCGATGTGGTCTTGGAAAGTCAGACTATGAACGATAATGTCATCCAGGTATACCAGGCATCTTGTCGGCGTAAGATCACTCAGCACTTTATGCATCGGGCGCTAAAACGTAGCGGGAGCATTGGATGGCCCGAAAGGCATGGTTTGAAATTCACACAATCCTGACGGAATCACAAAGGCCGTTTTCTCCCGGTCCTTCAAACTAACCTCTACCTGTCAATGTTCCAAAGCCAGATCCAGGGTTGGAAAGTACTTAGATCCTGCCACGGCCTCCAATGTTTCGTCGATACGGGGTGTGGGGAAGGCGTCCTTCTTTGTAATGGCATTCAATCGTCTATAATCCACGCACTACCTTGGGGTTCCGTCCTTTCTTTTACACTTACTACTAGGGAGGCCCAGGGTGGAACGGATGGACAAATGACCCAATTATCCAGCTTTCCCTTAACTACGTTATCTACTTCGTTCCCATAACCTGCCTGGATTCGCCTGAAAGGTTGCTTGATTGGTGCTGCGTCTCCCGTGTCGATATGATGTCTAACTACCAGCGTGCGTCTCAGTTTTTCTGAAGACCACGAAACAGCATCTTGGTTGCCGGTGAGCAATTCCATCAACTTTTTCGTTCCTCGCAAGAAGCAATCTCCGACTCATTACCTAGCTGGTTCAATTGTTCCGGACTGGTCTGCTGAGCCTCCCTAACTACACACACTTCGAAGTCCTTCGGCACGTATATGTTGACTGCAGGTCGATATTCAACCTGTTCTCCTGCAATATGCAAAATCCCGGCCGCCAAATGTATTAGACACAGATGGAGGGCTAAAAAGTCAACACCAAGGATAGCGTCCCAAAAGTAATTCTTTTACGACAATAGCTTGGTGGGCGACATCCTGGTGGCCTTTGCGAAAGGTGGGGGTGGCAAAGCCCAGTGTCTTGATTTCCTGATTATTAGCTGCCCAAAGACGTTGCGGTACCCACTCCTCCAGAGTCATCATAGGAGCCTCCCGAACTAACGTGCAGCTAGGCCCAGTATCGATCAAAAATGTGCTCTTTATCCCATTATTGAAGCCCTCAACTGTTGGTGAGAAATTACCAAAAACAGTGGAAACGACTAGTACAGAACTAGTATGGAAAGACTTACTGATAGCTCCATTATATTTCTTCCTGGTCATGTTTGCGTCCTTCCGTTCGTTGGCCTGTAACCAGCGTTCCGGTTGAAAACGCCTCTCTCGGTCCCGTCGGTGAAGACCTCTCGTTAGTTGATCACTGTGGCGGCCGCTAACGTTGGGCATGCCCTGCGGGCTCTTCGGAGATAGTTTGGCCCCAACTGTCGCTTCCCTTTTTGCCGCCCGTTCCACAGCCTCGAGCGAGTTTCCCGGCGGGTCAAGTGAGAACATTTCTCTAACAGCTGCTGAGTTCACTCCGTCTATGAACCGGTGTAATATCAGCATCTCCCACACCAAGGGGTCGTACCCGACGAGGGCTCGACGAGCGATTTTCTTCAGCCCCACGGAGTATTGTCGAACACCTTCCCCCGATCTTTGAATGCGATACCGGAACTCGTTCCTCAGCTCTCTCATGGTTTTCTGGGGCGTTAAAATTTTCCGCAAAATTGAGAAGGTCTCTTCACTGACTTTCTACTCTGGGATCTCTTCATGAACCAAGGTAAAAGCATCCTGGCCCAGTAGTGACAACAAGGTATCCCTGCGATGACCAGGTTCACATAGTTCCAAATATGGGCGCAATTTAGCCTCCCACATATCGAAATCATCGCCAATATCAACTTTATCTGGTGTTTGTTGGGACACAGGTGTTGGTTTATTTGCGGATTGCCCTAACCGCATCAGGGAGTCGATCAATATGTTAATCGCATTAGCGGAGGTATCATCTTCCGGTTTCTCGGGATTTGTGTTGTCTGCCATTTGTTGAGATCCCACCACTGCCACCAACTTTGTAACGCACGTGGGGTCCGGAGGTCTGAAACTAGATGCACAGATCAGCACAACTGGTCACAGCACGAGGTCAGTCACAACAGAAGACGAAGCTCGGAAACAATGGACTCGTATTGGCACGAGGCGACGCGGTAACTGGTACAGGTCGAAACCAGAAGTGGGGTCAAACGGGGGCGTCCATTGGGGTTTTATACAGTTTTAGGGTCGGGGTCAAGGTCACTGTTCGTGGGGAGAGGGAGGTGAGATGCCTGCCGCACTAGGCAGCTCCGCCTCATGGTTACCGACGGTGCCTGGAAAATAAAAGGAAAGGAGACAGGATTATGTACAATCAGAAAGGCACTACACAGCCCGGATCTGAAACCGGTTTGAAACTGCAGCGCAAACCGCTATTAAAATGATCCATCCAAACTGTTGCTGGCTATGTCTATCTATCACTGACACTCTTGAATTTCATACTTTGAATTTGTGAATATTCTGCATTATTGAGTAACGTGTTACACCATGATCATGCGCTAGCGCGTGCTTCTTGACCATGGCTGAGAAATATACCAATATTATTATGTCGTTTGTGCGGTAGATGCCAAATTTGATCCAAATGTAATACACAACGGACTAACCACAGCCCACCCAAATGTTCGAGCCACTTTGGAACACGCAGAGGAGCTTGTGTAAACAGCCGAAGTGACGCTTCCGTTCAGTTGTCAGCGCACAGAAAACCAATCTGGAGCGGCCGGTGCACTTAATTTTACTTTTTTGTACCACTCAAAGTTAATGGAAATCTAGTATGGTGCTTGGTTTATAGAACAAGTAAAACCTTGACGTAAAACACAATAGAAAGTAAACTACGTTTTCTGGAGAGTGCTCTCCTGGAAAACGGTTATCCTAAAAGGTCCATTGAAAATACAATGCAACGACATGAAGATAAGCCAAGGCAGACAGCAGTCCAAAAGAAACCCGCATATGTCCTTTTGCTACTCAAAAGAGATACAGAAACTAAATTCATTCAACGAAGACCAACAAGATCAGTCAGTAGAACATTCTACGCTACACAATTACAAGTTATGCTCGAGTTCAAACCGATCGTGAGTTTCGACTGAAGGATAGAGTGCCACATTCCGCGGCATCTTAGTTTGTGTATTCACTCACTTGTTCCTGTGAAACTGGGTGCGCTGACCGCACGACCAGGCGCTTATCCGAACGTGTTCGTAAACACCACGCGGCTTGGTTGAACACCGGAGCAATTAAGACAATCACGAGTATTGTGTGTTCACACTTTGTTGATTCAAACCATTAATTATGGGTGGTAGACGCCTTTCGCGCCATTTATAATTTCCGGGTCAAGCAATCAATAGTTGTCAAGTATCGCATCTTGGCCAAATCCGAAGCCGCAATTATTCGACTCTACAATCCTCCCCCATGTTCTTAGAAACAATTTATGCAAGTGCTTAAGCTTCCATGGCCCACTTCTTGTTCCCAAACACATGTGTAACCTCTCGAATATTCGTCACTGTGACTGGTTTCACATGCACATACACGTGCTCAGAGAGATTTGGATGATCTCTTCGCTGTTTTGTTTTGATTCGTATTTATTTTATATACTTTTGTGGCTGCGAGTAATTAAAAGCGAGCTTGTTCTCCGAGCTGTTTTTTCTGTGTTTCCTGTGGAATTTTTCGGACAAGTTTTAATTGGTTGGCAAACTGACCACTTTAAAATAGGTGGGTGATGGTTTGACAACAAGTAAACATTAGGTGGTTAGGAAGACTTTTTTGAGTAGGTTGCTGTGATGACCGCATTTTCGACTTGTTTGTGAGGGTATGGTGACGAATATGGGAGGTGAGTACGAATCGATTGGTGATTATTTTGATGGATATCGCGCTATAGCAACGGAGGGGTGTAGTTGCATGGTGGATATACTTAAAGTATGCAGATGTTGAGAGTGTGATGCACAGCAAGATCAAGATAGAGGAACGGAAGTGCACTGTGTTGAGGAACAAATGTACTGTTAAAGGTTATGGATAATCGTCATTGACTACGCCAACAGCTGAAGGATTACGGAAAGATAGTTCAGCGAGCGACGTCAATCGGCCATTGTGATAAAAAAACGGACAGCAAAAATAAGTGTACAAATTAATAAAAATATCCGCAGTAGCAGCACTTTTTGTTATAGGAAAAGGGTATGGTTATGGACGGAACTGGTGAGCAGTCGGCTGCAAATCTCGAAAAATGCAGGTAAACGGGAATATGACAAAAACATTGGGCTATTTATGAATCACCGTTCTTTTCGCCTTTGTCAGTGTTACCTTACGTACTTCTAGGCATTTTATTCCTATCTACCCGTTCCATAACACTCCGCTCATTGAAAGTCTATAAGCCTCCCTCTCTCATGACTTGCTTTGTTCTTGCAAGTAATTTATGTACGTCACTTTGCATTCACGACGTTTTCAACATTTCCAAGGGTTGCCTTTGCCAAACTTTGGTTCGAAACTGTCCCATATTTGCTGCGCAAACTATCTTCATTTTGATTCATTCAAAAGAATAATGTTTTTGTTGCTTTGTTGCCTTGTTGTCGACACTTCCAACTCCTACCATTAAAATTTGTGAGTATTTCATCGTATTGAGTGTCGCTGTACTCAATGCTCACGCTCTTAAGCGTGCATCTCGACCACGGTCGAGAAACGAACCACTAACAATAATTCCTGCCATCATCAACCTGGTAGCTTCTATCTCCATATGTGGTACTTGACAGATATAAATTCAGTTTCGTGCATCCATTTGTATAGAAATCATGCCCGCTACCGTTGTTGACTGACCAATTTAATTTTCATTCTTCTTTGTTTGTCCATTACCCGTTCTTCGCTCTAGACCACCCTTGCGCAGCCTCATTTATAGCCGTCGCCGTATGAGCACTCGAACTAAATAGTAGTTATCGAATGTGTATTTGCCATCAGCGTGTGTAACCACCAAAACGCTCAAGTCCTGGTCCGGGTGAAGCCTGACCAACGATTCAATTATCGATTCACCGACTAATAAGCTTCACTCGTTCTGGATAGCACCTTGGAGCCTCAAAGCAACGCGTAGCCCAAATCAATGCAGAACCCAAATCAAGAACACGATTGCTCTGCAAATTCTACGGTACTATTAGCGAGTAAAAATACAAGTACAAACATGATCATACCTTTGACAGTGAGCCTCAGTCGCTATCCAGCCAAAAAGTTAATCAAAAATAGGACAAATTCTGTAAAAAGAGGAATAGTTGGCCAAAAAGAGTAAATAATAAATACCTGTCCTAAAGTCCAAACAAATAGAACAAGTTCTCCACGCTTAATCAGGCCCAAAGAACAATTTCCTGATCGTGGCAGCCAAAAATCAACGTAAACGTAAACTGTTGCTGGCTATGTCTATCTATCACTGACACTCTTGAATTTCATACTTTGAATTTGTGAATATTCTGCATTATTGAGTAACGTGTTACACCATGATCATGCGCTAGCGCGTGCTTCTTGACCATGGCTGAGAAATATACCAATATTATTATGTCGTTTGTGCGGTAGATGCCAAATTTGATCCAAATGTAATACACAACGGACTAACCACAGCCCACCCAAATGTTCGAGCCACTTTGGAACACGCAGAGGAGCTTGTGTAAACAGCCGAAGTGACGCTTCCGTTCAGTTGTCAGCGCACAGAAAACCAATCTGGAGCGGCCGGTGCACTTAATTTTACTTTTTTGTACCACTCAAAGTTAATGGAAATCTAGTATGGTGCTTGGTTTATAGAACAAGTAAAACCTTGACGTAAAACACAATAGAAAGTAAACTACGTTTTCTGGAGAGTGCTCTCCTGGAAAACGGTTATCCTAAAAGGTCCATTGAAAATACAATGCAACGACATGAAGATAAGCCAAGGCAGACAGCAGTCCAAAAGAAACCCGCATATGTCCTTTTGCTACTCAAAAGAGATACAGAAACTAAATTCATTCAACGAAGACCAACAAGATCAGTCAGTAGAACATTCTACGCTACACAATTACAAGTTATGCTCGAGTTCAAACCGATCGTGAGTTTCGACTGAAGGATAGAGTGCCACATTCCGCGGCATCTTATTTTGTGTATTCACTCACTTGTTCCTGTGAAACTGGGTGCGCTGACCGCACGACCAGGCGCTTATCCGAACGTGTTCGTAAACACCACGCGGCTTGGTTGAACACCGGAGCAATTAAGACAATCACGAGTATTGTGTGTTCACACCTTCTTGAGTCTGTCGTTCAGTAGATGTGGTTGTAATGTCCATATTGATTGAGACATTCCTCTTCTGCTCACACTCTTATACTCTATGACCAATTTTGGACAGCCTTCTCTAACCTAACTCATGCTGACACTGTTTTGTTTTAGACAACTGACCTGCGCTTGGAGCACTTACTTTTCCTTTTTGTGATTGCGCTTTCTTACTGAGATTACTTCAAGGACAGTGGGTACGGTAGTGAGATGCATCGATTCAACACAGTTTTGTTTTAATACTCCTCGGCTTCACTTTTTCGCTCACGTCGACTGATCGTAGATGTTCAGCTCGCTTACGCTGATTTTTGGCAGCCACACGCAGAGAATATTTCTTTGGGCCTGATCAAGCGTGGAGAACTTGTTCTTTTTGTTTGGACTTCAGGACAGGTATTTATCATTTACTCTTTTTGGCCAACTGTTCCCTTTTTACAGACTTTCGTCCTATTTTTGCTATCGTTTTGGATGGATAGTGACTGAAGCTCACTGTCAGAGGTATGATGGTGTTTGTAGTCATTTTTTTACTAGCTAGTAGCACCATACAAATTGCAGAACAATCGCGTTCTTGATTTGGGTTCTGCATCGATTTGGGCTACGCGTTGCTTTGAGGCTCCAAAGTGCTATCCAGAAAGCGTGAAGCTCATTAGTCGGTGAATCGACAATTGAATCAACGGTCAGGCTTCACCCGGACGAGGACTCGAGCGTTTCGTTCGGTACGTTACTTTGACGTCGACTGTGGAACGGCGTGAACAATTAGGAGCAATAAGTTGACCACTGTACTCAACCGGTTTTGTAATGTAAGCGGGTCGGATCATGACATTGCTGGAACCCGGCAAGTCCCTCCTGATAGTTTTTCTGTTCATGGCTCCAGGGTTACATGCTCTAGTCGGCATAGTCGTTGTTCTCATTCGAATATGTAGCTTGTCGAACTTAGGGAACGCCACCTCAAGAAGAAACTAGAGTAGGATTAGAAGGCTTCTGATGAAAACCAGAATAAAGAGTTCCTCAGAGCTAAATAAGAGCTGGAGGTTGCCAAACTCTCACAGGGGTTAGAAAGCAGTGCCTCTGTGCGATCCTTGGACCCAAATGACTGTGACAAATGGGTGCATGCGTACGTTCAGGTGCACACCAGGTCGATTTGTGATGAGCTCATAGATACTGCTGTTCAGGGAAACGAAAAAGCCAGTAAGCAGGACCCTAATCATAAGTTATGGAATGCGGCTTCTCACGTTGTGGGTGGGATTGACTTACCAAAAGTAGAATTGTTTTCGTTCGATGGTCAGCCAGAAATGTATTGGAAGTTCATTCGACAGTTTCATGTGTATGTCACCTCGAAGGTCATGGACGACGGCCAACTCCTGATATATTTGCTTCATTACTCTAAGGGTAAAGCACTGGAAGCACCTGGGCAATGCTTGATGCTGCCCCCAGCGGAGAATATCGTAGAGCTTGTGGGATACTGAAGGAATTATTTGGCCGCCCGCATGATGTAATGCGATCACTCCTAGAAGGCCTAATGAAAGGACTGAACACCAGCAGCTTGGACTCAGAATTACTGTCGACTCTGGCCGTTAGAATGGAGAGCTGCATGATTGCTCCCAAGCAGATGAATTACGCGTCCGATCTCAACTCGCTGGCCACCCTGGAACTAGTAGTTAGTGGTCTTCAACACATCCTACAGAATAAATGGGCTGAGAGAGTTGATCGGTTAAAGCAAAACGTTCGGGAACCAACGTTTAATGAACTAACGGAATTCGTGTCTGCCACGGCCAGGATAACTCGTAGTCTCTTAAGACAACTAGCAAGTCAATCTAAGACCACTGGCCGGGTGAATCAAGTCAATCGCAATCCAGTTCCACGTCAATCTGCATCTAGTTGGTCCATAAGCACAGTGCAGCAGGAAAAAGAGCGACCTCAGACCTGCCCGAAATGTGATGGAAACTACTCGATAACGCCGTGCCAAGAGGTCTTGGCGTTAGAAGTACCTGCGAGATGGGCAGAAGCCCGTAAAGGAGAGTTGTGCTTCATTTGTCTGAAAGGAAGCCGCAGATCGGGTGACAGCCGGTCAAAAACCATCTGTGCTATTGAGAGCTGTGGCGGTAGGCATCATCAACTACTCCATAGGGCTATGCCAAAGCCGCAGTTACCGCCCAAGGCAATGTGCTAGAGGCGCAGCGAAGTAACCAAGTGCAGCACAATGGCATACACACTGGACTGCTGCCTGTGAGAATTAAGGCCGAAGAAAGAGAAGTTGTCGGAAATGCATTTCTCGTCAATGGATCCGACACTAACCTCATTCGGGCTGAGGTCTAGGTTTAGTTTTTCGAAACAGCCATTTGACAATTACGACTCTGGGAGGATCCAAAACAGCTGACGCGGTCAGTGACGCGTTCGAATTGATCCCAATGAATGGCACCGATTCAGTCAGCATAGAGCAAGCTGTTGTTGTTGAGTCACTGTCCGTGCCGAAACCCAGTTCCCATGGTGAGCATAGAAAGTGGCCTTACTTGGGGGACCTACCTATAGAAACCGCAAATAAGAATGTGCTGTTGCTTATCGGATGTGACGTACCCGAGGCTCATTGGGTTTTAGATCAGAGACTAGATGGTCCTGAACATCCTCACGCAGGTTGCACTCTGGTAGGCTGGGTGGTATTTTGTCCTACCACCTTTAAAAGGCACCAGTCCTTATGGGTGAACTGGGTGACTCAAAGCAAATCATCACCCACAAAAGAAATACAAAGGACGTATGATGCGGAGTTTGGCAACTTGCAGCTACTGGACAAGAATGTTTCGGTATAGGACACACTAGTCATAAAATTCGTCGAGTCTGAGATAGGGCATATACAGGAACACTTCATGGTTCCTCTACCATGGAGAAGGGATGTAGCTACAAGGTTCGGGGGCCTAGAGTCTGCGCGAACGAGGTTGCACAGTTTGAAACGTCGCCTGACAAGCGAAAAAAACCTGCGAATGAGATATACCAAAGCGATGGATCAAACCATGGTCAAGTGATATACGATAAGGATACCGTTGCATCAAATGAGTTGTGACTACAGACTTTGGTGGCACTTACCGCACCACGTTGTCTTAAACCCAAAGAAGCCGGAGAAGTTGAGTATTGTCCTGGAATGCGCTGCCAGACATGAGGGGCGGTCGCTCAGTGACAAGCTTTCTGAGGGCCCTAATACTACGGCCGATCCTGTGGGCATACTTTTGCCATTCTTCAGGGAAAAGGTGGCAAGTAATGGTGCCCGAAAGTGACAAAAGCGCCTTGCGGTTCCTATGGTGACCACAAGGAGACCTGTCACTGGTGCCGGAACAATATCAGATGACGGCCCATCCCTTTGGGGCCACTTCCTCGCCGTTTAGCGCCAACCTCGCTTTATGCAGAGCTGTGAGGGATTTTGGGGTAGGTTATGAACCATCGGTCTTGCAAGCCGTGGAACACAATTTGCATGTCGATGGTTTCCTTGCATCCTTCAAAACTGGCGCTGAGGCCACTTCTTTTGCGACAGGGATAACTGCGTTATTGACGCACGCTGGCTTTAGGCTGAGGAGATGGGTATCCAACTGACGGAAGTTTATGGCCTTATCTCCAGACCCTGATTTTAGTGCCAGTTCTGTTCGGCTCCCTCACCAGGACGACACCCGTCAGAGAACACTGGGTGTTCAGTGTGATACGGTCACGGACGAATTTACGTTTCAGTTCCAGTTGCTTGATAGGCCTTTGACAAGAAGAGGCATACTGTCGAACGTCAGTTCCCTGTTTGACCCACTTGGGCTAGTGGCTCCGCTATGTCTTCCGGCTAGGCAGTTGTTGCAGAGGTTATGCAGGTCGAAATTAGGTTAGGATAGCCCACTCAGTCCAGCAGATACGGTGTTGTGGAATAATTGGGTATCATTCATGAACCACGTCGGTAAAATAAGAGTACCGAGGAGCATAATTAAAGAGACCCAATAAGGAATAGGATGCACTGAGTTGCATATATTCTGTGATGCTTCAGAAACCGGATACGGTGCAGTAGCATACGCGAGGCGAATTCTCGTGGACAGAGCCCCATACTACGTGCTTCTATCTAATAAATCTCGAGTAGCACCTATCAAAACCGTTACTATCCCGAGGCTTGAGTTGGCGGCAGCCGTCTTAGGTGTTCGATTGAGTGAGATGTTAAAACGAAGCTTGCCAAATTGTTTTGACCGAGCGTATTTTTGGACAGACTCGATGATCGTCAGGTACTACATAGAGAACACCGGTACGCGTTACAGTACCTTCGTCGCTAACCGATTAGCAATTATTCATCAGTATACTAACGTTTCCCAATGGCGGCACTTGCGATCGGAAGATAATATTGCTGATCTAGCCTCAAGAGGAATTTCAACCGAAGAGGAACTGAGGATATGGTTGAGAGGACCCTCGCTCTTGAACGACTATAATCCACCAGAATTGGTATTGTCTGTCCCAATGGATGGTGTGGAGACTAAGAAAGGACCGGCTTTGGTGAATACGGCCAACCTGCACACTGACGTCACCCTCCTGTTTTCTCGATATTCTGATTGGTCCAAGCCCTTGAAGGCTGTTGCCTGGCTCGTCCGGTTTACTTCTATATTCAAGTTATGTTCTCAAGGAGCAAGGATTTGCTGAACGTGGGCAGCCTGTCGGCCGAAGACATAGAGAGGGCCAGGTTCCGAGTGATAACAATAGTTCAGAGGGATTCATTTGGAGAGTTTTTACAGCGAGAACCACTTAAAGATGAGCTATGCAAGGGTGCCTTGGGTTCCCTAAAAAAGCTATGCCCGACTGTATTGGGAAATCTTCTGTGTGTTGGCGGACGACTCAATTATGCTGAATATCCAAGTGCCTTTAAACACCCAGTTATTTTGCCGAACAGACACCCAGCGACAGAACTCATTATCCGCCACCACCATAGTAGAGAAGGACATAGTGGCACCGCGCAAGTGCTTGCCGCAATCCGCGAGAGATACTGGATTATCAATGGAATCGGAGCGGTCAAACGGGTAATAGGACGATGTTTCACTTGTCGTAGGCTGGCCGCCGTCGCCGGTCCGCAGTTGACGGCTCCTCTTCCTCCTTGTCGTGTGGAAAGGGGGTGGTATTGCTTCAGTTCGGTCGGAATAGATTACTTTGGTCCTATCCTTGTTCGTAAGGGCCGAGGGTCGAAAAAAGATTTGGCTGTCTAGTCCCTCGTCTACAAACTCGAGCTACTCATTTGGAAATGACAGCTAGCTTAAGCACTGACTCGTTCATCATGTCACTCGTACGCTTTGTTGGTAGACTTGGAACACCAACAGAAATCTATAGTGACAACGGGTCGAATTTCGTGGGTGCAGTTACGGAGCTCAAAGGTCAGTTGAAGAGTTGGAATAGACGGCGCATTACCGATCATCTAGCCAGTCAGGGCATAAGTTGGCATTTCAACCCCCAAGCATCGAGCCACCGAGGTGGTATTAGTGCTTTCTAAGGAACAGATAATGAGTGAGGAGACGTTACGTACTTGCTTTGCTGAAGTTGAGAGGATATTGAATAATCGACCGATAGTCCCACTTTTGTCCGGTGACCAGGGCAGATTGGCTCTAACTCCAAGCATTCTATACTACTGAGGAGTGATTGCGGTATATTATATAAAGCTAACATGAGAAAATAATAATAATAATAATAATAATAGTGGTTTATTTCGGATAACCCGCGGCATGCTGTACCGCAAGATCAAACGGTACAATTGGACGCAGAGTCCGAATTCCAAGAGGATGATTCAGGTATATGCACCCGATATTGTACAAAAGAAAGTATTTAAGTTACTCTTTATAGCGGCGCCCGGCAAATTTGAACTCAAGGTCGGGTGGACAGCTCGGCCAAGTCAGGGTGGAGCTGGTCGGAGGTAGTAGACTCTTCCTGAAATAGTACAAAAAGAGGGGCTATGCAACGAGAGAATCGAACAGAATTGACGAAAGTTTTGTTCACCTTGAGGAAAAAGAAGTTTACAAGTGAGACATGAACCAGCTATAGCGCCTCGAGGAGTATGGAACGGCTTTGGATTGAAATCAGACGATAAAAGGAATGAATTTGCAGATAAAGAACAATCAAAATGTTTCGAAGATTTTCCTTGTAACTTTCAGCCACCAAATACCGGCTGAGTCCGTTAAATCGTTGCGCACATTGTTCACTTTCATAAAGGCGGAATGTGACGCCCCAAAACGGAAATGGGAACTGGGCGACCAATCAATTTGTGATGCGTAGCCATGATAGTCGCAGATACACGGTTTGCACAGATGAGTATTTAAATGACAGGTCAGTATTCACTCTCGATTATCGTTGTCTAAGGGCTGAACATGAAGACCAGAGAGATGCAAGAATCAAAATTGTCTGAGAGGATTTACCAAGATAGAATACCGGACATGAAAAAACTTCAAACAACCGATGAATACACCCAAGCAGCACTGCCCAAAGTTTGCCCAATTGGGCTAGGGTTGGGCAAACGTTGGGCTTGCCCATTGCAACGTTGGGCAACTCCACTGAAATGCGTTGGGCAGAGCTACCAGCGCCCAATTGGGCTAGGGTTGGGCAAGCTCAACGCATCGAAAAAATCGCGAAAAACGGCTTTTCACTTTTCGCCAATTATTCCAATTTCGCCCAATCGCCTAATATCACTAAAGTATTCTCCTTCCTTTCGAGCTTAACCACTAAATTAACCCTATATATATGAGCAAAATGACCATTTAATTAAAAAAGTGGATAAATTTATTGAAAACAAAGTCGGATTTATTTGACAAAAAAGCCGCTTTTCCATCAATCCATTCTCCGCGAGGATGTTCCTGGCTCTTCTTCTGGATGCTCACGGGATCTGGAAAATCAATTCAGGGAAATACGGATGTTAGAAAAAAAAGCTGTATCGCGAGTTTTAAACGTAAGCCATTTAAAGAACAATAGTTCCGCACTAGATTTTATATATATGTATATATATATATATGTATGTATATATATATATATGTATATATATATATGTATATATATATATTCAACTATATTACTAGACACTAGACAAAATTTACACTTAGGAAACTGCTAAGTTACAACGGAGAAACCGGTAATAAATCCCATGTCCAAGTAAGCATATAAACCAATGTGAACCGTAATGGCAAAACATTTTAACGAAGCAATTTGCAGGAAATAAAATTATGCGACACCACATATAGGAGAATAGCGTACCGTCTTAGCCGTCTTCCTTCGCCTCGATCCCGAGCGTTGATGAACCAGCGCTTTATATGTCTGTCAATGACAGACGTTGGCTCGTTGGAGAATCGCTCCATTCCTTTTATAGCATCTGATGTTTTGTATGATAATCAATGTGAACAACCTACCCTTAACGGCGGCGATCAACTTATGGTCGTTTATGGCCTCTCTTTGAGGGCTCCCTAGCCAACAACAGTGAAGGGCAACTTCGTCGCCGATGGATGCGAAAAGCATGCTACGCACAGTTTCAGCCAAGTCGCAATCCGCAAACCATTTGAGCGTCGCCACCTGAAAAGGTCCAGTCAAAGTGGATACACTTACCATGCTCGCATACACTTCGAGCGAGCTCAGAGTCTCGTGGAGTCTCTGAAATTCCCCCCATGTCTCGGCTCTTCGCGCCTTGGACGGCACAGCTGATGCGTGCGTGGCACCCAACGCGACGGTTGGCCCATCAAGGGCACGTTCGACCTTGCGGAAACGGTCGCTCATGGCGTTTATCGTACCTATAATCATACATGATTATATGTAGTAGTCACTCACGCATAAATTCACGCAAATCCTTGCTGAATCTGTCCATTGGCCCTTTGCTTGTTGCGGAAGCAGTAACGTTACTATATGATTAGTTGTTCATGACATTTTATAATTACGGTTACCCATGGTCTTTCAATGGACTCCGGTGAATAACAGTAACCGGAGGTTCGCGTGCCGCAATTGAGGTTGACGTGATATTGGGCATTGTGTCAGATAAACTATATGCACAAGTTTTACAGGAATAAAATAGTTGTCTTACAATGTAACGCGAAGTGCTCTCTCCAAAACAGGTGGCGGAGACGGCGGCATTTCGAAAGATCCACGGGGTTCACGAGGCACCAACGTGCGCCCCTCCTCGAAACTGTCATCCGACGTTAACTGTGTCGGTACCCTTTAAACAGTGTTAACTCATAATCCTTCCTACCTCCTGCGAACTGAATAGCGCTGGCCAAACAGTGTCTGTGGCACAGTGTCATCTGTGCTGCAGATTGAAGATTCGTTTAGAAGCCTGCTTTTGGAAATGAAAGCATCCCCGAAATTGTCTAGGCGAGTTACGTTTAAAAACATTTACCTGTGGCAAACATCTCCACGAATTTGTGTGCCGGAACCGAATCAGGCAGTGACGCACCCGAAAGCAGCAACTGCCGGTAAGCGCCTTTACTTTTTGTCCGCGGCCACCGGACTCGGTGGCAATCGACCATCCAATTGCTGTGAACCACAGCATACGAACTGTCGTCTACAAACTTGACCACGACGTACATCTAAACGAGAATAATTATATGTAGAAAACAGATGCCACCTTCGTCGGTGCTTTCCACGAACAAAAACTGCCACGTTTATATATATATATATATATATATATATATGTCTGTGTATGTATAAAAGAAAAACAGCTGTGGAACCAAAAAATTTATAAAAAGGTATGTAAAATGGGAATGCACACATTGTAAGAATCGACGGATAAGAGTAAACATTTACAAGAGACAGTGTGAATGGCAGCGGTATGGATGTCTGACTGCAATTCGTATACTGAAAAGATAAATAAACGCGTTGAGCGCAACGCGTGAGTAAAAAAGTCTCCAAGGATATTAAAATAGATGAAGTCAATTTCCTCGTTCAAAATATTGACAATAGTCGCAGGTTTATAATCTATCACAATGATATAATTGGGATGTACATTAGAGAAAAATATACCATTAACAACACACGAACACGGAGTTTTACAGAAACGTGGTATATGCAGGAGCGTGTCATCTAGGACCAAATCTTTTTGCAGATTACAGCGAACAGTGTTAACTTCGTGCAGCCGCTTGTATAACTGCTCCGCTGGTCTAGCCGGCCCTTTTATCAAACGTTTTAGCCTGCCCAAATGAGATTCATAAGGGAAGCATGAAAAGCGGTCCAAAGTTCCATGTCTTTTCACATCCTCTGCTAGATGAGTCAGACAATGAAAATTTTACACAATTGAGTTGAGGCCATACAACTTTGACATCTCCTGCACAAAAACACGCAAACTTCCGTGAGCGAAATCTAGTAAGTGGACATTTAAAATGGGATGAGAAAAAATATAAACAGAAACAAACAAAAGTAAAAATGGTCATAGAAATCATGGGGTAATAAATCAAGCAAGCACATAGGACCAAGGTAAAGGAGGAACTGGCGAAATTCCGTCGCCTTCCAGCGTTCAGTATCACGCGTGTGACGGCATTTGCGCTGGAAGTCACAAGTAAGAGCACTGTGGGTTTCCAGAATTCGGTCGCCAAGTTCCTCCGCACCCGACCTACTCAGACGGCAGGGTGATGAATGACCGCCTTTCAGCCAGGTGAAAAGTAGTTTCTGGGTTACCTCAAGGCATATTAAATGCATATAATCCAACGGGAATGTAGTCACAATGTCGATGGGTAGGGATAGAAACGGAGTGGTGCCTATGTGATGACGATGATATTTCCCGGCGCGAAACTTTTCATCCGTTCTTGAGGTAGCCTCGACGACGGGAAACGTCATCCTCTTATCGATATGCAAGCCACGCTGGTTGCATTTATCACAGCCGAAATAACCAGCAGGACTTTTGACTTGACGAACAAAGGCCCTAGCTGGAGTATCACGGATAACGGCCTTCAAGCAACATCGTATGGAAGAATTACGATAGCTTAGGCCATTTTGCAGAAGTTGGTCGAGCTCTCTTACGGTGTGATATAAGTAATCATGCACTGGATATGGTTTTTGAACACCACAATAAATTCCAACAGTCATGATTTGCGCACACATAGGCTGCACTATCCTTGCCAAAATCGGCCACATCTGAACGGAGGATGACCGAAACAACGACAGCCCGTCCACATTCACGTGCAGATCGATAGGACTGGGAATAACATCCATGCTGCTGAGGCACTTATTTATCCCGTCTGTCGACCCAACGTGAATATATATTCCACAGCGTAGCTGAATTTTCTCACACGAACGTGGTGTATGAGAAATGGTACGTGGATCGCGTGGGAGGCCCTGGCACAAACTTGCCCACACAGGAAAGTACGTCTCGCCGCTGTTTCATGCTCAAGTTTGAGCTGACGAACAAATCGGACAGCGACTGTTGCACCACATCCATGTTAACGGCAATGGATACATTCCTTCCAAGCTGCACATCTTCCGTCGCTTTAAAAAATACGCAATATAGAAACGATAGCATCTTACCTGATGGAACAAACCCCACGGATGTGCACCCAATGGGAAGTGTATCTACACTTATTAGGTCCCCGGACACTCCTTCTGTTTGTACCTCCAGCGGTCGTGGTTAAGCTTCAATAAATGCACCGGAAGTGCTAGCTGTAACTACTGTTCAAAAACTCAAATAAATAAATCCATTATAAGAGCATACTCCAGGTTCTTTCTTTGGGACACGAAGTTCTGTGCTCCCGCAAACTGGCATCATGACATATGGGACACAGCAGGGAACCCAGTTCCCTCTTTCTCTTCCTATACCTTTGCCATTTGCTCTCTTTCGGCATAACAAAATGTTACCTATGGGATTGAGAAATGGTGAAAGGATAGGTTTCAACGGGTAACCATTTTAATAATGAAATTTATTTTCTAGGAAATACTGGTTACCTCTATTATAACAACGTCGAGAGAAACTTCTAATTTTATATGAATAAAGAAATGTTCCAAGCAATTAATACCTACGATACAAGAATAAGACGACGTAACAGTAACTATACAATCTAACCGATACTTATCCACGATACTTAGACAATTAGACCACCTACCGCAACTACGCACCGATAAAAACACTCACCTGCCGACGAACAATGAACGAAACCAATGATGGCCACCCGGTCACGGGGGCACGCAGTAAAACAAAAAGTGTGCAAATGTCATAGAAATGTTTGTTACTTATTTGTACGAAATCTATATATACAAACGGCGCCCTGCAGTTCAGGAGGATCTATGCGATTTCTGTTGAAAAGTATCGTCTTCGTGCGCCACCCCAACGCTCCGTTGGGCAGTGCCCAACAGGGTTGGGCAACGTGCTACTTGGGCAGTTGCAAAGTTGGAAGGTGAAGTAGTTAACAGGCGAAATGCTATCTTCTGGTATTCTTTGTAAGAAATGGATCATGTGATGGCGAAAGATCAAAAAGCTGCGATACAGATGTCAGTACCCACATCCACCAGTTCGCTTTCACGAAATTGGCCTCATGTCCCCTTGATTCAAAACTTATTCCGTTTTTCGAGCTCCGGTAAATCCGTCTTTCAGGGTCTGCATTGTCTTCATGGATCGCTATCCTCTTCGAATGCGTCGATTTCCCCCCTTTTTCTTCTTGTTAAAAACTTACTCCATCTGCAGAACCTTAGTTGGCCTCCGGTTTCCTTGGCTTGCATCATTCTTGTTCATAATGCCTCCTTAGCACTGCGATAACCATTTCTTCGACATCTCCACCACGCACCATTGCCTAGCCCGGATCCGAAACTGGTTCAAAACTGCCGCGAAAACTATTATCAGAATGATCCATTCAAACTGTTGCTGTCTATGTTTTTCCATCTCTGATACTCTCGACTTTTATACTTAAAATTTTGTGAATATTTCATCTTATTGAGTAACGTGTTACACCATGATCATGCGTTAGCGCGTGCCTCTCGACCATGGCCGAGAAATATACCAATATTAATATTATTATATGGGAAAGGCATGAATCTTTGCAAGGTGAGGATATTGCTATGCTATAGCCATATGGGCGAACAGAAGGGCTGATAGAGAGAGCGAACTATCACAGTATAGCCGACTGATGGGATGCTCTGTGAAATATACTGTTTGGACTCTGTGAGACGGACGTGTATGGCAACATCAAATGTGACTTTTGCAAATATATCGATAACTGGGATAAAATAAGAGCGAGTTTCATGTCTAGGATTGGTTAATTTTGCAAATGGGACAAGCGGGTGGTTTGGCGCGAATCCTCAGGAAAAAGAATCATGAACGGTGAGCCGAGTACGGAAACTCCGCGATAATTATGTTCTAGGGAAGGTAGGGTTTTTTGGGCGTAAGAAGCGGTATGGTAAAGTGGCGAAGACGGAGACGAGTACGATGAAAAATAGGCGATAACTGGGGAGATAGTTCCATATTTGCAGCATTTCGGGTGAATAAATGTTGTTGTTTTTTGACGCAACCGGTGCTGGTGGGTGGGGCTGAACGTGCGCTGGACACCCAACCAGAAACCTTTTTTGGTGACAGGAGGTGCGATCCGCCATCCTAGCTGTGACCGCACATCGTTGCAGACATCCTGCACGCCCGATGTGCGCCGGCCAAAGCGGTGGATCTGACCGCGCCCAGCCCCGACGGGCTCCGCTGGAATGATATTGGCGTTGTCACATAGAGATCGAATAGTCCAGAAGCTTGCGACC
The DNA here is from genome assembly GCA_948099385.1 of Fasciola hepatica. NCBI lineage: Eukaryota > Metazoa > Platyhelminthes > Trematoda > Plagiorchiida > Fasciolidae > Fasciola > Fasciola hepatica. Next base: position 11,811,430 of record CANUEZ040000008.1, read on the forward strand.
ATGTTGCGAAGGGTCCTGCAGAGCAGCGTCTATGTGGTAGTGACGAAATGACGAGCAGGTATCGAATTTTCAGCGGTAAATGTGGGCCAGGTATTATGCCGAGCCATCGAAGGGAAGGCACCATCAGTGGTTGTCTGGAAAGGTAAAAATAGAAAAACGCAGTCTGGGGTGCTCCCAGCTGAGGATCAACGTTCAGTGGTAATGGGAAACCTCTAGTATCTAGAAATTGGAACTCTTTGGTGAATGGTTCTACTTTGCAAAACACAAGGTTGTACGCGAAAGATTAATAAAACTTGAGTGGTATATACGGCGACTTTTGTGGTACGTAGGTCTCGTGGCCCCCGACTCAGACCCGCGTGTCAGTAGCCCAAACCAACTTCGTACGCTCGCTCCTCCGAAGTGTATGGATCATTGTTTGATACGAGTGTCAGGACGTCAAGCCGTTTGTTTAATTCCTCTTTAAATCTCGGCAAGTGGCTTATTGCACGGACATTCGGTGGAAGTTTATTCCACATTTGTGATTATTTAACAATAAAGAAATTGGACCGTAGGCTGGTTCTCGAGAACGGCACAGTGACCGAATGACTGCTGTGTCGTAACGAACACCTTAGGCTTAATGGGTCTCGTACCACAGGAAAGGCTTTGCAGGATCTATATTTTAATAATGAGTGGAAAAACGACAAGTTGTTCTTCATCCGTCGGAGCCAAAGATGTTCGAGGTGTAGCAGGTCACAGCGCTGTTTATAGTTGAGACTAGACGAATAGCCAACTAATTGTTTAGTAAAAGTGCGCTGAATATTTTCGATGGCGATCCCATTAATCTGGCGCATGTTGTAGCCAACTATTGAACTGTACTCCAGCAATGGTCTAACGTGCGTTGTATAGACACTGAGCTTACTTTCACGCAAACGGAATGTTTTGTGGACAATTCCTATTAACCTGCGGGACCTAGCCACTTGAATGTCTGTTTGCTCCGAAAATTTGAACGAACAGAGGTAGTATATGCCCAGGTCGCGTACGGATGATTTGTTGTGGATCAGATGACCACCTATAATAAACGTTCCGGGGGTG